>JAODKE010000068.1:17576060-17589391 GCA_026779605.1 Mormyrus hasselquistii
TTATTAACTCCAATTAGCCTCAGCATGTCTTTGGACTGTGGGGGGAAACCGGAGTACCTGGAGGAAACCCCATGACGTCACAGGGAGAACATGTAAACTCCACATCACCGCTCCTTTTGCAGTGCTAGCCTTTAGGCCCCACATCCACATCTCTGCCTGCTACCGTCATACAGTAATTTTGAGCAATTTGAGCAACATTAATAGTTAGTGATATGAGTAAACATTAATGTTCTGTGTACAACAAGGCCTCTGAAATGTTTTAGAGATAAGTCAGGCATACTTTTCCATGATCCTTCAGTGTTTGTCTGCATGCATGGTTTGGGCTGTGTGTGGTATACGCCATGTGTGGGAGTATAAGGAGGACAGATTAAGGATAAGTCCTCTGTCTTATCTGCAGTAAAGCTGGTGTTCCACCCACGCTTCCTACTACAACATGTCCTAATTGAGTGGTCCCTGACCTACTGTCCTAAAAGTATGTTAGGTATTGTGAGAGAATGAAAACGTCATTCACTTATTAGGAACCAATAAGTGGATCAGCTGCAAAAGATGGTCAGAGATGCTCAGCCACTAGGGTGTGTTGTCACTGCTAATTGACATGTCTGTTCCTCCCTACCCTGACAGGTAGGATGAAGATGAGGGACCTGTTGGGGAGGGAGCCCGGGCCTGCAGTTCCCCAGCACTCTCCCCTAGTGGTGTCTGCACATGATAAGCTGGACACAGAGGAGAACCAAGAACAACAATAAAAACAGGACCCAAGGACCCAAGGGAACCAAATAGGTTTGAGCGAAGGGAACAAACCAAGCTGAAGGACTGGAGGTTTGCCAGGTTTGTCACTGAGGCCATGTCCCAAGGCGGGAAGATCCTTCAGCTTTATGTAGAGGTGTGCTCGGTTCCAGAGGAGGAGGCCCACACGCCTGAGGATGTGGAATTTGCAGACCCTGCCATAGTACAGAGTGCAGATGTCCTGCAGCACCACAGACACATGTCTATCCCTAGCTCCCCACAGACCTTGCACAGGGGCATCAGCAGTAGCCACAACCCCACCACTTCCAAATCTCCTTCCAGACACTCGGTCAGTTTCCAACTGCACTCAGCAGGTGATCTCTCTGAGCCTTCTACTTTTCACGGGCAGAGATTGCACTATGACTCTACAGGTCACTTGCCATCTCTGCTACATCCCAGGACCAATAGTGCAAACTTACTTGTATGTACACATTCCTCAGAGTCGGACAGCGTGCTGGACCCTCAGTCCCCCACGGCCTCACTCCGGATCACCACTCCGACCACCCCAACTAGGGGACACAGTTCCTGTGTGGTAGCAGGAGTGGATGATGGGAGAAGGTCTGTTGTGACCTTTAGCTATATTGAGAAGGCCAGTGTGAAGTCTGTGGAGAGCCCCCAGAGTATTTTGAATAATTACCTCAATAGATCTTCAGAGGAGAAGCGAATGCCCAACCACTACCAGAAGAGGCTGAGTGAGCCCATTTGGCAGGATGCCAGAGATTCCTCTTGCCCTTGTAGCCCAAAGGTCTCTAACCTGGCCTTGGGAACCCAGCAAACCATGTCCCCTAATTTCTCCTGTGCCACCGTTGAGTCCCTTGCCCAAGCTGCCACCCACCGTGCCATGAAGGAGTTCGGTTCACCAGAACTTTGGCACAGAGTAGACAATGTATCAGACTGTCCTGGAAGCAAACCTGAGTCTCAAGGGCAGTCTCGATCCAGCTCACCTGTCCTGGGGCATGGTGCCAGTACGCTAGCAGGCACCTCCTCAATGGACTTGGAAAGGAGCACATTGGGATATGCCTTGCCTAGGAGCCCTGCCAGTGACAAGCTTTTTGCAAACACCCAGCAAGCAGCTGTGTCCCAGGGAATCACAAACCCTGACCAGCGGATGGGACCTGATAGTCCCAGATTAACACTCAAGTCATCCAAGGACTTGCATGACAAGTCTTCAAAGGCAAACAGTCAAAGCTCTGGCAACCAGAGCCACATCCATGATACAAGCAACAGCCCATTCTCAGTTCATAGGGTCAACTTCAAACCTGGAAACTCTTCTTCCCAACTGGCTAAGGGGACAAACCAGCTAAGTGGCAGAAAGGGTGTCTCTCCAGCTAACAGTCCTGAGATGGCCCGCAAGTTAGCTGAGGAGGCCACCAAACTGTCTACTCTTTTCAAGGAGGGCAGATACTCTCCAACGCGAACCTCTTTACAAGGCTCAGATAGCCCCACATCTGAGTGCCAAACACAAGAAACTCAACAGCAGTCTCCGTCAAAGGATCATGGGTCACCGGGATCATGGGATGTCAAACTCGACTTGAACATCCCCATCCATGTCCCCTCCAAGTTGACGAAGGCCCCCCAGAGTACTGAACACTCTTCGGGAGGAACTTTCCCACTCTTTCCGGCGACTGACGCAGGCTCATCAGGCCTTCAGAGGAAAGAGCAGAGGGAAGGTGGTGAGGCACAGCCATCAGATGCCCACAATGCAGGGTCCCCCATTATACCTGCTCAGCAACACAGGACCAGTTGGAGCAACACAGATGTGATCTCAGGTCCTGTTAGAGATCATATCCCACATGTTGCTGGTAGCCCCATCCTGAACCGCTATCAACCTTCTCAGTACCTAGGAGGTGGCAGGTCCCCCACCATGAGCAGAAAGCGCATCTCAAAGCATGAATGTGAGCTGAGGAAAAGCCCAGAGGCTGCCAACCAGATCTGCATAGACAGGGATCCTAATGTGGAATCTGCCCCGAGCACCCAGCTTCAGGGTGGGGAGAAGATAACAGTAGGATGGGGCAGTCCCAGACTAGACCACCAAGAGAACCTATATCCCTCCCACCTCAGCCAATTGTCGAAGCAGGCTGGGCAGCAGAAGAAGGAGGTTGTCTTAATTAATCCCCTGCAGGGGGCTCTAGCTGTTGACGTGGACCGGAGTAGCTCCAGCATCCAAGCGAAAGAAGGGGATCAAAGTTCTGGTCTGGGGTCCTCCCGGAGTTCCAGTGCGATCACTGGCAGCTATGGGGATAATAGCATGCAAGACCGGGACTGCATCTCCCCAGAGTCCAACCAGTCTAGCCAGAAGAGCACTGATACAGGACAGTCCAGCTCGGGAATGCAGGTGCGCAGTGCGGCTGATCGCTTGATGTGTCTCTGACACTCCAAAAACACACACACTGACACACATGTGTTTGTCTTCATATCTTTGTAAGGACCATAGGTTCATTTCTTTGGGAAAAATCTTACCCAACTATGACAACCGTAATCCCTACCCGTAATCCCCTTACATCAACCATAAGTAACCAAACAAAAGACAAGACCTTCTACATTTTTTTTTTGTTAATTGCATTCACAGATTTTTATTAAATTGAAGCCTATATTGTGGGGACCTGAAAAATGTCCCCAAGGCTAAAAAGTAATACGTTTTATTTAATTGTGGGAACATTTGGTCCCCACAATATGCTAAATAAAAATAAAAACTGCACACACAGACACATGTGGCAAAATCTGTTACCTGGGTTCCGCCGAACATGGTCTGCCCTGTGTGACCTGTTTGCAGTCAGTCTGCAGCAGTCCCATCGCTGCACTGAGATCAGCTTTGCATGCTAAGCGGCTGTGAGCTGGTAGACCCGTGTGCTGAAACAGATGGTTAAGAGGAACATGAGCCCCCCACCCCCCCACGCTGCTTTCCTTCCAGTGTCTTTCCTCACCTTCACTGTTTCTCAACATGCAAGAAAATATCGTTTTTAGGCGGATCTTTCTGCTTCAAGTGGGATGCATAGAGTTTTGACAAAATAATCATGTATTAGTTATAGTGTTTTTTTCTCCTTCTGATCCTGTGTAAATGTGTGTTTCAGTCTGATGGGGGCTCTTCTCCAGTGGGCCCCTCCCTGCACTCTCTACGAATCGCTCGTGCCAAGTGGGAGTTTCTGTTTGGTATGTCACCAGAGGAGAGCGCCATCTCTGGGATGAAAGGTAGCTTTATCATTTCTGTGATTGGCTTGGATCTGGCGCCTTGCCTGACTGCCTTACACCCCCGTCCCCCCCGTCCCCCCCGTCCTCCCTCCTCGTTGACTGTCCTCGAGGAGCATGCTGCTGGCTTTACAATGTAAATGTAATCCAATTACATGCAGAAGCACCCCACTGTGACGTCAGTTAGATGCTCGGGTCTGGAGATTAGCAAAGGTGGACTGTAGCCGCATTTACACGCTGCTGCTGGAGAAGGTCATACTCATTATTATCTTCCCACAGTGCTAATTCCTATGCAAAGTGTCCTGTGTGGAGAAATGTGACATTGTGATGAAAAATGTGGCAGTAGCTTCTCCCTGTTGCAATTTTAAACAGGTCTTTATTTCATGCAGCCTTCTTACTAAACATCCTGCATAAAAACTGCCTTGTAGTCTCACACCTCTGTTCACACTTCTTTCCTAAAGATGTCCCAGACACCTCCATGACACCCTCTAGTGGTACTTCCAGTGAGTCGCCTACACCTACACCGTCCAGCTCTCTGCCTCTCAAGCGCCCCCCCCCGCAGATGGTTGGAGGGGATGCTTGTCTGCGGCTGGCGAACCACGAGGTGCAGCACGTGGAGGTAGAGCTCATGTCACCCCCTCCGGCAGCAGCCGACCTGGCACCCAGGACAGGAATCATTCGGCGAACGCTAAAGTACTCAGAGACGGACCTGGATGCCGTGCCACTGCGCTGCTACCGCGAGACGGATATCGATGAGGTGCTGGCTGAGCAGGAGGAGGCTGACTCCGCCTTTGGTAGCAGCCCCCCGGGCGGGGCACCGTATGCCCGCACTGATGGCGAGGAGGAGGAGGAGGAGGAGGAGGAGGAAGAGATGGTCAGCTGGGCCAGTGTCAGGATGCAGGGGTACCGGAAGAGGCAGCACGCCACGAGGGAAGAGGATGAGGTATTCAGCCTGCTGCTGCGGAGGTGAGCTGCATACGCACATGCACGCAGTCATGCACGCAGTCATGCACGCAGTCATGCACGCAGTCATGCACGCACAAGCAGGCAGATACAAACACATTCAGGACCGGCAAACTCAAATGCCTCTAAGCTTGGGGATACACATCGGAAGAACAATTTGTTTCCAAAATACAGCAAGGATCCTTCCTTCCATTTAGAAGCTGAATAATTTCCATGTTTATTTTAATCTGTTTTTATTTCTGTGAAGTGACTGGGGAGTATTTGCAGTCTGACACTAGTTCTTTGTGGCCGAGATGGCAGACAGTTCTGCCCAGTGCTCCCATTGGCCCCTTGTGTCCCTGCACAGGCCGCTAGACAGCCATCCTGATGAGCCCGGGCCGCTCAAATCACCTATCGCGGTGGGCAGCCCCAGACGGACGTCAGAAGACGGCCTGGACAGCTTCAGCCGCCACTTCGAGAGCATCGTGGAGTCGCACCGTGCTAAAGGCACGTCCTACAGCAGCTTGGACAGCGAGGACCTGCTCGTCTCCAGCCAAGCCATGTTCACTTTTGACCTGCCCACGCTCACACCTGAGATCCAAGGCCAGATTCGACAGAGTGCCCAGAGCATCGCAGAGCTCGGCTTTGCACCTCTGGCCCACAGTGAGCTGCCGAGTTGCTCAGACTCTGCCACTGCAGTCAGCGACTCTGAGGAAACACATGTAGCTGGGGATGGCACCTCAGGGGACAAGCCACCGGAGGGCGCCTCTGAACCAACCTCCCAGGAGATGCAGCCTGAGGCCAGGTGAGTGTCAGGCGTCAGATCCCTTTTGTGCCTGAAGGATTCTTGGGCTCTAGGCAGGGGGCAGACTTTACATTTTTATTTCATCCCTATTCCCGTCATGCTGAGATGCATGATCTGTCGTTCACTTTCTCTGTGATGAAGCTGACCTCAACTCTTCAAAGTGCTCCTTATCAGAACCTCCAAAATGTGGGCTGGGCTTGGCTGTGGCTCCTGGCATCTCTGCTCTTAAGCCTGGTTGAAGAACTTGGGGTCAAAAGATGTCCCCAAAAGTAGGGAAATTTCAGGTTTTACTACACTTTGGGGACAATTTGGTCCTCAAATGTGATCTATGGAAACCCACACACACACACACACACACAAGTTGGTCTTCCAATGTAAATGGGGACTATCCATTCATTTCTATGGGAAAAACCCTAATCCCAATCACGACACCCACCTCTACCCATCCTACCTTAACCATAAGTAACCAGCCCAAATACAAGAATTTTGGCATTTTTACTTTTTTGATTGCATTCACAGATTTTTATAAAACTGAGGTTATTCAAATGGGGACCTGAAAAGATGTCCCCGAAAGTAGGGAAATTTAAGGTTTTACTACATTTTGGGGACAATTTGGTCCTCAAATGTGATCTATGCAACCCCCCCCCCCATACACACACACACACACACACACACACACTAACAAACATGACACACTGACAGACATACAGTATAGAACTCTTTTACAGGGACTTTCCTTTGGCCCTTATTTTACTGTAATTAACAGTCTCTTACCCCATACCCCCAAACACTTCCTCAGTGATCTGTTTAAGTTTTTAAAAGATTTTCATCAGCTGGGGATGTCCCTTCATCATCTGTGCTTCAAGGGATATTTTCAAGATTAGTTTAAGTCAGAAGGATGTGGCATTTATACACCCACACGCTCACGCACACGCCGAGAAAGAGTGTTTGTCCCTATTGCTTGCTGCTGTATATGACGGGCAGCCCTGCCTAGTATCAGAACTGTCCCAAACAGATGGCTGCAGCATTTAGCTCTGGCTGACATATGACTCTGAACATGTGTGTCATTATGGTAGTAAAGTAAACCCATTACGGTGCAGCTGGGCAGTCTATCTCCGTATAAAGCATTTGTGTGTCTGGCAAAAATGTGACCCTTTGAAGTTGCTACGATTATTTACAAAGCTCACATGTTTTTATAAGATAAACCAGGAGACATATGGTGATGTTACTTGAATCATTAAAAAAAGACTGAATTGTGCTAATTTGCAGGATGTTTTCAGTGGTGAGGGATTCAGTTTTAGCTGTGTTTCCGAATTGGGGAAATAAGCTTGAAAAGTGGGCTGAAATGTTATTTTTAAGAATTAGCAGTAGGGGGAACCAGAGGGTCACAATTGTTTGGCATCTGCAAGTCAGAGTGAAAAAAGTGTTTTTTATAATAGAGTAAATTCTCTCTGGAGGCATGACATGTTTTTAGCTGCATGAAACTAGATTGCTAACAACTGTGGTCTTATACTTTGACAAAGTAACATTTGACAAGTCCAGATGAATGAAAATGTAGTGCATCGGTGAAGGCATAGAACAGCATCGGTTGGTTCTGATGATGAGTGTATGCTCCTGTCACACAGGGGTCCAAGCAGGGTGACCTGCATTATTGATAGTGTGAGGTTGCTGCCTTTTCGTTTTCGCCTTGTTGTCCTGCTTCAGGTTTGCACTTGCGGATTCAGAGACGTGCAGACAATGGCAGAACTGCAGCAGTGTAGGAGCCAGAGGAAGCGCCTGTGATTGGCAGCAGGGGCCCTGCCCTTATTCCCGGGTGGCTGCGGTTCCAGGGCTCTCTCATGTAGCTCATGGAGGAAGAAAACGTACTTTCCTGCCATCTTTCATCAGTTCTGTGACCTGTGGCCATGTCTGTGTGGTTCTTTGTGTGTGTGTGTGTTCATGTGTGTGAGTTATGTATATATTACATTGTGGGGACCAAATTTGATAGAAACCTGTTATTTTAGCATTGTGGGAATATTATTTGGTCCCCACAAGGGGAAATTTAATTTAATAAAAATTTGTGACTACAATCAAAAAACTAAAAATGTCAAATGTATTTTGCTTGGTTACTCGTGGTTAAGGTTACGACTGGGTAAGGGTTAAGGTTGCTGAGATTAGGGTTTTTCTCATAGAAATGAATGGAGTGTTCCCACAAATATAAGAATACAAACGTGTGTGTGTGTGTGTGTGTTTGAGCACACGCCACAGTTAGCCTCCAGCTCTGCTGCCATGCCCCTTGCGTTTCCTGTAAACTAACCAATCATATCTGAAGCCTGTCCAGCTGCACTGGGTCCCCATGGAAACCACAGATTAACTTCCTGCACCCTGTGATTTCAGAGTTTAAAATAGAAGAGAATTGAAAGAAGCAAGAAGCGTGAGGTTGGGCCCCTGCAAGTGGCATTGTCTGTGCTGCTTGGCTGCAGCCTGAGCAGTGCAATGTGTGGACTGTGAGGCCCAAATCATGTCCAAAAGTTGCCAGAGACTGCCAGAATTCAGCAGCCAAACCGCACACATCCACTAATCTTTGTGACAGCTGCTTTGACTGCAGCAATGCGGCTTAGGACTGTAGGGGCTTGTATGGGCCCACTTTATTTTGTATTAAGCTAATGTAATAAACCGGTCAGTGTAGTAGCAAAGAAAAATGTAAAAAAATTGGTAATGCTTTTAATGCTTAGTAGTGACTATAGAAATACAAATCATGAACAAATATAGTAGCTATGTGAAAGAAACAATGCATCAGGATTTATTAATAAAAACAAGAGATCATTTGTATTTCATTTGTATTATTTATTACTTGTTCCTTCAGTCATTCCTTCAGGGAGGCTTGGATAATTAACAAATATAGTAAGAAATATCGTAAAAGCTTCAAATAAAAGATCCATCACGATTCATCAATGATGAATGAACATGAGATCAGTATGTGGCTAAGGCCCTGTTCATGCAGTTGAATTGTTACCACCCTTAGCTAAACATCATAGCAATCATTAAGAGGACTTTTTGCAGGACTGCATTCGTTTTCGCTGGCTGTTCCGAGTAAACTTGCAACTGATGCTGCATATAGATATACATGTACTTGTTTAATCTTGTAAAAAAAAGTTTAATTTATCTTGTTTTTATGTATATCCAGTTAGTGGGTTATTAAATTGGTTTTTGATTCGAATAGAAAGATCCAAAAAGTTTGAGAGAGAGAGAGAGAGAGAGAGAGAGAGAGAGAGAGCAGCCATAACAAGAGGAAATGTTACTTTTCCAACTGCCTTGAATAGCAGTGCTGGCAGCAGGAGTACAGTATGGGGGGGGAGGGAGGGAGGGAGGGAGAGAGAAGGGGAGCAGCAGAGGAAAAGTCACAGTAAGATCCTGCCAAGTTTATTTGGCCCACTGTGAGTGAAGGGGAAGCAGCGGACACTGGAAAAGTTTGCAGAGTGGGGGGAGGGGGGTGAGAGACACGGCCCTGGGGGAGACAGTGGAGGAGCAGAGTAACAGCGATCCAGGCAGAAGACATAGAGGGGGACTGTGAGAGACACGTCGCAGGGGAGTGAGGCACTCCGCTGGAGTGGAGTTGATCGGGTAGGAGGTGGAGGCAGACGGGCAGAGTGGCGTGAGCAGGGGGCCGGGTGCGAGGTGACCTGCTCTCCCTTGCATGGCTACCTCGCTGCTGTGCTGGCAGGACAGGGCGGTGGATGACAGGAAGCGCAATGCCCCTCAGCAGTACACCCGCAGGTAAGTGAGGGAACAGCGGGCGGAGTTCGTCACAGAAGTGAGCGCCGAAGAGGCTGGCGCCGTATGCTGGCTGTGCCTTTCGACAGCTCGGTGGGAAGATGAGTTGTTGTGATGCGGGTGCTAAACCTCTGAGGGTTTGTCACCTGCCTTTTAATCAGTAGCTGAAATCCTTATTTTCTGTACCAGCTCAGTGAACTTGGCAACTGTTCATTGTTGACTATGAGCACAGATGGGATGAAGAGCAGTTAAAGTTCAGCAGCAGACCTAAAAACAGCACGGCCGGGCCCCCACTTCCTCCCTGGTCCCCTCCCCGACCTCCTGGCATCTGGGCCTGCTGCGACTTATGCTATGAAGTGTAGGGGATGGCATCTATTTATCTTAGTTTATGATATGTTCCGTCCCGGTTCTGGTCCGACTGCATGGCATCGCTGAGCGCTGAGAAGCATGTTGGGCAGTTCCCTCAAGGTCTTTGGCAGTCTTGTCTCAAATCCAGCTACAGAACATATTCACTCTCCTGCCACAACTGAAACTTTATCTGACCTCATGTCATCATGCTCTTTGTTGCAAGGGCATTGTTTGTCTAGTTTATAATGTTCTTTTTTTCTTGTGGAAGTAGACTTATATTCTTCTTTGTCATCTTGTCCTACAATGTTTGTTGTAATGTACTGGCTCTGCTGTATCGCCTTACAGTCTTTGCATGTGTGTTTGTGTTGAATGATTTTCATCTCATGCAATGTTCGGCATTTCAAGTCCAGAAGCTACAAATCCCAACCCAGATTTTGTTTCTATCAACCCGTTGAGGGTTCTACTGGTTGGCAGAAACAAAATCTTGTTCTATATTTGTAACTTCTGAGCCTGAAATGCCCACAATGGTTATGAACAGTGAGAATTGATGGTTGGTCATTTTGGGAATCATGCGTTCATACTGAACACTCCAGGGGTCCTTCCTGTCACCCGCAGCGGATCCCTGCTTTGTGTCCTCGGATGGCTGTTAGGGGGGTAGGCTCAGGTGTGGGTGTGGTCCGTGCTCCTGAATGGCTAAACCAAATGAGGAGGAACAGTATGTGAATGTCTACACTCTTAAACACACAGTCCCAGGCTCTTATGGCACTTTCTGACACAGCTACGTGTTACTGCAGTGTTTTCTTCTCTCTGGAGTGTGGGAAAGACAAATAGCACTGAAGCCTTAATTTTGCTGGGTAGATCACATTCATTTTGGGTCAGTTTATTTGTCATATGAATCTCTGCCTCACAGTTACCTCAAAGTGCTTAAAAGCAGGTGCTGGCAGACATTACAAATACTGTAAGTTTGAAACACTTAGTGTCATCATTGCAAATTAACTCCGTTTAGTTACAAGTCCCAAGGGTACCTGAAGGAGAGAGATGCCGCAGTATCCGAGGCTACAGAGGGAAATAAATAAGATAGGTGATGAGACAGAAAGAACAACAGGCAGAGGAAAAGCAGACAGGGTGTAGACGCCAGTGATACTCAGGGGATCATTGACTTCATATTGTAACATAGACCTTCTCAATGATGAGTCACAAATTCGCAAATGAAGCATAGAGAATGTGCTTTGGCTATTGGGACCACAGATTATGGCCAAAGGGCCTGTCAGTCATCATTCAGCAGCTTGATTTTTTTTCTACTCACACAAACTGTGTCTGAATGGCCAAATGCCTTTGTTGTGTTGAGGGAAGCATGTGAGGTGGGAGGGTATTTATACGGAAGCAGCGCTGATACGGCAGTGAGGCAGAGGATGACTGTGACATTAGCCTCTTCGCTACAGAGGGAGCAAATTAGGCAACCCGGATAACAGCTTGAATATGTGTGGTCACTCATATCTTTGTGAGGGATTTGAGGTGACATGTTTTGTATTCTTTTGTCCTTCAAAATGTATAGTTATTGTTATTAAAGTACATTAGAAGTAAACCTCACCATAGTGGTTTCAGCAATTTGCTGTACAGTCTCTCAGGAATGTTCTGTTGGACCTCAGTACGTCTGACTCTAATCCAAGTTCACATGCCTGTAGGGAGCATTTGTGTTTGCTTTTTATCTTTAGCAATGGGCTTTATCTGAATATGAGCCTGGGATGGGGAAGCTGAAGCTTAGTAAATTCATGTACTTTAAAGATAAAGGTGTTAAACAAGAAAAAGTAATCTGGCAATTTTTGCAAAGGGTAGAATGTGCTAGAATGTGTCTCTGCGCCTGTGAGCTCCTTTCCTCTTCTGGGGAGGTATTGCTAGCCCATTGTTTCAAGAATAAACAAGATAACTGCCCCCCCTGTTGTGTGTCAGGCTGTTCCGCTGGGAAGGGCTGATTGCTGAACCTTCAGGACTGGGGGGGGGGGGGGGGGGCTTTACCCTGGCATATTTTTTTACAAAGGAATTTAGGGAAACTGGGAGGGTTTTTGATAAAACAAGATTTTTGCGTGAAATGCCAAAACGCCCAACATGCTGGTGACCAGGTCTGAATGGAAATGCTCGTACTTCCATTTATTGTTGTACTGAAAATGTTTTAGTAGAGTATGACTAAGAATTTTCTAATATCACAGCACGTTAAACAGTTTTTATTTGTACCGATAAGAATAATCTTTTATAACTGTAAGAGTTTATCTCTGGATATAATACTGCAGACTGAATGCAAACAGAACTGGCAATTAAGCAAGTTCTGCTTGATTAAAGCAGATTTGAAGTGTAGGTGAGGTGGAGAGTTTAAAGATGTCCTCTAGGGTTTAAATAAAACCCAACAAGTGACTAAGGTAAATATGTGAAGTACAGAGTCAGCCCCCCACCCCATTTGGTAGAACATAGCAGAGCTGCAACCTGTTTCTGGAAAGGGAGAGGGGGATTCTATTTTACTCCTTTTTTAAATTCCATATGTTTGTTTGCAATCAACATGTTTTGGGTGTATGATGTTGGCCTACCAGCTGAATGACTTACATTGAGAAAAGTTGTGATGAAAGCAGGGGCGGTTGAAATAGGAAGGGTGGTGTGTGCACCTTTGGGAGTTGCTGCTCCTTACTCACGGTTAGGGGGGGCCAGTGAATGAGAAAGCAGAGAGGCCCTGTACGGATCCAGCTCAATGTCACCATGTGCAGTTTTCACATATTAACAAGCAAAATTAAATTAAATGAATTGCTTTAGTGGCCTGGTTTTCGTGAAAGTTAAACTAGTTGCCTCTGTGGTGCATATGCATTAAATAAATCATGAAAAGTACATGAATGTATATTGTTTGCAGTCTGTGTGCTGTCTTTGTACTGTGTTTTTGCATATGTATGTGCAATAAATGTACTTTGGTGCCATATGCAAACAAATATCCTCCTGGAATCAGCAAAGTATGTACAAAGGCAAAACACAGTAATGACGCTGCCAGTGATACTAAAGAAAAGTGCTTCGGAGTTTTTTGACTGTCCACCTGTATGTATAGTATGTAGGTAAATGACAGTGTACTTATTTAAAGCCAAGTATAGCTGAACTAAGGTACTTTGTCACTAGATAAAACAAAGGATACGAGACCTAATGTTAGTCATAACTCAGTTTTGATAAAGTATGCAGTTACCCTGTTTTGCCTTTGTACAACAGTACATTATATTACTTTATACATTTTTATATTAATGGTTTTATTTGTTTTACAAAATGATGGACAGTACAGTGTTTGGTGTTTGGTAAAATATTAACAAAGAAGGTATTAAACAGCTGATAGTGATGGTGTATCCTGAACAGAGGTTCTCCGCCTCGCTTGGCCTTCCCCCCCACGCCCCCCCCCCCCCCCCCCCCCCCCCCCCCCCCCTCCCCCACCCCCCTCCCCCCCCCCCCCCCCCCCCCCCCCTCCCCCCCCCCCCCCCCCCCCCCCCCCCCC
>JAODKE010000068.1:17589491-17618948 GCA_026779605.1 Mormyrus hasselquistii
AAAAAAAAAAAAAAAGAGAATGAATGCGGGGATGGGTGGGTTGTACCCGGACGCGCGCTGCCCCGCCTGCCCTGCCCCCCCCCCCCCCCCCCCCAACTCTCTGTCATGGTCCTGAACCAGTTCCTCCCTCTGCACGCAGAGAGAAGCTGGCCTGGCTGATGGTGGGGCCCGGCCCAGGCCCAGAGCCAGCCGACTGCCTCCTCAATGGCGGCAGGTCGGACACGGAGGCTGCCAAGCGTCTCGCTAAGCGCCTCTTCAACCTGGATGGCTTCAAAAAGTCAGATGTGGCCCGTCACCTAAGCAAGAAGTGAGCTGCGGTGGGGGGGTGGATGCGGTGGGGGTCTATGTGAGGAGCTCCAGTCTGGGGGAATCAGCTCAGAATTCACACCGGCCATGTTCTTGTGCTGACCCTAAGGGGCGCTCTCTCTGTTCCTGAAGATAAAAGCGCTCTCATATTAAAGCTGCCACCTTTAAAGCCAAGCTTTAGAAAGTCCAGAATCAGGTTTATTGGCCAAGTGTGTCTGTGGCACACAAGGAATTTGTTTCCAGCAGTTGCTGTCTCTCCAGTACATTGCAATACAATAGAACAAAACAGTGCAGATTAAATCATGGACGTCGCCTCCATGAAATCTGAGGGGGAGTCCGTCCCCCTCACATTTCATACTTATTTGTTTTGATCGCCCCACATTTAACATAAAATATTAGTTTTATGCCAGTGTGTCCCCCCCACATTCAAAATGCTTCTGATGCCTGGATTAAATACTATATAAAATATTTATAGACAGACAATGTATCTGCAACTAAGTGCACACAACATAGAAGGTGCAATGGGATGTCTTAGATTCAGTTCAATGGTGAAGCAGTCAGGGAAGCAGCACACAGGGTGAAGCTGGGCGGGGGTGAGCAGGGCCCCGCTATTTTCACCATCTTTCTGTCCCCTTTCTGTACGTAGCAACGATTTCAGCCGGATGGTGGCCGAAGAGTATCTGAGGTTCTTCAACTTCACCGGGCAGACGGTGGACCAAGCACTCCGGTGCGTGTATGAAGTGTCTTAGTGCGGCTGTGTCTCCATCCTGGATTCTAATGGATCGCTTCTGCTGTCAGGGTTTCGCTGTTTTCTTTACGCTGCATCCCAGATATGATCATAGCTTCAAGATGGCTCCTGTTTGGGGACGGTTTGAGTCGATGACCCAATGTCTCCTGCAGAGAGTGCAGGGGTATAGATTTGGGTTAGGGTTTGGAGCTGGTAGGGACATGTATCCACGAATGCTGTGGGAACACCGTGTTGGCGGGGTGGGGGGGGTGGGTTGGGGCTTATTTGGACCCTACCAATGTTGAAACCCAAACCTATGCCCTTGAGAGTGTGGCCAAAATCCCTGCTGTATTGGGGACATCCTGAGTGTCTTGGGGATTCTTGTCTGTCCCAGGGCCTTCCTGAAGGAGTTTGCCCTCACAGGAGAGACACAGGAGAGAGAGAGGGTGCTGTCTTACTTTTCTAGGCGATATTTCCACTGCAACCCCAAAATGATCCCGTCTGAAGGTAAGAGGAACTCTGTTTGCATGTTTGATGCTTATGATTGTGCTGATTTATCACGCAGTCCTTCGTCCTTAGAGCAAAGTGTCCCTCTGTTTCAGACAGTGTCCACACCCTGACCTGCGCCCTCATGCTGCTTAACACGGACTTACACGGCCATGTAAGTGAGAGAGAGATGGAGGTCCTGGGTTGCCATGGGTGGACTGAGAATGTTTCCCTGGAAGGCAGGGCCAGGGATGTAAGACTGTTACAGTTGAGCATGTTCAAAGCCTGGCGCCCCAGGATCCGGTTCATTAAAACCACCCAAAGGGGGCGCCAGTAGTGTAGTGGGTCAGAGAGCCACTCAGTATGAATAAGCACATTTTAAAGCTGTAGATGCTGATGATCTGGAACAGAACGAAGTAATAATCCTAATTGGACAAATAATTGACAGATACTGTACATACAATAGGCAAAACTTACCCTGCATGTTATTCTGCATTTTCCCGTAAGATTGTTTAAGATCCAATTTAATGCTTTAGAAAACAGAGGAGGGCTCCCTGTCAGATGTGGCCCGTCACCTAAGCAAGAAGTGAGATGCAGTGGGGGGGTGGATGCGGTGGGGGTCTATGTGAGGAGCGCCAGTCTGCCAGTCTGTCTGTTTGGATTAGCATTTGTTTCTCCTCACTGTGGGTATGACGGGGGTGCCTGACACAGGTTCACTCCCATTGCTTCTGTGGAGCCACCTCATATTTCATGGTGCCCAGCATGTTGTACCCCTCCCACCCTTTAATCTGCTAACTGGATCCCCTTTCTCTTGGGCTGCCTCCGGCACAGAGGTATTCCAGTGCAGCATGACTGCAGGTTCTGATGCGGGTCCTCAGCTCATGTAGCTGTTTGGCTGCTCTTGAGCTTAATTTGCGTGCAGGGAGTCAGTCATCGCTTGAAGGGCAGAAGGATTGGGTCTGTAAGTGAGAGCTGGACACAGCGTATGTCGGCAGTCTTTTAATTTCCTTTTTATTTATAACATTTGTTGCCATGCCAAGTCTACTGAATGCTGATATTGTACCTAAAAATGTGAGTGTGAGCGTGATTGTGAGGTATCTGTGTGACAGTGACAGATCAGATCGCTTTAGAATTTTTTTTATGAAGCTTACCATATTTACCTGACAGGGGAGATCCCATGATCACGAAGGTGGTTCGCCAAGGTGAGGCCCAGCCATTGCACTGCGGCTGTGTCGACCCATGAAAATTCCCCAAATGTGGGAATCTCGATTGCATAATTTCTGGTAGTGGGGGACTGCGTTCACTCTCTTCCCTGATTTTTTTCTGGGCAGTGATGGCTTAATGGTCAGGGAAGCGTACTTGTAATTGAACGATTGCAGGTTCAAATTCCTGACCAGCAAGGCTCCACTGAGGTACCCTGAGCAAGGTACTGGCCCGAAGCACTGCTCCCCGGGCACTGAATTAGCTGCCTCCTGCTGTGTCACATATGGGTTAAATGCAGAGAACACATTTTGTTGTTGTGCTTTGGTGTGTCAACAATGACAATTAACCACTAAATTCTAATTCTGTGATACAGTTAGCACTCTATTCCAAGCATGTATGATCGTTAAATCTAATTGCTTGTAGGAGTGATATGTTCCGTTGACAATACAAAATATGGCATATTAAGTCCACTCAGCTCATTTGGCTAAATGTTTACTTCAGGTGAGGAGCTCACGTGATAGCAGCTTTGAACAGGTTGGGAAGCGCTCCATTAGAGGATGGCGTTAGCGTCCCCTGCTGTCGATGCTGACCTTCTCTGTTCTACCTCCCAGAATATTGGCAAAAGGATGTCCTGCCTGCAGTTCATTGGCAACCTGGAAGGGCTCAATGACGGGCAAGATTTTCCCAGAGATCTGCTCAAGGTCTGTGAATCTTCATGCACGCACACACACACACACACACACACACACACACACACACACATACTCATGCACAAAGGCACACTAGCAGGCAGGCAGGCAGACATATACACGCATGCAGACGCACACGTAAATGTATACCACACATGCATGCATATGTGTACACACACCCACACACACACACACACACACACACAAAGTCCAGAATACATCAATCATTCACAAGATTTAATAAGAGGACTCTGTGAAGGATGTGAATGGTTGTTAGAACGGTTGTTACACTTTGTGTCTGCGTCTAGTGTCTCATTCTTAATGTCTCTTCCTAAATGGCATTAACTATGTTCATGGGAAACATTTTCCAGAAGCTTCCATACACAGCAGACCCAAGTCCAGGGTGACGTCCAAGCGTGACATGCCAAGCATGCCTGGGGATGGGGTTGGGCCAGGGGTGGCTTAGGCAGTGATAGCGGGTGTGTGATATGATCAACGGCATGCTGGGTCAACGTGTGAAAAGTCCAGGCTGCGGTGGCATCCTACACATTGGCCAGCTGTTATGACTCTACAGTCAAGCCGCAGCTGTGAACGGTTCCCAGGAATGAGAAGCCAGCGTCTGTCGTGTTAACAGCTACGAGATACATTTGTGCATTGCGATGCCAAAAGTTACTGCCCATGATAATGAAGTTTCTGTAGTCACATGCATTCTGCGTTGGCATTTCCGGACACCTGTGTCAGAGATTTCCATCTTGATGAGGAGAGTGTGTCTCACCTCGGATGACCAAGCGGTTTGGCTCTTATTTGTATTGATGGTGGTCAGCTGATGAATGCTGGTAGCGGCTTGGCTGTCTTGAGGCAGAGCACAGCAAGCATGTTGCCCCCAGTGAGGTGTTGTTAATGCAGGGTGTGAATTCATATGTTTCTTCAAGTATTCTCACATCCCACTCCTTCTTTCTCTCTCTCTCTCTCTCGTAGCAAATTCACGTTCTTCCTCTGTCCCTCGTTCCATCCCTCTACATAGTCTCACCTCCCACATCCGGCTCCCCCCCGTCCTGCATGCCTGGGTGTGCAGTGTTGTCTCGGGGGCCCGGGTGTGGGTTGAGCATCCTCTGGAAGCGTCTCCCTATCTCCAGGTGCCCCTGCTCTGGCTCTTCTAAACCCACGGCCAACCTTTCGACCTGGCTTTTCTCACAGTGCCGGTCAGCTGCCCAGGGAGGTGATGGGCAGCTTGTGTTTCACCCGTGGTGAAGTGTTAGCTTAGGGCTCTTTGTGAAATGCAGGATGTCTTCATCTCTCCTGCTCGCTGTGATATTCAGCAGGTGCTCAGTGCTGCTTACAGCACTGACATAGTGACATATTAAAACTTTTTATATCCTATTCCTCCCTCCCTGCGTGCCTCCTTGCTCCCTTGCTCTCTTTGTTCTGCTGTACTGTAGTTACTGAGCCTCTGAAGTGGTGCCATCAGGTGTACCGCTGCCCCCTGTAGGAAGGTTGTGGTAATCAGGGCAGTCGTCATTGCCAGCTGGCATTCAGTGGTAAGTCACCAGGAGGATCAGAGCTGATGTGGGGGCCCCTGGAGCCAAATGGGCGCCTCTGCCCCCATCAAAAGCTGATCATCATTGCCCCCCCTCCATCCCAGCAGGGCTAAGGTTAGCATCAGACCATTATCATAACTCTTTGCACTCTGATTTTTGTTGTTCTCAGACAGGAGTGAACATGTGGACTTCCTTAGCTGATGGGCTTCACCCTGTTGGAGCGACTGTTACAGCAAGTGTCACATCCTTGCCTCAGCTTCAGCTTGGACTCTGTGCATCACAGTGACAATAAGACTAAAGCTGCAGACCTGCTTGTCCTGTCCTCAGATGTTCATGACTGGCTTAGGGAGAGATGGATTACTGCAGCGTATTGTGAATTGTGATGGATTTTCAGTATTTCTTGTGGATCAAACTGCTTTCTGAAAGTGAACTTTGAGAGACTAATGTCAAATTCCCTAACATTTAAGACTTTGTACACATCTGTGTGTCTGGCTAAGCTGTAAACTCCAGTTTGTGTCTTTAGACAGCAACTCTAGAGCAGATAACTCTAGCGGGGGCTGAGCTGGTGCTTCTTGATGGAGGACACTAAATCCACACTCATAACTTTTAAATTAGATGGGTCTTGGTTTGACTGCACAGACAAGCCACCAGCTGGGATACTGAGGACTCTGTGCCCCCAGAAGTGTCTCTCCTAGGCAGAGTGTAACAGAGACATGAGTGACAAGCAAAAAGAGGAAATGGAGAACCGGATAGTCTTTCCCACATTATCCTCAGACTCTTCCAGAACCTTTCTCAGTGGAAGTCGTAACGGACCTAAGCTTATAGAGCAGTTACTGAGTTCATGTAGGTAACCGGTGAGTTTAGTGCCTACATAAGCCAGATACCTGCCTGCGTGATCAGAACGCCCCCTATGGGCCTCCTCGGAGTTCCCTATTCCCCCTCTTCCCCTCTCAATCAGGTTACTAGTCCTGGCACTTTACTCAGCCTTTCCAATGGAAGTTAAGAAGACAGGTCCCTGTCTTAGTCTGCAGTAACCTGTAGTTTGGCCCAATGTTATTGATTTTTTTTCTTCCTGTTCGTGACATCCTAATTAAAAAGACTCTGCAGCCAGCAGACACAGAATTAATTGCTAGTCTGAAAGTCAATATCTGTCTGGCTGATATTCGCAGGTATTTATAAAGCGCCCAGATGGCCGGTCTGTTTCTCCCTTTTTGGAATTTTTGAAACATGCTGCTCCCATCCACCTAAAACCAGTTGTGTTTACTTATAGCTATAAAAATGGGTTTTTATCACTAGCAGTTACTAATGAGCTTGTCTCCTCTCCTGACCCATCATATCGATAGGGATGTCCCTACATGTGTGCCGTTTGAGGAATTGATTGACGTATGTTTGGGTGATTTGCTCCTGCTCTGGGGGGCCTCCATCTCCCATCCCTGTATCCCTCCACATCTCTCCTGCCTGGGAACAGAGACCAGTGTGGAATGCTAATTGGCATCTGAAGGAGGGAGGAGAAGAGGAGGAGGAGGAGGAATCTGTGATTGGCTGCTTGCGGGCGGAAGGAGAGGGGATGAGCATTGCACTCAGAGAGAGAGGAGAGAGAGAGGGGAGAGAGAATAAGAGGGGGAGAGAGAGAGAGAGAGAGAGAGAGAGAGGAGAGCTCTCGGTCCCATCAGGTCTCTACTTCTCTGCAATACAGACAGACTTTTCATCTGCAGCAGGGAAGGAGGCGGCAGGTTTGGGAAGGAGACGCAAAGCAGCCTGAAGCCAGGGCTAAGAACTGCTGGGGTCAGATGCAGCATCTTCATGAGGACATACTGATCTGGCAGGAACAGAAGCTCTCCTGCTTCTCAAAATTGGCCTGCAGGTTGGGATCCTAAAGGGAGCGGTGAAGAAGCGCACATCTTTGGGCCTCCTGCACCCGTGGACCCGGGACTGACCATACCTGCAGCTAGCTGCCATTCACTCAAGCAAAGTTGGCATCGTCCCGCTTCTTCTTGATGAAATTCCTGGCAATGCTCTTCTGTTTTCCTTTTGCGTGAGGTTTAGGAATTCCCACCCCTGACCGGGAGGAAGCCATCCCTGCGTCTGCGCATTTTCCTTTCGCCAGCCTTTTCCACCCCCACGTGTGGCTGCTACCAGGGCTGCAGAGCATAGTGATACTCACCCATCATGGTGAGGCCAGTGGAAACAATCTAGCTCCAAAGACCGTGCAAACTGCACGGGTAGTGAGAGCGCCCCCTACTGCCGGGGTAGAGAGATCATCCCCTGCTACCTCAGGGTCTGTGGGTTCACTCCATGCAGGCGCCAAAGCCTGGAGGCTCACTCTGGAGCCAGCCAGAGGGCTCTCTGGTCGGCTGGCTCTGAGTTCCATGCATTATGGATATGGACGGATGTATTATTGAGGTGCCGTGCTCCCCAGGCTCTGCTTGCACGTGAGGCTCTGCGGTTCCCCCTGTGAGGGGCTGCCTGCCATCACCGTCAGCCGTGACCGAGGTGCCCAGAGGGGTACACCGCACAAAAGACTGGAGGAGGAACGACTTGCATCCACAAGGTGCGGGTTGGTTGGGTACCTGATCTCTAAAGTTCCCGGACTGCCCCCCTGGTGACATGATTGGCGTAAACAGCCTACACTCAGCAGGCCGCCTGCGCTCCCACTCGCTGTGCTCCGTGCGCTACGGCCACGACTTCCGAGTGACAGACCCTTTCCGATACCCGCGCCCCCCGCGCTCCCGATCCCTCAAACCTCGGGCCTTCCCCGACCTGCTGGGCAAGTCACAGGATGGCCAGAACCACCCCAAGGCTCGCAAGAAAAAGGTAAAGCAGCACAGCCTGGGCTCAGGTCACCCCCTATGGCCCCTGTCTGCTAGGGCTCATACCTGCTCTCTTCACAGGTTTGAGAAGTTATGAGGTATTGCTCTCTGCTGTTAATGTTTTTAGGAATGAAGTTGCTTTTCTTGCATGCTGACGTCTCTGGAATTTTTTTTTGTTCATTTTAAATGGTGCTGGTGACAGAGAGGAAAGTGTGTTCCTCTGATAAACTTTTTGGTAGTTAGGCTTTGATTATATCAAATATAAAACAAATAAATAAATGAAAATATCAAAGTCTCTCGACACCTGTGATCAATTAGTGTGATCTTGTTTGAGCTGGGGTGATTCATGTTCTCTTTATTGCTGTCTGGATTGTCCATGAAAGGTTTATTAGGAGGCTTTTATTTTGCTTTATTTGCTTACATGAACAAGGTGGAGCTGGCCATTGTGGGCATTTGCTGTGCAGTGGTTTTGACAAACACTGTTCTGTTTGTCTGCTTCTGGCTTCTCTTGGGGGTGATAATGTGGGCTCACACATCATAAAACCGGAGAGGCCACTGGCAGAGAGATGGGCGGTTCTCTCATTGGACCTTCGGAAGACAAACTGGATCTTTACAAACAGGCAGAGAAACCTGGTTGGGCAAAGAACAAAGGTGAAGATTGCAGGAGATGACATGATGTCTCCATTATAGTTGACTTTTTTACAGCTGGGTAATATATTTCCTAAGCGACCTTCAACAGGGCCATGCAGAGACTGAAACAATCCCACAAGCCAGTCTCCATCGGCAGCAGTTGCACTTTCCACCCACAGGGGGCTCTGCCTTGGATGTGCTTGGAAGTGTCCGCCTAGTTGCATGCATTTTGATCATCATACACATACACACCCTGTGTAGCTGTGCAGTGGGGTTTCAGGACAGTAGCTGGGATCACGCTTACATGACCTGCAGCTGGCAGCCTGGCCGGGATTGTTTCAGTGTGAAAGCCAAAGACGGGGCTTTGGCATGGGCAGCAGGGGCCACTTGGCTGCTGCTTACCCGGCTCCTGACCTTTCCTCCATTGGCTGAGGTTGACTGTTAAATGAAACGCCCTTTGCTGGTATACTTAACTGTACACAGAGAGGGGAGATATGACTAAAAATGCACAGCTCTCACGGCTGTTGCAGCAGAATCAAAATCGAGTCAAGCCAACGGGCGGCGTCTCCAGGCTGCTTATCAATGACTCTGTACTGTATCTCAATGTGGTCTTACATAATCAGATCTGATTTTGTTTCTCTTTACTGATGATGTTTTAAAGGAGTATTTCATGAAAGCACTCAAACTTTCACTTATGCATGTGCCTTGTGTCTGCAGTGCCTCTCCTTTCCAGCCTGACTGTCTGCTTTCTGCTCCTGCAGACGCTGTACAACTCCATCAAGAATGAAAAGTTGCAGTGGACCATGTGAGTGTCGTCGCACGGGCGTGTCGCACTGCGCCACGTGTGAATGTTGTAAGGTCTATTTGTGTACATCTGTGTCTCCAGCATTTTTCTCCGGAACCCATCACACTCAGATCTCTGCGAGCTGTCGTTGCACTAGACTGACTTCCACAACAGGGGTGTTTACAACCAAATAAGGAGCAGCACACCCATCTGTCACTTCTCAGGACATTAAAGTTGTGTCACATCTGTAGGTTGGCAGGGTTGTAAGGGACCATTTCAGGAGGGGAGCACTAGATGGGAGATTCTGGCAGCTAGTGGGACAGAAACTGGACAGAAATAGGTTTTGGACAGAGATATGATGAAGTCTCCTGGTGACACAGGTGCTGCCCCCTGTGGCAGCCGCAGGTACAGCAGGAGGTCTGTAATCCGTCAGTTCTGGGCAGAATGCCCACCACAGGAATCAATTACCCAGAAGTCTGTGGGGAGCGACGTCACCCCTGGGAACCGGCCACCTCAGGAGAGAAGTTTCTGGGCTTTTAATCCATCCCTCCTGAATGGGTTGTTGGAGCAGGTGGGAGCAGGTGACCCCCCACTATACCCCCGACTAGTGATGGGCAAAATTATACTTATGAACCATTTTCTGTATTTTTTTGACTCCACTAGATGGTACTGTCTGTTCAAAAAAGCGCTCAAGGCATGCCCCAAAGCAAGCCAAGAGCACCATCTAGTGAGGTCAAAAAATACAGAAAATGGTTCATGAAGCTTCATTTGCTCATCACTACCCCCAGCCTGTGTGGAAGGCTACAGGTGGGTGTGTCAACTGTGACCATCTCTGCTCTTCTTCATCTTGCATGTGTATCTGGGGTTACTTTTACCAAACCCGGCCTCTGTCATCTCCTAAGCCACTAATTAAAAGCAGGTCATTTCAGGCTTTGTTGCCATAGTCACAGCTCCCCACTGCAATTATGGGCTGTGGGCTGAAGGCATCCTGATTGTGGGTGCAGTAAAAACCTGAGCATCTCTCACGGCAATGTGACTGGCTTGAAGTCCTGCGATGGCTCTGTGTGGAGACACTGTCAGTCAGTGGTTTCTGAAGTAATGTCACAGCTAAGCTAACGCTGACACACTGCACAGCACCATTTACCAAAAACTCAAATGCAGTGGTGTGCCTCAGCATCAGGAGGCAGAGTAGTGCAGGACCCATGAGAAGAAGGCTGCCTCATTTACAGTCAGCTTAGCAGCACCTCAGTCGCAGCCACAGCCCGTAACCCATGTAAACACATGAAGCGTCACTGATGTCTCTCATAATGTGCCCCCCCAGCTTTAATAGCACACTTCTTTCTGGCTCCCCCACTCTCCGTCAGTGTTCATTTCAGCAGACATTTGTTAAACTTTGCCTCTTGTGATTTTATTTCTTTCTTTATTCTCTTCTTCCCTCCCTCTTTCCTCTTCTCCCTCTTGCTTCCCACCTTTTCCTTGTCTGTTTTCCTTGTATGTCTCGGTTACCTGGGTAACAGGCGAAAAGCAGACACCCTCACGTCATTTTGTGGCCATGTTGGGGGTTAATGGGGGGTGGGGGGGTTATACCTTCACCTGTCATGTTCAGCCATTTTCTTTATGCTGTATTTCTTTCTCTCTCATTGGGGGGGGGGCTGCTGTATTCTGTATTTATTATGATTCACAATCTGTGGAAGATGAGTGATTGTTGCAGCCAGGAACAGGCTGGTGTTTATGTAACAGAGAGCTGTGTGTTGGATTTGCTGTTCCTCAGATCTCTCCCTGTGACCTGTGCCATTGCCAGTGCTTGCTGGTGATTAGGGATTTTCCATCACAAGGGACAAGCCTCAAATGGTTCAATGTTTTAGCGTCTGAAAATATTTGTTGTTAATATTTGCCTTCATTAGTGTTGTCTTATCATCCCTGACCCTGACAAAGCCAGGCGAGTGTGTCCAGAATTAGACAAAGTGATCTTTCATTGCAGTGAGATAAGGGGAGGGGGAGGGGGTGAAATTAATGGTTGGAGCAAGTAGGATGGTGTGTGGGGGGGTACTGTTGGCAGCTGGCACTGCTTGCAAGTTGCAGGGCAGAATGGAGGACACTTGTCTCCTGATGTCACTACTGTCCAATCAGAAGTGCATCTGGGTGAGGTTCCAGCAGTGACAGCGATGTTCAGCACCTCCCAGTGCACCCATCATTTCCACCTGGTTGTTTTAATACAGGACAGTGCTTCCCCCTGGAGAAACAAGCAGAGGACAAAAATGGATATAGTAATCGGATGGTCCAGGGTTGGCTGTAAATACACCTCTGTGTCATGTTCTGATAAACAGATTTGGCAATAAATCAGATCTGGTTGCATTATGGTTTCCTTCACCAATCGATCTTCATATTGGTGTAAAACTATGATATTATGTCTTAGTGTGTCAGCTTAGCCATTTCAAAACATCTGCTAAAGTCATCCCGCTGTTTGCAGCAGCTATGCAATTGACCCAAATATTTTTTGGTTCGACCACTAGCATACCATCTTTAGCCAATCAGTTCCACATCAGATTATTCAGCTAATTAAGATGATTCATTGAATGAGATGGTGGCAAAGTTTAACGGATACATGGAATGGCTGGGTTGCCCCTGAGGAGAGGTTTGGGAGCTGAAGTGGTGTTCATATAACCATCCAACAAGATATCAGTAACCTTTTGAAGAAAATAAGAAATTATTTTGAACTTTTATTGTCTTACTCTTCATATGCATTTTTCAATTATATATTTTTTATGCTTTAAACATTTTCTTTGCCCAATTTTATCAAATTCGAGATCATGATCACATGAGACACGGCATTCCATTGTCTCCATAGTGATGAGGAGGAACTGCGCAAGTCGTTCTCGGAACTGGCGGATAGCCGCACGGACTCCGCCTCCCACACCATGAAGCGAGTCAGCAGTGGGAGTAACCCTTTTGCAGGAGTGGTGCAGCAGCCGGGTGCTCTGCTCTACAAGAATGGATTTCTGGTGCGCAAAGTCCATGCCGATTCCGACGGCAAGAAAAGTGCGTAACTCTGCCCACTCTAAAAACCTGTATGCTCACCACTTATTCCCCATTGATGTAGCTCTGTCTGCCAGAATCTTTACACAGAATGATTTCAGTGTTAACAAACTCTTGAGGCTTGGGAAATAGGTCCTAGGAGAGATGACTTTCTTGTCTCTGCTGAATCTGAGACAAATGGTGTGTTTTCTTTTAGCAATTTTGAGTCAATAAACAATAAAATTGAGGTTGAGTCACATTTGCATCATAGGATCATTGACCTAAACACTATTCTTTGCACTTATGAGTGTCATGTAACATTCACCAGCTTTCCCAGAAACCCCCCAATCTGCTGTCATAGTTCCCTGAATGTTGTTTGTGTCCTGCAGCTCCCCGGGGAAAAAGGGGCTGGAAGGCCTTCTATGCAGTGCTGAAGGGCCTCATCCTGTACCTGCAGAAGGTAGCTGCCTCGACTCCCCTGTCACAGCACCCCATGTCCTGTGAGAAAATACTGTAGATAAATACCCTGGGTGGCTCCAGGTCAAACACAGCTTCTGATTCACAGGAAGACTATGTCATGTTATGAAAATATGTTGATTTTTACATCTGGAATGCTTCTTCACCATATGGTTTGTTTTTTGGTATTTTTGTATTTGATTGTCTTTGTTTATTAGACACATGATGTTTCCTGCCTCCCCCGTTGGTCACAGGGTGAGTATCAGCCAGAGAAGCAGCTGTCCGATGAGGACCTGAAGAATGCTGTGTCCATCCACCACTCGCTGGCCATGCGGGCATCCGACTACAGCAAGAGGCCCAATGTGTTCTACCTGCGCACTGCTGACTGGAGGGTCTTCCTTTTCCAGGCCCCGTGAGTCCCCCCCCCACCCAGAACCCTGAGGATGGTACAGTCCTGCTCCCCATGGCTCAGATAGTCACGGAGCACATGTTAATGGGTGCGTTCGACTTGGGCTTAGGTCTGTCTGCAGCTGACATGACGTGGAGCTGCAGGAGTGGAGTATAACCTGACTGCAGCCAAGTCGGAAAACTCCTACTTCGCGTAGTGTGCAAGCCCTGACTGCAATGGCTGCACTGCCAGAAGGGTGTAGATAAATCTATACAAATATCACCTGCATTATCATTACTACCTATCATTACTTCTTTTACAATAACCAACTCCTGATCCAAATTGTTAGCAATGAAAAAATGAACTATTGTGTATAGTGAACTTGTGTAAAAAGATACCTGCCAGGAATCAAATACATTTACTTCAAAGATTCACAGTTTTTATTGTCATGTACAGAGTACAATGCAATTCTTACTTGAATTCCTTCTTCACAGACTAGACGATTAAACAAATAATGTAGCACAACATTACAGTAACTAACAATAAATAAACAACTAACTTACATGTACTATTAGAGTATTTATTTAATTTATATAAACTTTATTTTACTAGGTAAATTAACTGAAAACCAGTTCTCACTGTTTTACATTCTCTGCATTCTCTTTTCGGGAGAAATAGCAGATATCGCATCAGAATTTCCTGGGATACAAATGTCATGCATGTGACTAAAATCTTCAACCAAAATGGGCAAAGTTGAGTCGTCACAGACATAGATGGTCACAGAGGTGTTTCCAGTTTGTGCAGCCAGATGAGAGGTGCTGCACGATCTGTCTCAAGGCGTCTTGCTCTTGCAAGGTTTTTGTACCATGTGACATGGCGACGCGTGGTGACGTTTTGCAGCGCCGGCTTAAGCAGGACAGAAAAAATCTAACTATAATGTCAGGACCAGAATGCATTGCATTAAGTCAGCGCTGTAAGCGGCTGCATGAAGTCGAACGCACCCAATGTTAGGATTGTTGGCAGGATTGTTTAAGATGATTAAATAAATGCAGGTTGATATGTTAAAGAAGACCATGACATTGACATAGACACAGCAGCATGTGTGTGAAGCTGCATCTTATACTGTGAGTATGTTTCACACCTACAGCAATGCAGAGCAGATGCAGTCCTGGATCACCTGCATTAATACGGTGGCGGCCATGTTCTCAGCTCCACCCTTTCCAGCAGCCATTGGCTCCCAGAAGAAGTTCAGTCGGCCCCTGTTGCCAGGTTCCACCACTAAACTGTCTGAGGTACACGCCAAACCTAATCTAACCCCAATTTCAACCCTAACCTTAGGGTTACCTCTGCACATCCTCATGCAGCTGCTCACCATAACTACTCCTACAACAACCATTTTTCCTTTATTTTTACTTGGTTGACCTCTGTGCTGTGAAAGTCAGTGCTGCCAACTTCTGGAAATACTTAATCAATTTTCCTTGCGCATGCACAGCCAATGTGCACTGACATGCATGATTTCCCCCAGACACAAAAATCTGGGCTACGCAGATACACGCGGTCTGGCGCATATCGCTGGTGACAAAATTTGTGTCATTTTTTGTGCGGAAAAGTGATGTATGAATTGACCTTAAACCCCTGTCCCTAACCCTGCCTTAATAATATCCCTTTCCATAATTCTGGTATTTACTCCAAGCCCTTCTGTTGCACCACCATAGAATTCTCCCTCTGCACCAGTCACATTGCCACTGAAGCTGTTGGGGTCTGTTTTGGCAGGAGGAGCAGGTGCAGTCCCATGAGACTCGTTTGCAAACCGCTTCTTCAGAGCTAAACGAGCTGCGTTCCTCCCCTCCAGACCGCAAGGTCAAAGGTCGTGAGCTGGAGGAGTACCGCCAGAGAGAGGAATACCTAGAATTTGAGGTGAGAAATGACCATTGGGAGCTCTGAGAAGTGTAATTATTGTTTTAGACCGTATTGGCTTGTGAATAATTAGTATAGATATACATGCAATGAAGGCTTGGAATTTTTTCTATTGAAAAAAAGTTCTGATCATTTTAGAAAAGATGGTAAATGTGCAATTTCCCTGCGGGTACCCAGTGCCTGACTGTAAAAACAGAGAAGTTCCTGGAATAAAGCTTGCTGGAGATTATCATGCACATGCCAGAGTGTTGCTTCCTTTTCTTAATGTCCGTTTGTCAATGTTTATTGCTAGAAAACGCGGTACAGGACCTATGCCATGCTGCTCCGCGCCAAGATCCGAATTGGAGAAGTGGATCTCTCTGCATTCGAGTCTCGTCTCCATGATGATGGTGGGCTGCAGCACACCTACTCCAGCCCCACACTCCAGCCGGAGTCCATCCAAAGGAGTCAAGCAGGCAGTAGCAAGGCCACTAGACGCGGGGATGGCCAGAGGCAGAGCTACCGACAGGCTGTCAAACCATGATGGGGCTGCTGGGCCTCTGGGAAGGGGGTGGAGCCCATCAGTCCTTCCTGGACTCCTTCGTCAATCATGGAAGCAGTCATGTGACTGAACTGATTTGTGGTAGGAAAAGGACAGAATGGGCAATAGCAAGACAGATCATTGCCAGCTTCCTGGACCACCATGTGGATGTTTATTTCGTTTAACCATCTAATAAGGGGATCGACTTTGCTCAGCTTAATTTTTAAAATTCAGTCTGGAGCACAAAATTCCAGATTTCAGTAGTCTGTTTGAGGGTCACTTGGGCCTACGTGATACTGCTCCTCCAGTGGCCAGTGCCGTGTTCAGAGCATTTGTGTCTCATTCTTGCTGGCTGGTAGCTGTATGGCTCCTCTGTGAGGTAGGCCCTTTTCTACATCATTAACGAGATGGGGGCACGGGGTGCGGGTGGCTTTGGATTAGCAGTATGCATCTCTTCCAGGGGAATTTGAGGTCATAGGGCTCAGCTCCAAGCTGGTGATGGGGGGGGAGGGCACGTTGGCTGCAAGGCTGGTGCTGGTTGGCCAGAGACAGAGAATCTCGATGGAACTGGCCAGAGAGCTGAGCCAGCAGGCAGCACTGGGAGCTGGGATCCCTGCCTGAAGTCATTCAGAGTCCTTCTGCCCACTCTAACTCTCCATGCACTGCACTGCCTCTCTCTCCCTCTGGCACACGCGCTGCCTCCGGTGGCCACAGATCTGAGCTCGGTGATGGGAGCTGAGTCATCAAAGTGTTTTCCATGTCCTGCCTAGGAGGGATATTTTTGCTGGAGAAATTATGTTTTGAGTCAACATTTTGT
The DNA here is from genome assembly GCA_026779605.1 of Mormyrus hasselquistii. Lineage (NCBI taxonomy): Eukaryota > Metazoa > Chordata > Actinopteri > Osteoglossiformes > Mormyridae > Mormyrus > Mormyrus hasselquistii. The sequence goes on from JAODKE010000068.1 coordinate 17,605,778, forward strand.
TGTTTTGTTTTTTGTTTCCATTTCCTTCGAATTTACTGTGAAAATGACCACAGAACCATCTTCATAGCTAGGCTAATTTATTTATTTATTGAGGCAATGATATAAGTCATTTTTTTATTTCAGAGGATATGCAGATTATTTTTCTGTTCTGACTTGCACATACCCACCAGGTACAGTAGGATTGCTCTGTCAGATTGCCTCAACTTTGTTTTGTCCTGCTCGCTGTATGAAACTTTCAATCCTTTTTCCAGTTCAGTAGTCAGATTGGCCTGCATATTCTCTTATTCTTCGAGCCAGCAGAAGGTATATGTAAGGTCCAGTCTTTGGTCTTTACCTTGCTAGCCAAGGAGGCTCATGGAAAAAGAGTCTGTAATCTCAGATTTTGTTTAGGCACCTTAAACTCATCTTTAGTTATAAATGCAATTTATCGCAATAATAGTTCTTATTTCCACGCCACTGCGCCTGGAACATTTATAATTATAAAAATTACTGGGTATTGTTAGTTTTGCTCACAACTTAAATACACGAAAGCCTGAAAGGAGTGAAATATAGAAGAGATTTGTGTAAGAACAAATGAAAATTGCAATTTATAAATCTCCTTTAGAGATTTGGCAATGTATAAATATGCTAGAACAGGTCACATGCCTCATGTCATATTTTTGTCACAAGGTATGTTCTACTCAGGAGCACATTGTCCACAATGGAAGACCATACACAGTAATTCCAGCAGTCAATGGAGGGAGCCATTTTCTTCTAGAAACATCTCCACCCAGTATATTGCCGAGGATATTTATTGGCTGGTCACGGCACTGCTTGGAATGTGGCCGGTTGATTCCGAGGCACTGGGCCGTTAAAACAACGGCTAATTCCATAGAAAAAGGAAGTCTGCATGTGAGGTTCCAGCCACTGCAAGCATTCCTTGCCTGTGGGCTCTCCTTCACTCTGGAGATTAACCAGAAGGTTAGACTCTCCTCTGCTTTAGGTCACTAAGTAGTGGCATTATTTGCCCATGTCCTTTGTTTAATAGATAAATCCCATTCTGTTATGTGTTTGACTCTGATCAGGGCTGCACTGGCCCAGTGAGTTAATAGCTATGTGGGCTGGCAAAATTTACCTTGAGGCTGTAAAAGACCCCAAAATTTAGGGGCGATTTTTAATCTGATGGCACTGCAGCAGTTTCAAAGGCACATCTCCAGGTATTTCCTTTGTGCCCTGTTTTGGTAACCCTGTGACAGACTGCAGGATCCCCCGGATGAAGGTGAGCCGCACCTCTCTCTCTTGTCTCCCTTGGCGTTGGTTTCCAAGCAGCCCATGGACCAAGCTCAGCCAGGTAGCACAGCCCTTCTCTGATCCAGTGGAACGTCTGTGAACTACATGTATCTGTTATTATCTGTTATTATCAATATGATTCTTGTTCATGGTTGTTCTGCAACTCAGTCTGAGTGTTGCATATAATCACAGGTGTTTGTCTGTGTGTGTGATCCTCAGGCTAGGATTAGCGGGTCAGAGGTTAAAGTGGGATTAGAAATTCCCAGCTGGTTAGAGATTTGGATGGTAAGGATTTGCAAATGTGCTGTAATGGAGTAGAAGGAGACATTTTACCAAGAGCCATCTGATCAATGAAATAGTGACGACAGGAAGAATTCCACTGTAAAAAAAAAACAATTTAGCAAATCAGCCTGATCCACTGGACCAGCAGATCCACTGGACCACCTTGTGTTTTTTTTTTTTTTTTTAAACTTTGGATCAATCTAACACAGTGACTGTCTCCATCTTGTGCACTGTAGGCAGCCCAGAATCTGGATCAGCATATGTGACTATTTCTGATGATAGTTGACATGGAAATCACCTGACCACCCAGAGCTGTGAAATCTCTATCAGGGAGACACAGACCAACTACAGCCCTAACCCACACTAAACATGTACTGTCAAATACCATGTGTAAATACTACTCATTCTTTTAGTTGTCTTACATATAGTGTACTCTGAGAAATGTCACATTAAAATATGCATCAGGAAATTGAATTATATTTATGTCATTTTATATACAGGTATTATGTGTAATACCTCAGCTTCTGTTGCATCTGTTACAGTGTTCAGTGATTAATACGAATGTCTTTATTTGGATTGTTGAACTTTAGATGTATGTTTGCCAGCAGCCTGAAAACCAGCCCTGAATCAGTATGGTGTTTGTATATATAAGCTTTTTGGCAGCAGACTGGAAAAATAAAGATTCAATTTAAAAATAAGCAGAAAGTGTCCGTCATTTTGACTTATGGTTTGCACACAGATTTTTAACTAGTTAATCATCTTGCAACAAATAATTAATCTCTGTGACATTTTCATGGATAGTATAAAATATGGTGGTGACAGAGGGTGGTGTTAATTTGCTTTTCCCCTTGATCTATGCACGTAATTATGAGGCAAAAAGGCAAACACAATGAACAAGCCTCTCAATGTTTTTTTTTTTTTTATATCAATTTATATCTTTTTATTTTCCATTATAAATCTTTAGCATTTAGCATGGGCTGAAAATTCTACAATTAACACAGATAATGATGATGCAGCTCTGTACATATGCTTTTGGAAATTGGTGAAATAAATATTTGTTAAAGCTGGGTGGTCCGTACACCTTAAGTGCTAGTAGCGGGTTTTTATTTTGCTGCTTTCTTGGGTTTTTAGATCTCTGACTCTATTGAGCATCTCACACATCTCCCTTTCTGTGCAGGTCTGAATGGCAGTCGGTCGTCCGTAAATGCAATGGCATCCCAGCCTGATGACTCAGCCACCACAGGCCTGTGCTGGATTCCTGTGACGTCATTCGCTAGCTGTACTGCTACCATGACAACGAGAATTTCTAAGAGCAGTCTTATCCCCAACCCTCCTCTCCCAACCCCACCTCGATGAGTAGATGAGTGGACCAATCTCTGTGATGTATATTGCAAGAGAGACTCCTGGGACCCATGTCTGGTTGAAATACATTGACTGTGAGACTGTGAGGTGTTGCCCTGGCTGGCTCCTCTCCCCTCTGCAGGTCAGCTGGGTGTTTCATGGGTTGGCCGTCACAGGCTGCTGGATCTCCTGTTCCTCCACATCTTCTGTCACATGGCTGCCAAATCCACTGTCCACGGTGGCATCTGATACAAAGGCAGGCAGATGACATGGAGGTCAGTCATTACATGACAGGAGAGATGGTGTCATAGTGGCAGGGTGTGAAGTAGGTACTGATGTTAGACAAAAGGTCTAACAGAGTGATATCATACTCATTGCACTAGAAGGCTAGTGGTTACATCCCCTGTTAAGGCTGGTTCATATTTTACAAGAATGTGGCAGCGCTATGGCGCATGCAGTGACGTAATTTCTATTCTAGAGGCCAGCCTTGGAGACCGCATAAGGGTTCCGCACACGGGGCACATACGACTCGGAAACTAAAACAGCTGGTCCTTTTAGTGGTGCAAACGAGCCTCGATCATTCATTGGCCAGGGGACCAGTAGCAGGTAGCTAGAAAGAAAATAGACCCAAGATTGTATACAAACACCTTTTCTACTCTCTATGATCAGCATGGTAATAAAACTGGTGAGCGGACGTGAAGAATGGTTGACTGAGAAAGTTTGGAAATACCGGCATTTATATGATTCCTTGCTACAGGATTCTAAAGACTCCCAGATGGCTATAATCTAAAATAAAACACATTTGTATGGCAACGCCATACACCTGTAAATGTCCCTGAATTAGTGTTATTGTCATTTGTTTTATCGCAAATATAGTTCTTACATCGTTTTTGATTTTTATTTGAAATCCAGGTTAGTTTTAGTTAGAATGTTGGGATCTTCAAATACATAACCACTCGTCCTCAGAAATATTTACCCCTAATTCCTCTTCCTATTTTTGTTTTACATATAATGTTGTATTGCCTTTCCTCTCCATTAGTTGCTGATATAAAGCAGATATTATTTTGTATTTTTTAGAGTTACATGTTCCTATTATAATCCTAATTATGCCATTTCTGTCCAAATTTACTTTTGGTTTTACCTCCCTCTCATAAAAATCCCTTAGCTGCAAATATCTAAAGGGATCCTGGTATATTTGTGTTTCATCTCCTGAAAGGTCATAAATTTCCATCTTTCATTACTGTACATAATGCTGTTATTCCACTTATCATCCATTGTTTAAATCTCTGATCCAGTGTATTTGGAATAAAGTGCTTGTCATATGACACCCATCGAAGTAGTCTGAGTTCTCCCTCAAGTTTATATTTCTGCACTATATTATTTATTTTTAATGTGTCCTGTCCGGCAGCTTTAGCAAGCAGAATAATGGTCTGAATGCACTGCTGTGTCAGACATATTTGCTTTACTATGAGGGGCTCTATAAACTCTGCATAGGCCCTTCATGTTGGTCAATTTCTTTTTATTTGTATTTTATTTTTAACACATGTAAAATATTCCAGTTGCCAAGCTATATTAAACCACAAATTAAATGTAAACTGCGTGCTTGTATCCATTTTCGCAAGGCAGTCTTTTGCCTCATCACCATCTCCAATGAAACTCTGAATTTCCCTCCCTTGTGCATATTGCTCTAAATTTTTCTATTTCGCCTCATAATCCTTAGCACACCAGCAAATTACAGGTCTAAGTTGTGCCGCATGGAAATATTCCTTAAAGTCTGGCAATGCCATACCCCCGCATGTTTCCCAAGCTGTCGAGTTACATATTTGACCCTTGGCCTTTGACCATTCCATATAAATATTGACACCCTTTTATCCCAGGTTCTAAATTGTTTTTCAGGTATCTTGATGGGCAATGATTGAAATAATTAAAGAAGCCATGGAAGAATGAACATCTTTATCAGTTCTATTTGTGAACTAAAAGCCTCTCAACATCGCAACCTAATTTCTTTATCCATTTGGATATAATTGGCTTCATATAGTTCATCCAAACCTCTTGTTAAGGTAACCTCAAAATATTTGATTTTAGTTGCACTCCAATTCAATCTATATTCATGCTGTATACTTTTGGAAGGGACATAATTTAATGTTATAATCTGTGTTTTAGCCAAATTTAACCTGTATCCAGAATATGTACCAAACATCTCGAGTTGAGTAAGTAATATGGGAAGGCTTGTACCAGAATCTTCTAAATAGTAAATTACATCATCAGTGAAAATCCCAATAACATGTTTTTCATCTCCAGCTGTTATCCCTTTAAGATCCTTATTCTGCCTAATCTATTGTGCCAGGGGTTCTAGAAAAACTGCAAACAATGTAGACAATAAGCAGCAGCCCTGTCTGGTTGACCGTTCTAGTTGTATACTCTCAGTCAAATTGCCATTTATTTTAATCTTCATGGTTGAGCCTTGATAAAGTGTCCTAATACATTGAACGGCCTTCTCATTCAGTCCAAACTTCTCAAGTACTTGATATAGAAAAGCCTTATTAACACTATGAAATGCCTTTTCAGCATCAAGGCTTATTTAGGCTGCACTTATTTTGTTGCATCTAATATAGTCAATAATATGCACTGGTCCTCCGACTGTAATATTATCTTGAGTTTGCTGTCTCTTAATAAAAACCTGTCTGGTCTGATCTATGATGTGACTCATAAAGTGTTTGTATCATTTTGCTATAATTGAGGTATACAGTTTATAATCTACATTAAGTATTGATATGGGTCTATAACCTGAGCAGGTCTCGCTGTCAATCCCCTCGGAAATCACCGTTATTACTGTTTCCTTCCAGGATGGTGGGAGTTCACTGTATTCAAGTGTATAATTAAATGATGATTCAAGCATTGGTATAAGTTGTTCACTGAATATTTTGTACCATTCAGTGGACCATCACTGCCAGGGGATTTAATTATTTTCAGTCTGCTCACTGCCTTTTTTATTTCAACTTTGGTAATGGGTGAGGTCAGGAGTTCATTCTGGTTCTTCCCAATCGCTGTTAAATCCAATGTTTCTAGAAACGCTCTCATCTGGTCAACGTCAGCTGACGGAGGCTGGCTATACAAATTCCAAATAATAGTTCAAGAGTTTCAATCTCTTTAGGTTCATAAATCATCTGGCTTGTAATTATATCTCTTATTTTATGAATTGTCCTATCAGCCTGTTGTTTTTTTAGTCTTTTTGCTAACAGTCTGGTTGCTCTGGGCCCCACTTCATAATAGGATTGTTTAAAAAATCTTGTCTTTTTTTCAATTTCTGCGTTTAATATTTTATCAATATCGTTCCTCATTTCTTTAATTTTCGGAAGTAACGAAGGGTCACATGCACATAGGGGCCCTCCCTAGTAATGAGAAAATCCTACTAGAAATGTCCAACATTCAGTGCTTAGTTAAGCCATTTCCTCAGTTAGTTTCAATAAAATCATTAAAAATCAAGTCATAAGTCTTTCTAAAGACATGGCCCAGGTTTCAAAATGCATTTTACCATAAAAGGAAAAGAATTGGATAACTAGATAAGAAATTATAAACCTTATTACTATTTGCCTCTTGTAAATATTACCAATAGGGGGCAAATTCTCAATACCTTCTTATCCTCAGATTCACCGGATGTCTCTCCCAGGGCGGGAGACATACTTGGTTTCCATCTGGACTACATTTCTCTTAAACTATACCATTTCTGACATTATGAATCTCTTCTGAACCCTGCAAGCCTATCTCTTGCATGTTGGAATGCTCTGCCAGAAGCATTAGTGCGTTCCCATGGCAACAGTTCATTCAGTTGTCTTTCAGCAGCCATCACAGAGTTTGTCCTCGTCACTACAGCCACCTGCAATCTGCGCTTATTCAGCTCCTGGGCTGCTTCTTCCGCACTCCCGTAGATCCGCAGTCCAGAATCCTATTGCACTCACATGTTTGTATATGGAATCTGGAACCGGGTCCCCTTCTCCTTCAGCATTACTTTAATGGGTCCGTATGCCTTGCACCTTTCCATAATGTCAGCAGCATAATCATTATCAAAATAAAACCACTTGCCCTCAATTTTAATCTTTCGCTGCCAGGATTTCCTTAGGACCAACTGTTTAACGTGGAAGTGTAAGAAGTTCACTATTATTGATCTCGGGGAAAAGGTCACAGCTGGCCGTGGGAGCAATACTCTGTGTGTCCGCTGTATTTGTTGCTCTACACCATCTGGCAAATCAAGTCGACTTTTAAACAGCTCTCTTACAAAATCAATTACTGACCTCCCCTCTTTTCTTTCTGCTATGCCATAGATACAGAGATTATTTATTCTAGAGCAGCTCTCCAAATCAATCTTCTCCTGTCTCTCACTACTGTTATCAATGTGTCTTTCATTTCCAAGCAGGCTGATTACAGGTGTGTTATCCGCGTTTGCGCCTCAATAATGCTAGCCTTTTGACACTGCAGTTCCCGTAAAAACTGAACGAGATTCCTTCATTGTTTTCAATTTTGCTCAGGTCCCTTCTCAAATCTTGTTTAAAGTCTTTCAGCTCATTGTAATGTAGCATCAGAATTTGGAGTAATGCACCATCTTTGATTGATGCTGATTCTTCACCATTCCCGTGCTCAGCATTAGCCATGTCCAAGTTTTCTTGAGTTTTATCATTCTTATGACTCCTTTGTGCTTTTTCCCCCTTTCATTCTCGAGTTTAGATGATTTCAAAACTATTTATATTTATAGGGGGTAGTTTACCAAAACTGACTCTGAGGAGCTCACTGTAGCACCACCGGAAGTCCCCGTATATTCTTGTATCTTATTTCAGTTCATGAGAATGTTTTTGTTAATGATAATAACCCTGCCTGGCATACTGTAAGGACACAATGTATAATTAGTTTTAGTTAAATTTTATTTTTAATGTAACATCCAAACCACGCTTCATAAATATGAATTTTAAGGACAGCTTTGCTCTATAGCGCCACCCCAGGTCTGCCATCAAAGCACATGGCTACCTGGCATGGTGCAAAAACATTTGGCATCGTGGACTGTTCGGTATTACAGTGCGCTTGCTGTTGCAGGGCTGTGTCTGCATGAAGTATGAACCAGGTCTTAGCCATTGCAAGCTGCCACCCCAGCATAAACATATAACTATGCAGCCATGCTCATCCTACCTGTGCTCTGGGCCTTGTCCCTCAGCTCTGTCTGTCTCAGCAGCTTCACTCCCTCATTCAGACCCAATGACTGCAGGGCCTCCACCAGAGTCTCCAGTTGACCACCACCCAACTGCATGAAAATGGAGAGAAGTGACCGGTGAGCATACCCATTGGGGACACAGGTTCAGGTGACCGGTGAGCATGTTCAGTGAGGACACAGGTTCAGGTGACCGGTGAGCATGTTCAGTGAGGACACAGGTTCAGGTGACCGGTGAGCATGCCCAGTGAGGACACAGGTGATGTCTCTCAACATGCATACTTGACTGTATTTATGTTCTCATGTACCTGTTTTACATGGCTTTCCATTGCCAAAGATGAATTCTAATACTCAAGAACAGAAGTACAGAGGATGGTAATAATACCCGGATGACGTTCTTGCCCAACCCCAAATATCAAGGATACATTGGCTGCATCTTCGCTGAATGAAGCCAATCCCATGATTAATTGTGCCCCAAGTTCATTCCTGGGAGAGAAGTTAGCAAGACTGGCCTTGCAAAGACCACAAATATGATCTCTGCGTTCTTGGAATTGAGAAACACCCAGGGTCTGCTGGCTGAGAAGCATATTCAGTAGAGACATAAGATTATGCTACCAATGAGCATGTTCTGTACATTTCTAAATAAATTTAAAAATCAGTGTTTCTCAAACTTAAGTGGCCAAGTATCACATAAGTGATAAAAAAATTACACATACAAAAGCTCAGGAAATGCCATGTGTGGTATTACAGTATGTTATCTTTAACAATCTGGGGTCTAGGGGTAGGGAAAACACTATTACTGACTGGGGCATGATGACACATTTCTTTAAAAATCAGAAACTTAATTCATGGCAAATAAATTATTTCTTATATAGTTGTTTTGGTAATTTTAATGCATACTGTAAATGTTGGATGAGGTATACAGTATTCCAGAACAAAGAGTTTATTCGAGGGACCGAACTGGGGAAACAGACTTGAACGCTGACTAAATACACTGGACTACTCAGAAAAAACATGAAACAGCTGAATATAATCAGGAATTGACATGAGGTAACGGGGGGGCGTAAATATGTCAGATTTATGTTAAATTTGTTAAGTATAGACAATGCAAAATGCAGTTTGGAACACTTGAAGAAACATTCTAAAAGTACATAGTAAGTAATGGTGCCAGTTTGTTTTGACCCCAGATATCTGATCACCAAAGTCTTGGGTACATGAAGATGACTAAATGGTGTAGTTGGTATTTAGCTGGATAAATAAAACAGAACTCATGTCACAATTTCTGGCCTCCTTCCATTGAAGATGTAGGAGCTCTCATGTGTATGCATGAGCCTTTCACACCTGGCCACATCCTCCCCCCCTTTTATGGTGCTGACAGGGATTTGAATATGCGGCAATGTGGCTATTTAGACTGCAAATAGCAATTTTCAAGGTGAAGGGGGTACTACACGCCCCCAATGCAGGAAAAACAAAGATAGGTGAAGTAGTTTTTCTCCCAATTTAACCTAATTTTAAAAACTTTAATAGTTCCAACAATGGATGTTTTGAAAAGAAGACAGATTATAGATTTAGTCTTAGATTTAGTGTTTTTTCATGATTCTACATAAAGATTTCAGCAAAATATAACCTGAAATAGATGCGAAAAATACGCTGCATCGCCGGTGATGCACTTGACCCCAGAGGGTTAAAATATATTAATAAACCTGAAAACTATTAAGAAAATGAATTTTGTATATCAAGTAATTTCGCATTGATTTTCAATTTCTATAGTTTTTTTTTTGCTGGGGGCTCCGGTTCCCTTCCACTATTCAAAAGCGTGCAGGATAAGTTGATTGGTGAGTCTAAATTGGCCCTGTAGTTGTATGAGTGTGCGTGTGTGTGCCCTGCGGTGTGTTGGCAACTGCCCAGGGTTGGTTCTCAGGATAGGCTCCGGTTCCTCCCAGTTGGGATTTAGTGGTTTCAGAAAACGGATGGATGGATTTCTATATTTTTTCAGTGCGCACAACAAATTACCATGGTCTTCTTCCATACCACCTGGGGGTGCCCTGAATACCACTGTTGGTATGTATTCCAAAGTTTGAACATTTGCAGTTCTTCACACACTCAATTATAAAATGTTATTGTGCAGCCAAACATACACCACAGTTAAGGCTGGCTAGCATTACCTGAGGCAATGTCACAGTAAGACAGGACACCAAAGCCCACCTGGTAGTTCTCCAGTAAGTGTTGGCAGGGTGAAGGACTCTTCTGGTACAGGTCAGCCAGTGTGAGCATGCCCAGCTTCTCAGCCAGCTGCCGCAGCGGCACATTGGACTGGCTCAGAATCCCACAGAGTTTGCTGAGTGTCTCGCTGTCCATCTGCGGTTTTGCTGTAGGAAAAGAAGAGATTTGAGGCTGCTGAGAGACCTGCCAGGCACAGTGGTCAGCAGCTGTGCAGACACGAGCTGCAGAGAGGCCTGCCAGGCACAGGGATCAGGAGCTGTGCAGACACAGGCTGCCGAGAGGCCTGCCAGGCACAGGGGTCAGGAGCTGTGCAGACAGAGGCTGCAGAGAGGCCTGCCAGATACAGGGATCAGGAGCTGTGCAGACACAGGCTGCAGAGAGGCCTGCCAGGCACAGGTGTCAGGAGCTGTGCAGACAGAGGCTGCAGAGAGGCCTGCCAGATACAGGGAACAGGAAAGGAGGCGTGTAGGAAGTGGCTGTTTAGAGGCCGGCCAGGCAAAAGGGTCTAGAGCCATGTAGGCAGAGGCTGCAGGGAGGCCTACCAGGCATAGGTGTTTAGGGCCATGTGGGCAAAGGCTGCAGAGAGGCCTGGCAGGAAAAATGGTCAAGAGCCATGCAGGCAGAGGCTACAGAAAGACTGGCTGGCAAAAGTGTCAGGGGCTGTGCAAACAGAGGCTGCAGAGAGGCCTGCTAGGCACAGGGGTCAGGAGTTGTGCAGACACAGGCTGCAGAGAGGCCTGGCAGACACAGGGATCAGGATAGGAGCCGTGCAGGAAGAAGCTGTTTAGAGGCCCGCCAGGCAAAAGGGTCTAGGACCGTGTAGACAGAGGTTGCAGAGAGGCCTGCCAGGTAAAAGAGTCTAGAGCCATGTAGGCAGAGGCTGCAAAGAGGTCTGCCAGGCACAGGGGTTTAGGACCATGTGGTCAGAGGCTGCAGAGAAGCCTGGCAGGCAAAATGGTCAAGAGCCATGTGGGCAGAGGCTACAGAAAGACCTGCTGGCAAAAGGGTCAGAGGCTGTGCAAACAGAGGCTGCAGAGAGCCCTGCCAGGCACAGGGGCCGGGGACTATGCAGACAGGCTGCAGAGAGGCCTGCCGGCAAAGGGGTCAGGAGGCACTAGCCAACTGTCCAAAGTTAGAAATTGTTATTAACAATAATCTCCAGACATGATACATACTAAAATTCTATTAAAACAGTGGATCTGTTACACCAGCTGCTTAAGCAAAAACACAGTAATATGACAGACTGTCAGATCATATCATCGGAACAGGCCTCATTAAGCTGCATTTCTGTCTCTCACCTTCCTCCTGCTTCTCGCTGGGCTTGGCAACTTCTCTGCTCGGCCTGTCGCTCTCCCTACTATCCAGAATTGCTCTCACCTGCCACAAGGGGGAGCTCACATTATTCAAGCTCTTAAAATGAAGCAGAGGATGTATAAACACAAACAAGGTGCCCAAGTCACAGTTAAGTTTTGAGTATAGATATAAAACTTCTGTTTAATCGCGTCTAGATTCTGAGACTCAATTTCAGATTAATACTGCCAGGAAATGGGGCAGGTTCCTCACCTTCTGGCACCTGGCCAGGTCTAAGGGGGTATGGCCTCCAGCTCTCTTGCGGGGGTTCTTTGGCACCTCACTGGGGGATGATGCTGGCTGCTGTTGCGTATCCATCTCTTCAGCCTCATCTTCCTTATCATCGTCTTCCTCGTCAGAAGAGCTGAGGAAGAGGGGCTCATCATTCTCTAGGTCCTTCCTGGCACCTGAGGGGGACAAATACAGGGATCAGTAGCTGGCTTCGAACCTGAGTGCTGGCACTAAGCTGACCTGTAATTGATTACTGAAGCAAGTTGGCGAAGGGCACAGGAGGAAGACTATGGTATGTTCCTGACTGTGAGTGGCCCACCTGCAGCAATGAGCATGGAGCAGAGTGTCGGGGAGCCCAGGCTGGCTGCTAGGTGGAGGGGTGTGTTCCCACAGAATGTGCTGGCATTCACGTCGGCTTTCAGCTGCAGATGGAGAGGAACAGCGATGATAAAAGTTAAAATTTCTTAATATATACAGTGGGTACGGAAAGTATTCAGACCCCCTTCAATTTTTCACTCTTTGTTATATTGCAGCCATTTGCTAAAATAATTTTAAATTATTTTTTTTCCTCATTAATGTACACACAGCACCCCATATTGACAGACAAAAAAAAGAATTTTTGAAATTGTTGCAGATTTATTAAAAAAGAAAAACTGAAATATGACATGGTCCTAAATATTCAGACACTCATATATTTATTTATTTATTTCTTTTGATCATCCTTCATTCATTCGAGTCCAGCTGTGTTTGATTATACTGATTGAACTTGATTAGGAAAGCCACACACCCGTCTATATAAGACCTTACAGCTCACAATGCATGTCAGAGCACATGAGAATCATGAGGTCAAAGGAACTGCCTGAAGGCACAGATCTGGTCAAGGTTACAAAAAGTTTTCTGCTGCACTTAAGGTTCCCTAGAGCACAGTGGCCTCCATAATCCTTAAATGGAAGACGTTTGGGACGACCAGAACCCTTCCTAGAGCTGGCTGTCCGGCTAAGCTGAGCTACCGGGGGAGAAGAGCCTTGGTGAGAGAAGTAAAGAAGAACCCAAAGATCACTTTGGCTGAGCTCCAGAGATGCAGTAAAGAGATGGGAGAAAGTTGCAGAAAGTCAACCATCACTGCAGCCCTCCACCACTCAGGGCTTTATGGCAGAGTGGCCTGTCGGAAACCTCTCCTCAGTGCAAGACACATGACAGCCCGCATGGAGTTTGCTAAAAGATACCTGAAGGACTCTGAGATGGTGAGAAATAAGATTCTCTGGTCTGATGAGACCA
>JAODKE010000068.1:17619048-17655126 GCA_026779605.1 Mormyrus hasselquistii
TGCATCTTTCCCAAGAAGACTCATGGCTGTATTAGCTCAAAAGGGTGCTTCTACTAAATACTGAGCAAAGGGTCTGAGTACTTAGGACCATGTGATATTCCAGTTTTTCTTGTTTAATAAACCTGCAACAATTTCAAAAATTCTTTTTTTTTGTCTGTCTATGGGGTGCTGTGTGTACATTAGAGGAAAAAAATAATTTTAAATGATTTTAGCAAATGGCCGCAATATAACAGAGTGAAAAATTGAAGGGGGTCTGAGTACTTTCCGTAACCACTGTACTTGATAACCTCGAAGAGGAAAAATCATTAAAGCTGTGAAGTTTTTTTTTTTTCTTTTTCCCAATGACAGAGTAGTAATTTTTTTGCAAAACTTAAGGATGGTCTCAACCCAGCTGACTATCACGGTCCTTGTGATGTGATAGTTGCATATGCATAACAAGTAATGTTGGAATTAACATAATACATTGGGCAGCCCTAGACTGTAGCACCTTGGCAGTGTCACTTTCCCACATTGTGAGCTTGATGACAAGGTTCTGAGGTTCTGACACATACCTCTGTGATGAGCATGCACGCCACCTTGAAGAGGTTCTCTCTAACGGCAAGGTGTAATGCTGTATTGCCGCTCTTCAGCTCGGCAGCGTTGACTCGGGCACCAGAGAGCACCAGCGCCCGCAGGCAGCGCTCGCCTCCCTTCTTCACAGCCAGGTGCAGTGGGTGGAGCCCTGGGGGCAAATGAGAGACATGTCGCGGGAACGGAAACCAGGGAAGGAAGGAAGGATGTGATGACTGCATGGCTGCATTCTCAGCTCCATACCGTGGTAGTCAGCTGTGTTGAACAGGTGGCTGTAGTTCTCCTTTAGGTGGGTCAGGAGGACGCGCACCACAAACTCGTCACCGATATCTGCTGCCAAGTGCAGCACCGACCTGCCATCCCGGTCGACCAGGGTGGGGTCGGCCCCTGCTTTCAGCAAGAAGTCCAACACCTTGTGCTGCTTTGTTATGACTGCAAGGTGCAGGGGAGTCTGCGGGGGGTGGACACACAAAGGACTTTCACTGCTTCACAGGGGACAGTAATGCTACAGCACAGTGCTGCGAGACAGACAGGGACCCTGGGGGCAGAGCTGGCCCTGCTTACCTGGCTCATGTGATTGCGGATGTTAAGGATCTGCTGCTGGGGAATGGTGCTGATCATATACACCAGCTGCTGGACCACCGCAGGCTGCTGGTGAATGATGGCCAGGTGCAGGGGCCTGGGACATCAAACAGGTAAAGCTGACCACAAGTGAAGCTTCCAGTCACAGAGAGGATCAGTGATGGAACTGTTTAAGGCTGATATTCTACGTCTCAGGACTTGTGCTAGAGGTTGTGGGGTCAATTCAGGTGCTTGTGCCGGATTGCAACGGTAAAAAGGAAAAACGGATTGGCAGAATAGAGTGAAGATGAGACTGGATCCTAAGTATGAGGTGGGTTAGAGCGAGCATGCTGCTTCTGCCTTGTAATGCAAGGGACTCACGTATCTCCATTCTCGTCCTGCACGGAGTAGAGCTGCCTCTGCACGGCCAGCAGGAGGCACACGTCGCCTGTGCTGCAGTAGTCCAGTAGGGACCTGGCGGTACGCTGGGCTGTCTGAGTGGCGCGATTCTGCAGCATGGAAGCTGTAAGGGGAGGGCGGGGTGGGATGACGTGGTCTCAGTGACACCTCTGCCAAAATGGCTGCTACTTCAATCTTGGATCAATGATGCAATGGAGGTGGATCAAACACCTCCTGGGTCCTGCGCTCCAGCCCCCCCTCCCGACCCTGGAAGCTCACCAATCTGAAACAGCTGCTGCTGCAGGGCGGGCCCTCCTGGTGGCACCCTGCTGCCTTCCTGCCGGTCGACGGGGGTGCTGGGGGCTGGCACCGAGGCTGCCATGCGTGTGCCATTGCCCATAAAGGTGCCCATGGAGCTGAAGCCCATGTCCAGCTGTGGGTTATAGGAGAATCCGCCTGGGGGGAAGGGGGGCAGGGAGATCTGCATCAGCTTCAGCTGCAGGCCTGTTGACTCAGTGTGACGTTACGACCTGTTTCAGGAGGCCTATATTTATGATTAATTAGTCACCTGTTAAGAAATCTGCTTCCTGTCACCCATGAATCAAAGCCACAAAACAGCGAATTCTTACCGTTTCCTCCTCGACCTGATCCTCCGAAGCTCCCCGGTCCTCGGCCAGTCCCGGCAGCCCCCCCAGGGGGCCCATTCCATGGGTCAAAGGAGTGAGGGAGGGGCTTCTTTTTTTTGCGCTGAACCTCCTCCTTGTCTGAGAAAGACACACAGAGGACATGATGTTCAAAACTGACAAGAAACATTATCAGGTTTTCTTGGTTTTTTGACTGTGCAGTTAGGGGAAATTTTAGAATTTTTAAGGTATGTAGCATAAAAGGATCCATAATTGCTTAAAAAATAGCCATCAACATTATTAGCAAAAAATATTTCAAACTATTGAGTAACTGAGGAGTGGGCACTCCAGGGACCAATCAGCTTTTAGCTGAAGCCAGTGCCCCTATGGCCCCGCCTCTGCATATGCCACCTGTGTACAGCCACCATATGCACTACAGCTAGACCAGGGGTCTTATCTGCAAAGGGCCGGTGTGTATGCAGGTTTTGGGGATAACCTTTAGGTCAGCTGCTCAAACCTTGGTGTGAAGACTCTTCGGCCAATCAGTCCTCTAATTAGTAATTTAATTAGGGAGTTACAGTGAAAACCCACATACACACCGGCCCTTTGTGGATAAGATTGCCCACTCCTGAGCTAGACTAAGGTAGCAATCTAGTATAGTAACAGGTTGAAAATACTGCAGTATCTCTCCCTTGAGTCGGCTTACCTTGCACATGCGGCACGTAGGTGAACTGCTTAGGCTCACTGCAGTCATTTCCCTTCCGCCGTTTCAGCTGCAGAAACACGGTGACTGGTCGCTCAATGTCTGGAGTGTGGTATTTGGGAGTCTTAAACACGATGGCGTACTGCGGAGAAGATGGTGTCACACAGTGTCATTTTAGTTTTGATTTTTACATTTTTTAATGGGCAAAATATGTTTCAGGTATTTTTAATGATAATTAAAGATAAATCATAATTTTAGCTAAATAGTATTTACTGTAAAAACAGTAATGGAAAGTATTTGACATTTGTTTTTATTTTAATTTGGTTAGTTTCAGAAGCAATATTTATTGTTTTCATTTAGCTATAGTTATTTATTTTATTTTCCTATCATTTTATTTAATTTTATTTCAGTTTCTGAAAATGTTCTCTTATAATATCCATGGTGCCACAGCCACATACTTCAGACTCACCTGTTTGTGGACGTCTGTGGGAGAGAAGTCTCCAAAGTCTTCCCAGCCTCCCTCCTTATTCTCCTCAAAAAAGCGAATATCGATATCATCTAGGGAAAAAGGAGAAACACAAGTGAATTAATTATTGCTTACTGGACGCAAAGTACCTGTCTGCTGGGAACTCTGGGAAGTGGGATCCCTCAAGGGTTAAAAAGAACTGCCAGACAGTCACTGGCAGCGGCTCACCTTTCTGCACCTTGTCACACAAAAGGAAGATCTCGTCTCCACCCAGCACGGAGCCGCAGGTCTTGTCCATGCGGGAGATCTTCAGGTTAGAAGCATTGGGTGACTCTGCAAAGACACCATGGTATGATCATGTGACTCATGATTCTGAGTAGATGAGTCTGTGTGCTGTGTCTGTTCTCTTGCTGCAGGACTCACTGCTGTCATAGATGGGCTTGGAGATGGCCGGCTTCAGGGCTCTGGTGTAGCCCCCATCGCCGTCCTGCAGGTAAGCCGTGAACTTCAGTCTCACCACATTCAGGTCCATCTTGTTGCCCAGCTCTTTGGCCTCCTTTAATATTTCCTGCTCTTCTGCGTCTGTTTTTAACATGACATTTTTTATTTGACCAAATCTGCACAGCAAAACATTAGAACAGTGTATTACTAGAGTCACTAGAGTCAGTCCACTGTGTAATTAATGGGGGGGATGGGTGTTACCAGTGAGGTGGTAGTTTGGTCCCTTCAGCTTCAGCTTCTCCTCCTTAAGTCTCTTGGCGAGGACCTCAAAGACCCCTTTCTTTGTGATATGGAGGATGCCCAGGTTGTTGAACCTTGAGTGTAAGACAGATTCAACAACAGTGCTTGTTATACCACAAGCAACAGCTTCGATTACAGAACACTTCACTCCAGTGAAGGTACTTGTCTTTGTGGGGACTGTCCACTCATGTCTATGGGCATAACCTTAACCACAGCTATGATAACATTAATTCTTACCAGGTCCATACCTCAAACATAATTAACCAAACAAAATAATAAAACAATAAAAGACTTTTGGCATTTTTAGATCCCATTCGTAGATTTTCATTAAATTCAATCTCCCCTTGCAGTAAAAATAACACATTCTGAGGACATATGACCCCCCCCCCCACACACACAGGTTTCTAATTATAGCTTTGTGGTGACTCTCCCTTCATTTCTATTTGGAAAACCCTAACTCCAACAGTATGACCTTAATGCCTACTCTGCCCTAACCTTACCCATAAATAATCAAACAAAATATGACACTTTTTAGTTTTTTGATTGCATTCACAGATTTTTGTGGGGACCTGACAAATGTTATTTTATTAATGGCAAACCAGGTATTCTCCTGAATTTTTACTGAAACTTGAGCCGGAAAAAAAACTTAAGATTTAAAGATTTTTTTTTTTTTTAAAAAAGAGACTTAACCACCACACTAACTAATGCAGCGGGTGTGCTCTCAGCCCAGTGGAGGCACCAGATAGTCACATGATCATAGTCACACGGTCATGGTTGCGTACACCGTAATAGTCACATGATCAAAGGATGACAGACAGCCTTCGGTGTGGCACTCACTGCGCCGTCAGGTCAGTGGGCCCCACTTCCATGCTGCACATGCCACTTTCGTTGCAGTTCTTGCCCACCAGGCTGTGTGCGTGCACCCGAGGGGGGTCCGTGTGCGTCACCAACTGCACCTCCACCCTGGCGTAGCCCATGTAGTTACACACCTGGAGGGAGCCATCGCAGCGTCAACCACCCCGACAGCAGGCTGCTCAGTTCACTATCCCGGGGCTAAAACTCATCTGTTTCAGACTGGCCAACTATCTATGGTGACGCGCATCTCTGTCACAGCCTATTGGCATGCAGCAGCAGTACCAGACCAGCTGGAGGCACATGTTCAGACAGGGGTGGGCAGTGTACCTTGACTGTGGGGTAAGTCTTCTTATTCTTCTCACTGGAGGCGCCAGGCAGACCACCATGGGAGGGGCCCTCGCACTCATAGCGAAATCGAAATCCCCTCTGGACAGAAGCAGTGATTTAATGGTTAATCCCCCAAAGTGGAGCCCGTCCATAACTTTCCAGGCAGGAGTCTCCCAGCTGACATAGTGGCAGCCGTGAGCAAAGCCCTGCTTGTTTGTCACATAATCTGTTTACATTTGACATGAAAACCCGCCCAGACCGAATGGCAGATCAGGTTGGCGCCCGGTTTGCTCTATTAAGTAGTTATCCCATACTCTTACATAATGTACAAAAATGATACCAAAGTGACCCCAGAATTCTCCCTGTGCTTCTGAATTGGACCACAAGGAATAGTCTTTGATCATTTAAAACAGACAGATGCCATGCTCACCTGTTTGGGCTCCTCGATGATCTGTAGGTATGGCCCATTTGCTGTAGAGAACAAAGGCACGGGGTCATTCTCACAGTGACAGGCTACCTGTTAGATGTGCCCAGGGGTGGCGCTCACCTGTCTCTGGCAGGTAAGGCTCGCTCTTCACGGACGGCATGAACGGGTATGCGAAGTCCATCATGAATTGCTTGCCGAGCAAACGGAAACAGCAGTGTGAGTTTCAGTGCAGCTACACTGACTTTATTTACATGGAAAGATCTAAGCTGGAGATCATCTGCTTGAGGCAAACTATCAGTCAAACTGTTAAAAAGTGCTGATTAAACAGCAAAAAGGATCTCAAAACAACAACTGCCTAAAATCAATAAATCCCCAGTACTGGCAACAGAATTGAATAGTGTGTCCTTGTACTCTGCCTTGGGAACTACCACGTTTGACTCTTACCTCATTTTCGATCATGTTGATGTTGTATTGATTTTCTTCCAAGCTGAGGAAAAAAGTGAAAAAAGAACAAATGTCACGATCGGTGTGCAGTGATTGAGCAGTTGATCACAGGATCACTTGGTCGCAGTGGCGAGAGGGCACGGGCCAGCACAGCCAGAACTGCACACACCTCTACACACTCTTACGAGACAGGTCTCTACTCCACAAGAAATGCTCCCACTTCACCTACATGTCTGGCACTAATCCTCACTCTTCCCTTTCAAAGCAGGACTAAGAAAAATAATAGAACACCAGATATCAATGATGCACAGCAAAAAGTGTGTGCAGTTTCTGTTCTCAGCAGATGGCTTAAGATATTGCTGCGGTTAATGTTTTTCTTTTTCTTTTTTTTTTATTCTTTTGCTCTCTCTTTGTGTCACTTGTTTCCAGGAAACATATGAGCAAAAAAGCCAGTTAGGAAAGCCCCCAAAATACCAGAGGCCTCCGCAGTTGCACACACATACACACGCACCCGCTGAGGTGGAGACCCAGTCTGGGAGTGGCACTATCCCCCATGGAAGGGAGAGGGCTTCCCAAAAAACCCTTCCCCACAGTCCTCCTCTCACCATAGACAAAAAGCCCCGAGTCTTATCACATTACAGCTCTCAGTAAGCAGTTCACTTCACATCCGGGCCGTTTCTACTCTCTCTTGACTGTCTTTTTCGGCTCCTGCTAGTTCACGATGATACTTGTCCCATCCATTTTATTCTGTTTACTTCTTAGCAAAAAATGCTTTCAGAACTTTTAATGGACTGTAAGAGCCTAACCACTATCTGTCACATACTGAGCCCAGTACCATAAATCGAATTCTCATAACAGCCTGGAATAACCCCAAAGGGGCAAACCCTCGGCTTCTATTTCAGCTTACCTGCGAAACAAGAGCAATTTTGACAATTCTAAGGAATTTCACAGAATGAAATCTGCATAGCCACGCTAGGGTATATTTATAAATTTTAAATTTTCGCTTACTTTTTCGTGAGAAAAATATCTGTCCAGACTTGCCCAAAGAATAAACGAGATGGACATCTTCAAAGAAACTGCTGACTTAATTAATGCACTTTCAGGGTTTATGTAAAAATAATGGCACATGTTAACACACTAATGTATTTGGAGCGCAGAATTTTAAGGCTGATTTTAATGATTGTGCTGTCAGGTTTCAGCAGCTCCCCAATGATGAAAATTTTGAGTATATATCAGCAGATCCAGAAAAGTGGCGACTACCTTAGAAAGAGAGCCATGGTCATTATATAGCCTTCCCTGTTTGTAATGGCATACAAATAAAGGTGGTCTTGACTGTGTCTTGGGCATGTGTGTTCTATTACATCTCTGAGAAAACATCAGGGTTCATGGCAACCAGGAGCTAGAACCTCTCATCTTACAGCCCGCCTGGACGCTGTAACCCTGTCGAGTCCAGAAAGATCTCCCATTCTGGGGCTCTAAGTGCCGCTTGAAATGCCCATGATACCCTGTCACGAAATGTCCTGGTGTCCAGGAGTGCAGGAAAAGCTTCCTCTGCACCACAATGCAGGGTCACCCTCACTCATCCAGCCGAACATCCGCAGATTTAAAAACACACCCAGTTCTGCTCTGGGAAAGTCAAGGCATGTGCCAAGGTGTCTAAAAGGAAGTAGATCTGTCAAGAGTGAAGATACATGTTACAAAATTACTTTATAGTGTCACGGCACATTAATTACTGGGTCACATGCATCAGGCGGGCAGCAACAAAAGAATGAAAAATGAATGAGAGAATTACCCTCATGAGATATGTCTACAGAACAAGATGCAAAATTGTGAAAAGGTTCATCAAAGTCTGTTCAGTCCGTTTCAGAAACGGTATTGAATTACTTTTGTAAAAAGGTACCAGTTTATGGGAAATAACATACGTTACAGAGATAATAAGTGATAAAATATAAATGATAAAGCTTTCATTTTGTTCCTAGTTTTTATGAAAACTGTGATCTTGAGGAATCAGTTTGTGTCTGATAAAATCAAATTTTCGCTAACCTGACATCTTCCATTCAATGCATTCTTTATCTTGATGATTTTCTAGTAATTTGAGTATAATCCATGACTGGTTTTCACTAGAATGATGCAACTGTGTGCAGTTATGTTTTGACCTGAGAAAGTTTTGCAGAAATGATGTCATTATCATTCCCGGCAGCAGGGCTGACGTGGTTAGTGTTCTGACATCATGGAGAAGAATGTACCCTGCGATTCTCCTCACTTGGCCAAAATAACAGAATAGTTTTCCTTTTCTATTGTGGTCATACCTGGATGTGTACTTTTTCAATTCATTCACATTTCAACAGCGAATATACTGATTTTTTTTTTGTTAAATTGCCCGTGGTTTAATAACTGCTTGATTGTTTTCGGTTTAGAGATTTTGCGGGGTAACATACTGGTACATAGGATTTTTTAAGTCTCCTTTTCGTGCGTGATTTGCAACAGAATCAACCAGCCTTGGGGCTGAAAACCTTAAACTGTTAAACTGTAAATTATCACTGTAGGCGTCACTTTTATTAACAATAGCCATGCCTTGTATTTTGGAGAAATCGTAAGAACATAAACCGTTTACTATACGGTTTCTCTCCTGCCCCCTGGATTTTCAGCGATCCAATTCTGCTTGGTTATACTAATAAGACCTTACAAAACTTTCAGAAACCTCAGCTATATACATTGCAAGCCCATTCTTCTATGCCCTGGGACGTTTCATCCATCCTTAAGACACACTTAATCAAGCTTAATCGCCGATTTCTTAACCATCACTCAACCAACCCACTAACCACAGAGGGTGCACATGTTTCTACGCCAAAGAAATGAATAATCCTGTTATATTATCAGTTGCCACGGATGACCAAGTTATATTACCACGGCCTAGAGATGGAGCAGAAATATCTGAATAGCAACTTTCTTAACTGTAAGCAGAAGGAAAATACAAAGTGAAGTGAAATACAAGTGCTTAGTTAATGGCCTGTCATCCCTCTTCCCCACGTGCTGCCTTCCTGTAACCCAATTTCAGCATATGCAATTGCATAGTGGCTGTTTTTTCTACTAATGGCGAATTTTTAAAACATGAAAGACTCAGTAGAGATGCTTTAGTGAAATGCACATACCTCATTGTACTGGACATGGTTCCTGTCACAGGCTGTGCTTTCAGACTGACGGCGCTCTGAAAGATGCAAAATTTTTTAGATCGCACACTCATGTCATTGTAAATAATCCCCAAATCTGTTTCGGAAATAACTGCGAACAGTCCCTGTCGGCTCTCCTGACAGTACATAGCAATCTTCCCTCCCACCCCCAGCGCGCAGGGAATTTCCGATTAAGCTCTTCAGCTCTGCAGTAATATTGGGCTTTTGCGTCGCGGATGCTCCAGACCCTTGCAGCCAGGGAACAGCCAAAAGACTCCCGTTTCCAGAGCCCTATGTTAACCCAGTACGGATGGTGCTTTGCAATCGATTCTCGTTTTTGTACCAATACATCTTCGTAAAGAAAGCATTTTCTTCCACTAGGATAAATTCACAAGTTTATATGGCAAAAAAAGAGATGAAGACCCTCGGCGTAGCATTTCTTTGTAATGAGTAATCGGTTTTTAAAACTTGTTGGCACGCCACGAATCCACTTTCTAGCGTCCCAACTTTGCACGTATCTCACTTCTATTGACAAACTGAGGAGATAAATGTAAATAGTCATTCAAGCCCTACATCCGTACGTGTAACATCTATATTACTGAACTATATAAAAAAAGAAAAAACAATATAACTATTTTCTGACTGAAGGAACGACAAAATATTATGAGTTAAGTGGGTTAGTCTCGGGAAGCTGTGTTAAAGCATATTCTTTAATAACTACAGAGGAAGTCATAACACTTTTTTATGTATATCCAATAGCAAAACATTTTCTTACCTTCACTGGATTTTGGAAGAGGCGGACTCGTCAATATCTGTAGCAATAATGGATATTATTGAGACGCAAACTGAAATCCTAATTTTGTTCCATCAGAATTTCCCTACTCGGTTATCCGAATAGCCAGTGTGCAGGTTATTGTCAATCGAAATGAATGTTTCTGTTGCACAATTACCCCCTCTTGCACTTCGACATCAAATGGAAATCCCCTGACAGGGGAATTCCGTGGGCATGAACGTCAAGAGTGCTTGTAGCTCATTGGTTTTAAAGATCGTCAATTACATAAGCCCCGCCCCTCCTTAAACACGAAAATCCGTACAAGAACTTCTCACAATCCGGTGCACACCATGTACGCTTTCGCAGGCGGAACTCTCTTTAAAGGTGTAACGATGTCTGGAAAGACCTAATATTACATTTGAAAGAATATGTATTAGGCTATATATGTAAAAGTTCTTCAAATGGAAAGAGTGACAGGAGGGAACGTACTTTGAAGTACTCAGTAAATAAAGTTCTTCCATTTTTCACGTTCATCTTGAGAAATACAATCCTGTACTGAAGGAGATATTAAATGTTAAAATAATTACAGTGTGTATTCTATTGGCCAAATTAGTAAGGAATTATTATTATTATTTATTAGTCAAAGTAGAAGTAATAAACTTCTAATATGGAATCAGAATTCCAATACAATCGGAAAAAAAAATTAAATAAAAGGGGATTATTAGACAACATATAAATGAAAGCAAACAGTCACAGCGAGTCACAGTGAGTCACAGTGAGCCTGGAGCCAATACCAGGTGGGATTGAGTACATGAAATTCAGGATAATAAGTCCTGCAAACATCATCAACGCTGCAGGGTGAAGTCCAGCAGGAGGAGGTCGTGGGCAGTGGTGATGCTGTTCTCATCACACTGGAAGTGGCTGTGGATAGTCAGGTATGCGGTGCAGTGGGGATCGGAGAGCAGAGAGCAGAGTGTCTCAGCCACCACCTGGACAAATGTTCTGTCTGAGGCAGGAGCTGTAGAATGGAGGAGCTGGTTAGACAGGGACACCTGTTCTACCACCACACTGAAATCCTACATACTAGCTGGATTACAGACGCTAGTCCCCAGTAGTGAATTGTCAGGCGGACACAAAGCAAAGAAGAGATTGACCAAGGGGCGCTTACCCACGGCCTTGTTCAGCTTCTCTGGGGGAACATCCTGCAGAATCTTCTGCACGAGTACAGAGGGCACCCGGACGGCGACCTCTCTGTCCCCCTCCCTCACCATCATGTGGACAGGCCTGGGTGTAGAGACAGATATGGATATACAGGGCGCAGGAGACATGCACGGGTGGGCACAGACAGGGGGCAGGAGAGAGACATGGGAGGGCACAGACAGGGGATAGGAAAGAGTGACAGGTGGGCACAGACAGGGGGCAGGAGAGAAACACGGGAGGGCACAGACAGGGGATAGGAAAGAGTGACAGGAGGGCACAGACAGGGGGCAGGAGAGAGACATGGGAGGGCACAGACAGGGGATAGGAAAGAGTGACAGGTGGGCACAGACAGGGGGCAGGAGAGAAACACGGGAGGGCACAGACAGGGGATAGGAAAGAGTGACAGGAGGGCACAGACAGGGGGTAGGACAGAGAGATGAGGCAGGACATATAGAGGATAGGAGGGTTATGATGCAGTTATTATTAAAGTAAGCCCTCAGTGATCCCCTTTATCATCAAAGTCAATAGCAAATCACAATCACTGGTTTCAGTTTGAGTATATTTACAGGTAATATCACATATGACACAACAGGTGGCGCCAGCCAACCTATAGTAGCGGCGAACGGCGGTGTGGGGCAGGCATGGGTAACAGGTCCGGTAGATTCCGTTTGCGTCGGTGGCCAGCTCAGAGCCACACTGCCCACAGCCAGTGAAGGTCACGTCCCCAGAGAGAGCTAACAAAATCCCCTCCAACGGCGTGTCCCCATTCAGTACTGGTGAGGCATCTTGGGAGGAGCTGCTTTGGAACTGGAAGCCCGTGATGTGACACCTCAGCTCCACGTCACCTGTCAGACAGGAGGCCAGCCGCCCATCAGGTCCTTGTGTGAAACCAGTCTTTCTCTACCAGAGCCTTTCTCCTGCCGTACCACAGCATCAATTATGTCGGGTGAAGAGGGGGTGGGGTGATTTTACTGCCTCTGTGCTTGGCCCCAAGAAAGGATTAGGGTTACCGACTCTCGACAGACATGTAGGCTGCTACAAGTGAGTATTTGCAGCATATATGACTGTTTGATGTCAATAAACAGTGACAAGCTCATATTTGGTATTAAATTACACTGGGGCCTGCCAAAAAAGTGCCCTCATTGCAGACGGCCTACATGGACCCATGCGGCACATCAGTAGGCTCTCACCTGTGTATTTCTGCGACAGAAGGGTCTGCAGGTCTATCTCAAAGCTGGCCTGGCCCAGATATGGCCGGATCGCACTACAGAACACTGATGCCTTTTTATCGCTGGGAAAGAGGGGTTTGCAGGCACCCCAGGGTGTGGAGTGCAGGTCCAGATGGCCAGATATGTTGTTCCGTTTCACCAAAAGAACTCGGAAATCCCAGACTGCGTCTGGAAATGTCACAGCAAGTCACAACTGATCACATGACTCAGTATCCTGTATCACATGACTCAGTATCCTGTATCACATGATTCAGTATCCTTTTCCCCTCTTTTTTATGCAATACAAATACAAGCATGCAATGCAGATGCAAATATTCCTCAACCTAGCCTGTAGAGCAGCACCTAGCAATGAGACGGGACTATAGTATACCCCTATTTATAATTTCAGGAGTGGTTTGTGAGATGAATCAGGAAAGAATGACAACCACCCAAGATGACCTTCTTAAATCTGTTTCAGCAGAGCTGCAGGAAGCCTAGTCCTGCTGCCCCTTAACTATGTCCCAGTGTCACCTTTGTTCCTTTGAAGACGGTTCAGCCAGGTCATTGCGGCTCCCCATAGCACCAGCTCCCCCTGTTGGCCATCTCCTTGCTCTACAGTCAGCGTAGCCTTCTGCACGGCTCCTGTCCGAGAAAAGCTCGCCGCCTCTGTGCGCCAAGCTGAAGAAACAGTGGGTGACACGGCTGCCCTCCCTAATGCCTGTCTAAACTGTCTACCTAAAGTGTGACTTAGTAGAGGGCATACTACTCAGTGTAATGGGCGTACCTTTGAACAGAGAGCTACTGACTACTCTCAGCACAGCGTGGACCAATGTGTCTGGCTTCAGCGCCCTGAGGCGCGCATAAGGGATGTTCCGAGGGTCCTGGGGGATTCGGGCTGGGAGGGTCATCAGGGGGCAGTACTTCTCCCGTATGTGGGAGCAGAGCTCATCCAGAGTATACTGACTGACACCCCACGGGGCTAAGTGATGCAGAGACAAAGCATCACTGGTGCACTTTTGTCAGCCACATAGTGCCGTCTAAAGTACAGAATGAAAGCTAACAAGATCAGGAACTTTAAAGGGGCCTAGGTGAGAATAAAAGCAGTGGAATTAGAAAGATCTGAGTCTGGATCTACATCCCGTATATTAATTGTTATTTTCACAAGGGTGAACTTTCCATGAAAATTACTTTCCATTAGACAGGCAGTCAATTTAACATTAAACACTAATTAATCACTGTCATCCATTTAAATTCCATTTAAAATAAAGGCAGATTGAGTATGTATGTGTAAAGCAGAACAATTTCTGACATCACAAAGGAGCTGTAGAAAATCTGTGGAGACTTAAATCCTCACAAGGTGCCCAAAGACCGCACCTGGTGGCTGGTGGTCACAAGTGAGCTGGCCCAGGTTAAGCAGCTTGCTGGAGCGTGTGGACTGCAGGACCATCTCCCCCCTCCACTTATCTTCATGGATGGTCACGCCTGCCGGGACAAACAGCACTCTGACAGCCTTAGCACTGGTAATAATGTCCCTTCACTAGACAGAAAACATGAAACTCAACAAATCAACCTATCAAATCGTCCACAAAGGAAAACCAATCTGAGGCAATACTGAAGTTGTTATTAATGGAATAATATGTAGCAACACATTGATGATGATCTGATTAGAGACTGGTGAAAAGGTGCTAGTTTATACCTGTAATCAGCAGCAGATCGCCTGGATACACGGTCAGGGCCCAGAATGCTGCAGATCTCCATAACACCACCTTCATCTCCACACCTGATTGGTCAGTGACCACAATGGTTGCCAGGGGAACCGTGGACCCTGCCCAGGCCCCTGACTTCACCTTAACCTCCTTCAAGTGACATGGGTACAGTACAACAACCAGGATGGAGCAAGGCGTTCGCCTGGTCACACACCAGGTCAGGAGTGTGGTGGAGTCACACGAGTTCATTTGCAGGCTCCTGTATGATGGCCCTGGCCGCTCCTGGATCCTTGCCCCACTCGGGGATGCTCTGCTCTTTTTGGAGGCTGGGGACACTGGAGAACCCTGAACAGAGAAGCTCACTGCGGCATCTGTGGCAGCGGGCTGTGCTTGGCCTGTTGCATCTGTAACCTCCCCTGTGGTTTTTGAAGGGGAGCTCTGGGAGCAGAGGATGCCGTCAGGTGTGGCCTCCAGTCCCAAGCCACCTTCTTCCTGTCTACCACTCAGAGCACAGAAGAGCTCCTGTGACCCTTTGTCAGTGCCCGGTCCGCCTATCTCACTCTCGCCACCTGCTGGGCTGTACAGCTCTGGGCTACTCTCTGAGCTTGTGGGTGGCCTCTCTGCCACTTCTTCTTTCTGCTCTGTTCCAAGTTTCCCTCTCAGCATAAGCACCTGGCTGATGGTCCAGATACTCAAGTACTCTGTCCCCGCGGACACTGAGCCACTGGGCTTCGCCCCCGTTGGGCCTGGACCATGCTCTGGGAAGCAACTGTCCAAGTAATCCCGTACTGCGCTGGGGCATAAGCCCTGCCCCTCGTGGTCTGCCCATTTTATTTGTGACAGTGCAATGACTCTCTTTGAGGTGCTTCTGTCCGGGGGCTCGATGTTCAGTCGTCCTAATCCCTCATTAGTGAGTGTAACTGGGTCCACCCCACCTTGCCCCCCTGGAATGAGTCCAGACTCATGTTGCCTGGGCTGCAGTCTCCCCCCTTCTAAACGGAGGTTCGCAATCCTCCATGGGCCTCGGTCTGGGTCGAGACCAGGCACGTCGTCAAGAGATGGACCCGGGGCACCCAAGAAAACGTGGATAGTCGGCGCATCTGCCATGCTGTCATCACGCTCCGTTGAAAGGCAAGCAGGTGTGAAGATGCTCTCATGACAGAGTTCCAACACAGCCACCTAAAACAAAATATTCCAGTTCATTCCCAGCACTATCCACAGTATAGCTGTGGCATAAGGGAACAGTCGCTGAAGACATCAGCCCTGACAATCTGCTGCAGAGACCCAAGTCATGGACAGAGGAGATTCATTCACACACAAAAGCACCGGGCAGACTTGTCAAAGTAATAGCTTCCTGTCCAGTAATCATTAGACAAGATAAACATTATTGATCCAGAAGAAAATAAAAGTGCAGACAAACAAGCACTTAGTGAGCATAGAATTCATTTTGTCAATCCCAGACATACCAGCAAGGGTATTAACCAGTTAGAAATATTCAGCTTTTTGGTAACCTGGAGCATCATGAACGTTCCCCAAATTCCTAAAGTCCAAAACCCAAAATATCTGCAGACAGGGAAGTAGCTAGACATTCTGTGCCCCCTGACAAAATGTCACCTTGGGCCCCCTCACCTCCCTTATATAATTATATATTTTTACGGATTTAAAGGCCTTGGTAAATTGCTGGGCCCATTGAATCTGTCAGGATATCCACGTCCCACCAACGCTCTGACCTGCAGGAATTTCCCTTACCTGATGAAGATTCTTTAAACCTTCGCTGTTTAAAGTGAAGTAACTGCGGACGGTTGCTCTTAACTTCTCATGAAACATGATAAACTGCCGTATGCTAAATTGACCAGCAGATGTCACTGTCACAAACCTCAAATCTTCCTCCGGGAAACTCTAGAGTTGGCTGCATGGTGACGTTATTGACATGGGGCACCCCTCCACAAGACAACAGCTGAGCTAACAGTTACAGCTGGGTAGGAGGGCATTCCTGGTGTGAATTACAGCCATAGCCCGAGCCATTCGTGGTTTCCTTTATGATAGCAATTGTATGTACTGTATACATACATTGAACATTTAAATACTGTGTGATGGATACCAAAAACAAAGTTTGTGAGTTATTGCTTTCATGTAACACAACTTGAAATCTTCACTAATGTGACGGCCTTGCCGGTCTGTCAGCCCCGCCCACTTTTTTACCTGTGTTCTTGTCCCTGTTTTTTGAGTAGGTGATCAGGCGCAGGTGTGCCGTGTGAAGCGTTAATTGGGAGGGGTATAAAGAGACCTGATGCTGCTTCCCTCCTTTGGCATTTTGCTTTGGTTATGTTTTGAACAATTTTCGACATATCTTGCAACACTTTTGCTTTATTTACATATTACTGACTTTGCATACACTTATTATTTCTTCTTTAAATAAATACTTTGGTTGATTATTTGATTTCCTTTTATGTTGCGCTGCTGTTGAGCCAGGCGGTCGTAACACTAATACATATTGAGAATAAGTAGAATTGAACCAACACCTGCTTCTCCATCAATTGACACTTATTAGGACTAAATAAGGTGGGTTTGTGGTTATGTTCTGAAGAAGCTTCACATGTGAGGAAACGATTGGCAAACATTGAGCCCGTAGGCACAGCACAAATGCTGAAAGCATGTGTACACACAATTACGGTTGACCAACACACACGTGATCAATCATGCATCATTACAACAGAATCAAGAGAACCCGGCCAAGGTAGGTCCAGATTCCATGAATTTGGTAGGTCCTTCTATGGGGTGTTTGTGGAAAAAACACATAGTTTAATAGGTAACCACCAAAAATATCACTGGCCAGGCGGGTGGGTGTTGTCTGTCAGAGAGCCAATCACAGGACGAGGTAGGCACTCTGAAACTAGACCGTGTTTGATTACACAGCTCCAGTTGGGAAACCAGGAGTGAGAGCAGGAGCTGAGGGGTGGTGCACCCAGTCGGGGTGAGGGGGCTTCTGGGGACATACATGTAGATAATTAAGGTCTTACAAAAAGGCCTCAGGAAATGTTTGCCATGTGTTTTTCCTATGCAGAAGGCATCAGTGCAGGGAATAATGCAAAAATAAGGCACGTGAATGTAATTATGGTTTCTAGAATGCAAAGATCAATGTGGCATAACTCTGACTCAATGTAATACAGCAGCTCCAGACAACCTACTATTATGTGTTTATAGATCCCACTGAGCCCCCCTGCTGTACTGACATACTGCCCCCCCCGGGGCTACGATTAACAGGCTCAGATTACAATCGGCATGGGTCGCACCGCCTTCATCTGGAGTGAGAGCTGGCATGTGGTACAGACCGCCGCAGGTACAGACTAACCGAGTACCAGTTAATAAACTTTACAGAAGAAATGGCTGACGGGGGGGTCCTGAATAGCCGGCAGTTAATTATTAGGGGATTTATCTGATGCAGCGGGACTCTCCGTAGCCTGATTTGCAGGCATCAGGTTTTACTCTCTCATCTGCTTATCTGGGCAGAGCCTGGTTCCTGTCCGCAGGGTATCGGGGTAACATAAAGCTGAGGACTCGGCACATTCACTGAGGAGAGCCCAGGGCAATGGGCAGCCGGGGGGCAGCCACTCACCCGGAGGGGGCTCCTGGTAAATATGGTATTGCGTCACCATGTTTCTCACCTAAATACTAGCAGCGTCAAGGTATGGTCAGAGCACAAGGAGGACTTAATGCTGATATTTCAAGAGTGTTTTTTTACACCTGGTTACTATATAACTACAGCCAGGTGAGAATCAGGAAAAATGAGAGAGCCAACAAAGAAAACTTGGGTGTGTAATTTTATCATTTCTGCGGGATCCTTTTAGAGTGAGACTATTTTATAAAACATAGGCCTGGAAAAACACTGTCAACACAGCTCAGAGTTAAGTGTCTGTAGCCTGACAGAGGATCTGGGAGAGTCAAAAACCTGTAAACAGGCCAGATAAGTAAAGCTGGGACACAAACTACGCCTCATCATGTAGTAATGTCACGGCCTAATCGTTTTTGGAGTACTAAGACAGTTACACAGCTCAGAAATGATTCCTGTTGGTCAGCCTGGGCAGTCCATACTATCAGGTCCCTAACTGTCGTCCAGTGACAAAGGGACAAAGACCCAGAGGCTGTTCACAAATGGCCTGCACACCAGTTGCATAACACCCCGTTCCACGTCATAAGTGCCCCTGGAGGTAGAATACAATTGTTGAGTACACTCTAATGACGCACTAAACACAGGCTCTGAAAATGGACTTCATTGAGACCTAGTTGAGTGGCCCTGGGTCAGGTTAGGACCCCTGCACATGGGCCTATACTGTTGGCTCAGGTGGCCTGGCTTCCAGACCCAGACTCCTTCTCCAGGCTCTGTGTTACTCAGAGAGGGGACACCTGGCCTGGACTTCCATTTTGCTGAGTATAGCTGAGAGACAAAGTAAACAGGCTCAGACTGTAGTCAAAGACACAAGTCTAAAGAGTCACGGCCAGGATGGAGGGATGAGAGAGAGAGGGAATGAGCAGCCTGGGCAGGAGGGGCACAGCAGTGCATATGAGCAAACCTTGCAACATACATACATGTACATTAACGCTTAGGGTCCTGAGTAAACAAAGAGTAAAACCCAAACCCTAACCCAAATGCAGCTAAAGGCCAGATGACTGAAACCAGCTGATGTCAGGTGTCTGCGATCATGTAGTCCACCCCCACCCTGCAAAGTGAAGGCTGTGTGCTGTGTGCTGGGAGTGGGAGACCCCACCCCTCTCTCTATCAGGAACATGTGAAGAGCACTTTCACATGAAGCAGGAGTGTTCCCAGTGAACCATGGCTGTCTCCGATGTTCCAGTTAAACCACTTTAATGTGACCTTGTACCTATGCTGAGTTACACTGCCATGAAGAGTTATGTTGGCAGTAATCATTACACATTTCCCCAAACCTTTTTCAGAATAATTTTATTTACACTTATTTGTTTAATCTACACTTTCTTCCAAAATAATGTACAAGTAAAGGTCAGTCTGTGTCACTGGAGCAGTTAGGGTTAAGGGCCTTGCTCAAGGGCCCAATCCTGCTGCAATTACTCTTCTAGCCATGGGATGCGAACCCACAAACTTCTGTACATAGGTTAGGGATCTGTGCCTATCTATTAGCTTGTGATCTGATTCCCAAGTATGCCAAGCAAATCGAACACCCAGAAACAGGTCTTCTGTCCAGAAGGTCGGAGACCTCACTCACAGAGGCTCACACGTCACCAGAGGGGCAGGTCATTTGACCTAAATGGCACTATCACACTTGCTTCTGCTGCAGCCAATCATATCACAGTGATGCTTCACTGCATTTTTGCAATCCAGTTAATGCCTGCCCTAACCACTCCTTAAAAGCTGATTTCCACTTCCTGAATAACCTGATTTTCCATTTAGCTTTTTAAATGTTTTCTCACAAACATCCCACGAGTATATTCTATTCTGTAAAAATATTAAAAATATATAGGCTTGATACTGATACGTTGCTCTTTAATTTGTGGTTAAATCCTTTCACTTCTGTTTTCCCACAGGCTAAGTTTCAATTCCCTTGTTTCTCTTATGAGGACATTCGGCTGCAGAAAGGTTAGTCGTGCATGGAGGCCTAACAGCAGCAGCAGCACACAATCTATAACAGACATCTTTTTTCCTGGACAGTTTTGTTTCCGTGGCTTCTGAAAAGTGAAATGTTCGGCAAAAGTGGAGATCGAATGGCTGAATCCTCACGGCGAAGAAAAGCATCTTTGAACGGAAAAAGTGTCTGTAGAAGGTGCAGAATGATAATACTGTTCGTCACGTGCAAGCGAATGCATATTTGTCGAGCCTAAAGTGGCTTTTAGACGTGGAAGTTAGCTACTGCGTCACAAGGGAGAAATACCGATGAAAAGATCATTTATAAAGAACATCCGTTCAATTAATCTGCTCCTCTACATATTTGGATAATCACACAAAACACCAAGGGCTGTTTGGCAGAAACAGGAAGTCTCCTTAGTAGAGGAATATAAACTTAACAGAATCGTCGGCATAAGATAAAACTTAATTTCCTTTCCATCTCTTGTACATACACCAGGTTTACATAAGCAACTTAAACTTTCCCAGTGTGAAATGCGGCGTTCCGCGAAAGCCCTCCCCTTGGCGTGATGGGAGCCCGCAGCATGTCGGCGCCTTAAAGCTGGGAGGGAACCAAATGAAGGCTGTCAGTTGCCGGACGCACTGAGGAGGAGCCGCTCTGCCGGTCCCATTGTTTATTTTTGTCCCCTTCGTCCATCTCACTTCAAACGTTCCCGTTTTGTACCGAGAACCCGGTCTTCCTTACCTTGGCGACGATGTACCGATATTTGGGAGAGCTGCTGACTCGTGGGGTGACTGGCGCCCTGGCCTCGGGGTGCGCAGAGCCGGCCCTGCCAGTCTCTGCGTCCGTCTTGCGTCTCCGGCGCTACAGCGAGGCCGTCAGCGACCGGGAGGATGATCCCAACTTCTTCAAAATGGTCGAGGGCTTCTTCGATCGGGGCGCGGCGATCGTGGAGGACAAGCTAGTGGAAGACCTGAAGAACCGGGAGACGCCGGAGCAGAAGAGGCACCGGGTGCGGGGGATCCTGAAGATCATCAAGCCTTGCAACCACGTTTTAAGCGTATCCTTCCCCATCAAGCGGGACAACGGCGAATGGGAAGTGATCGAGGGGTACCGGGCCCAGCACAGCCAACACCGGACGCCATGCAAAGGAGGTACCGCTCGCAGCGGGATGCAGGGCGTATAAAAATTCTTTGGTTGTAATTGGGTAACATTCTGAATTTAGCGATAGTATGCAGGATCTTGTGCGATGCGGTTGATAAAGATGACCGTTTTGTTATATATTGTTAAATATGTGCTCGGAGTTTAAGTAAACATTCCAACTTTCAACTGACGCCACAAATCTGGAGTAGCTGCCTGTTTGCGTGACCGCTGGGTGTGTTTATTAGCTGCTGTCTTTTGTATTTACTAATAAATAATGCTTTTATCCTCATAGACGATCCCAAACTGTAACAGATGCTGTGTTTCAGTGGACGTACATGTCTGAATAACGTCAGTGTGAACGCAAAGTTTAGCGCTACGCGTTGCCTTGTGCATCTTCCGATCTGTTTATTTTACTTGACAGGATAAGAATACATATAATTTACTAGCGATTTGCTGATTTTTCTCAGCACTTTCCTTAAGTTAACTATCCGTCTAGTACCCGGACAGCTAGGTGTGCAGCTCCCACCGCTACAAAAAAGTGCCTGCATCGTATTGTCATTACAATAAGCTCTGAAGGCTTGCTATACTTAATACGGACTGGATGGTATGTTAATGTCTCCATACAGCCATTCTTGGACAGCAGGTCTCAGCTGACCGTGTTCTGAAAGACAGTGAACCACACGTCTGTAATCGTTTAGGGTCATGTGGCGTAAATGCGGGAACAGCCATGCCACATTCTCTGTGGAAACAAAAATGGGGAGGGGAAGTGGCTACAAGTTAGTAATGTTTTCACTGTACAGGACAGCTAAGGACTTGGAAAATTACTCATGCAACTCCAGGAATGTGTTTGCTTTTCTGGAAGTCACAATTATCCATCAGGGCCATGAGGGGACATGTGGGCACCCCTTTCTGCAGAGATGCCTGGTTCTTATATTAAGTCCCATTGTAGTAAATGGTGCTGGCTTCTCCAATCTGACTGGTTCTATGACTGGAATCCCAGCAGATAGGTTTGCTTGTTCACCCCAGCTGGTGTGTAGCCGTCTGGATACTTTTTTCATTAGAACTGTGTTCCTAAAGGTGACCTATGGTGAAGTGGTGAAGGAGGGTCGTTCAGTCAGAACAGTAACCTGTGAGCAGTCATGTGGTTAGGGATGGAAACATCAGGCAAAATGTGCTCCAAACTCAGACCAGGAGCCTGATAAGCTGTTAATTGTAGGTCTGCTGACTTTGAGGTATTCAGCCATTGGCTCAATTAATCACAGAATAGTAGACACAGGTTGAGGCAGAACTCTGGCCATCATGCTGTCCCTAGTGGTCAGGCCTCATGGCCCGCCTCCACTTGCTGCTCCTTTGGCTGGGCGTGTTTGCCATGGCGGAGGACTGGTGATTTCTCTTTTTGTACTGTCTGTATCTGGTGTTTGAACAGTTCCACTCTTACGCTATTGAACTGTTCCCCCCCCCCTCCCCCGCTTCACCCACAGAGGATGGGGAGCTGTTTAAAATGGAAATGGTTTAGTTTTTCAGTGCCTTGTTGGCAGAAATGGCATTGGCTGACCTGCTAATGAGGCTTGCCGTGGGCAGTGTCAGGCGGCTGTAGGGTGTGGCCCCATTTTTCCTACCATATTCTCTTTTTCCACTTTGAAGGCTCAGGCCTGGCAACTGAATTGCAGTGTCTGAGCCACAGCACTGCTGCTTGGTCTCTGACTCGCTTGCTCTGGAATTTCTCCTCCCTCCCCAGCTCCCCTTCCCTGCTTCTTTCACATTCTTGTTTGTTATACTGCTCCTTCCCCAGGGCTGGCATTTCGTTAGC
Source organism: Mormyrus hasselquistii (assembly GCA_026779605.1). Classification (NCBI taxonomy): domain Eukaryota; kingdom Metazoa; phylum Chordata; class Actinopteri; order Osteoglossiformes; family Mormyridae; genus Mormyrus; species Mormyrus hasselquistii. The sequence continues at coordinate 17,641,771 of JAODKE010000068.1, forward strand.
TCCTGGTGTGTTCATGTGTGGGTTTTAATGTTTAAAAATACCTGCCTGGACCGTGACGAATCATCTGTTTTCTGGTTGCTTCTTTGCTTGTCATGACAACGCCGTCTTGTTTACCTGTGAGACTGTGGGCACCGTGTAATAATACCGTGTGGTACTGGATGACTGTGCTGCTTCTTTCTTGAAAGTTGCTTGAGAGTCTGAGTGTTAAGGATGTGTTTCATAACCTTGTGGGGAGGCTACTTGGAGGATGGGGCACTCTGTGGGGGCACCTCTGATGCATGGGAGGGGTAGGGTGGGCTGGTCCCGCCTATTTTTTGTGTTTTTCCATTCCTGAATTTATCTTTATAAAGAAATGAACTGGGGGTCCGGTGCCCTCCGTGCCTGGGCGTGCAGGTTTCTGAGATGTACATTTTGGCCAATGGCTGTCATGTTCCATTCTGAATTATCATAGTGTCTTGCTGCATCTTTTTAAATGGTTAAAACCAAAAATATGATGAGGAGGAAGAGGAAATTTGGAACTTGTGATTAGTGTTATAATCTTCTCCACATGGTGAAACGGTATAGCTTCTCCTGCTACAGCGTACGTGAGCCTTGCCTGCTGAGGGAAATCCCTAATGCTGTCGATGTACACTGTTACATGATGTGGCAGAACCTGGAATATGGGAGACTGAGACAGTCAAACTCATGTTCACCTTCATATGGGGGCGGGAGTGGCAATGGGGGTGAGAGTAAAATACCACATAGGAGTCCATTCTACAGGATTATGGGTCTCTTGTACATTTTTGGGGTTTAATCCTCTTCTCATCACTGCTTGCTGTTTGTGTGCCTTCCAGGGATTCGGTACAGCACCGAGGTGTCCGTGGACGAGGTGAAGGCCCTGGCCTCTCTGATGACGTATAAATGTGCTGTTGTTGGTGAGTATTTCCATGTCTCCACATTTTATCTCTGGGAACAGGATCCAGTTGGCTATTACAGTATAATAACTGATATGTAAACATGTCCTCATTTGTTGAATTCTTACTGAAGATTTCTTTTTTTTCTTTTCCCTTTTTTTTGCCTTTGCTATAAACACGATGCTTGTCATGTCTCTTTGTGGTTTGCATCCTCCCTTGCTTTTGAGTTTCATGTCTGGCTTGTGTGTTTCAACTTTCTAGATGTGCCATTTGGAGGAGCCAAAGCAGGAGTGAAAATCAACCCTCGGAATTACTCTGTAAGATGCGTGTGCAGACTCATTTGTTTCTTTTTTAATGGAAAACTTTGCATATAAGCAGATGAATTGTCTGGGCGGTCCACACAGCTGGCGCACACCTATCTGCGACATGCAGGACTGCCAGGCCAATCGGCCACAAGATTCGATTTGCATTTGTAAACCAACACCAACCTTTTCTTTTCTCAGTCAGGCTTCATTTTCCTTCAGATTTGGTGATGCTAGGAGGGTGACATTGGTGCTCCATTGGGTCAGTCGTTAGCCTGTTAAGTCTTTATTTGGTGTCCAAAAGATGCCTGTTAAAAAGTGGTGCCCACTTGGAAAAAACCGTAGGAATTTACGGTATTTGAGTTTGGAAACCCCTTTAGTGTTCAGAAATAGTTACTTGTTGTTTTTGCAGTGAAAAGAAATGCACCTCACACATACACACCATATTTTTCAATACTACTTGCTCTGGATGTTTGGCCTGTCATAAAAGATGACTTTCCCCTGCAGTACATTTTTCTTCAGCTCAACTCCCAGAATGCTTCAGCACCTCCTGTCTCCTGCAGGAAGTTGCTCCTCCACTTCCTTTGCTCTTCCTAGCACTCGGATTCATTTGCATTGAGTCCATTGCTTGGCACTGTTGTTGTTTTGGGGGAGGGGATAAAAGCATAAAGTGCTGAGGCATCAGATGGCAGAGACCCAGCAGAGATGGGGCTAGCAAGCGGCTGGAGGAGGAAACAGCTTCGTTGTTAAAATCGCACGTATTTCTCAAACTCACTTTTCCTCATGGGATTCTCTGTGAGGTGAATTTAATGGGAATCTAGGTAAAATATATGGCCAAAAGTATATGGATGCCCTTATTAGAGGACTTGCCTAATTATACTAGACCTATTGCTGATACAGGTGTTTGGTTAGTCTGTCATGCAGTATTCTGCAGCTGAACTGCGGGGTTATAGAGAAGAGGTTAGTGACTTCCCAACTAGTACCATCATATCTGATGCAATCTTTTCAACAGTTCACCTGATTTTGTCCCTGCTAGAGCTACCTTGGACAACTACAAGTGAAATGACTGTGAAGGTCAAACTTTTTGAAGGAAGTTCAGATATTAAGCGGTTGGCCGCACAGACTCGCAGAAAGGAACCCAAACCCCAAACGTCAATACTCAACCTGAATGGCAGCAAATCCCTGAATGTGTGTTCCAACATCTAATGGAAAACCATCCCAGAAAATTATATTATCACAACAATGGGCCAACCAAATTCACACTAAAACTCTTGGTTTCAGAATGACATGTTGGATAAGCTCGTGTGTACATACTATTGACCGTAATGTATGTTTTCTTGCAGTGTTCTTTTCTGTGCAATTAATCACCTTAGTGACAATGTAGTTCAATAGCAATGATCCCATTGTGGTGGATCAGATGTTTTTCCCTCACACTACATTTAATTGTTTAATTGTGATTTAACACGTTTGTTTTCTTGCATTTTTTTTTTTTTGTTCAGGACAGTGAGCTGGAGAAGATCACGAGAAGATTCACCATTGAGCTGGCAAAGAAAGGCTTTATTGGTCAGTCTGTCAGTCTGCTTGCGTCTATGTCTGTGCAAAGGCCCTGCTCATGCCCACTAGTTTAGCCAAAGCTACCACCTTCAAGTATCACATACTAAAAAATCCCAGAACCACAAGGGGAAACAGATGTTATTCCAAGAGGAGGAGCTTTATATCTAAATTCCAGTGGAAAGTTTCTCCTTAAAGTGGCTTCTGGATGCAATGTATGTTCTCCCTGCATGCCTTGGCTTTTTGCTGGTGCTGTTGCATGTTCTGATGAGGACCTGTATATCCTACACTTGTGGAGGGGGGGTTACAGGAGTAGGTTTTCCTCTCAGTCTTTTCTGAGGAACATGACTGATGCCAGCCAGCACTATAAATACACGTTCTTGCTTAAGAGGGTTCACTTGGTATCTCTCCACACCTCCTGCTACAAAACGCTGACACTTTTGTCCTGCCTGACCTGTGCTGACTCTGCGGCTGGTCCTTTTGAGGTGGCTGGACCAGCAAGTCGGCATTGATGGACATTTTGGTCCCCCAAATTGCCATGGTCATGTGACATAGCTCCCCTACCAAGGAGTTGGCTGCTGGTTATTCCTGGTGCAGCCTGAGCTATTTTGCTGTTGCAGACAGGGGGGGGGGTTGACATTTGCCAGGTGCCTTTTCCTCCGGCTGATGCTTCTTGAAGATATGGAAGATTGCTGACTGCCATGTTTTCTGACTGCCAAGTCCGTGTGTTGTACTGTAATGGCTCCCTGGTTCTGGCCCTCCTGTGACCCCCCCCCCTTCCCCTCCCCTTTTCCTTTTCCTTTTCAGGGCCCGGTATTGACGTCCCCGCCCCCGACATGAGCACGGGAGAGAGGGAGATGTCCTGGATTGCTGATACTTACGCCAACACGATGGGCCACCATGTAAGACCAAGCCGCCTAGACCACTGTCTCAAACAGAGCATCACCAGTATGTCTTATTTTTCCGTTCTCTGCAGTAATTTTTATTTACAGGTTGTCCTCAGTACTGCCGTATTAGATTTAAAAACGGTTGGCTTATGATAAATCCTTCTGACAGGTTATAAATCTCATAACATGTAGGCATACAACAAAACCAAGATATCACTAGTTTAATAAGTCTTCTGTCCTTTTGTTGATCAGGTAAAATTAATTGAAAACTTGTTTACTGGCCGATTTAACCAAATGATCCAGTGGTTGAGCTAATATTTACTTTGTTTCATTTATATAGGCCTTCGGTTATGAGCGAGCGTCCTTTTCTAATCAGTCAGTGTGGTGTGAGTAGTCACTCAACCGCAGTGTGCTGTCAGGGTTTGAATTGTCAGCATTATTCCGCTAAGTGATCTTCCTCTTTACACAGCAACTTGTGCTCGTTTCAGTTACAGCTGTCACAATTTATCTGTTTTTGCTTGTACAAGTCATCAAAATGTCTTTTCTAGTTTAAACTGCCTCATACAGATTTTGTTCCTGGTTCATTTGGGAGTACATGAGCCAGTTTTACATCTGCCTGGTTGTGCTGTTAGACAGTCAGATCTGTCGTTTCCTACACGCAGTAAACCACCTGAAGTAAAGGACTGCCGCTGTAAAGAGCCTTAATGAGGCATTAGGAGAACAGCCTCTGTGATTCTTGGCATATACTTGCTTAGAGTCTTCTGGGCAGGTATGAGTCTCTGATACTGGGAAATCTTGTCATACTTTAGGCAGTGTTCTTCCATTGGGCCATTTGCTGAACAGGATGGCCAGTGGCATATGATTGAAACGTAATTCCTGCTCTGTAAGACACGTGCCCTCTTCTGCTCAGTGGATGGGAGCATTCTGGAAGATTACATCGAGACAGAAGTGCCAAATGGCATCACAGAGAAGTGCAATGACACTACGTTTGTATTAGTCTAATTGCCCTTAATGAGTGAAGTTAAGGCTGTATTGGATGAGACAAAATCATTCATTGTGTCCATAGGACTTTAATTGAAAGCATTTTTGGGTGTAATGAGAGGTTTCATGCACTGCAACCCAATGGTAATTCTTAATGGACCTGCCTGCTTCTCTCATCCCAATGGTCTTGCACCTCTAACCAACGCACAGGCATCACAGTACCTTTGGCCGCTGCTGTTGCTAATTGATGTAGTTTCTTCAGAGCTCTGCTGCTTTCATTGTGTTTCCATTATGCAACCAGTTCTTTCCAAATGTGTCTTGGCAATCAGCCTCCTCTCAAAGGCACGGTATCCTAGAATCTAGGCCCTTTCTTTACCTTTCTTTCCCATGCATCCCTAAGAGGTGGATTATGAAGATGCACAATGAAATTGTAAATTAAAGCAGGGTTTTAGCATGTCCTATCTTACCATATATTTCTTATTTTAATGTAAATATATTAATTCATAATTTGATGGGTGTTTCCCTGTGACCCCGCAATGTACCCATAGCAGATATGGGGTGGAAGCCGCTTCTTTTCCGCCATTGTTTTCTGCAGCCTGTTTGTCCTGTAGCATGGTTTGTGATGCTAGTGACTGCAGGAAGAATGTTTTGCCGTTTTCTCCCTGCAGGACATCAATGCCCATGCCTGCGTCACCGGCAAGCCCATCAGCCAGGGTGGCATACATGGCAGGATCTCCGCCACAGGCCGCGGTGTCTTTCACGGCATTGAAAACTTCATCAATGAGGCGGCCTACATGAGCCAGCTGGGCCTGACACCCGGTTTTGCTGACAAGACCTTCGTCATCCAGGTGGGGGTGGGGGTGGGGAAGGGCTGTACTGCACCCAGACAAACAAAATCATTACCCTGTTTTCCCACATTGTGGTAGTAGTTTAGTGACAATGGCCCAGATCATGTCTTGCTTATCCTGTAATGGGTTGATGGGAAGACAGATGTCATGTAACCTGGGTCATTCTGTGGATTGTGGCAGTCAGGCGGGTCGGTAAAGCATGCAGATACTGGGCCGTGGTGTTTCGGTGTGACACTTCTTGTTTCCTGCAGGGCTTTGGCAACGTGGGCCTGCACTCTATGCGGTACCTGCACCGCTTCGGGGCCAAGTGTGTGGGTGTCGGGGAGATAGATGGAAACATCTGGAACCCCAATGGCATTGACCCGAAGGAGCTGGAGGACTACAAACTGGTGTGTGTGCGCGCCTGCGTGCATGTGTGTGTTTGTGGATAGATAAACATTTTTTTTTTCCCCACAATGTGATTAAAGACCTGCTATTTTGTTATTGTAGGGACCATTTTTTCACATTTTATAAAAATGTTTGGTCACTTATGGTCAGTGGTTCTCAACCTTTTTTTGCAGTGTGCTGCACTATGTCCAAGTTCAAGTCTCACGGGCAGCATGTTATTTGCATATGACGTCATCAACGCTCAATAACCAGATATTATGCATCTTAAATTATTACAATTAGATTATCATTAGAGAGTATAATTCTACTTACCATTAATGGGATACATTTATGCGGGCCCCAGGTTGAGAACCACTGCTTATGGTTATGGTTCGGCCTGGTTAGGGGTTAAGGCCAGCATTGATGGGATTTTTGCCCATAGAAATGAATGAATGTTCCCCACAAAGATGTGTATAGGAGTGTTTGTGTTATTGTGTATGTGTGTGTGTGTCACTGAAAGAGAGAAACAGAAATGGGAAATTTCTAAGACTGGTGGTAGAGTGGGACACAGGACACAGCTGTGGGGAAGAAACAGACTCCCAGATGCCTTTGAGTTGAATCCTTAATATGGAGTTAACGGTAGAAAATTGTTGTGCAAATTTTAATAGTGTTGTGAACACGCCGCCTGGTGGATATTTTCTGCTATGGCAGCCTTTGTCTTATCATTTGGAATAGCAATAGAATTGTTCATGCCTGTGTCATGTTAACATTGTATGTCACCCACAACTTGTGTATAAATAGCAGTGGTATTTAATGACTATAAAGAGGTCATGCTTTTAATGTTTTTAAGTAGCCTTGTACATAAAAGCAGCAGCAATATGTAAAAGACTTGCAGTCTGAAGAGCTCAGCTTTTGACCTGGCATGTATCTATCAGCAACATGGCACCATTGTGGGCTTCCCCAACGCCAAGCCCTATGAGGGCAACATCCTGGAGGCTGACTGCCACATCCTGATTCCTGCGGCCAGCGAGAAGCAGCTGACCAAGAAGAATGCCTCCAACATCAAGGCCAAGGTCAGGGCTTGCTCCCAGCGCAGTGCCACTTGGGGGGTTTCAGCATGATTTATGGTGTTCGGTCAGCATGGACTACGTTCTCACAGGGCCGTGTTCTCAGATCAGTGGGGAATGAATGCTGTATTTGGATAAAGCAAAATTAAGGTCCCAGTGGACAGAACCTGACCTTCTTGGGTGTTTGTTGCAGATAATTGCAGAGGGAGCCAACGGCCCCACTACCCCTGCGGCTGACAAGATCTTCCTGGAGAGAAACATCATGGTCATCCCGGTAAGGCTTGGCAAGACCAGAACATGATAGCTCTGATTCCAGAGAGGTCTGGGAGGAAGCAGACTACCCGGGGTTTGATGGGAGGGGTTGGAGAGTCACAAGGCAGCCAAAAGAGGAGGTCACCAGTGTGTGGAAGTGTGGCTTTGATACATTCTTCCTTTTATTGAATGTTCATCTCGCATAGGTTGTATTGCATGGTGAACAATCTATAATGATGAGTATAACTATCATTAAGAAGTCAGGATATTCAGTCATTGATTGACTGAATGTGTTACTGAATGTGTGTACATGTGTTACTGAGTACTGCATGTTCGTATTTTATTAGTTCACATATGTTTCTGGAAGTGTACTAAGCATGATTGCCCCCTGTAGGATATGTACCTGAATGCTGGAGGTGTGACTGTCTCATACTTTGAGTGGCTGAAGAACCTGAACCATGTGAGCTACGGCCGACTGACCTTCAAATATGAGAGGGACTCCAACTACCATCTGCTGAGTAAGTCTTCCGCACGGTCACTAGAGAAGCAAAAAAATATGCTGCAGTTATTGAGCAAAACCACTAGGTGGAGCACTGGCCTCTTTTCCTGGTTTCTCACATGGTATTGAGCTAGACTGGACACGTATGAATAGTGCATTTCGACATCTGGCCTGCTGTATTTTCATACAGTCTGTGTCTTTCTGCAGAGCTCCCCACTTTTCCATGACTTAGGAGTGTTACCAGTTACAGGGCTGATCAGAAACCCCTAAGTGGCATTTATGTATGATTAATCGCTCTGTCCAGCTTAGCCCTGTGGAACAAAACGAGCTGAAAGTCAGGCTCCTGAGAGGGACGTGTGTGTCGGTCCTGGAATGGGCTGCATCAATGACTGGACGGTTAATGATGTAGCAGGATGTGAATTCTGTGTGAAAGACCCTCATCTCTTTGCTAAGCTATTGATATAAAAGCATAAGAAATTTACAGACGCCATTCGGCCCATCAAGCTCATATGGGGAGAACTTAACTAATAGCTCAGAGTTGTTAAAATCTTATCTAGCTCTCATTTAAAGGAACCCAGGGTTTTAGCTTGCGCTACACTAGCAGGAAGACTATTCCGTACTCTACCTACACGCTTTGTAAAGAAGTGCTTCCTCAAATTTGTTTCAAAATGTTCTCCTGCTAATTTCCACTTATGGCCACAAGTTCTAGTATTTAAACTAATATTGAAATAGCCATTTGGCTGAACAGCATCCAGACCAGTTAGAATCTTGTATACCTGGATCATGTCCCCACTTATTCTTTACTCGAGGCTAAACAGATTCAGCTCAGCTAACCTCTGATAATACATTCCTCTTAGGAATCATACTCGTAGTCCTCCGTTGCACCTCTTCTAAGGAGGCAATGTCCTTCTTAAGGTATGGTGACCAAACATGCACACAATATTCTAGGTGGGGGTCTTACCAAGGAATTGTATAATTGTAGCTTCTTTTCCGTTGACTTAAACTCCACACACCTAGAGATGTAACCCAACATTCTTTTGGCCTTTTTTATTGCTTCCCCACACTGGCGAGAATGGGACATGGAAGCGTCAACATAGACACCGAGATCTTTCTCATAATCAGCTTCCTTTATTTCAGTTGAACCCATAAAATATCTGTACCTGCATATTTCTGCTCCCTGTATGGACCTTACCTGGCAGTTAAAATTTAGCATAGGTAAATGTATCAGCCCAGTCATTAATCCAGATCCCGTTGTAGTCTCTCTGCTGCTAGATCAGTATCAGCTACACCGCCCACCTTGGTGTCGTCTGCAAATTTAACCAGTTTACTGTATGTATTGGTGTCAATATTATTAATTTAAATTAGGAACAATAGTGGTGCTAAAGTTGAACCGGCCCACTGTGACATGTGTGTATATATGTGCGTGTGTATGTGTGTGACTCATTTGGACATTTGCATTCACATATACAGCCCTTCCGGGTAATATCTGGAACAGTTCAGGGTGGCAGTGTGCATCTGAAAGTGGCTTAGCTTTCCACTTGGCACCATGATAGGATGCCAGTTCGCCGCATTTTTACCCTGCTAGAGCTGCCCTGGTCACCCGCAAGTGATTATGAAGCTCAAAATGTAAGAAGTGAATCCCACCAGCAACGTTCCAGCATCTACTTGCAAGCTTTCCCAGAGGAGCAGAACTGTAATAGCAACTACAGGGAGACCAACTTCATATGAATAACCTTGGTTTCGGGATTGAAATGTTGCCAAAGTTGATGTCCGCATGCTTTTTGGCTTGTGTGTGTGTGTGTGTGTGTGTGTGTGTGACAAATCACAATAACTGACCAATTTGATGGCATTTCTGTTGGTGATATGTTGGCTCCAGAAGTGTTATTTGCAGGATGATTCTGCTTTTGTTCCTTCGTTGTGCTGTACCCAGCCAGCACAGTCCATGTTCATTTGCGTTTTCTGTTCAGAATAGCCACAGGATTATTTTGTGGAGAGGTACAGTGATGCCCCGCAAAGTTAATTGTAAAGCCTTCTTAAATCTATGTGCCATGCTTTTAAATTTTTATCTGGCATGCCATAAAATTCTTTGCCATACGCAATGCCTGCCATCTCAGAAAGAGAGGGAAGGTGAGATCTCCTGTCAATGTTGCATCATTTGGCACACAAATGTACTGAACTTGCATGGAAAGTTTGTGGTGGTAAACCCCATTCTAACGTAACTGTTGTTTGAAGCTTCATCTGTATCACATGATCAGTGGAAGTGGTTTGACTGGTCTGGACTGGTTTCCATGTTCATTTGTTGCTTGGTTACACTCCAGTGCTTATGCTGAAGTTCCAGAACACTGACGATTTCAACGTTAGTCACTCTATGTACACTAAAGTGGATCAGTACTGAGATATGGTGTTTTGGATACTCTAATTTTATTATATGTACGAATCTCTATGTTTTTCCTCTTTATTTTGTTTCATTGCTAGATTTAGCTAATCCAAGTTTTTGTCATTAGTGTCAATAGTCTGCCATTTTATGTCTTTGTTAAACTGAGCAGTGTAACATAGCAACATATATTATTTATGTTATGATCTTGTAGAAATTCCATCCATCTGAACCATTATTCTATTTATCCACCTGAAGTCTGTCATGATTTTGATCACTATTGGCAATTATGACTGTGTTTCCTTGTAACCCTCCTGTGTCCCTCCCTAGTGTCTGTCCAGGAGAGCCTGGAGAGGAAGTTTGGCAAGCATGGTGGAGCCATTCCTGTTGTCCCTACGGCGGAGTTCCAGGCCAGGATTGCTGTGAGTAACCGCCGCAGCACCCAAACAAACACACAGCTGGCAGGGCTGACGGTAGCCATATGCAATGTCTGCCATCTCAGAAAGAGGGGGAAAGTGAGATCTCCTGTCCATGTTGCATCATTTGTGTGCCAAATGTACTGAACTTGCAGTTTCAAAACCGGTTAAAACCTTTTTTTTTTTTTTTTTTCTTTCTATTTTCTAACCAACCTTACCAGCCTTCTAGTGTCACCAAGCCCTCAGTGGAAACCTGAGCCTCTGCTAATCCAAAGGCTTAAAACCCCAGGAAAGGGGGTACTCTAGGCGATGACATCAGCAATGGCCTGCAGGTCATTACGGTGCTCTGAGCATATTTGGGGAATCACTTGTTTTTAAAAGTGATAATGTGATTCCAGATGAGTTGCTGAAGGATATGAGGGAAGATCTTTACTGCAGAAGGGGAGTCCTTATTGCTTGTCTCTGGATGGGAAATGTTATAAAGGGTAGAGAGGAACAGAACAATCACCCTTCCAGATTCACAAATTTGACATTTGTGGTTTCGGTTATTTGTGAGTTGGCCATGAGTAATTAAACGGGAATAGTTTTGGAGCTTACTGAAAGAAAAGAAATCCGTTGATGATGCGTTAACCAAAAACAAATTATTTTTATATTAATATTAAAATTATTCAGATCACATAACAAACATCATATAATAAATATTAGTAATGAATAATATTTGTTAGTGTAAGTGCGTACTATGCTTTTAATATTGGTTTGGCTTGGGTACATCCTGCATCTTTGTCCCGGCAGCCAGCCTTACTTGTGTTAGCTGTCTGTGGAATTTTATGTTTCTTACAGTAACTTTTTTTTTTTAAACATTTTCAGTGCTGTTAATTTAGCATTTTTAATAATGGGTCGTGGAGTATCCAGCAGTAACTTTGCACATATACAGGCACATAATTTAGATGGCCTGTATAATGTATAAAAACACCTAAATTGATGTTTATAATTTTACATGCATAGTGCACAGTACTGTCTGAGTTTATTGATTAAACTGGCAGATTCTTGAGGTGAATGGGTACCCAAGTATTTGCTGATTTTCACATTTGCAGAAATCTTCTGCCCATAACCCTTATGAATGTGAAGGGGTGGCTATATTTGGAATGAGAGTGATATCTCTGATGAATTTTCTTCAGAAATTCTCTTGTTTGAACACGGAAAGGAAAATGAAGCTGATATTTCTACACGGCCACATTCCGAATCGTCTGAATTTTCTTGTCTTCTGTCTTCTAGTGAACCGCTCTCTCCTTTAGGTTCATGTTTGTGTATGTTCAGAGAGAGTCTGGCTCTTTCTGTATGAAATGTAGTAAAATGAACTATGCTCCCACAGGGTGCCTCTGAGAAGGACATCGTTCACTCCGGTTTGGCCTACACCATGGAGAGATCCGCGCGGGTATGTGCATGTAGACATATGGTTATTAAACTGGCAGTGATTCTGTAGAAGATGTCCACCATGAACTGGTGAACTGCAGCACTGTTATGATGTTGTGGCTGGAAAGCTGGGAATGTCTTGGGATACTAGCCTGCTACTCCCCCTAAAGGACTGTGTCCAGGTGGTCACGTTCAAGCGCTGTATGGCAGCGCTTTTGTTGCGGCCGCCTACCTGGAGGTAGTTTCCAGCCCTAATGGCTCCCATAGCCGTCAGTGCTGGTTTAGTAGTTTTTCATCTGGGTTCCCGTTTTGACCAGACTGAAATGGTTCCTACATAACTGCTTCTAAAACTCACTACATGCAAACAGCTTTTTTTTTTTTTTTTTTTAAATTTTTTTTAAAAATGCCCCAAAGTAATTGCTGGCTTAAACAAGAAACATTGTTCTAGCTATAAATTATCTGTCTAACCCTCACCCAGCCCTCAGGGCCTGAAGAGAGCAGGTGGCTCTTTGCAAATGCCTCACTGTAAAATTGTATTGTGTGTCACAGTAATCTGAGAAGGACACGCACATCTTGTCACACGTGAGCCAGCTGTGACATTATTCACATTAAAATGCATTAGGTTGCCCCCTCCCCCACCTTTTACTATCAAATTTGAACCATTTTGAAGATCCTCCTGTCTCCATTCTGTTGAATGTGTGTGTTTTATTTATATATAATATACATAACACACACACACACAGCTGTATTTTTCTGCAAACTGCAGTCTGGTTCTTCCCTGTTTCTAATTCATGAAGGGCTTCTTTCTTGCTTAGTCCTGCTTCTAGGAGCCTGATACAAACTATCCTAGCAGTGAACCTCACACCTGCACTTCATGTTTCCCATTTGTTTTGAAGGTCACTTGATGTCATCCTATGATTCATGAGAAACTGTCGTATAAGTTAACAGTCATTCCTGGCATTAGAATGTCGCTTCTGCCTTTTTATCTGGCTGGTTTCTGGTCATTCCCAGTATCTCCTGCTTCATCCTATTTTTTTGTACTGCTGTTTTAGAAATCTTGAACCTGAAAGCATCCTGCTGCTCAGGGTAGCCTTCTGCCAGTAGGACCAGGATTAAACCAGGATTCAAAAATGCAGATTTGTTTAAAAAATAATAGTGGTGTCTTAATTTTTTCCATGGCTGTATATGTATATATGTATCTGTTGAATATTGGCAAAAGATACACGTATAATGCATTTCGGCATGAAACCTCTACATAAACTGCAAAACTCCAATAATATAAAATTACCGTCTTCTCCCCCAGCAAATCATGCGAACAGCAAACAAGTACAACCTTGGCCTGGACCTGAGGACAGCTGCCTATGTCAACGCCATTGAGAAGGTCTTCAAGGTGTACAATGAGGCTGGCCTGACCTTCACATAGACGCCCTCCTGCCCCCCCCCCCCCCCCCCCCCCCCCCCCCCCCCCCCCCCCCCCCCCGCCCCCCCCCCCCCCCCCCCCCCCCCC
>JAODKE010000068.1:17657053-17667833 GCA_026779605.1 Mormyrus hasselquistii
GACCAATAATCTAGTCCTGTTTCTCTTATGTAATTGTGTCAGATGTGTTGGCTCTCTCTCTTGCTCTGTGTTGTGTGCAGGTTGATGTGACACCACGAATGCCCTCAGTTTCCTTTGTTTTTATTGCTGAATTCAAAGAACAGCAAAGAACAGCTCAGACAGGGAGTAAGTAATGCATTGAGCTCCTCCACCGCGGGAGAGTTGCAAAAGAGGCAGAGGAGAGAGCGACACGAAAAGTTAAAGGATCCCTGCATGGGAACCTATTCATATTATACCCCCCAAGCCATATCCCTGCACCCCAGATCTGCAGAAATGGCGATTAAAAATTCAAGTGCACAGGGAAATTCAGAGAAAGACTCTTAATCCTGTTACATATGCTATGACATAGTTATAATAATATAGTTGCAAATTTGAGGTGAAAGAAATAAGCCATAAACTTTGCTCCAAATTGGCAAGGATAGTTTGCCATATGTCATCAAGTCTGCCATACTAGCACTGAGCCGTAGACCAAAACCAAGAAGGTGTATCAGATCCATTGGAATGCAGGGGCAAATTGTTTTTGGGAATTTCACTAGGGATTAATTGATTTCAGATCATATTTGAACTTCAGCCACGTCGGTATGTGAGTAGTTTGCGAGGATAAAAGGCAGCCCTGGTAAAAAAAAATCTCCAGACACATAAATTTGGAAATGCATTTTAGTTTTTATAATTGTACAGAGCATGCTTGGTGATCAGCCAATGATAAGCTCTCTGCCAGGCTGTCAAGCGCTTTAATGCAATCGTGATATTTCACAGGGACAATCCATATACCACTTAAGCTCAATCTTTGGATGCTCCGGGTGAGGGGGGTCACCTCTTCTTGGAAAGGGAAGGGGTAGGGCACTTAAAAGCAGTGTCGCGGAAGATCCTCCAGGTACCCGAGGCTGCAGGGGTAGCTTATTGCTTCAGGTCATTAGCGAGGTTGTGCAGTTCATCGTTGAAATCTGAGGGAGACAGAGACTAGTTAGTGAGTGGTGTACGTGATGCCGCTGCAGCTCGCATAACTCAGGACACACTGGTGTCATAGAAACTAAATTCAATTGAAAACCTCATTCACAGTTTAACACTTTTAACGTTACTAGGCCAATGGACTCAGAAACTCCAGTGATGCTCTGTCATGGCAGAGCCTCGCACCATTCTGAAGGAAGGGAACTCCACCGGGCCTTGCAGCATAGAAACACCTTGTTAAAGAATGGCTACCTAATTCTGCGTCCTCTACTTTCTTTGCCGCTTGGTTGGCCAAGTTGGGAAGAGGGTCCACCTTAGGTTTGGCGGCACCACCACCTGGTACATCGGGTGACCCTTTAGGGTCTGGTTTGTTGGATTCTTGTCCAATTAAGGTTTTCACTTTCTGCTTGGCAACAGTGGCTGTGGGAGAAGTAATAACATTTATTTAGCCGACACCCTTATTCAAAGCAACATGCACTTTTGGAGAGAAAGCAGGGTCAGTCAGTCCTGGAAGCGAGTGGTGGTTACGGGCCTTGCTCAGGGGCCCAGTGGTGACTTCACTCTGCCAACTCTGACCTGCTGATCACTGGTGCCTGCTGGCCCAGACGCTACCCCCCTTAGCGAAGCATTGAGTGTCTGCTGTGGAACCGGGCAGACTGATTAGGAAGAGGCGTTATGAGTCGTTAAATTCCCGTCAAGGTTTTCATACTGTGGAGAAGTTCAGCAAGTATGTACCTGCTGGTCCACATGCCTGAGATTTTGAGAGACGCATCTCTTTTTAAACACCTGCCTTCTGAGTAACGCAGTACCCTGCAGACATGGTGTCCTTATCATCCCAGCTAACCTGCTGAACATTTGAACGTCATACAGCGCTCTCCTATGGCACTGAACTTTTCTCAACGACTCAGCTGAGGTTAACAGAAACGTCGAAGATGCATTGTGTGCTTTGACCTGAACAGAAAAAATGAGACGACGGTGCTGCTAAAATTTTATTCATGCCGCGAGGAAGAGCAATATGCTTTAGGGTGTATGTCCGTTTTTAAAACGTATAAAAACAGTTTGCTTCACTCACCCAGAAATGAAATACCCTTTAAGTCATGCATGTAAAAGAGTGCACACAAACACGACAATCCTCTTCCTAAAGGACTGCTAACACTGCCCTTCCTCCCTCCCCCCATATTCTCACCGGCTTGGTCGACGGCCTGATTGATCATGGCGTCCGAGTTGTTGCCCATCGCTTTCTTCAGGAATGATGCCATCTCTGAGAGTGATGTATGAGTGCCTTGGCAGAGCCTGTGTGGGTCAGAGGTGAGCCTCTGCTCTTATAGAGGTTGCCGCTTTCGGTGCCTGGTGACACACCCCATGTTGTCACCTCATAGGACATCAAGGGAGGGGTGGAGCTTGTGTCCATAAAGCATCATCCTGCCTGTGATCATTGCTGGGCACCATCGGGGGGGGGGGCTGCCTCCCCACTGTTCCGGTTTCTCCTGTTTCAACTCTCTTGCTGATATGGGCGTGCCGCCTCTTGTTTTGTTTTCTTTCTCCACCAGCAAAAGGGTACAGGAGCCCCTGAATAATTTACCAGCTGACAGTGTCCCATTGGTATGGAGAAGACTTCTCCCTTTTAGCTCTGATGACAGTCTTATGGGGTTTATACTCTGTAAATATGTAGTTGCGGTTGCCCCGCTGATGCAAATTTGAATAACACCAGAGGGTGACAACAAGAATACCTGACATAACAGGGGAGTATCTGGCAGGACCTGCTTTCTCTGACTGGGGGTGTGGTTTGGAATCCTGGACTGGTCACCATGGAAACACTTCATGCATATAAGGTGGCAAGGACTGCCGATCATGCCTGTAAACTTTGTTGTTTTTTTCTTTGAATAAAGGGGTGGATAAATTCCTTTTTATACATGATGTTTGTAAAGACCATCACATCTACCAATAATAAATTACCAAGTACAAAAATTATTTTTATTATGTTCATTATTAATTTGATAAACAATTTACTCTATCAGGGCATCATGTTAAAGCAATCGGTTCATAAACAATCCCTACCAGCCATCCAACTCTTCAAAAATTGCCTTATTCTTGCACCTCATGATTTTTTAAACTCATATTAGGATGCTTCCATCAGTTTATTTTTAATCTAGCATGCCAACATCGCTACTATTTCGTCACTCTGGAAAGTGGGGAATTACGGTTGTCAATAATATTTTTTTTGAATCACAATCATTCAAACACTTTTGGGGATTAATGACATGATTAATAGTCATATTGTAATTCCACCAAAAATAAAATTTTATAGTCTGTATATTCAACGTAGAAATTCATTTCAAACAGAAGTATTGATATAAACAGGGAACGATACGTGAGACGATCGATTGTTTGTAAATGCGGAAATGCGTACTTATTTTATCTGCATTTGCGCTGCTATGACAAGAAATGCCTTCCATTTTAACACATATACCGCAAACGAAGTTGAATTGGCATATAAACATTAAAATACATTATATTTTGTTTTCATATCAGCGCAAAGGCACATATAGTACGTATTTGCGCTTTTACAAACAATCGATTGTCGTACGTATCGATCTTAAAGGTGAATGCGTACTTGCGCACCAGTTATGTGCACCTATGAATATAAAGACAAAGTGCATATGACAGCTTCCAGTGAGAAGCCGCTGAGTGTTCTGAATTTCCTTTAGCAAAAAGTAGTTCATTCGTGTACTACGAGTACACTTATTTTAGACTAAAACCGAAGCAGTATACTTGAAGTTTACTTTTTATATACTATATTTTATATACTTAAGAATAGTATAGTGAAGCATACTTGACTTATACTGAGTATAAAGAAAAGTCTAAGACTAAGTGCATTAATACTTACACTTATACGTTAAAACTAAAGCTTATACTTAGTATACTATACTAAGTATACTTTAGTATACTTCTCAACATTCTGTCATGATTTTATAAAGACATTGCAGTCTAGTGTACATACAGTATGAGTTAAATTTTAGAATACTTTAAAAAGCGTTTCAAGTATATACATAGTATGCTACAAGAATATGATAAACTTATAAGAAGTAAGATGGTGGTGCAGATAGTAGTGCTATTGTTTGGAACCTAAAGGGTTGCAGGTTCAAGCCTTGGTTTCTCCTTTGTGAAGTGCTTTATGTACTCATATAACTAGTAAAATAGCAAAAAATATATTTTTTAGTTTTAGTAATTCTAAAAGTATACTTCAAGTGTACTTTAATAAACTAAAATGTGGACTAGAAGTATATACATAGTACGCTATCAATACATAGATAAGTGTAGTTGTGTACTTGAAAGTATACTTTTGTAAAATTAAAATTACCTTATAAAGTATACTTTTATAAACTTAAAAGTGTTCCAATTTAGTCCGAAGAAGTATTAAAGTGATATACTTTCTAGTACATTATAAGTACATGGTATACTTGTTATACTTAAACTTATACTCAAACATACTTAACAACATGAACTTCTAGTATACTACTTATTGCTAAGAGTTACCTGTAAAGTTTGCTATACTGTGCAAGCTTTCGCCACAAGTCTTTTTTAAACATACTATTCTCCTAGTTGGGCAACAAGAAAAGATATATGCTGATGGACTGGAAATCCATGGGTCATATTTTATGTTTTTGCATGGTATTGTTTTGTTATCTTGTTAATCCTGTTTTCATTTTGCGTGTGAGTCATTGACTTTTATCACTCTTCCTTTGTGTTAGCGAAGGGTGGATGAGGGAAACAGGGTGTGTCAGGGCATGTGAGGATGAACATTGCTGAGCACATGGCCCCAAATTTGTATTCCCACAGCTTTGTGTGAGCAGTGCTGGCAACTTGACCTGGTGTCACAAGACAGCTGTCCAGGCCAGGGGTGACAGGAGCGGTTCTTGCACAGGGCAGAGTCTCCTCGGAAAACATATCCTTTCTCAGCTCTCATGGGTTTGATTTTCTCATCCTGTGTTTCTAATGGATGAGACCTGTTGTAAATCTATTTATAGTCACACAGGTTGGGAGGTGCAGGTCGAGCATCTGAAGTCCTATAGAAGCTGTTGTCATGAGGTGGCAACTGCACACGCTAGCATTGAATATTTTGGTTGTGTTATGCCTGCGGTCCTCCCTGTCTTTGGGCTATCCTCTGACAGGCTTTGGCACATTCTGCTGCCTTTCCATTGTATTCCTGGCTTTAGCAACACCTAGAAATCCTTCAGAGCTGTATTGCAGAAACATAGCTGGTATGTTGTGGCACCTTTAAGGGTTTCATGTGTATTATCATAAAATTGTAGTTATAGGATCTGTTTCCGGAAATGATTACCATAGAGATCACAATGCTTAGACAGACGTTCACACCCAAAAAACAGGAAATCATGAAGCGGCAATAATATCAGGGGCTACCTCTGGAGACATATTGTTCCTTTTAGAGCAGAGCTCGCTGGAGTCCCCAGCAGACAGGACTACATCATTATTTTTGTATTTTGTTTTATTTCAGTTTACAAAAATTGTACAGCTGTTTTATGTATCTGATCATCAAAGAGCTAACATTATGTAGTAATGTCTCATTATTAATCATAATTAAAGAAAACAAATCATTAGCTAAACAGTAATCAAACACCTTAATGGAAAGTATTGGATGTTTGCCTTTATTCTACTTCTATTCACTAAGTTTAGGAAGCAATATTTATGGTTTTCATTTAGTTTAGTTATACTTAATTTTTTGTTATAGTTGTAGCTTTAATACTGTATATCATAAACAATAATCAACCTGCTCAGACTGTCACATCCCTCCTCTCCCCCAGGGCATTTTAGTCTGGCAGTATCAACAACTCAGCCCTGTCCTTCGCAGCACTTGTGCCTCCATCCCCCCCACCCCGAGCTTCAGGTCTCTCTATGCTTATGTAATTTTTGTGATTCTATCAAAGCCTATACTCCCCCACCCCAATGCACTGCTGACCCCCTGTCCTCACTTCCGCCTCACCACTGAGTCCCACCAGTGCCCTCTCCTGTGGCCCACCTTCTCTCCGCTCACACCCACAGTCACATGGGTGGTGGTGGTGGGGGGGGGACAGGCTATATGAAACACAATGGTAAATTTAACCCTCACTGTTAGAAGTGCAGCAGTTCAAGATCTATGAATATTATGCACATTGGTAGATAATTTAACACTTGAGCTAATATATGATATACATTCACTGGCCACTATATCACGTACATCTGATCAACTTGTTTGTGGAAGATCTATCTAATCAGCCAATCACATGCCAGCAACACATTGTATAACTATTTTCAGGAGCTACCTCTGGAGACATGTTGTTCCTTTTAGCTTCTTCCTGAGATGTTTTTTTCTGATTTTGTCAGACTTTCCTTTTTACTCATGTTCATTAGGTCCTTCACCGATGTAGTGACCTCCCTCTAGGGGGCGCTAATGACTCACATAACCCCAGTGACCGCAGGTTGTTTCCCACCTGTGGATAGCTGTATGGACCAGTGTTACCATGGTTTTAATTCTTTTATTTAGTTTTAATTTTTACATGGGTGGCAGTGGGGCGGGGGGAGGGGCAGGCTATATGAAACACAATGGTAAATTTAACCCTTGCTGTGTTAGAAGTGCAGCAGTTCAAGATCTATGAATATTATGCACATTGGTAGATAATTTAACACGTGAGCTAATATATGATACACATTCACTGGCCACTATATCGCATACATCTGGTACTAGCTGATGATCATTTAATGAAGTGCATTTGATTAGCAGCGCCTAGCTGCTACTTATCTTCTTAATTCCTAAGGAAGCAGTACTAAATTAAGCAACACTTAATTTCACACACTGCTTCTGCATTTTGGCTTATTTTTTTTTAGTAATAAATAATGGCATGGTGTAATATGTCATGTGTTGTTTTATGCTCAGAGCAGTGGTGAACTCCTCCACTTGAGGCAGTACCTACTCCCTGACATGAAGAGGGCAATCCACCCGTTTTTGGCTGAGAACCATGGTCTCAGACTTGGAGGTGGTAATCCTCATCTCCGCTGCTTAGCACTCGGCTGCGACCCACCCCAGAGCTCACTGGAGGTCCCCAGGAGATAAAGCCAACAGGACCACGTCATCTGCAAAAAGCAGAAATGCAATCCTGAGGCCACCAAACTGGACACCCTCAACAGCCTGGCTGTGCCTAGAAATCCTGTCCATAAATATTATAAACAGGATCGGAAAGCATAGTCCTGGTAGAGCCCAACATGCACTGGGAACACGTTCGACTCATTACCAGCAATGCGGTCCAAGCTTCTACTCCGTTCATGTAGGGATCGAATCGCCTGGAGTAGCAGGCCTCAAACCCTATATTCCTGAAGCACCCCCCACAAAGCACCTCGGAGAACCCAGTCGTAAGCCTTCTCCAAGTTCGCAAAACACATGTAGACTGGATGAGCTCCATGCTCTCTCCAGTACCCTTGCTAGGGTATAAAGCTGGTCCAGTGTTCCACGGCCAGGACGAAAACAGCATTGTTCCTCCTGAATCTGAGATTCGACTATCGATCTCACCCTCCCTCTATAGTTGTAACACTCTCCAATCCCCTTTCTTAAATAAGGGAACCACCACCCCAGTCTGCTAATCCAGCGGTACTGTCCCTGACCTCCATGTACTTTTGAGAAGGCGTGTCAGCCATGACAGCCCCACAACATCCAGAGCATCCAGGTATCCCAGACGATTCTTGTCCACCTCTGGGGCCTGGCTGCCAACCAGCTCTTTAAACCCCCTGGCAACCTCAGCCCCAGTGATGGGCAAGTCCACCCCAGCCCCCTCTGACCCCGTACCCTCTGATGTCTCGAGGGCGGTGCATGTAGATGTATTTCAGGCAGGGTTGAGGAGGTCCTCAAAGTATTCCTTCCACCTCTGGGTGATGTCCCCAGGTGAAGACAACAGCACCCCCTCCCCACTGTAAACAGTAGGAACCAGGAACTGCTTCCCCCTCCTGATATTCTGGATTGATTGCCAGAACCATTTTGAGGCTGACTGAAAGTGACTTTCCATGGCCTCACAAGACTCCTCCCATGCCCGACTGAGCCACGCTGCTGCTGGCCTACCGGTACCTGTCAGCTGCCTCTGGACACCCCTGGGCTAATAAATTCTGGTAGGCCTCCTTCTTTAGTTTTACAGCTTCCCTCACCTCTGGTGTCCACCATGGAGTACAGGGTTTTCCACTACGACTGGCACTGACCACTCTACAGACACAGCTCCGTACAGCTGCTACAGGTCCGGAACAGTGTTCATTCAGACTCAATGTCCTCAACCTCCCCAGTATGCTGTTGGTGCGAGTTGAAGATCTGGCGAACAAGAGCCTCTGCCAGGTGTTCCCAGCAGACCCTCACTATACGCTTGGGACTGCCAGGTCTACCTAACTACCTCCCCTGCCACCTGAGCCAACTCACTAACAGGTAGTGATCAGTTGAGAGTTCTGCCCCCTCTTTACCTGAGTGTCCAAGACAGATTATAAAATCGATCATCGACCTGTATCCCTGGGCATGTTCCTACCATGTCCACTTATGGACACCCTTATGCTCAAACAGGTTGTTCATTATAGACAAACCATGCATTGCACAGAAGTCCAACAACAGAATACCACTCGGGTTTAGATGATAGGGAGTCTGTTCCTCCCAATTACCCCGCTTGTTGCTCACGTGAGCGTTGAAGTCCCCCAGCAAAACAATGGAATCCCCTTGTGATGCGCTAACCAGCACACCACTCAAGGAGTCCAAGAAGGCTGGGTACTCGATACTGCCATTTGGCGCATAGGCACAAATGACGGTCGGAGACCTCTCCCCGACCCGAAGGCGCAGGGAGACTGCCCTCTAGTTCACAGGGGTAAACGCTGATGTTAATGCACCAAGCTGTGGGGCCACCTCTAGCCCTACCCCAGCCTGGCATCACTCACCAACTGCAACTCCAGAAGTGTAGTTTTGGTCTCCCTGAAGGTGTAAATTAGGGGCGAGGCTAACTGAGATGTATTGAAATTGATTCCAGCTCAGTACTCAGTGTGCTTCCCAAGCTCTAATTTGGATTTCTTCTCTGCTGGTAAGGTAGGACTCTGTCTTTGTTTACTTTCTGTCTTGGACTCAGTTGAAACTGTTGTAGTGTCTGCTAGTTTCTGTTAATCAGTTGTTTCAGGTAGCCAATCAAGCATAGTTTTGGTCTCCCTGAAGGTGTAAATTAGGGGCTGAACAGACAAATGCAGTTAATCTACTGCTACTCTTTCTATCTTTCCTGCCTTTTCTATCCTATCCTCAATTTTGCAAACTCACACCATCACTGCAGACATGTGCCTCAGACCTATCCCAGTCCCAACGTAGTGTGTTGGGTGGCCTCTGGAATTGCCAGTCTGCTGTAAAGATGGCTGATTTAATTTCCGCCCTTGCTTCCCACCATTCTCTTGACTTTCTGGCTCTAACTGACACCTGGATATCCCCAGAGAACTTGGCTACACCAGCAGCTCTCTCCTCTGCTTATGTTTTCTCTCACTCTCCACGCCAGACTGGCAGGGGCGGTGGCACAGGTCTGTTACTACCTCAGACCTGATGCTTCACACCCCTCTCTCTCCCTCAGCTCAGCATTTCATCCTTTGAATTCCATGGAGTTGCAGTTTCCTCTCCATTGAATATTCTTATCATGGTTGTCTACCGTCCTCCTGCCCCCCTAGGCCACTTTCTAGAGGAGCTGGATACTCTTCTCAGTCTCTTCCCCACTGACAGCTCCTCTCTCATTCTTCTTGGTGACTTCAATCTCCCCCATGACAAGCTCCTTTCTTCTGGTCTCCTCCCTTTTCTCTATTCCTTTTGTAACCCTGTTAAAATATGTTGTAATACATTTAGGGAGATATAAGTTCATATCTTAAATAAATAGTTAAAAGCTTAAAAAATGAGTGATCAGAAATGGAGTTCTAATTTTATGATACAAAAAGTGTTTGCATATTGAGTGATGATACTTGTTTTGTTTGTGAAGTAAAAGTTCTATGGAAATGTATTTCCGTTCAGATGAGAAAAAAAAGACACCTAAGTTTGTGAAATTATTTTATTTTGTTAACCTTTGTAATGAGCGAATCACCTTTGAGGTCAAAGGGTAGGGAAGGGCGGTGTGAGAGAGTCAGGGCGAGAGAGACATGGGAGAGAAGGGGAGAAAAAAGCTTTCTTTGGACTTTTATCATTATTAAGTGAAGTTGTTCAGAAAGGACTCTTCTAGAAACTTTAATGGTGATGAGAGTTGGTGAGTTTGAGTGGACTACTCAACTAAGACACCGTGTATTAATGTGAACCGTTAAAACAACGGTTAGTGCAAGTGCATCGACTTTTCGGGAAAGTTAGCAATTTGCGAACTCAACTAGAGGAGTCTGTGTGAGTCAGCGAAAGAAACGGCAACGACCGAGAGCTCGACGGGGCGGATAGCCACGCCGCCAGAAGGACTTCTGCCGACATCGTTTGCTCCACCGTGAAGCTCAGTCTCTGGTGGCTTTTTTGTCTTCGCTCACTCCTGCCGTTTCGGACCGCATGTGTGACCGTCACGTTGTTAACGGTAAAGTACTCAATTTTTGTTTGCCTTCTGGTGAAGAAGCCATTTGTTTTAGGTTGCAACGCTACGAGCATTTTTCCTGGCCAGCAACGTTTGAACTGGGTATTTTGCTTTATTATTGCCGGTGTTGGAGTTCACCGTCTCCAGCTGGGTCCGTTGATGAGAAGAGATTCACGAAGAGACGAGGAGTAGTTGCAAGTCACCGCTTTATT
>JAODKE010000068.1:17687278-17704172 GCA_026779605.1 Mormyrus hasselquistii
TGTGTGGGGGGGGGCGCCGTGCCTCGGGGCCGGCGGGGGGGGGGGGGGGGGGGGGGGGGGGGGGGGGGGGGCTGGAGCGCGGGTGGTCAGTCCCAGGACATTTTCATGATTGGCACAGGTCAGTCACATATGGGCTGAAACACAGACATGCATGATCGTTCTTAAAATGCATATTTTTGATAGTGGCTTGATATTGGGTCCAGCTGCTTGCTTTTGTCCTTTGTTGCACCTTACTGGGCTTCTTGTGATTGAACGTGTGCAGTCAGGGTGCACGGCTGGTGGTGTAAACCTAGCGAGAGGCTTCAGCAAATGTCCAGGTCACTGTTGGTGGGCCTGCACATCTTTGCTGCACTCCTCACAGCACTAGGTGCTGTTAAGTATGTTATTTTCCAAGACAATATGGATAGTAAACCACTTCAATGGCCAGAGAGAGGCTGTGGACTTCCTCTGGTCGTCTCTCATCTACGAGCTTCACTTTTAGTACCACAGTAATCCTTTCAGCCCACATGCAAGCATTAGGCCCTGAATTGCAGCAGCAATATTACAGAGGGATGATAACGAGGTCCCACGAGGGGCGTATCTGCACTGGCTGCAATTAGCAGGAATGAAATCTTTTAAGCAGCTGATTGAATGACGTCACTGACACAGTGCTCAAATAACCAGTGATTATGTTGGATGGGCAATAATATTCAAATTGCATCATAAGGTCTGGTGGGCAGTTGTCGACCATGGGCACAGCAAATGTAGTGAATGGGGGTGGGGGGGGGACGATGTGGTTGGGGTGCCGCTCCGTGGGTAGGCAGTTGATCCATTTGGGTCACCTGTAGACGCTTGAATATGTGTGACGCTTGGGAGAGCTTCCCAGTCTGAACCCTGAAATTTAATAGTTAGGTAAGAAGTGAACAAAAGCATTACTATAACACATGGATGTCACTGGGTCAGTCTGTTGGACGCAGTTCAGAGTGCTCGGGGCCTGGGAGGACCAGCACTATCGATGTCAGCAGAGTCAGTGACTGTCAGTGAAGGGGTGATGGGCATGGCTTATTGGGTAATGGCCGCGTGAGGTTTATTACAGGAAGGGCATTTTGGTGATGATGCCAGGAATCCTAAAGAAATCCTTCAAGTTCTCATCCAAGGTAGTAGCTATGGGGCATTGGAAAGGAATCTGGTTACTGGTCCAGAGGAACCTCTCTGACCAGGCAGAACATGTAACATTTCATAGTACAGTAAAACTGGTATAAGTCGCCGGCTTGTAACTCATCAATGTGCACAAGTCGATGCTCAGGCAAAAGTCCCAATTTTTCCTAATGATGTTTCCTTTAAAATTCCTTGTGTAAATCGCCGCTTGTAAGTCGTCAAATTCCATTAGTCGTCACCTAAATCCCGGTCCCGAACAACACAAATGTATGGATTTTCCTACCTGTTAGTCAACACCCCAATCGCTGCACTCCCGCCGCCTGCTTTACACCGCCTGCTTGTCACCACAGCAATGGTGAAACGGGGAATCCCCACCTATTGCACTAGTTGCTCCCTGGTCTTAAGTCTTGCATGTATAGTGCAGTGTAGTATCGCAGTAGTCCTGTAGCACATGGTAGGGTGCGGTTCTTTGCCACTGTTATTCAAAATGGCTAGTGGCGGTTCAAAGTGTAAATTAAGTACAAAAACTTATAAAGAGAAGTATGAAATCATAAAGTACACGGAGGCCAATCCAGGTCTAACTAAGACCGAGGCTGTGATGAGTAGAGGTATGGTGTTACATTTACTAGACAAAACGGCGAAATAGACATAGTCGCCAAAGTGTCGACTTAGGTGTATCTCGTCAATTTTCTAAGTCGTCACTTTTAAGCTGGTCCTGCGAGTGAGACCGGTATTACTGTATAATAAATGGTAGAGAGAACAACAGGTTAGCTGGCTTCACTGGGCATGGTGGTGAGACAGTGACGAAGCACATTATACCTGAGATTCATTATTTCCTTTAGATTCCATATAAATTTTTGGGCAAACTATGGGTCCATACTTGTATTTATCATTCTTCTATTTGTGCTACCAGTAACTTGGTGCAAACAGTGCTATCTTGCAGGGCATTGGGGGTCATCACACCTAAACCCGCAGCAGGGCTGGGTGGAAGCGAACAGCACTGAATGTGAACCGAAGTCCTGAGACACAATCCGACAGACACAATTAGTCTGCAGTTTTCTAAAAGGTTTCCATTCACTGTAAGATAAAAGGACCCCCCTCATCCGCTCTACTGTCCAATGATGTCATCAGCCAGGAAGTCGGTGGCCTGGCTGTATCAGCAGCCCAGTGCCTGACTCTAGACAGCTACCATGTGGTGAAGGAGCTTTTTCAGCTCATTTACGGTCCCGAGCTCAATTTACTGGAGTCCACATCCTCAAGTTACTGTAAAAATATGTTGAAGATGGAGCTCACTAAGAGAACCAGGCACAGCTTAGTTCAGTCCACTGGTGGGGAAGAAACCAGGAAACCCATTAATGATGGCAGCTACTCTGCTAGAGGGCCCAGCAGGAGACAGTGAACTGGGCTCATCGGCTCTTTGAATGTGGTTTGTTAGTAAAGATGAAGAGGCTTTAGTGTTGTGCTAATGGCATGCAGGAAATGGCAGTGACCCGCTAGACCCCTCCCAGCTCAGAAGAACAATAAAAGCTATGATTTTCCCTGTCTTCTGGTTCTTAGGGAACTCTGAGGAACGCACACAATCAGCTTCATATTCCTGCCGGCATTCTCATCGTGTAAAGGTGTTTATGAGCATCTCCATGAAAACAGTGCAGCTTCCTTAACTGGGTTTGTTCCCTAGCAGGACTCAATGGTTAGGACAGTTTGTTCGGCTTGGCGTGTCAGGGTGAAGTGAGCTTGTATAAGTCGAGGCTGCCTTAAAGGGGGTGTGGGGGCATCCATATTGCTTCATACATGCTCCGTGGTCAGTAACGAGGGTTGTCATGTCCTTCTGGCTGTGCTTGGGGGTTGCGGTCCAACACCAGACAAGCCTTTCCTGGTGGTGAGAGTGGCTCCCTGTGCCTAATCAGGCACTACTCCATGACTCTGAGGCCTAAGTAACAGAGGTCAGCGAAGGAGAAGAAGCAACTGCTGAGTCACTAGCCTGTCAGGGAGGACAGGAAATGCATACCGGATGGATGAGTAGGCGTCCTGGGCCACTGACTTCCCCTGCATCACATGTACGTGACTGGAATAAGGCAGGAAAGCTCCGCTCCATGACAGACTAAAGTGTTTTCTAAGGGCTCTTTTCCACTGCAACTGATACCACACTTTTGGTATTTCAAGGTGTACATCACACCGCAAGGTGGTGTATTTTGTATTGAATTCAAAAAATGGCTGCAGCATATTATAGGGCTAGACAACATGCAATATTGATACCAACATCGCATGTTATGAGCATCCAAATCTTACATCGCTAATCAGCTAGATTAAGATCAGGTTTTTTCTTACCTTCAGTTCTATAGGGACATTATAGTGTGGAGAGTTTAAATTTTGCTAAAACATGTTTACTGTGTCATAGGAAAAAAAACTTAGCGATTTGTACAGTTTTAATGATTATTTCCTTTAAATATTATGTAGTATAACCGGAAGTGTACATCTTTTAAACAGTGGAGAGTGAATGGCTTAACCGCAATGTACACATTTATTGATAAAGGAGATCTTTAAACGTTTCAGGAGCTAAAAGATACTCATTACAGATTCGAGATTTTTTTAGGTATCTACAAATGAGAGATTACTACTATAAAGAAGTGAATACAGAAAACTTTTCCAGGCTTAACCCAGTCATAACAGTTATGATGAAGGCATACAACAAAGAGCAGTTTAGAGAAACTTCCATACAGTACATGTACTTTACTAGTTTGATGGAATGTAAACCAAATTCAACACTATGTAAAAATTACGTGGGAGAAAGAACTTTATGTGAGAATTACTGAAGAGCAGTGGTATGAGATGTGCAAAACACAACGGACATCTTCAGATTCGCAAAAAAGGAAAGAATTTAACTGGAAAAACTTAATTTGATTCTTCATTAAATCTAATTTTCAACAAAACTATTTACAACACCAAACTTGTTGGAGACTTTGTGGTGACTTAAAAGCGAACCATACCCATATATTTTGTACTTGGGAAAAGATAAAAAAATTGGCTTCCTGTGGTTCAATATTGTACAGAAAAGTTTTCAAATGGAAAAATTTACTCATATATTAAGGTTAAAAGAACAGAGTTTTGAGAAAAAATGGCAAAATTGGATACTATACATTCATTTAAATGACATGGGCAATGAATGTTTAACAGATTTTGACTTAACCCTCTAATTGTAATTGTAACTTTTTCTACAAGCTATATGCTAGGTATGTTTCAGTTTGGTTTTTTTGTTTGCCTTTTGTTTTATGCATAGTGCACACTATTCCATTGTATATTTGGAATACTGTAATTTTACATTGTGGTGTGTGTGCTTGAAAAACAATGAAAATGTAAGTAATAAAAAAAGATTAGTATGTTTAAATGTCAGTTTAAAGTTTACCACTGCTGCTTTTGTATGAGTGCTGCATGCGTTCTCCAACTCAAATCATAATTATTCTGTTTGTGAGAAATGAGTATTGAACTCCTTTTTCGCTTTATAAATACCCCAGTATTTATTACAACAAAATCACATTGTGATATTTGAAAATGTTCCAATATACTGCTGTCCTATTTTATTTAAATACTTAATTTCTTGTCATTCCATCCTGTTTTTCTTGTATCTGTTCTTCTGACCAGATCGCCATTTAACTTTGGGTCTCTTCATTTGACCACACACCTATTAGTATTACTTTATTTTAAATTTGTTTAGCATTAGTTTTAGAATTAGTTTTTTCAAGACAGCGATTGTATTGTGTTTCAGAGGCAGGTTATTTGCTATAACTAATTGACAAAGAAAGCCTTTTAAGTCCCAACCCAAAAAATGTGGGTTTGGTACTTTAAGTACTGGAACTTTTGGTACTGGTACTCAACCATAAGTCAATGGAAAAAGAAAAGTACACGAAAGTATGGTACCCGATGCAGTGGAAAAGCACCCTTAGCCTCTGACGGGGAATATGGTGGAGACACCATAGCATCCCAGCATGGAGCGGGGTAACACTGGGCCATTTCAGGCTGAGAGAGGACTGGCCTGGATTTTCGGAACTGTAATAAGAGAGCTACGCTCAATAAAGTAGCAGCTTGATCAAGTAACTAGGGTCCACACCCTGTGGAGGCCTGGCTTGGTTCGAATTGAGTGTGCCTGGTTTATCATCCTGCCCTCAGGAACTGGTGTTCATACATCAGCTACCGCATGGTGTCCATGAAGGTGTCCTACGGGACAGAGAAGTACACCATCAAATCGCAGAGCCCCTGTCCCAGTGGCTCACCAGACTGCCAACTGGTCATGTGAGTATACAGCCCAAGACACTGGCCAAACCAAATATAGTCATCCGTCCACTTACATCCTATTGTGCTTACATCCCATAAGAGCCTAAATAAAATGTATCGAAAGACTTCTGAAGTGGACATTAGTGGACATTTTTAGTACATGCCTAGAAAGTGACGAGAACCAAAACAAACCGATTGCTATGGAGGTTATTTAAATGTGTGAAATTGTATCACATGATACAATGACCTTTTCCCTGTCCCCTATAATGATTGAGATCCAGAATGACATGTCGTAATTTCTGAAACGTAAACATCGATGGATAACTGTAAGCCTGTGAAGAACAGATCAAAATTAAAAATATTAAAAAGAATTAATTAATTAATTGATTGATTAAATATATCTTACTGCAAGTCAGCTCTCAGCATCTTTTGTTAATGCATCTACATATCTTACAATTTTCTGAACCGCTGGAGAAGAAATGGCACAACAGATTGTGTGCATTTATCCCTGCATATGTGGCCAGGTACAAGCTGTCTGTGCGGCCTGTGTACAAAGAGCTGCCAAAGATCGTCTCAGCCCAGCTCTGGAGGTGCTGTCCAGGTCATGGGGGAAGCAACTGCGAGGACACAGGTATCAGGAACTGTTGTTTAGCAGCATGAAATGCGTCCAACTTGCAGATATACTGCTGAATTCATACACACAGAAGCGGCCATATCTATTTGTCTCCCCTCCTCCAGCACATGCTCTAATTCCTGTTTACATCCTCCTGCTGGAGGAGAAACCAAACACTTTTCCAAATGACCAAGTGGAAATCCACAAGCAAACTGCAAGTGACCAGAAAAAAACTGCGTTTTCCGGTCTGCAGCCTGGGGACTGTAGTGCTGGAATGACACAGACAGTCAGGGATTCCATCAACTTAAAAAACAAACTTCACCCACAAGGCACCTAGCAGCTTCTGATTTCCAGGGGTGAGATCCCTGTGCTCCAATCAGCAGTCACCCTAAATAAAGAGAATAAACAAAAAACAATAATAAAAACCAGTAATAAAAACCAATTACAGCAACCAATCAAAGTAGATTTAGATAAGAGATCGATGACACTGAAATTAAATGTAACAAAAATTACAATGTTTAAACAAAAATGTAACACATTGTTTAAATACAACAGAATTATCAGGAAACATCTTTGTATGGGAAGAGATGTGACATTGTTTTAACATCCTGGGAGAACATAGTCATATTTTTGGGTTGAGTTGTAGCAGTAAGGCATTTGTTTTGGTGCACATTCTTCTGGGTTAATATAGATGGATCCCTGCTGACTAATATGGCCGAGTCTCAAACAGGGTCTGCCACTTTGGGAGAGAGTTTCTGTGTGTGCCTCTGAGAGCAAAGGCTGGGAAACAGTGTGTTTGCGAGGGATAAGAAGTTGGCTAAGTGACCCTTACCCTTGTCTGTTGCCCCTCTCCCCCACACAGTCACACAGGGTCATGTCTCGGACAGCAGCGACCAGACAGGAAACACCCCCCCTGTACTATCAGAGATCCGCCACAGAGGTATGTCTGCTTATTCAACCTGCTGTCACTTTGCGACCCCCTTTCGCAACATAGCGACATGGACTAGTTTGTATCAACAATGGGGGAATGATGGTGTCTGGGGTGTATGTGTGTGTGTGGGGGTGGGGCAGAAGGAAAGGGTGTGCTGCCGATTCTCATGAACGCTACCACAAACCTAAAATAAGGGGGCTCACGTACAGATATATCATTGGCTGCCCTTTCAGAATAATACTCCAAATAACTGGGCAAAAACAAAGCAATTCCCAAAGAGTTCATTCATCTGCCCCCCACACCCTATTATTTATGGTACTCATGTTACAAAAGTCTCCAAGGAATATTCCTCCCCTTCCACATGAACAACAATGCAGTGTATCACAGTGCCCTGGGATCTTTTAGGGTGGGGTTTCCATGCAGGTTGAGATTGTGTTGTACTACCCTTCTGGGGAGTAGGGGTTGGTCGTGGTCTCTGGGAGGTTGTCATCACATGCCCTTCATGCCTTTACCCAGCAGATGAGCGACAGGCACATCCTGATGGCTTCCAAGCGTACGAGCATCTTGAGGAGAACAGCACCGAAACAGCTTTGGAACCCGACCAGGCTCATACGGACCACTTTGGTCACCAACATAATTACAATCATGGTCATAATGGCGAGCATGCCCGCCACCATGACCATAACCATAAAACAGGTAGGAAATTCTTAAATTCCCTGGACTGGTGTATCACAAATCCTGGATTTAACCTGGAAGTCCTGAATGCAATGTTGAGCTTGAACACTAAATTCTTTCTTACAAGCTGTTACTCCTACACACCGGTGGTGGAAAATGGTTGGCTGAACCTCCATAACTGTGTGATGTTGCTGACCTCTGTCAGAAGCCCTTAACATGGGGCTTCATCTGAGATCCAGGCAGCTGGGAGTCTCACTGACATCCTCCAAGAGGCTCTCCCCCAGGGTCAGGGTTTATGTTATAGCTGTGAATCCAAAAATAGGTGGCGCCCCCCAGACCTTCTCCATTTCTGCTTCCTTTGCAGGAAATCCTTTGTTTCTGCTGGTCTCATTTTGTCACTTTGTGAAAAGGATGATGTAATGGGCAAGAGAGGAAGTACAGGGTCCCTATGCCATGTGAAGTGAGGTGTTAAAACAAGCAGCACCCTCCCCATTTAACAAATGTAATCATTTTATTGTATGGTTGAATGAGTGTGGCTCAGCCAAATAGAGTGATCCACAGGCTCAGTAGGGATCTATGCACCTTAGCCCAGTGTTCCATGCCCTGCCTGTGGATGCCCATGCCTGATGGATGCTACAGTATCTGTGTACATTGGAAATATTCTGTACCCCCACTGCCCCCCATTCTATTAGTCAATGGGAGGACAAAGAAAATAAGAAGTTTTCAGTCACTGGGATTATAAGTGGCTATGGTTGCACTGAAAGGACACATGAAAACTGAGAATGTGTATATGTGTGGACTGGCAGATGTGGACCCATCAGTTCAACTGCCCTTCCCATATGGTGGTGAGCCCCTGTCTCTCCTGCACATTGAGACCATGCTGATGGCCAGGATCCAGCCCTTCTTGGACAGCTTCAACCAGACCCTCCAGCATCTCTCTCAGGAGGTGGGAGAATTGTCCCAGGACCTGGCTGAGCACAAGCGAGAATGGGTGAGTCTAAAGCCAGCAGTGATGGAACCGCCAGAAGTGTACCGAAACCTGGAGTACAGGCTGGACAACGTGCAACAGAAGATGGCAGACATGAGTGTGCAGCTGGAGGGCAGATTGCACTCCCAGCAGGCCATGCTGCATTATAACCTGACCAACTTCAAGACTGACATGGACGGCAAAATAAAACGCAGCCAGAAAATGATACAGGTCTGTTCACCATTCATTTAAATTCCTACACTTTCCCTTGCTGCATTTTTAATTCTATTAGTGGCGACTATATTTTCATAGTTTCTAACTATTACGAGTTCAATCTGTTGTTGAGTGTAGCTCTTTGAAGACACGTCTTCCTTTAACCCACTAGGTGAGCCTCCAGTCTCTGAATGCCTCCTTAGCTGATGTGAGGGAGGACCATGCGCAGCTGGAGCACTTGGTGCAAAGAGGAGGTGACCAAGGTGGAAGCATCAAGCCGGGTCAGCAGCAGGAGGACTCGGCGTTGTGGGAGGCAGTCAATAGCCTGGATAAAAAAGTGATCAACCACACAGTTAAGGTAGACACCTTGCTGGAGGACCTAAATCTGGCCAGAAACAACATTGGCAGCCTGCATGCAGAGTACCAACGCTTGGAGGAGCGTATCAAGGACACCACCCGCAAAAGCCAGATACAGTACATGGAGACAGGGCTGGATGTAGAGGCAGCTAAGGTGGAGGTGCTCAGGCGGGTCAACGAGTTAGTCAGCAACCTCACAGAACAAGAGAACCAGTTGAGGGATATAGACTCAGATACAGACTACCTGTTTATACAGTTTTACAAAATCCTCAACTCCACTTCCTGTAACTGTGAAACCTTAGCTGAAGACCTGTCCAGGCTATTGTGGAAGGTGAACAATGTCACGGAGCTGACCAATAAGAATAAGTTGGCCCTGGAAACCACAGATGAGCAACATCAATGGTATTTGAACTGGGACACCAGCATGGATGATGTGAATGTGAGACTACTACAGTTCCAAGAATCTCTGGCCTCTGAGCAGAACAAGAGCAGCCTCTTGGCCAAGGATCTGTCCCAGCTGCACTCTGGATTCCTTGGGAACCAACAAGACATTCATAACCTGTATAAGAAGCATACAAAGAAAGAGGAAGAGATGAATCGGCTCTCCAGCTTCTTTGATACGCTCCTGAAGGATGCCATCCGACACTCAGAGGTTCTGGAAATCCTGCTAGGAGAGGAAGTGCTAGAATTTAGGGAACGGCCATCCTCGGAACTGGAAACATACTCCATCCCTGTGCTTCAGGAAAAAATTAAACATATGTATGAGCAGATCAAGAGCCAGAACCACACCTTGCACAGTGTTAGGATGTCCATTCAATCTGAGGACCCAGACCCGAATGAGCACGCAGCACCTACAGAGTGGTCCACCAGAGGCCTCAAGAGAAGAAGTGGGGACCAAAGCAAACATGTTTTTCCAGAATCACGACTGTTGCCCATAGAAATCCAGAACCTGGCGAGAGAGATAGAGAGATTAGGGGTGGAGGTGAGCAGACCCAAAGCCCAGGGCTGCCTCTCCTGCTGCAACTGCACAGATCAGATGTCCTCTGCTGGACAGGTGGCACAACTGGATTCCGAGGTGGCGCTGATGCGCGCAGCTCTGCAGGAGCACCTACGTCTCTTTAAGAGTGTATTCAGCAACACTGAAATGTTGGCCAGTTCTGATGACACACTAGACCTCAATCAACTGTGGGCCATGGTCAAGGACAAAGAAGAGAAGAAGCAGGGAAATAGTCACAAGGAGAAAAAGAAGGGCCGTTCGAGACAAAGTCAAGATGGAGGTCAACACAACAAAAGGGACAGTGGCCAGCACCCAGATAATAAGGACTGAACCAATGGCAGAACAACTGCACACAAGGCCCTGGGGCAAAACACCGATTGGGCGCCCCCAGCTGCCTGCCCATCTCATCCATTTCTGTTGCAAAAATTACAGTGTATTGTCTAAGTGAATAGGGTATAGGTTAATTAGTGTGCACGCACCATCTTTCTCATTCTCATAATGCGTCCATGTCTCCGGGTATGGCCGGACTTAACTATGAGCCAGATGATGACTGTTTCACACAGTGAGCATTTTGATTTTCATTGAATCAGAGACTTTGGAAATGTCTGAATTGTTGTGTCTGAAGTGTTTTAATTTTCATTTAAAAGAAGGTTGCACCTGAAATGTCGGAAGAATTTTTTTGGCATTTCTTAGAAAGGGCATGCAGCTTTCTCAGTGTTATTCATGCATATGTCTCACGTACATTTCATATATGTTTGAAAGAATGAGTGAAGCACTTTGAACATTTTACTGTAAGGACTGCAGTCAGTATTTCAGTAGCTGGTTAGTTAATCGCCTATTGACCAGATAATTTACTTGGTGAGTTTGATGTTCAGAGCATTTATTTAATTAAACTTTTTCAAAATCTTTGCATTCATACTGAGTAAATGAAAAACTTTGCTGTATCATACAGTTGTACATGTCAAAAGTGGCACAGCACAAGTCAGTATCCAGCTTACAAAATCTGCAATTGTGATTAATTAGACAGTTGATACTATGTTATATTATATTATATAGTTATTGCTGTTACACTTTCTATACTGTACATTATCAGAAGAACTGTATCTGATATATTTTCCATTGGAGTTATTTTTTTCGCACTTGTAAGGTCTGGTATGAAGGCTTTATTTATTTGTTATCATCTTGTTTAATTTAATATTCATTTTAGATGCTTTCCAGTAATCGTAATTGTTTTGTTACATTGTTGCTTTTCACATGACCATGTCTGAATGATTGCTTGTGAAATGGACAGTTGATATTTCAGCAGAAGCAGCTCAGACTCATAGAGGGGAGCTGGGAATTGTTTGGCCAGCATCTCACATTCGGTCTTTCTTAAATTCCCAAAGAAGCTGAAACCCACTGGTGATTTTTCAGACAGATGCTATTTGTAAACTTGTGAATATTAAGAATCTGTCTTCCATAAAATGTTTTTACAAATTCACAGTATGCCAGTTTTATCTTAATTACTGTGAAAAGCATAAACTCCACCCAAGCAATATCGTTAAAATTCATACACATTTCCATGAAAATGTGTTCATGCGTAGCCTATGGAGCTTCAGGACAGGAGTGGAACCCGACAAGGTACTCTGCTTTTGTAGCTCATCCACCTTAAGGTTTGATATGTGTTACATTCTGAGATGCTATTCTGTTCACCACAATTATATAAGGTGGTTTTCTGAGTTACTGCAAAGCAGCCTGGCCATTCTCCATTGACCTCTCTACGGTGACCGAGAAAGCCCATTGAAATTCAACATAAAAAATACACACCTAATAGAAAAACACGTTGCAACGCATTTCCAAACAATGCAAATTAATGCATGCTACACAAACTCAGAAAACACTTTCATCAAAATGACAACACAGGCGAACCACATATTATACCCGCACCGCCTATTCACAGGCGCGCCGCAAATACGGAAAACAACCACAACTTCGGAAACGCACTGGAAATATAGCCACAACACAACTTGTGTGTTGTGTTTTGTTTCCGGAGAACACTTATTCCGGTCGTACTTTTCAATGGAGCCTATGACAAACTACTGGTGAAAAGTAAAGTTACAGTGTAAACTAGGGCATTAACGACTTCAGATTTTTCCAGATCGACTTATCGGTCAATAAAGTTGAAGTCCAGTCGACAAGTCGTTTGATGACGTCATCACACAGACGCAGCGGAGGAACACAAGTGTCCAACAATGAGCAACTTTTATTAAGGTTCTATGTAACATACAGTCAACCTCCCTGTCACAATCAACATGACAATTAAAAAAACAAAACAGGCTAATACCTTGAATTTTCTGGTAAATTTAAGTGCACAACAGACAGTGGGAACAGCTGCGACAGCTAAGGCACACAGAATACCACAGAATGAGTCAACACTATTCACTGTGGTTGACAAAAAAGCACATATCCATTATAAAATACATAAACAGTAAAATCCCGTTACAACGGACTTTAAGGGACATGGCAAAACAGTTCTTTGTATCGGAAGTCCATTATATCCAGATAGTTTGCTGCATACACTATCACTGTCCGGGAGTAACGTCTATATTATCGTAAGCTATAGTTAACGCCAGCCACAAAGTTGAACGAATAAAACTCCCCTTCGTATCCGTGGATGTAAGACAAGGTAAACATCTTAAAGCCCTTCTCTAATTTACTCGTTGGTCCTTTGAGAAGGATTTACAAAAGCGATGTACGTCATTGATCATAAGTTTGGGCAAGATATATAAACAGCATGTATAAACCAATACCATTTTTCACAGACCGGAAATAAGCGAGCCACATTTCCATGAACACAGAAGCTGATGTGCAAAGAACCTAATCCCAATCCGGTCCCTACACACTCCGCCTTCGTTTACGTTCCTGAGACCCATTGCTATGTTGAAGTGTGTCTCAAAGCAGCAAGGGCTAAGGGGGAGTGGCTTTTCAGATAGTGTTCTGCAAACTACATAAAGACAGTGTAAGTGTTAAGATATACACATTCACCTGAAGTGCATAAATCGGTATTGTTTATACCTTCAGAATTAGGACTCCACAACTAGAGGTGTCCTGCTGCGGTTTGTGGGGTATGATCTGTGTTCTCCACTACGCGACACTGGCATTTCTTGTCTTCAAAAAATTTCTGCGCAATTGCCTAAATTATTGGTTTAGCAACATTTTAAAATATTCCAAACTAACAAAACAAAAGTACGACAAATACAGTAATACAAACAATTATGAAATGGTTAACATTGCCTCCAATTATGGAGAATTTCATTCCCAAGGAGGTCTATCACAATGACCGTCTTTTCATCCATCCGGACAATCTCTCAAAGTTTTACAGTATGACTGAGTTATTCTGAGACGTCTTAAAACTATTTGTATATTTCAGTTGTGATATATACATAGCAACAATTTTCTGTGAAAAAATATTGTAACTGTTCCAATGACAGTGTGTTTTGAAAGTTCATTTTTGTTATACATTGAGATACCTAAGTTTGTTGTGATCTTTAAAATTGATCTAAATCATGTTTAATAGTTTAGAATTCTATGTAAATTGACGTAAAGCATAATGGGTCACATGACTGACGTTTGGCATGGTTTTTGGCGTGGTGGCACTGGGGAAGAGGTAGTTGCACAGTGCTGAAAGGGATTTAACTCTGCATGTGGTCCAAGAGGCGCATGCGGTAATTCTTAATTTTTTGTGTGTTGTATGTGATTATAATTAAGTGTTTGTGACGTGGGTGCCAAGGAAGAGACTTGTATGGACTCAGTGATGTAGAGAGAGAGAGAGAGAGAGAGAGAAATAAATCCTCAAAGACATCTGTATGAAGCGTGGCCATTGTTCAATTGGACCCGTGTACCTGTAGCTACAAATATATCCAAATTCAACATTTGTCTGATGTTAAACAATTATAACAAGCAACAAAAATGTTTTAAAATATACGGCATGGCGCCAAATAATAATAATAATAATAATAATAATAATAATAATAATAAAGTTACCAAAGAAACAAGCCAAACAATATCATGGCATTCTTACTGTTTGATGTTGTCATTGGTCTTCTCACCAAGCCCTTTTGTCTGGGGTGGTAGGCAGCAGTTACACTCCTCTCAGTGGACAACAGTTTGCAGAGATTGGTGTTAAAGTAAATGAAAAATTAAGCACATTACAGTTATTGTCACAGTGCGAGCGGCGAGCAGGCAAGGGAGGCGAGAGCAGCCGGGTTGACGGGGGAACTGGGTTTATTAAAGCGAATCGACAGGTCGCACGGACAGGACAGGACAGGACAGGACAGGACAGGACAGGACAGGACAGGACAGGTACTCACACCATTCATTGACGGTGACAGATCTGGGGGAAACTAACCGAGACGCGGACTAAATACACAAGACAAGCTGAACTCAACGAGCAACAGGTGAGAACAATCAGGCATTAACACGAGGTAATGAGGTGGGCGTGGCACACAGGAGGATCGGATGGAGCTGGGCTTGACAGTTATATTTTGTATAAAATCAAGCTGGTAAACTTCGCATAACCATTACAAAATGTATATAGCACAGCGTACTTGATTTACAAACTCCTGTCCTTGGTCTGATAGTATGCACAGGGGACAATCATGTCTATAAATGAGCGTACAGAGGTTTTTCGCTACTTCCACTGCAGACTTTGTCTTTTGAGGGAAGGCCTACACCCACTTGGAGAAATAGTCTAATGCCGTTAAAATATATTGAAAGCCAGAGGATGTTTTTGGAAGTGGACCTGTGAGATCAATTCCAACAAGCTCCCAAACAGCAGATACTTGTCAGTAATATACAGTAATATTTGATTACCCAGAATAAATACTGCTGTGAATTAATAAAATATAGTGCATTGCAACAGATGGTCACCTTTATGCAATCCAGTGTTTTAACTGCACTCAACGGCGGTCCCACTCTTTGACACTGGTCACATTCAGACACCTTGAAAATAACATTGTCAAGTTATATACAGAGATATGTACATTTTTGCTTAATGATAGTATATACTAACAACTACATACACATTTCTCAATGTCTGTTGTCATGCTATACCAATAGAACCTTGAACATATGGCAGTTCATGTTTTCATAATACCAGTGTGTCCTCCAATTGGTGAGACATGAAATTCCTTAAAAAGATGCATGGCCTCCTCCTTTGTCTTGATTACTCTTCGCCGACTTGCACCCCCGAAGAATAGTTTTCCATCTTTATAAAATGAATTCAAATATTATTATACTAATAGCATTGTGATCATCAAAGCAATTAATTTTGAATGTTAAATACTTACCATGAATGCTGAATTTAGAAAAGTATTTTCTAAGGCTTTGCCTCTGTCCTTTATTCAGCTCTGGTGGGTATTTGCAAGCAATTCCATCCTGAATCATTTTTTATACAGTTTACGGGTTATTAGTAGTTGTGTCAAAGCTGTCTGAGCAGACTTCCTCCATCTACATTGGGTTTTCTCCGGCCGCTAGCATTTAAGCATTTAATGCCCGTACCCTAGTAAGATGTGGATTTATAGGCTGTGTGTATGGACCGTGCTTACCTGGACTGTTTTATTCATCATTCACCGCCCTATGACAGCACTGCTTCAGTATTCTATTACTGAGCTTTTGCGGCTCTGTGTCCACCTGCCCGCCCCTCCGCCTGTGGCACTTCACCTCCACCCGGACATCGCTTTTAAGCCTCGCCGCAGATATGTACACGATGGTCGCGGAGGAAATTCAGCTACTGTATGGCTATACTAACCCGGTAAAATCCATCTGGTCTTCAACTCGCCGTTATCCTCGTAACACCAACCAGGATGTTAACCACAATGTGTTAGCTCGCCTAACCAGGTTGGCTAATCCTACAGTCAAGCAGGCTAACTCTAGCGTCAACTTCGGATTATTAAACATCCGCTCTCTGACTGGTAAAGGGCATCTCGTCCAGGATCTCCTCTCTGAGCGTAAGTTCGATTTTCTATGTTTGACTGAAATGGGGCAACAGCATAATAATTTTGTTTCCCTCAACGACTCCATTCCACCTGAGTTTGTTTATGTTTGCCAACCTTGTGAATCAGGGTGAGGTGGAGATCTTGCGATGATTCATCGGA
The DNA here is from genome assembly GCA_026779605.1 of Mormyrus hasselquistii. Lineage (NCBI taxonomy): Eukaryota > Metazoa > Chordata > Actinopteri > Osteoglossiformes > Mormyridae > Mormyrus > Mormyrus hasselquistii. The sequence continues at coordinate 17,703,572 of JAODKE010000068.1, forward strand.
AGCAGTTGAAAGTTCTCCCTGTCTCTGCCCCACTCTTCCGTTCGTTTGAATACATTGCAATACAAATGATTTTTTAAATGATATTACTGCACTTCTTATTCATTTTGGTACTCTCCCCCAATATTATAATCCTTGGTGACTTCAACATTCATATGGACAATGACAATAACCTCCTCTCTAGAGATTTTACATCTTGTCTGGATAGCTTCGGACTTCAGCAACATATCGACTTCCCTACTCACTGCAAAGGCTATTTCCTAGACCTGGTTTGCTTTTCTGGTGTCACCCCCTCTGAATCTGTTCAACAGCCAATCTGTTCCCGCTCTCCGATCATCTGCTTATTACCTTCAATATAAATCTAACACTATCCAAGATTTCCATTCCACGTAATACTGCATTTAGAAAGATTAGTAATATTAATCCTGACCTTCCTTGTACCCATAGCATATCTACCCCTGATGAACTCGTCTCATACTACAATTCCAATCTCCATAACCTACTGTAAGGAATCCACTTGTTTCAGAAAAATGGTGGTTTATTGAACAGTAAAAAGTAATATAATGTAATACAGTGCAGACATACACCGGGTATTGAAAGGCAG
>JAODKE010000068.1:17704272-17751721 GCA_026779605.1 Mormyrus hasselquistii
CGGGGGGTGGGGGGGGGGGGGGCGGGGGGGGGGGGGGGGGGGGGGGGGGGGCGGGGTGGGGGGGGGGGGGTGGGGGGGGGGGGGGGGGGGGGGGTGGGGGTGGGGGGGGGGGGGGGGGGGGCGGGCGGTGGTCATGAGGGTTTGGGTGGTTTGGGATTGTACGGCCCTATGTATCCAAAGTTTTTCATGTCTGCGAAATGATGTGGAACATAGCCTTTACACATCTGAGTTGACCAACCCATTACATCAGGGATTTTTCTCAATGGCATGTTTAGAAAGGAGTGACCTTCAATGAACCTTTGCTCAAACACACTGTCCATGATGAAAATGATTTTGTGACACTACATGTGGTTCTACCCTTTCCTTCACCATCATGTTCAATATGATGTAATTATCAAACGCTTTTCCATAGTGACTAATGAAGCAGATATCCATATAGTTTGGGGTCCTGAAATGTCTAATGAACTGGTGCGTGCAGTCAGGCCCCTCAGCGATCATTAACTCACTCTGATCGAAGATGGCACAGACGTAAACAAGGAAATGGGTACCCGATGTCTGGGATGTTTCAAAGTCAAAAAACACATATTTGGTGACTTTTTTATTCCCATCACCAATTTCCTCCTCAACCTTTTTGGTGACCCGCTTCCCACGTTTCCTTTTTTAGGCTTCTCCAGTGGATTTAAATAACAGAGATGTGGTGTGGCGATGTCGATTTTGGGTGTGTGGAGTGTTCTGTTACAGATATTATATGTTGGGGTTCTACACAAGTGTGGTTTTGTCATGATCTGTGCATCCAGTCCTCGTGTGTGCCACGCCCCCTCATCATCCACGTGTGCTTCCCTGATTGTATACAGCTGTTCCCTGTTAATTTGGCTTGTTTGGTGTATATTAGTCCACGTCCTCCTGAGTCGGTCATTGTTGTAATGTTGCGTCTTTGTTACCCTCACCCAGTAAAAGCCCTCGTTATGACCTCGTTCTTCTGCCTGCTTGCCTGCTTCTTTGCTCGCCTGTTTGTCCGCGGCTGAACGTAGCAGGTTTTGGGTTCTCAGGACATAGTAGTCAAGCCCACAAGATTTGCATTTTCAGAACTTGTCAGAGGCCAGCAATCTTGCTAAATAAACAAAGAAATCACATCAATCCCCCATAATGAGGTTGACCCATCATATTGTGCAGTGATGCTCAAAACACATATTATTTAACCACCTGTGATTACACACTATCATTATGCCAGCTTCAACTTCTCACCGAAGAGTGGCAACAGGATGCTATTGAATGCATTGGCGAAGCTCTATGTTGAGAGAGAGAGAGAGAGAGAGAGAGAGAGAGAAAACAGAAGTTAATTGGATCTCTGTTGTCACCTGTAATATAGATGCACTACCAGAGGCATGTAACATCTCAGAGCCAATTCAGCCTCTTGCAATTAAAAACACCAGAGATGCCCAGAAAAAAGAAAAAGCCATGTGGGCTACCTGGAAGCTGTAAGCTTCTAGAGGCGGCAGCTCTATGGCAGCGATGCTGGTTTTGCACACTTGCGGCCAAAAAGTGGCGTCAGTATCCAGGGTGGTAACTGCCGGTTCCTGGATCAGGAAGGGCTCCTCCTGATATACAGCATGGAGAGAAGTGGCCGAGAAGGAGCATGTTCCCAGGATGATCATTGGGACTTCCGCTGCCTAAATAGTGAAGATTTTTGGCCTATATTCACAAAGCATATTAAGGCTAAACGCTATGGGGGCAATTTTTTGCTTGCTATTTTGTCAACATTTAGTGCACTTTCATTACATTTCCCTAGAAATAAACAATTTTAATAATCTTTTAACAATACTTTTCCCTATGTATAATATTTGAAAAATTACTTTTTGTAAATATAAATATGTTTATATGTAAATATTAAACATAAATGCTAAATATAAATGTTAAATGTAAATATAAATGTTAATATTGAATATAATTATATATCTAAATGTTAAATGAAAATGTACACGCATTTGGTATTGTCGTTTTTCCGGTACTTTCCGGTCGATTACCAGTACCATAAATTCCAGTACCTCAAGTGCCAAACCGCCTGAGGTAACCAATCCTCATGGTTATTGCAGGCTATCCTGTGCATGAGAACTGATGTCAGCCATAGCAACAGTCTTACTTTTAGCTTAGGAGTTGGCTCTTTTCATAACTAAAAGTTGTTCTCAGCCACTTTATGAATATGTTATAGTTAAAAACTTCAAGTGCAATTTAGGAGTACTCTTAATAGTAAAATAAAATGCTTTGTGAATACGGGCCCTTATTTAAGGTAAAAGAAAGAAGTTTTATTGTCATAGTTTCATATGACAAAATTTTGTTGATATCTCTTTCTTCCACAGCCCTTTCATAAAAAATACATATAACATAGATTATAAAAATTCAAATATAGTTTGTAAAAATTGAGATATAAGAATACACATGAAACACCAGTAAACAATATAAGCAGGGGATTCTATAAATACACAGTAAAATAAGTTACAATGTCTTGAGTTGTGGTATTTGCAACTGTTTACAGTATGAACAATATTTCCCAGGAAGCAATATGTTAGTCAGGAGGGTGGCACGATGGCACAGAGGTTAGCACTGTTGCCTCACACCTCTGGGGTCAGGGTTCAAGTGGAATTTGCATGTTGTGCTGTTTCTTCCGGGTACTCCAGTTTCCCCCCACAGTACAAAAATATGCTTAAGCAAATTGGAGTTACTCACATGTGTGAGTGAATGGTATGTGAGTGTGTCCTGTGATGGGTAGGTGCCCCATCTTGAATTGTTCTCTGCCTTTAGCCTATAGCCTCTGGGATAGGCTGTGGACTCCCCATGACCCTGTATAGGACAAGTGGTTACAGAAAATGGATGGATGTATATGTTGATCAGTTTGCAGAGTGGGGAGGAGAGGAGAGATGGACAACATATCTGGGAAACAAAGAGTTTCTCATTATTTCTCATTAGAACCAGTAGACACCCCGACGATCTGTCTGGGGGCTTGCTATCTCCCCGCAGCCTCTCTGCTCACTGAAGGTCAGGAGGAGCCCCTGTGTGGCCACATGCACCAGCAGCCTCCATGTTCCAGGGTGGCCACCTGGGGTATGTGGGTATCCGGACCGAACTGGACACTATCCTGCAGGTACCGTGATCCCTTACAGGGACCACACATTATAGGGAAGCGCCAATCCTGGATGCGCTGACCGAGGTACCCGACCCCCCCGCCTTCTGTCACAGCTTCGCCCGCTGCACCGCCTGCTGTGGCCGCTATGCAGCCGCAACACCCGCTGCACCGCCTGCAGCAGCCACTACGCCCACTGCACCACTGCTCTGCCTGTCCCGCTGGCGCCCAACGTTCCTGTCCCGCTGGCGCCCGATGTTCTTGTCCCACCGGTGCCCGACATTCCTGGCTTGCCAGCGGCTTCGGCTGTGGTTCCTATTGCGGCACTGCCCACTGTCCGCCCATGTGTCCCCTGGCTGTGGCTCAGTGGCTGCCTGCGGCTCCAGCTTGGCTGTCACCTCCGGGTCCCCCTCCGATGCCTCGTCGGATGCCTCCGGGTACTCCTGCTCCGGATTGGCGTCGGACGGTGCCTTCCCTGGCTCCAGCTGCATCGTTGACTGCCGCGGCTTTCCCCTCCTGCTTGCCTGCGCCAGTGTCCCCTCCTGCTCCCTCCTCGTTTCCTCTGTCGGTCCCTCCGTCTGTCTCCTTGACCCCTTCGTGGTCCCCTCCTGCTCCTGCCTCCCTGTCACCTGCGGCCCCTCCTGCTGCTTTCCCTCACCCTCCTGGATTCCCTCGAGCTCCCCTTTGTCCCACGACCTTTCCTGTCTGGCCTCCCTTTTCTGCTCCTCGTCCCTTTGTCCCTTGTGTTTCTGCTCCTCGTCCCTCTGTGCCTCCCGTAGTCACTCTCGGCCCTTTTGTTCATCCATTTGGTGTTCCCCCGGTGTCTCCCTTCTTGGTTTGTTTGTGTATGTTCCCTGTCTTGTGTCAGGTCCTGTCCTACTTCCTGTCCCTACGCCTGTTCTGTGTGTCTATTCTGTACCCGGGTCTCCTGCTAATGTTTTTGCTGTTGTTTTTTAGGTTCTGTTTTCACAGTCTTGTCTCCTCCGTCACCTCCCCTGAGGCACGCGCAGAGTGCACGCCTTTGGGGGGGGGGTTCTGTCACGACCTGCTTGTCTGATCCTCCTATGTGTCATGCCCACTTCGTTACCTCATGTTTATTCCTGATTGTTATCACCTGTTACCTGGTATGTTCAGCCTGTCCTGAGTATATAGTCCGCGTTGGTGTCAGTATTCCCTAGATCCGTCACTAATGTTCGTTGCCGTGTGCTCCCCAGTTGTCCTGTCAACCCTCAATAAATCTTGTTCGCCCACATTAACGGCTTGCTCGCCTACTTCCTTGCTCGCCTGCCTATGGGACGTGACAGATATGTTATAATTATATATTATTCTTTGGTTATTGTTAATGTGTGCTGATTATTTTCTGCTGTAACACCCAAATTTCCCCTCTGGGGATCAATAAAGTGCCTTATCTATATCGTATAAATTTTTGCATTTTAAATTAAATATCATATATACAGTGAATAAAAAAGTGTATACATCCCTGTTAAAATTTCCGGTTTTTGTGATGCAAAAAAGACCACGATAAATCATTTCAAAACTTTTAATATGACTTTTAATATGACCTATAATATGTACAATTCGATTGAAAAACAAACATCTGTAAGGGGAAAAAAAAAAAAATAATATACACTAAGCTGGTTGCATAAGTGTGCACCATTAACCTAATACTTTGTTGAAGCTCTGTTGAATATGGCAGATTGTTGTCACATGTAGTACACAAACAGTACCTGCCAGAAATTCCTGCAGCTCCTTCAGTGTTGCTGTAGGCCTCTTGCCAGCTTACCTGACCAGCTTTCATCTTGTCTTTTCAGCTGTTGGTAGCATCACTGTTGTCCCATTTTTTCCTCCACTTCTTGATCACTGTCTTCACTGTGGTATATCTAATGCTGTGGAATTTTTTTGTGTTGGCTGATACCTTTCAACAATGAAATCACTTTGATGATTTGTAAGTGCACTGCTAACTACGGCAATTGCTGTAGGATACTGTCAGGGTCAGCCCCTGTGTCTCACTGTGTCCCTTCCCCGTTTGGCCAGCAGGTGTTGCTGGTCATCCCGTTCTTTGTGTTCTGTCTGTTCCCTGTTACCTGTCTGACCATGTGGCGCAAGGTGTTGAGCCATGTGGCTGTCTGTTAACCGTTGTCTTGTGTTTGAATTCCACCTCTTTGGGCACTATGCCCCGTTCCCGTGCCCGCCACCTTGACAGGATACAACTCAGCAAATATCAGGAAAATCCTACTAGGACAACTGAACTTTATTTGGGGTTAATCAGAGTTCGTTTAAGTGATAGATTCATGGATGGATTCATTCAGTTTAATTCATGGATTGTGTGTACCCAAAAAGACAGAATACTGTAATTAACTTTGGATTTTCACCAGATGTAGCATGCCATCTGAAAACTTTTTGTGCACTAAGCGATGCACATCATAGTTTTGGACACACTAATATGCATTGTGTACTTTTTTGCTGCAGTATTTAGTGTGGAAGTGTGGAATTTCCCATGCAACCATAGAACTCATCTTTCAAAAGATGCAGCCCTGCTTGGACACAGCGCCTAAATACGCTATAGATTATCCAAATTAGATTATGTGGAAGTTAAGTCTCAATCCGACCAAGGCAAAGGCTAGTGAGCAAATGCAAAACACTATGGTCCTGTTTTTTTTTTTTTTGTGGGGTGGGGAGCACTGCATGACCACCTTCGTGGTTTTTTTTCTGTCACGGCGTAGTGGCAAAGTTTCTCCACAAGATGGCACTGTTATATTTCTATTGAGAATAGATAACGTTGAAGTAGAACAGTAAAAACTTTGGATATGGAGTTACAGGAGTGCCATAAAAAAGAATAAATCTGTAAAAAAAAGGAAATAAATGCTGAATACGAAAATTAAATAAGTACAAATAAAAATAAAGTAAGGAAAAGAAATTAAAAATACAGGACTAAGAAATTTAATGCTTTTCCTTATTGCTTTTAACTTTACCGGGATTGTTTTGCTTTTTCCATATTGCCTTTATTTTTACCAGATTGCTTTTGCATTTACTATATTGCTTTTGATTTCATGTGTGCTGGAACAGACTACGCAGCCTGGTTAGGAAGGCGTACCCAAAGCTAGTTGATAGCCAGCTTGTCCCTTTGTTAAAAGCAATACCTCAAAATTAAATATGCCAAAAGCAATACGGTAAAATTAAATGCAATAAAGAAAAGCATTAACTTCTTTTCTCTTTCACTTTTAATTTCTTTTCCTTATTAGTTTATTTTATTTGTATTAATTTCACTTTCTTATTCAACGGTTATTTCCTTATTCTTTTACAGATTTATTCTTTTTTATGGTATTACTTTGACTCCGTATCTTGAGACCCACCAAAAACATTGCTGAAGTCTGTTCAAGCCCTGTCTGTGTTTTTGCACTTTAAATATTGTGAAACCTCACCCCCCGGCCTTGTTACTCGCTGCTTGTACTGTTTTGCCTAGGTGTCAGATATCCACCACTGTTACACTATTACAGTGTCAATTTTTTTATTTAGTTTTTATTTTTATATATTTTTTTCAATTCCCATTTAAAATCCAGTATAAAAAATATTTCTAGTTTCGTGTTTTACTAATTTCATCTCTATGGAGGAGATACTGTGGAGATATTTTAAAATAATTTTACATGAATACTCACTGCACTAGACAGTGATAATGATAAGATCATCCACGTTTATCGTAAGCACTGGTATTGGATAAGGCTGCTGCCTCAGCCCGCAGCTGTAATTTGTCTGTAAAATTATGTATTAATGCCCTAAAACAGGCAAAACATGCACTAATAATGGTAAAGATAAGAATATCATTACTTCAAACAAACAGTAGCGTATTAAATACTGTTCTTGAATGCGTTTGTTTTTATTTCAGTTAATTTCGGAAGCAATATTTATAGTTTTAGTTTCGTCAAGTTTTTTTCTTGTCCAATGCTAACCCACTTGTCTGATGACTCAGTTTTCACCAAATTTTACAGGTTATTTATCACCCTCATATGTTTGAGAATCATGTTTCTACTTAAAACGTGGTCCGCAAATATGTCACTTTACTGAAAGCTCAAATCATACAATCGATGGACGCTACAAATATCTGCATGGCCACCTGGTCGCATTTCAGTAACAGAAAGGGACTCAATACACGATCGACAGGGGCTACTGGTGTAAGCCGAAGTCTGGGCGGTGTCTCTTATGGAAACTGTGACGATGATCCAACCCAAGTATGGGGCGGGTGCTACGTCTTATTTCCTGAATTATCTGGTTTTCCTTTGGAGCGCACTTCGCTTGTTACCGTTTTCGGGTAAGTGTCAGGCATTGCATTTATACTTCTAATGAAATGAAATGACACCAAGTTAGTAACGTTCGTAAGTAACGTTACGAAAATAAAAGATTTAACGTTACGTTTTACACTGTATTCTTCATCTTCTGTTTTGTGTTTTCGGGTAACAATTTTGGCAAGTTATTATATGACTATACTATCATATAATGCTCTCTTTCGGGTTTTTACTCTACATACTGGTGCGTAAATGAGCAAAGACAAACCGCCATGGGGCGACTGCTCCCCCAAGGCTCGCGGCGGCCGCCTGGGCCTGTGGCTTATACTAAGAAGCGGGGTTACTGGCTTATCGGGATTGGATTTAAGGTAGTCTGGCCAAAAAGTAAGTGAACGAATATGAAGTCCTTTTAAACTGTGGTACCTTAAATCCGCACAAGTTACCCCGATAAGCCAGTAACCCCGCTTCGTAGTACAGGCCACTGGAGGGCGTTCGGTTCCCCACAGCTCAGACACGCAGATTGCGTAAGGTGCCGCCTTGGCGGTCTTTCCGTCTTGCGCAGTTGGTTTCACAAGCAAAAACAAAAACCAGTTAATTAATGGTAGTCTAACGGTTACATATTTCCTCATCTCTTAAAATACACGTCTAGTTGGAAATTTACTTTGTTAGTAATACTGTTGACCGCGTATTTTGCTAAAGTTGTCCATTATTATTGATGCTAACAACTAACCGACTTGACGTTTATTTTCTGTATCAGCTTGTCAGTAGCGGTTACCTATTCGTAAAATAGAAACTAAATACTGTTCTTAAAAACTAAGTTTTAGTGTAAAACATATCTGTCACGCGGTTGTATATTGGTGAGGTGTGTTCATGTAGCCGTGACGAAATGACACGTCTTTAGATTTATGCATAGCTGTACACGCCCTTCGATCTCCAGTGGGTGCGACGACTCACTCTGTTATAACTATTTTAGACCTTTCTTATACAGTGCATATAACCAGCACAGGCTTATAACAAATACCACACTTTAAAAGTCGGGCTTCATGTTTTGAGGGGTGTGTTGAATGTAAAAAGCATGGGATGGAAATATGAAAAAAAATCTCAATCTGGGTATTCACATTAAGGTGTTTTGTAAAAAGATTACTTGGGAAAGCGTGAGATTCAGGCAGAGGTATAATTCATACTGTGATGTTATGTTTTGATGCATCCAAAATAGCAATTTAGTAGCCTTTGAAATTTGGAGTTGCACCAAAATCATGAGAGTCTGTCTGGTTTCTAAGGTCCATACAATGAGTTATCCTGGCTACCCGCCTCAGCCTGGGGGCTACCCGCCTCAGCCTGGGGGCTACCCACCTCAGCCTGGGGGCTACCCGCCACAGGGAGGTGGCTACCCTCCTTCAGCTGGAGGATGTCCTCCAATGCCCCCTGCAGGTAGGTATTTATTGTTGATAGCTCACAGCTACATGTTTTGTCGGTGTATGATATTGTCCTGTCACATTTGAAAACACTTTGCGTTACAATACACTATTCTAATTCTATTTAAAAATGGTAATGCTGTGAATGTGCATGTGAGTCATTTAGTATTAATGGGGTTACAGACCTGAATGAAGTAACCATTATAACATGCATGTTTGCTGAGGGTATGTTTGTCAAGTGACCTTTGTTTCTTGTATCGTCAAGTTCACTATTATGCTTCCCAGCACACCATATCAAGCACTACTCGTGCATTTATTCAAGAATCCCCTTCAGAACTTCCCCATCAGCACTTGTCTTGGCACTATATGTTCGGCTTTGGCTTTACCTCAAAACAATTAAATAAAAAATGTTAAACACCATTGCTGCACATGACTGTCATGGGGATCATCATTTAGAAGAAATGTTAATTTTCCAGAATGGAAATCTTTTGTAATTGTCAATGGATAATATTTAGAGACTACTCTATTCTGAAGAACTGTCATTGATTTATTTTTGTTCTTTTTATTGAAGAAAAATCAATGTAGGGGTTTGGAGGTTTCATTTGAGGTACTCAGTTTTTATAATGGATTGATTTTGGAGCTAATCGTGATGTGGCATTTTCAAAAATCATAGCAACATTGGTGATTTTGGATACCTAGATCAAAAGGGAATTAAAAGTTGAAGAAAACCAGTCTTCGGTAGAGCTGTGTGATAAATCAGTTTTATCAATTCAAATTTTTTGTTTAAGCCAATGTGCAAAATGAAAATCGGGATTCACGTAGATTTATTGTAGCTTCAAGTTAATACAACTGAGTAAACGATGCTCATAAAATATTTTATGCTTTTAATTTTTTTTCCTGACATACGTTAAATTATAGCAAACAGACTGCTGGTAAGACTTCCTGCCTCTTCGGAGACCAGCAGACAATAGGAAAATGGCAGCACATGCGTTAACAAGTGATGAGTTCGTCTGGAAAACCGGCAGTGTCACCTCCATCATTTGGAAGTGGTTTGGTTTTGCTAATTCCGAAACTGAACAAACTGCTAAAAACAATCGAGAAATATGAGCTCCCAAGCCCAAAGTATTTTACAGAACTAGCCCTACCCAGTTTATATAGCAGTACATGTGAAAAAACCACAAAGCTGCTGGAGAATGTACTGTTTTACTCAACTACCTCAACATTTTTTGGCAAACGATTGGACTGGACAAAGTTTTTCCTAGGCAACGTTTTTCGCCCAGGGGCTGAAAGATTCACTGGCCGCATGGAATCTTCATGTAAACTACTAAGACCAGGAAAAACAATAATAAATGTTTGCTTTTCCCAAGTCATGCTTATATTGTTAGATTAAAAACAAGACTTATTTTTTGTATAGCGTCTGTTTTTTTTATGTAAAAATCTAAAGCAGAATTGGAAATTTGGTCCAAGTTTAAAAAAAAAAAAAAATCTGAGATTTAGTTTTAGGCAATTTCGTCCTGTCCTAGTCTTTGGGTTACCTTTGAACGATGCCTATTGAAATTCAGCCTAATCTGGTTTAAGTGCTGCCTAACCTGATCTGGCCTTGATACCATGCTAATGTTTTGCTGAAATGTGCTTCATGATCGAGACTGAGCAATCATTCATGTTTGTAATGCAGCCACATTCTAACAGGTGAAGGTGAGTATGAACGTTTCTCCTGCTGGTTGTAGGTAACTCTGGATGGGGTGCTGGCCCAGGCTTTCCTGGCTTTGGCTTGGACAATGTGACAAATCCCACATTCAGTCCTGCCGGTTTGTCAAATATGGTGAGAATCAGTGTAATCATTTTTTTAATTATATTAGATAAATGCACATAGTTCACATAGTTTTTATGTGAATTTTATGACCCACAGCACAGTAATAACATCTGATCTAAACTGTCTTTCCCCCCATCTCCTATTTACAGGCCAGTCAGATCTCATCTTCTGTGGGGGGTTTCACCCCAAACCCCTCCATGTTCCCTTCCCCCCAGCCAGGAGGCCAGGCACAGTATGGAATGTACCCCCAACCTGGTTTGGGTACTGGTTCATTTCAGGCTGGTCCAAGCTTCCCTGGGGTCCCTGGGCCAACAGCTCCTATGCAGGGCTACCCAGGTGCCCCTGGACCCAATCCGTCTATGCCAAGCTATCCTGGGGCCCCTGGACCCAATCCGTCTATGCCAAGCTATCCTGGGGCCCCTGGACCCAATCCATCTATGCCAAGCTATCCTGGGGCCCCTGGACCCAACCCATCTATGCCAAGCTATCCTGGGGCCCCTGGATCCAACCCATCTATGCCAAGCTATTCTGGGGCCCCTGTACCCAACCCATCTATGCCAAGCTATCCTGGGGCCCCTGGACTCAACCCGTCTATGCCAGGCTATGGAGGAGGTCCCCCAGCCCCTGCCATCAATGTAGGTACTTTGTGTTTTTGTTAGGGAGGCAGTGATTGCATTTTGCTTGCCCGATTCCAATTGCCAACTTATTTTAAGCCTGACAAACTAAACATTTTTGAACACTTCTTTTGTGAGCTTTCTGCAAGTAAAATATTTTAAATCTTTGTATTATTGAAATGTTTCAAATGCTTTTGTAGTGTGTAGTTCTTAGGGTTACAGTTATGATTAGTGTTTGTACTGTGTAATTGATCTATTGACAACTTTGCCAACAGGACGTGTGATGTTAAGTAACGCAAATTAAATTAAGTGGCATGGACAACACTATCGGTGTTTTTGCTAAACTAACAAATGTCACACTGTTCTTACTCTTACAGAATCCACAAAAGTCTGTCATATAATTTAGTTTAATTGGAAGGTTTTTGAATACAAGACCGATACGTAGCTTTGTACCGGCAGCTAATAGACATGTCAATCACAGAACGAACCACCAATCACAAACATTCTCGACCCCAGCGCTAACCATTTAACCCAGTGCTATTTTGTCACTCATGCTAACTCCCATATGTCCCATTATAACTGGGCAAATTCAGCTCAATATTTTTAGAATGATTAATTATACCAATAGCACAGCGGTCACTAACAGGCTGACCGCGATCGGGATCCGGACCTAGAAGTTGTCCCATATGGACCCGGACCGATAGCCAAAACAGAAAGTTATGATTTAAAACCTGACCGGACGCTTCTATTTTAACCGGTGCAGATTTTGTAGTGTTTTTAGTTGTGGTTTAGCACTAGAACCACTGCTTCCCACGCCAATGAATGTCAAAAGCCTCTAACCGTGAAGCGTAGTTCGACATATGCAGCCCTTTGTCTGCGCTTATGAGCCATTAGTGTTAATAGCATCAGCGAAGCGACAAAAAAGCTGTAATGTTCCTAACAGAGTGGCTGTTCTGTCCTGATAATATCTACCATAAGTACCATAAGATCTAGGCCAAAAGTGTATTTGTGCGATTAAATTTAAAAGCAGACTATTTACAAGGTAAGAACTGTTACATATGTATGCAGACATCTCGAATTGAATTGTACTGAATTAACATGATTTGACAGTCAGGTACTGATTACATGCAGTGTTGATACTACTGATAAGCTACTTAAATATATATCACACTAAATAGTTAGACATTATGATCTTCCGGACCTTTGCTTCAAGAAATTTTCTCTAATTGGACCTCTTTAAATTTTAGTTGAATACCCCTGCAATAGAGCTATTGGACTAATTAGATTTTTTTAAATCCCAATATCGCAATATATATCGCAGAAAGAATATTTTTTTTTCCCAATATCGTGCAGCCCTAATTTCCACACAATCGAAGTAGAACCTTTTTTGGAACCTATTCTTCCTCAGCACTCGCACTGCGTGCTCTATTTAAATGACATCATAGCACAAGTACAATATTTTTAGAAGTCTGATGCTATATACAGTTTGTTTTTTTATCAAGTTAGCTAACTGGTTAAAAATATCAATTAAGTTAATTGATTAAAGATCAATTACCTTAAAGATCTAACCACTAAATTGAGATCGACAAACATATAAGTGATAAAGTGAGATATAAAGACAACGTTGAGATGTTATGCAGGCTAATATTGCTTAGTTTCAGATCGATCTGTTTTTGTGGTACTGTTAGCCTCTGAATACACAGGCATCAAGTGATAGATGCTTGTGGGACTGTCCTGTCATTTTAATAATAGTGTTAAGTAGTGCACTTGTAAATGGACATTTATTGGAACCTCAGCTTAGCCGCACTTACACCTAGTGAACTTCTCAACAGTATGTAAGCTTGTGATGTGATATTTGCCTTACTTGTATGTTGCAATGGACAAAAGCTTCTGTTAAATAAAAGTAAATGTAAACATAGTGCTGTATTGTGATGCTAATGATACCTTTTACGAAATGCGTACTGTGGATGCAATTGCAACCGGGCACAATAAAATATCGTCATATAGCCCACCAGTAGTTGTTACAAAAGGTAACATTAGTTCAAATACTACTTGATTGGTTTATAAAATCTGCCGTTTTTAGACTGACTGGCCATGTGCTGGCCAGTAGCATTTAGGATGAAATTCAGCCACTATCAGTCACTAGATGATTGTGCTCACACCACTCCCCCATATACTTAGCAGAAATAATGTCTGACTATGTTGAACCAGGCTTGATTTACCATCCTTAATTTGCAATATTAACACCTCATTGATGGTTGAAATTCTTCCCTCACACCTAAACTGGTAATAAACTAGGATTAACCAACAAATATCTTTCTTAGTTAATGTCCCTGATTTAGGACAAGAAAATGTTAAATGGCCGTCATTGCTACCAGTAGTTTTCTGTAAAAGCACTATTGAAACAGCCTAAATGTACATGCTTTCAGATCACTTAAGTAATTTCTGGCTTGTTGACCTGTATTCTGACTACAGACCTTCACATTTATACTGTGGTTCTTTCTTTGCTAGAGAGGGTATCGAGGTACTATCCAGGAGTTTCCAGGTGCCGATCCACTAAAGGATGTTGAAGTTCTTCGGAAAGCAATGAAAGGCTTTGGTAAGAACGTCTTTGCTCTCCTGGGGGCCTGACAGCTTTATGAATAACGCTCTGATCTGAAAGCCTGCTGTGATGCTTGCTTGGGTTCTAACCTTTTCCAGGGGAAGACGTCTATTTTATGCAAGGGAATTTACCAGATATTTTAGTGCTAAAATGTCATGAAATGTTTGCTCTTCTGGTAAAATCCCAAGTAAAACATAAAAATGTTTTCACAGGTACTGATGAGCAAGCTATTATTGATCTTCTTGGAAATCGCTCCAACAAGCAGCGGGTGCAGCTGTTAGTCACCTACAAAACAGCATATGGGAAGGTAAAATAAAATGTGGTATGAATCCACTGCAGTTAACAACAAACATCATAGGATCATACCATTGTCAATGACATCTCTTAACTTCACTTGACTCTTCTAACCAGAAATCCAGTACCTTTGGTGAAACTGTTATGTTTAGGGTTATGCTTAAACTGTAATTTCGTAAGTAGCAACTTGGATAGCTGCCTGAGACTAAGCTAACATAACATTTCTGCCCTGACAAATTATATCAGTCTGCTGCTCTGAAACAGTGATGAGCATTTTCTTTTCCTTAAGACTGAAATCGTTTCTTACTTTGCTCTAGAGCAGGGTTTCTCATCCCTCAGATTCAGAACATGAAAATTACGACTAATGTAATGTCATGACAAACATATGTCTGATTCTAATAAGTAAATCATACAAAATTAAACTTACCATTGGGCATGACACTAAAAAAAATCTGTACGGTACAGGGCTTTTTTTTTCTCTGACTTTCTCGCTGCCCTGCGTGCCTGTCTGGCGGGTTTGACATCGCTGGTTCTGTGTCCCATTTTGAACCAATACGAGACACACTTTGTCCTGTATTTTTTCAGATTGAATGTAGAAACACTAATTGCTGGTGACTGTGACTGTAAGCAGTTAAATTCTGTATGTTTTGCTGGGTGGCAGTGCTAGTAGGTGAAATAATTGTGCAGTATTTCCAGTTTTAATTGGCACAAGGTTTCAGCAGAGTTTATTGTACACAACACCAGCCTGTTTCGTGGGTGACTTGCACTATTGCAAACAATGCTGCCACTATACCGACATCTTTTTATGTTGTTTGTCACAAAATCGCTAGATGTTGTGGCTGCCGAGCTGTTGCCATATTCACGGAAACATCCTATGAGGGAACCATATGATTGGTTAGAGACCCATTCGTTTCAGTCATGTGAAGGGCTTGTGTGCTATCAAGGAATGTTCCTTATCAACAGTTTATCAAACTTTCTCATTTTCTTATTTAAATTTTATATGACAATGAGAACATGCATTGTTTATATTGCCTAGTCCTATCTCCATGGTCACCAGTTGGGGAATTTTCCCAGGCAGCAATCGAGTTGGCGTCCATGCAGCAGCCCATTACAAACTGAGCCATGTTTCCCTGCCGCAGTTCTGCAGCTGTCGTGAACCTGGCTGTGGCCCACTAGTGGTGGAGGAAAAACTGCTCTACAATTTTCAGAAACTATTGAAGGTGTTCTTTCTTTTTTATAGGATTTAGTGAAAGACTTGAAGTCAGAGCTTTCAGGGAACTTTGAAAAGCTTGTGCTGGCCATGCTGAAGACTCCAGCACAGTTTAATGCAGCTGAACTTTATGATGCAATCAAGGTTTGTTGCTTTCTTACCCTGAAGGAGTACTTCAGTGTAATTCACGCTGCCCTATTTTTGTCATTCGTTTTGCTCCGTTATCAAGTTGAGCTATAGAAATTCATACAAAAATCAGAGGTCAGTGGATGTATATATGTGTTTGTGTGTGATTTGTGAGAAATTAGACCTAATTTGCCTAATAGACTTGATAGTAGTGTTTTATGTCTGTATCTGGTTGTGTGTGGGTGTGTATGTGACATAAATGTCAGAAAACAGGGTTAGTAGTGTGTTATGTGTGTGACAGGGTGCTGGCACGGATGAGGCATGCCTCATTGAGATCCTATCCTCACGCACTAATGCTGAGATCCACGAAATCAATCAGGTCTACAAAGCAGGTGAGTAGGTCAGGCATACATTACCTTGTAAAAGAATACCCTGCAATGTTTTTCTACATGCTAAGAATACTAAAAATACATTTCAGCATTTAAAAAAAGAGAAAATGCCTCATTAGCTAGGCACATCCGATAATCAGTTTTGCTAAACCAAATACAAATGTTTAATGTAAAACTGGTTATCAGTATTTTTTTTTCCTAGATGATACCGTGTCAGCTATCATATGACAATATTGTTTAGTTTTATAGAAATTGTCCTGACTTTTTCCACTCTAACCTAGTTTGGCAATTTGATTGTGAGAAGTTCAGGTCAGGCAGAATCGTAACAAGCAATTGCCATTTCCAGGAAGAAGATTGATAAAATAATGAGTTTTTCTGGAAGGCTAAATCCTGTCTTTGATTCGTCTTTGAAGCTAGCACACTGAGACATTTGAGGTTTTCTGCTTCAGGACATTCTTTTCCGGAAGTTGGGAAGATTTCTTCCAGATGGAAAAATTAGCATGTGCTGAGCTGTTTGATTTGGTTTCTATCTGCGTTTACCAAATCAGCACTGTGGAAAACACCTTGATTAAGTTTATGTTCCTAGCTCTGAGGTTTTGTGTGTGCGTCTGTGTGTACACGTGTACACATGAAAGACTGAAAAGGAGAGAGTACTTTTAATTTTTTTCCATGTGGTTTCTTCTTAGAACATAAGAAAACATTGGAAGAAGCCATCAGTGGAGACACCTCGGGACACTTTCGTAGATTGCTTGTTTCTTTGGCTCAGGTAAATCCTGTTATTATAAAATGAGCCATATGCTATATCAAGGTACATCTTGAAGTTTAAAAGCCAGTTATTTTTATGGAGTAAATATTGTGATTGTATTGGCGTGCTTTCTTTTTATAACCTCTGCTGAACTTCTACCCATACTTCGATTGCTCAGAATGTGACCGAGTCATTTTTCTGGGAGCATACTCTGCCATTTTTAAAAGGAAACATCAGTGTTGGCTAAAGTCATCCCTAAATCTGTTTCTTGCCTTAAGGGGAATCGAAATGAGAGTGAGACTGTGGATATATCACTGGCAAAGCAGGATGCTCAGGTACAGTTAAGAATTGTTTGACTGCAGAAAAAAGCACATGGTAAAACCCAATATATTCGGTGCTCAGACCCACAAGTATTAAAACCCAGTTACCAATTTTTGCACATCATTATGCTTTGATTTCTTTTTTAGTTTGTTTTTTCAAGTTGTGATTTATGCAATGTGGTTCATATTTCCTGTCAGATGCTCTATGCTGCAGGGGAAAACAAACTGGGGACAGATGAATCAAAGTTCAATGCTATCCTGTGTTCTAGAAGCAAACCCCACCTGAGAGCAGGTACCTCAGTGTCAGTGTATCTATGGAGAAACTATTGTTTTGATTTGCAAGGCTGCCTCTATGTCAATAGTACATGTTGGTTGTATTATTTTCCATATAGTGAGAATCAGTTATGTTATACTTATCCACTGTGTAAATTTATGAGACACAGGGAGATCTGAACAAAGGATTCTGATCTACACTATCTTACATAAACTTATCCATACACAACCAGTATAATCTACTGAGTCTCTTTAGTGTCCAAGGCTACAGGCCCATGACTTAAAATTATACAGATGCCCTGTATGCTACAAAGCATAAGACCTATTCTCTTATCTATGATAATTTAAATAGTGACATGTCAGTCATTGCATCCTCTGGTTTGCAACAGAAATTCACTAAAGTATTTCTCCAAGTGTCTTCTTGCTTGATTCACATTCTGAATAATCCCATTTAATGGAAGTTAACAGATTCTCTGTTCTGAGACTATTGTTGGTGCTTCTGTCTGTTTCAGTGTTCCATGAGTATCAGCAAATGTGTGGAATTGATATAGAGAAGAGCATCTGTAGGGAGATGTCAGGGAACCTGGAGAGCGGCATGTTGGCCGTAGGTGAGACTCATCCTTTGTTCACCTTATTAATTAATTGCATGTCCACAGGGCAATTAATGCATTTACCAACCTCACACTTACTGTGTGACTTATGTGTTGACATTGATTTAAAATTTCTTGGTAATAGTAATTGTAATCAAACTATCATTAATTCTAAAGTCTGTTGTAATCCTGCTTTTGTTTTTTTCTGAATATGCTTTCAGTGTACAGGGAGATGGTAATGTGTCTGCAGTAGACGCTTTATTAATGTCTGTCCCTTTTGTGTGAGTGATGTGTGTCTGTATGTCGTCACTTGAAACAGTAAGCTGGGGCACTGGGGCAGGTCTGTAGTCAGAATACAGATCAATAGGCCATCAACCAGCCTTAAGCACCTTGGTGTACGTGTGTGTTTGTGTGTGTGTGTGTGTGTGTGTGTGTGTGGTCATTAAGGGCTAATACATTTTGTGTGTCAAATCTTTTTTCAGTTGCATGCCACATTTTAAAGAGTGAGCGAGGGAAGGTTTATATTGTGTTTGATCTGTGGCTAATGTTAGAGAGAAGTGGTCTGGCATGTGCCTCCCTCTGAACTTCAAATATTCTGTGTGTACACACTGCCAGTTTTAAACCAGCTGCAGGGTTAGGGTCGGCGATGAGCATTGAATATGAGTGACTATAGTGTTGTGACTGCTGTGCTGTACAGAACCCTTATTGTGTGTGTATCTTTTTTTTTTTTTTTTTCTTCCTTCAGTGAAGTGCATCAGAAACACACCTGCCTACTTTGCAGAAAGGCTGCATAAGTCTATGAAGGTCAGGCACCTGTACCTTCTTTTCTTTCCGCTTCAGTCTAGTCTGGGTCTTGCTGCTGGCCTGAGTTAACTATGCTGCTTTCACAGGGAATGGGCACCAAGGACAAGACCTTAATCCGAGTAATGGTATCCCGCTCTGAAATTGACATGCTGGACATCCGTCAGGAGTACATGAAAAATTATGGAAAATCTCTGTACCATGACATTACGGTTAGTGCTGGCATTTCAGCTGTATAAATTAGTCAGAAATGAAAGCTCACTTTAGATAACTATCACCTAGTTTTCTTTCTCACTCCAAATGAGTCTGACTTTGCTATGGCCGTTTTAGCATTTCTGCTGAAAAATACAAATACTTTTCTGAATTCTAATGGCAAATGTAGTCGTATATGCACTTAAAAGGCTGACTGTTCTTGCTGTTGCAGGGGGATACATCTGGTGATTACAAGAAGCTCCTGTTAAAGCTGTGTGGAGGAAATGACTAGACGTGGATCACCGTCCACTTCTGGAAGCCACGTCCTGTTTCCTATGTGCTTATATGATACTGCCTTGTACTGCTTACTCTCTTACAATGCATGCATGTGTTCCTCTAAACTCCTCGTTTTCCAATGGAATAGGGCACTGTATTCTGCTTTAAATGAATTTTCAGGAAGTTTAGAAGCATTATTTTTGTTATTTTTTTTCATATAAGTCTCATTTTATGCTGTAGACAAGTTTTAAAGTACCTCTCCATATTAGGAAAAATATCATAAAACTTGGGGATATACTATTATGTTACAGAAAAGGTGGTCGTTTTCACACTATTCTGAGGGCCAATATCAAGCATTAATTATCTGAATACTAGATTTAATTATATTAGAATACTGGCCACAGCCTAGAACTATGCTATAGGTATCCTATATGGAGTAAGTGCTTTTGTTATATTCTGCTAGGCAAACCAGTGTTTAATGGCATAATAAGACCAAGATGAAGTAAAAATAAAATTGAGGCACTTTGTGTGAGCCCATTGTCTTTCCTCTCTGGTGTGTCCACTATATGTGCCTGCAAAAGTATGCGTGTTTATGAAGCACACAGCAGCACTAGACCATAAGTTGTATTATGAACCATAGCAAAGTTATTATATCCACTGCCTATAAATATATATCTTACTATCCACTCCAAATGTTGATGAATAGCTGGTAAAAGGCGGAAAAGGAATCTGTTAGGGCATTTAAGACATTAATCTGCTTGTGAAAGTATTTGTTGTGATTTTTATATGTCTTAAAAGTATTCTAGAAATACAAGACTAAGACCATATTGGATTTCTGATTAGTAGTATACAGTACAGTACAGATGTACAGTATAATGATTTCAAAAGAAAGTGTTCCTATTTCCTAACATACCCCTTGTTAGAATATAATTTAAGGCAGTATGTGCCACACCATTTAGCTCGGATGACACACAGCTCAGCAGGTTTTTCCCATCTCCAGCAGACCAGATGTACTCCAGGTTTGTCAGGACAAGCTACTGGAAACCATCATGATGGAAAGTATAGTGAACACTTACATCATCCCAGACGGGACTTAGTGCCTCGGTCTTTCCTCCCACACTACTTCAAGTAAGAGTAAGAGGGACTTTATTGATCCCAGGGGGAAATTCTGGTGCATACAGCAGCAAGAATGTAGTGCACAGATGAATATACAAATAGTGCCAAACAGACAAAATATAAAGATTGCACCCATGGTGCAAACAAGTAAATGGGGTGCAAACAGCATCCTGAAAATGAAAGATTGTAATGTTAAATACTGTCTTTATTGAGACCGGTCTCACAGATGGCAAGAGCTTGCAGAGAAAATAAAATAAAGTGCGGGTGCGGGTGTCCTGGTAGGTTAGGAGAAAACGGGCACTTACAGGATGTGCATCTTGTAACGTTGATGCTGATGGTGTCCTGTAGTTGTCTGTCATCTAATGCAGCCACAAGGCGGCGGCAGACCATCAATCTGAAATCATATACACAGACCACCTGATTGGCATAAAGCATAAAGTTAAGCGGCGGAGCCGACGGGCGGAAAGGCAGCACCGCCCAGCTAAAATATGATTCGTGCTTTCGGTTTTTTTTCGCTAACGCACGTGTGTAAGGCAGGTACATATTTCATTGCTCTCAGAACTGCGTGTATGCGGAAAAGTCATAACGGTTTCAAGTGTTTAGACTTGGTGGTTCCATAGATGTGGGTGACTCAGTTAAATGTAGTGCGCGGACCAACGAGGGCTTTCGCAGGTAAACCTGACTCATGGAAACTTGTTGCTTTTCGCGCCGTATTATTGTTTTTATTCGCCTTGTCTTTGCGTTTATCATAAGGAACGCATTTTTGTGAAGTGTCTTGTGATCTGAATTAATGTGGACATTACAGAACAAGCTTGCTTTTCACCGAGTCTGTGGTATCCCACTGGTAGTCGTATCACTTTTCTCTCTTCCACTGCGTTTTGACGCTTTGAAGTAGCAAGCTGTACAGTATGAAGGTGATTCTTATCACTTGTGACAAAATGTACAAACACACACACGCGCGCAACAAAACATCTAATGCTTTAGGTACGGGGAAGCTCATATGGAAACCGCAGAATACAGTTGTTTTGAAGCCTTGCTTTTGAAGTCCTGACCATTGAGCTGTATGCATACTAACGAAAGAATGCAGAATGTATTGGGAAAATAAACTTAAGAGGCATTTTTTTAATGTTTTGTTTTAGTCATAGATTACGATAAATTATAAGAATAAACGTTCCTGTAATTTTACGCAGAAACACATGAATAATTCGTGATAACCATTATTATTGTGTAATTTATTTAAATAGGGTGATTATAGTGTCAGACTTCTATTCAGCATGTAAAAGTTTTAACTTCTCCAGTCTTTGTTTTCGTTAAAGAATTTGATAGACTGTCCCCATGTTAAATTAGACCGCTTGAATTTTTTGGCTCGAAAATTGATAAAAGAATAGGCCTAATAATAAACGCTACTTACCTTTTGCCAATGGTTATCAGCATCTGTTCTTTGACCTTGTATTAGCTATTTTGGTTCAAAAAAGGACTGTACTCTACGGATAAAAAGATGTTTACTGGTGTGGGGAGCTTGCCAAAAAGCGTTGATAGAACAGTATAACAAATTTTATTACCATTAGTAAATTTTTAAAGTTAAAACAATAAACACTTACTAAGTGTAAAGTCATTTCAATCAATCATTATCTATTCATTGCTAGTAGACAATTTCGTGAAGATGACATGGTAATCAAAAAGAAGGGAACTGCAACTGGATTGAATTATGCCCTGACCCACTTCAAGACGGTAGGCGAGCACAACTCCTGGGGAAAAATGTGAGAAGATTAATACAAAAAAACTGCCACACTTTTATACACCTATAAAAGAAATCTTTCTTTAACATGAAAAAACAGAGCAGAGTGCGGATAAAAGAAAATTGAAGTGGTTGTTTTTTATTTTAAAATGGAGCATAAAGTAGTAGACGGCCATTGCTGATTTATGGTATAGGTTTGCTTGCAGCTAAGGAGACGTCATCCGTAGCAGGTGTGGGAATATACTTTTTTTGAAAGGATTAATATCTAATACTGACTGTCGGTTTTGAAATAGACGTATGATGGTGAGTAGGTTATATGTAGAGGGTCAACATGAAATGCGGTACAAAATTGAGGCTTGAATACGACGGCTGACACTCGAGTCCCGCCTTCATACCTACACACGGAGCCTAACAAACATCGTTGCTGAGCTGCTGCTCTGACCCTCAACGGCGGCGTCAGGCGTCCATCGCTACGGATTTAACGGCAGAATAGCAATTTAAACCGCTTCAGGACGAAAGTGTTTACATTTTGCCATTTTACTGACGGAATCGTTTTTGATAAGACCGCTAGGTAGAGGAAAGCTGGTCGCACACGGACAAACGCTCTGATCATCTCCCCTGGTTACTGAATCGACGCATCCAGAAGACCATGGTACGGATGAAGGCTGCATAATCAATTTCTGACAATCACATCCAAACCTTTGAAAATCCACTGGGGAAAATGCATAGCTGTTATTAAGGTGAATTTAGAAATATTTTCAATGTCACTCATAAACATTGAACCGGCCTGCGAGTCATTTGTTTTCAGGGGATCGATGTGTGTAGGAGTCGCCGTTTTTGGTAAAAAATAGGATATTTTGAGCAATATGGCTGATACTTCAGGCTGGGAGCGGCGGCAAGCCCCTGGATGCTAGCTGTAGTGGGTGACGGTACTGCTGGGAGAATCGGCAGCATTATGAGCAAGAATATTAATAACATAAATCCGGACTCGTCCGCTATATTCATATCCAAGATGGACGTGATCATCCCGTTTTCACCAGACGTGCCCTGTGACAACAATGGCCAACGCATGTGGTGGGCATTTCTCGCCTCATCTATGGTGACTTTTTTCGGTGGTCTCTTCATCATTCTTCTGTGGAGGACCCTCAATTATCTGTGGACGGTGTGTTGCCATTGCAACATTAAAAACAAGGTACGGTACCTGCCGCACGTTGAAAAAATGGCTGTTATGTTATCCATAATCATCATTTACAGTATAACCCCACAGCACAATGTAGTTTCTATGGCCTCCGCTATGTGGAATTGGGTGCACGTATCTGAGAATGCTGTGAATTTTACTTCATGTTTTCTGAACGATAAGATGACGCAAAATTTACACCAGGAAGAAGCCTTGAAGCACACTGATGCGCCAGAAAACTCACAGAAGTATTTTTGTTGTCAACCTGTACTTGAAAGACATGTCGAAGAATTATATATATGCAATGCCTGCAGTGCTTGGTACTATACTATAAAATACTATAAAGGTCTAATAAATAGCGGGGGGTAGGACATAATTTAAAAGACCGTCGTGTACACGGGAGGTGGTCATGCATGCGCGGTGATCTGCAGGGCACCAGAGAGTGACAAACATGTAAGGGGAGCCAACTGGTACATCCATGTACTTGGCAAGTATCTTGTTGGACTGGCCTTGGTGACTACTATCTTGGCCCAAATAATTCTCAATTTCCTGGTGAAATAATGGCCTTTTGGACATAGACATGAATTGGGCTGAAATGTTGTGACTTGGATGTTGTGTTTTTAACTACATGAATTCAACATGAGCGCGAAGGCCGAGATGGGAGCTTCACTCTGAATGCAAAAATTGTACTTCACTTTGGCTAACAAAATCAGCCAAGTAACGTGAATAATAATAGATACAACTGAAATGTCTCTATGAAACAGTCATTTTGGAAGTGCCAAGATCCGGCAGTGCACGAGCTAGCCAGGGAGACTGCATATTTTCCAGAGAAATAATATTGTATTTTTTTAAAATTGTGATATTTACAAAATGGTGCTATTAATTTTAACACAAGAGAGTCTGATTATTTAAAACGAATGGTTAAGGAGGTGTTTGCAGTCTCCGCTCTTCATTACCTTTTAATATACCTGTGGGAATGTCCTGCAGTGCCAGAAACCCAGGGCTGCCTGCCGTTTGTAGCTGCCATCATCTCAATTTGGCACACTCAACACAGTTAAAGAATACTGATGTAGAAAATGCCAGAAAAACCTATGCAAGAGCTATTTCACGCTTTCATTTGCAAAAATGAATAATCAGCCGTGGTGGTTTGTCCGCTGTACAGGATGTGTGATGGAAGTTTTAGTCTCAGATTATAGAGCCTTCAGAGCTTAACAAGTGTGTGGGTGGCTCTGATGCTTTGAAATAATGGGAACATGCTTGTCAGAATTAAGTGTTTGAAACCCAATCTAGCAGCCTAGTGAGATTGCCTTGTTGGCATTGTGCTTGTAATGGGATGCTCCTTGCTGATGTCTGCTGTTGCTCTGCCTCTGGTAGGGGGAAGGGTATTGTGTGTCTGCCGGCCAGGTTTCCATAACCTTAAGTATCCTGAACTGTGGAGTCCACTGACTTCTTTGTGGGGCTGTGCTTGGTTTAGGAAAAAAGTCAAAGGCTTTGCCCATTGAAACCATAGCATGATCACTAAAAAAAATAATACAGACTGAAGACATTTGGTCAGTGATATTTTATTATTCCTCCTGAGGCGCTTAAAAGGTGTATACATTTTTCCTCTATCCAGTATAAGCAGGAGAAATTTACTGTCTGTTCAAACAGGTCTTCTCTTATATAGACTTGCACCAGAATGTATGTCTCTATAATTTGTGGTTGGAGATCCAGTGGATAGTAAATTATACAAATTCATTTTTATACTGGCTATCTGTAAGCATGCTTTCTCATAGGGTTATTTAGATGGTGCAAAATTAATTTTTCAACAACTCAGTCTTGTGTTACATCATCTACTGTCAAGTGGATAAATCCTAGACATCAAATTTCCTGAGCTTTTCAGCACCACGGAAAGCTCACAAATTGCTGTTCAGCTGTAGTGGTGCTGTACCTACACTTCCTGTGAGCCAGATCACTCTCTCTTTTCAGTTTCTGTGTGATTATAGTAAGATATCAGTGACTTTGCTTTTTGCCTTTGAGCTATTTGAGTGCAGCCCTTTCTGCAGACATTTCCATATCACTCCTCCAAAAACGAGTACATGAAGCATTTGGTTCTGCATTCATTAGGCTGTGAGCAATGGTGACAGCTGCTCTGTGGGATATCTCCATTTGCTCCAGGTGGTACACTGAAGGAACAGTATTATGATGTGATGGTTGTGGTCAGTCATGTGTCTGTCGCTATAGTCGTCGTCAATGTTTGAGTTGTGTTGATGCAGTATTGGTCTGGATGTGAATGTGCCTTTGTATCATGGCTCTTGTTCACCAGCTATACGCTGTAGAGTTAATATAATGTGGTGTAGGCTGTCATCCACATGTAAATAAGAGAATGGGGTGGGGGGTACAGCAGTCAAAGTCCTCTTACAGCTTGCTGATTACATTTACATTTACTTTATTTAGCAGACGCTTTTCTCCAAAGTGACGTGCAAGTGAGGCAAATAACAAATTACAAACAAATGGCTGTCAAGGAGTCAAGTAGGCATTAAGTGCAGCTAGGCTGAGCTTGCAATGAATGCCCAGGTACAAGTGTAAGCAGCGTTGGAGCAGGAGCTATATATCACCTTCCAACAAAGCAAGAAGCTAATGAGACAGCTAGATCTCAAGCCTGAGGTTCTTGATGAGAGCAATTAAAAACAAGCCTTCTGCACCATTGCCATTTTTTCCCTGTGATGAGCTCATCTCATATGCTTTTATCTATGAAATGCGGTATTGCTTAATGCTTTATGTGACCACAATTCAAGTGAGCCTTTTCTGAAACATATTGTGGCTGCAAATTATATTTATCAAAATAAAAGGTAAACCTAGAACTTTAATGAACCTAGAACCTGAACTATCAGCTCCCATGAGGTTTTAAGAAGTGATGATTTAGCAGCTAAATTATGGTTTAGACTTGATATGGCACGTGGTTACCAGGTGATCGGATTGCTAAGGAAAGATACTGTTGTATATGAATTTCTGTACTTATTTTGCCACTTGCTGTTTGGCTGACTGCTTTGTCTACTTCCCAAATTACACCCACGTATGCGCTCATACTGTAAATATATGACATTCTAAAGGGGCTCGTGTTGCTAAGCGATATGTCACGTACTGAATTCCCCTTAATAGGGTCAGCTCTCACTAGTGATTTTCATTCCCCTCGTTGTAATTTCAAATTCCGGAATATCATGGAGTAAACAACATGTGAGCATTTTGTCTTTTTTGACTGCATCTGATCAACCCAGAGTCAAGCACAGGTAGTTTTTCACACTGTTCTCATTGTATTCAGCCCAAGGTTTGAAACTATTTTTGCATGACTCCAGACAGATGCTTAGTTTCTGCACTTAGTGAAACTTTCTGTGTGTAACATGGGTGAGATGCTGCGATTGGACAGTGATGCCAGTGATGCTAGAAACAGTGGATAAAAATCTGAGGCAACCCTATGGAGGGGCAAGAAGTCATTGCATTTTTTTAGTGCTTGGTGATGATTGATTTCCATAACAAGGCAGAGATAGAGAAAGCAATGAAATTATCAGGCTGCAGAACTAGTTTTGAAGAAAGTTTCTACCAAAATGATTGTGAAGACCTTAATGTTTCAAATGCCACAACACACTGGTCACATATTGGAGAGGGTTCAGAGGCACTATAGTAATTTTTTTGACCTATTTAGCCTGTGCCTTTGGGGTCAAAGCTACAACATTACTCTGTATCCCCATAGCTTTATTTCCAATTGAGAGGGTTTCATCTTCCATACTGTTCAGTGAAAATAGACCCTGTACTTATCTGTTTCCTGGATACATGCACAAGAGGCTACTTTGCAGTTTCATCATGAAAAAAAACAGAACATGTACACAAGTAAATATGTACTTCAATCGTGGTATGAACATTACAATGCATGGTAATTTCTTATCACAACAGCACGATAAAAGAAGTACACATTTGTGCTGTTATGATGAGAAATTGTGATGCATAACGCTTCCAATTATGTCAAACCTTGTATATAGTATATATGTGTATATGTATTTATGTATATATGTATTTATTCTTTGATATATAAAGCTATGCTGATGCCCACAACATATATTTTGCTTTTAGGTTTTATTTAGCATAAGTACTCACCCTGCTACTTGTTTGAATACTTATGCTTTTGTCACACATGTGCATAGTCAGTTTAATTTAAATTTAGAATGCCCCCCGCTCTGATAAGTATTGCAAATTTTTTGAAAATATCAAACTTGACAGTATGAGACGATGTATTAAATACACAGGTAGGTGTATATGTACTTGGCCCAGAATGAAATCCCTTTCTAATGATTTTTTGCTGAGTTGTTACTTGTCTGCTTCACACACACTCTACGCTCACCTACTCCCTCACTGGCCTGGGACCTGCACCTTTTCAAGTCTTTTGGGAGCAGATCTTATTACGATGCTCCTCAGTTGCACAGATGCTCTCTGCACTCACCAGTGAGTAGTACAGCTGTGAAGTAGATTTGGGACCCCTTTCTGGAACACAGTGAGTGTAACGGACACTGTGTGTTTTGTCGGAGTTGCTGGGCCTTTAGAGGACTAACCACATTTTTATCAGTATTCTGCGATTGAAGGTTTCTAAAGGTCACCCACCCTGTTCTGTACGTGACCACCATGAACAGTGGAACATTGTTTTGAGTTTTATGTGCTTAAACAATTCTATTTAGTGGCCAATTGTGTTTGTTTAATGTGGTCTTTCCTTGAAATACAAGTAAAGAAAAGCCCTGGAGGGGGTACTACTACTGCTGGACCTGTTGGTCAAGCAAGCAGGACAGATGCAGTTTGGGCTGCTTGATTATGGACAAATCATAGTCACAACTATTGTGGTCAGTATTGAGATCACAATCATTTGACTTTGAAAATATGATGCATTTATTGACGCTTTAAACTTGAATTCAGTAGAGAAACAAATAAAAAGGGCTGCAATGGATTTATAATACAAGACAATGGGAGCATAAAATGCAGCACAAGAATCGTTTACTCTTGATTATTTTGTTTTAGTAATTGCTGGAAACCAAAATCGTGATTAAAATTGAAATTAGATTAATCGTGCAGTCAATCTTTCCTTGTTTGACTGAATCTTAGAAGGTCTCCCCATGACCAGCCCCCATGAGAAGGAACATCACTTCAGAGCAGCCATGTAGTGCTCCTTGACGGCCGTGGGAAAGCTTCTTGACTTAGACTGTCCTGAGGACTAAAGGCTGTCCTTGGCTCAGATCCGGCTACCCTGTGCAGCCCCTGTGTGCCTTTTATGCAGCTCTGTAGCTCATGTAATGAGATGTATGCCGCTGTTTGTGTAAACCTGAATCACAGCCCCTGCTCTTCTCACCTGTATCTCAGAGAGGGTCACACAACCATGGCATTTTTCAGTCTAGTTAATACAAATTATAGCCTCTAATCCCTGTAGGTCCACTTCAAGAATCTTGCTGCTCCACGCTGTGGTGTTTTTGGCTGTATCTTGGTTGTGTGACTACTCCTTTTTGTAGGGACAGGGCAAGTATCCATTACTTTTCCTGTGCTGCACAGACTCCTTTCAGCTTCATAGTGCTTTGTGTGGAGCAGTAACTTTTAATAATATGTGGTGATTACACAGAAGTCTACAGACAGGAGATTACAGAAGTCGCTTACATGTTTGCGGTATTGGCTAAAGATGACAAACAATTCTGTTTGGTTGTATAAATGCAGTATTTCATACAGTGAGAAGTGTCAGGTGTAACTCTCCTGTGTACATAATGTAGTAATGTTTTGTCACACTCCCATGTCAAATGCCTGGGGATGACAAAACACTTGGTGCCTATATTAAAAAAAATTTAATTAAATTGAATTGAATTGAAGTGCCCACTTGCTCCAATCTCCATCACCATTTATGGATGTTTGGATCACGTGACCTCACTGAGTAACCTCATGAGGACACCTTTAGGCAGCTGCCTGTTCCTTTAGCATCATATAATCAAATAATTAGGCTTGCAACTAATGGAGACAAAGCTGCAGTGTTGGCTGTAGGGGTGAGTATGCGGTAGCTGGCAGTCCACTTTCCAGGCTGTTTTTCCTCCCTGTGAGTCATGCTTCTGCCTGAAATCTGCCCACACTCAGCTACTTAAAGATGCTGCCACTGCTAAAATGAAGAGACATTCAAAGTTCTAGCTCACATACATGTATTATACAGGGCTGCTGTGATGTCAGTTTGTTTCTGTGTTGCAGGAAGCACAGAAGGTTAACAACCCTGTCAGTGACTCGATAGACACCAAGGCCCCAGAGGAGAAAGAAGATCCCTCTGCCAGTGAAGTGGGGTGGATGACCTCCGTCAAGGACTGGGCTGGAGTTATGATATCTGCACAGACATTGACAGGCAGAGTGCTGGTAGGTTCAATCCCGATGCATGTGAAGAAGTGCTTCAGGCCGCACTGCAATATGGTCATATTGAGATGTCTCTTGGTCTACATGACTTGTGCTTTAGAAATGCTTTATAAAGTGTTAGATAGAATAGATAGGCATGGCCCTGACAATGATTGAAGGGTCTCTGAACAGCACTCAGACTAGTAGTTTCAGATACAAGGGTGAGTGAATGCCTCCCAGTGAAGACCTCCAGTGTGCTGCAGAGTCGCCTCCTCCTCCAGGCATTCATTCATTCATTTATTCATTCAGTCAATCAGTCAGTCAGTCGGTCAGCCAGCCAGCCAGTTGGCCCCTTTCCCTCTACCAGATATGGCTACACATTAAAATGTGATCTGCCGTGTGTGAAACAGGGCAAGTTACAGCTATTGTATTTCAAGTTGTATCTTGGTATTATATGTATGTCAAGAGATGCACTTACACTTAAGGCATGAGTGCTTTCGTTTCCTTAAAGGATCATTACAGACTTGCTGAATCAGGGCAAAGGGACTGTGCCGCCCCAGAGATCAAAGCTCTTTTGTGTCGGTTATGAAAAATCCTGCTTCCATACCCCATGCCCCCCTCATCGACTGCTAATATAATCATTATCCTGAGCTTCGAAGCCTATCATCAGCTGCTTTTATTTGTGTTTGCACAATAACTTTACTAATGTGTTGTTCACTTGGGTTCTGCTGTATTACTTATTAGGGTCGCTATGGCTACTATTACTTTCTAAATGAAATGTTAAGAAGGTCATCTCTGTGAAAGGTATGATTAAATGACCTGCATGATAATTTTTCATGTATCAGCTTTATTTACTGACTGACATGTTTATATGTAATGTAATGCCAGAAGGTTTTCTAACTGCCTGGAGCATGAATGCGGGTTTTATATTAGGAGCTTTGGGTGAAAGCCTCACATGAAATTACCACAAGGAAGTGATTTGGGCTGTTTGCAGGGTCTCCAGCAGAGTATGGTATATGTCGGAAGATACCCTCGCAGCACGAAACGCAAAACAGGCCTAAGTGTGCAGCTTCAAAGGCCTCATTTCCTCTATAAATTTTCACGTCTTGATCAGACCTCAAGCTACACGCAGAATTCAGTTCAAAATCTGATTTGTTGGTATCATAGCAGAAGGGAGTCTTACAAGATATTATTTATATATTTATTTCTGAATAATTTAATACACGTACAACTTGTAGCCAGTCTTCATTTGTACAAGCTGTTGAATCGTCATTTAAGTATTGAGCCAAATGTTTCTTTTTTCGGTTATTTACACAGCTCTGGCAATGCACCCTTATAAAACAAGGACCTGAGCTTTATTTTGTTAAAGCCCCTGTTTCAGAGGGAACATGAGCAGGGACAGGGTGGACTCCAGAGATGTTCGGGAGATTCAATTGGTAGAGACAAGTGGCACTCATATGAACAGGCAATCGTGATAAGGACCAGGAGAGGCAAATTAGGGCAGACTGGAATGGTCACATGACTCACTGTCCTGAGATGGGCAGCACTTTCTACACCCTCACTGCGCATTCAGTTTCTTTGCTTTAACCTTGTAAGGATGTTCTCACAAGGCCTACTTTTTATGGTTTATCACCATCCTGGGGACATTTGGGGGAAATCTGACACAAACTCACACACACACATATTACAATATCATTAATGTTTCTAAGATGGTCTTAATTTTGGAGAATAGCCGAAAAATAAGTGATGATTACAATGACAATATGAATAATAATACAGTCGTGCAGAATATCCTAGATATTCTGTTCCTTCAGCCTAGTGATGTTTAACACCCCCAGTTTACTGTGTAGTGAGTGGAATGAGCCTGGCTTAGGGGACTGCAAGCTCTGTGTGCATTGGATGATGTCGCCACACGCCTGCAGGAGCAGGGCCCGTTTCATCCCCAGCACGAGTCCTGTGGTGACCTGCAGGGGGAGCTGCCTGTCACATTGGGCCTGTGCCTTTGCCACGTGTGGCCTGCATCAAAGGCTTCCCTTAGGCCTAAACCCACTGAGGTCTCAGCTTTCACATAATTGTGTGGCTTTGAAATTGGAGGAGGAAAAGAAAACGTTTGAGGCTTTTAATTTCTGCATGGAGGTGCCTTGTTAATGCTCTGCCAGTCCCCGCATATCCATATATCTGTATGCCTAGTATTGTACGTGCACTTTTGTTTATGAACACACTGACATCTGGAGCAGTACAATGGCATCTTTACCTCCAGCACGCAGTGGTGCTGATGTGAATTTCACAGCAACGTGGGGAGACCATTTTCCATCCATCCTTTAGTGTCAGTGATTTGAGTAGGATCTCAGATGAGTGAAAGCACGCCACTTGTGATGCCTCATGTGTGATGCCAGTTGGTCCCAGCCCACACGGATTCACTCAGAGTGATTCAGAGCTGCCAAACTTCCCTGAGCTGCATCCTGGACCGTAGGTGGAGCGTCACCACGTCAATGGGGATTTGCGATCTGAAGCGAAATCTGAAGGAAGCTGAGTGCTGTGAAATGGTACAGACTGCTCTGTCTTAGAAGTGTTAAAACGATTTACAGCAATGATATGATAACATGTGATCTCAGTCATGCTAAATCATGCTAAATATTTCTGCTGTCGTTCTACAAGTCATAACAGTGCACATGTGTGCTTCACTATGTCACAAACTCAACCAGTCTTAGAATTTACAAGCCCAGTTGTGGCATTATCATCTTCATCACCACCACCAGCTTTATCATCATCTTCATCATCATTATCATCATCATCATGTGTAGGAAATGCCAGTATTTTGACTCATTTGCTTTGGTAGTTTACGGGGTTTTGTTGGCTTATATTTGGTTTGTGGTGAGTCCCGTATGAACTGCATCACGGTGTCATGGTGGTCAAATGATGCAGCTTGCAGTCTGCAGAGTGGAGCTTCTCCAGCCTTGGAAATTCCACTCGCACCAGTGTAGGACTGTTTCACCATGGGGTCACGCCTGCCAAGGACAGGATGAAGGGAGACGAATCAGCAGTGGTTTGTACTGAAGTACTCCTGTCTGAGTACTGCTAGTACATACTAAAGCATACTTTTAGGGCTTATATTCTGTCACATGTGCATAGTGTATCTGTACACCGCCTGCTCGCTTTTACATGAGGAGTACGTACCGCTGTCCATGGTGACCATTAGCTGATGTTTTTCCTTGAAGCTTTTGTGTCAAGTCCACTAATCAGGCGTGATTTAGAACAGTCATGTTCTTTCTTGTTAATAACTAGAAGCTAATTATTAATTTCTTGTTATTTTATTTCCACTTGAAAATTGGACTTTTGTGTGAACTCCTTTTGTATAATGACTGAAGGCCAGAGGCCTTTAGCATAAATTTCAGTGGGGGGAGAAAAAGACCCCCCCCCCCCCCCCCCCTTTAGGGAACCATCACAGAGCATGCAGTAAGGACCCCAGATGCAGTGAGAGGGCGAGCCTTTGGGTTCTCGATGACCATGTCTGAGTCATTAAGTTCAGTAGAAAACACGTTATGTCTAATGACATTTCATTTGTGTCTACTTTCCTGGAGAAAATATGTCAAAAAGAAATGACTGAAAAATCCTGCTATTTTTCCTCTTTCAGGTTGTTCTAGTTTTTGCACTCAGCATTGGAGCACTTGGAATATACTTTATAGATTCCTCAGAGTAAGTATTTTTCCATCATGTGACAGTCTGATGACAGGGAGGGAGCAGAGTGTAAACTGCCGTGTGAGGATGTACTCACTCGTAGTGCTCCTGAACTGAAGGGCTGCTCACTTTCTTCTTATTGATTGTTTTTTATATATGTTTCTATTTTCTGCAATGCTATGGAACTGAACATCAAACTTTTTAAATGTCACATTTGAAATGACAAACATTAGTGATATTTTCCGCAACCACTAATTGGGGGTAATGTTTTGAAAGTTTAATTAATCATTGCAAAACCCTCTATATTCCTGAATGGGAAGATTCCCCATAAACATGAGGGTGTAATATGATAGTGTTAAGATGTTTGTCTTTTCAACTGCAGTCCTGGACTGCTTGCACTGACTCGATGAGGATGCAGTATGTCTGCCCCATTTTATGAGATCTTTTTTTTCTTTGCCTGGTTATTTTACTCTGATACCCAAATGCATGCTGACGTTTCCCATGCTGAGTGAATCTGCAGGGACAGACATGCGTCATGCATGTAGAGAGCAAGATTTGAGGCAGGCAAAGGGAGGTTAATTGGGAAAAAACTGTTTTTCTGAAATAGACCCTGCGGTCCTCTTTCTCCCAGGGCCTTTGTCACAGTTTATGGTGCCGCTGGGTGTCCTCTGGAGGCATGTCCTCCATTAAAGACACCAACGGCAGTTCATCTTCCCTCCGCTGATGGCCAAACAATGTCTGTTCTGTCATTGTGGCCTGAGACTTAAGCTAAAACTGGCCTTGTGCTTCTGGACAACATGCCACTGCAGCCAAGTGAAGGTTCAAAGTTTACTATATAAGGAGGAACTTGAGGGAGTCTCTTTCCACTCTCATCTGAGGGTCCCACACTGTCAGACTGAACCTGCATGCCCACCCAGTCTTTACATCTGTATGTAAAGATGTGTTTCACAATGATAGCTTCAGTCAAATATCAATTTATTTCACACTTTTGTGGTCTTTAGTTTGAAAATACTGATTTTGAAAATGCTGATTGCATGATCTGTCATTATCTCGTGAGCCTGTTGCTTATTTTAAGTGGCTGATTTATGATTAGTTATCTTCATGCCTTGTTGAAAATCCCTGATCTGAACATTTAATGATCACATGTAATGTTTGTAGTGTAGTGTATGTGTGAAATGTAGTGTTTCTCTTCTATTTAATGAATGCTGCAGGTTTACTTTTCATCCACATTGTATGGTTAAGGCTTGCAACAGTCCCTCAGAATTGTAGAGATGTAACTGTTATGTGTAAAAAAAAACATGTAGCAATAAACAGGTATTTTCTGTCCATAGCCCTATAGAGTCCTGTCAGAATTTCTACAAGGATTTCACCCTCCAGATTGACATGGCTTTCAACGTCTTCTTCTTGCTGTACTTTGGCCTGCGTGTAAGTACATGGGAAACACAAACCAAAGTCGGTCTCTGGAGAAACAGAGTAACCTGTTTAATTGGGTTAGTCTTTGATACAGCTGGGTTATAGTTAGTGGATTGGTTAGATTAGCACATTAACAACATCCACACTGGGACCTGTGAAAAGATGAAAGCCTGTCACTTTGGCCAGTAAACTTGCTGACTGCTCCAATACCCAACATGTTCCCAAATATGTTCTATTAAAAAAAGTCCTGTGTGCAGACCTTCAACCCACTATTCACAGTGTAGTGCTCGATAGTAAAAGGTATGGGAAGAGTCCCTGCTTCCCCTTGCCAGCAGTATCACAGGAAAGTGTTTGTCTGCCTGTGCAGCTCTTGTGGCTGGTCATACTTTTCCAGGATGTGTTCTGTTGTTTTATACAAATACTGAGAATCTCTGGCAGTCAGCTTACCAGCGTATATATAATTCTATAATGTTATTTCTATAATGATTTTACTTGATTTCATATATGAATGTGTTTGTTTTTCCAACAGTTCATTGCAGCTAATGACAAATTATGGTTTTGGCTTGAGGTAAACTCTGTAGTGGATTTCTTCACAGTGCCGCCAGTGTTTGTGTCTGTCTATCTTAACAGAAGCTGGCTTGGTAAGTCTCTTCTTCCTGTTGTCATTCATATTGTGCTTTTAAAAGTCATGGTGTGGCTTGAGAGTTAGTAGCTGACAGAGGTTTCTTTCTCTTAGACATTCTAATCCATTTTTAATAAAAAGCTGATACTTTACTGGTTTTAATAATAACAACCACAATTCTTCCTGTGCATAAGAAGCTCAGCATTGCCACCTAAGGACCATTCTCCATAAAGCAAATATTGCATTTCACACTTGTTACAAATGTAGAGATGTGATAGAGTGAAATGTTTGAAGCAGTCATTGCTCTTTACATAAATCATTTATCTGGAAGATCCAGTAGCTGCGTCCCTCAAGAACAAAATGATCCAGGGCTGTACTGTAGTTACAGTCACGCTTAAAGTACCTGCCAGGTTACAGCCATCAAGTGGGCTGTTTTTAATGTTGATTGATATGTATCTTTCTGAAGCACACCAGCAGTACATACCATCATCATCTTCATCACTGTCACAGTGCTTATTAAATCATTAAATCCTTGTCTCATTTCATCTTAAAGTGTTCATTCGAATTTTAGAATTTTTAAATATGTTTTTTTGGTCTTCTTATTATTTTAATGCAATATTGATTTCAAAGTCTGAAGGCATCAGGTAGGTTTCTTTGGCCCGCAGTACCTGGCCGCACACAGGCCTCTCTGTCACAGCAAGGAATTTTACATTAGCTATCCCTCTGTCTCGTCTTGTCTCATCTCGTCGCTTCCCCATTTTGCCCTGAGGCGGGTTGAAGCTGCAGGAAGCGGATGAGTTTTGGAAGAGCTGCTCCCTTTTCCTGATGAAGGGCCTGTTATTTCAGTATCTTGCCTGAAGCTTAAGCCAGGAACATACCCACCCACCCCCCGCAGTGATGTCACAGTGATGTGTAGCTCCTCAATCATTGTCCTCCTTTTTGTGAATATGGTGCATTTGCTGAATGTTTTGAAAGGTCGAGCATGCTCAGACATTCCAAAAAGTTTACAAGGTTCTACAGTACCAAATGAATATAAACTTTTTTTGTAGAGCTGATCATGTGTCACACACATATTTATCGTCAAGCATTTAAAAGACAAGAATTTATGATGTTATTATTTTGAAGAACAGGTTTTTTCCTATTTTGATTGCTGTTTCTTCTGTATAGGGTTAAGGTTTCTAAGAGCCTTACGACTGATACAGTTTTCAGAAATTTTACAGTTTTTGAATATTTTAAAAACTAGGTAAGTACACATTTCAATAATGTAACCGACTCAATATTTGACTCTTGTTTGAGTTGACTTTTCAAATAGAAAATCCTATGACCTTTTCACACAAGATTTTGTTGTGCTTTTATTTGTTAAAGAGACTAATGCAAATGTAGAATAATGAAATTGGGCCACAATCAGTAAGTAGTTTAACCTTGTTGCTTGTACGTATAAAAATGCTGATGCATGGGGTATTGTTTACTATTAGTGACGTGGATGGATATTGAAACATTTTTTTGTCTTGAAAGCCCTTTTTCCTACAGCATAACTTTTGTTCAGTTCTATAAACATGAGACAGGATGCAGTGACAGGTCATTGCATTTCGAAAAACTAGGCACTAATAAAGTGTAAATCAAAGCTGGACACTAGCATGCAGAAACACTCTATTTATGTTTAAGTGTGTATGAGAAACACTGTAATACCAAACAAGCAACATCAATGATTGCCCATTTTAATGCCCCTCCCTGAACTTGAATGCTAATGTTTGTTTGCTGCATTGCTGAAAAGCTTTAAGATGTGTGAGCCCAAGTACATTAGTTTGTGATCTGGAGCTCCATTCCCTGATTATGAGCATATTCAGTAAGGGTTAGGAGGCCTAGCAACCACCAATCAGAGAAAAGCGCAAAGGCCCAGCCGCTGTTATTAATATGTATAACGCTGCCTACATCAGATTCAATTGCCCACGACACAGAACTTTGAAAGATTGGGGAATTACACATTCCATGGAGTGCTATTTTCTGCAAAGCAAAAGGAACGAAACCCAACAGAGCATGGGTCACCCTAGTTCAGTATCTTTTTCCCTAATAGTGCCAGAGAAAATTTAGTATACTTTCAAGGTAACCACAGAGATGTAACATGATGAAATAATTTTTAGCCTACTAGCTGAAGACTAGCAATTGTCTGTTTTAAATAATGTCTTGCATTATTCTAAACAAGTAATGCTAGAGGGTTTCTTTATGGTTCAATTGTCGGTTGTCTTTAAATAGCAATTCCATCAAGCTTGTGAATTTGTGCTCCATCTTCATAAGCACATGGCTCACAGCTGCTGGATTTATACATCTGGTAAGTCAGAGACTTTCTCCCACGCAACATGACTGTCATGATTGTGTTGCTAATGCAGTGGTGTAATGTGCTGTAGTCATGTGGATGGCTCAATTTGCCTTTACTTTAAATGCCATATATTTACATGCTGAGCCTCTACATGATCCATGTTTTTCCTGTTGTTTTTTTTTATTTTTTTTATTATTTTTTTTTTTTAAATTATGTCACTGATTTCAGGTGGAAAACTCAGGGGATCCTTGGGAAAACTTCCAAAACTCCCAGTCACTTTCTTACTGGGAATGTGTGTACTTACTGATGGTCACTATG
The DNA here is from genome assembly GCA_026779605.1 of Mormyrus hasselquistii. Lineage (NCBI taxonomy): Eukaryota > Metazoa > Chordata > Actinopteri > Osteoglossiformes > Mormyridae > Mormyrus > Mormyrus hasselquistii. Next base: position 17,742,085 of record JAODKE010000068.1, read on the forward strand.
TCCACCGTGGGATATGGAGATGTCTATGCAAGAACCACCCTTGGACGCCTTTTCATGGTCTTCTTCATTCTCGGTGGCTTGGTAAAAACGCTTCTTTTTCCCCTTTGCCAAACACACCCCTAGACCCACGTGTTTAACATCCTAGCAACTGTGGTTGTGTATACGACTCATATGATTCACTGATATGACTCACTCAGCCTGATTTATTCTGAAATGACAAAGTGGCGTTTCAGTGCAATTAGGATAAGTTAATAACCAGCATGTGTGCAGTGAGCCGTCCTAGAGCTGTGTCAGGAGGACGCAATATTGTGTATGCAGGCTTAAGGATAAGTTGACTACAGATGTGGCAGTGGTTCATATACACCTAAAGTCTCATCTCAAAACTGTCAAAGCTTTTATGGAGCTGAAGATGCATATATGTTTTGAGATTGAAGAAAGACGAATCACAGACCCAATTCAGCTGATAAAGGTCAGTGCTGAGATTAGCTCAGTTATGCTGCTCCTTTGGGTCCCTGGGGATGAGACTAAGTAACACTGACGTAATCCTGCAGTTGGAATTCACTGCGAAGTTGGCACTAGGCTGCTGCAGGTCACTGTAGTCCTGTTCTGAGTGTAATTCAGGAGCTGTTTGAATAATTCGAAAACTTCCTGCTACTTTCAAAACTTATAAAACTATCTTTAGCTTTTTGTTTGAGTTAAAGTTGAGTACTGTCACACCATTAAACTGAGAAAGGTAACATTAATATAATATAGATCCATCGTCTAAAGCATAAATATGGTAAAGTGTAAACTGTGTCCTTCCCAGTGTGTGAAATGGGAAACTGCTAGTTTGCCAGTGGAACCCTGGAGCAGGATTATGAAACTGCTGTTTTTAGTAGTTGTCAATGTTTTCAGCACACAACATCTCCCATGTACAATCTACCAATGGCTGAGGCAGCGACATGAGGCAGACGCCCGCGGGGTCACTGCACCACATCCTCACACTGTCAGGCTGCGGAACAACCTGTTGTGTCCTCCCGGTTTGCAGCAATCAGAATGAACTCTCTGATTGGCTGAAAATATCATCTTTATCAGAGGAACACCATGCTGTTTTATAATATTAGGGATCAGGGATTTAAAAAGAAATGATTTTCTTCCTCCGGATTGCAGCCTGAACATTGCAGCCATATGGAAATATGAAAATTAAATTATTTTGTGCCCAATCTCAAACCTAATGTCATAGTACTTTTTAACCCTCATCTTTTAAAATGACAGTTCTCTCATCTTTGTGCTTCGATTTTAGCATTGTCTTCTATCTCCTTCTATCTTCTTCTCAGGCCATGTTTGCCAGCTACGTCCCTGAAATCATAGAGTTAATAGGAAACCGCAAGAAATATGGGGGTACCTATAGTGCGGTTAATGGCAGAAAGTAAGTACCATGCAAGGCTTTGCTGTGTCTGTGCTGTAGGACACTGTGAATTGTGCTTTTCATCCTGTGCTTGTTCGCCATGGTTGTTCCCCCAGTACCAAAGATTTCTGCAGTCATTCATAATTAGAAGTGTCGTTTTGGCCAATAGCAGAAAGGCTATGATCATTCAGGATAAAAGATTGCTGCCCTTTTATTCATGCACAGTCTTCTTAACTTCTTTGTTGTTGCAACACACTTGCTCTTCATCTGTTTCATAGTCAGTGTGATGCAGTACCTAAGGTGGCCACAAGGGTCTTACTGCCCCCTAAGCATTCCCTTTTTAGACTCACCACACACACTTTGCAGTTCTTTCATTTGGCATTATATTTATTTGCATCACCGTTTTAGCACATAGTCACACATGTTCTTTATGTGCCAAGGTCTGGTGTCTTTTTCATGGTTATTTACTGGTTAGCTATTGCTTCCCAAATAAGCACTCAAACATATTTTAAATATAGGTGGACAGTCTGCACACAGAAACAGTGTAAAATGTGCAGGCTGTGCAGCCTTTGGTGCTGGTCGTCCTCCTTTGGGGAGGGTTTGCTGGCAGGTCAAGAGGCAGCATCGGGTCTGTAAGGAACGTCCTAGGGGAGGCTGGGAAAGTGCCAGCAGTTACAGGTCACCATAAGTGCTCATGGCCCTTTGCAATTATTCCATTTACAGTTTATTTTTATGACCAAATCTCTCTTTATTAAAAATGAAACATTTCACTGATGGTCTACTCTAGCAATATTCTGTCTGCTTCAACTAATTTTTTTGGTCTTTCTTGGTCCCACAAATTTTTTCATTTTAATTTTTTATGTTGAACTTTAAACCATTAAGAATGACTCGTTAATATTCTTTCAGATGTTTCTTCATCTGTTGGTACAATAACCCAACCTGTCATTTTCAAAGTAGCCTTCTTTCTCCTTCTGAAGCCACACTTTCTCTCATTGCAGACATATTGTTGTCTGTGGTCACATCACACTGGAAAGTGTATCCAACTTCCTGAAAGACTTCCTACACAAGGACAGGGATGATGTCAATGTAGAAATTGTTTTTCTTCATAAGTAAGTATAATTGTATTTGGTTGTAGCTTTCAAGTACAGATTCACTAATAAGACATTTGAGGTACTCATTTACTCCATTTTATCCCACATTGCGGCTTTCGCTCTGCTAACTCTTTGCATGTTCTCTATGCAGTATTTCCCCTAATCTTGAGCTGGAAGCCTTATTTAAACGCCATTTTACTCAGGTGGAATTTTACCAAGGATCTGTTCTCAACCCACATGATCTTGCCAGAGTTAAGGTAATGTCTCTTATTTGTGGGGAAAAAAACATCCAGTAACAAATTAGATGTGGTAACGTGACAGTTGACTGGCAAGGGTGCCTGTAAAACCGAAAGGAAACTACGAGTGTGTCTCTGTATTAGAGGAGTAATCGACTTGTCGTCTCCTCTGAGCAGATTGAGTCAGCCGACGCCTGTCTCATCCTAGCTAACAAATACTGTGCTGATCCTGATGCTGAAGATGCCTCTAATATCATGAGGTAAACCATTAAAGCCCACTGGCTTCACTCTTCTCCATCTTGAGTTATTTATTTTTTTTAGATATTTTAGATTTTTTTCATTCAGATTTTTTTGTAAACAATCCTCCTGTTGGTACTTTATTGGCAGTTTCTACCTAAAACAAACTGTGCTATTTATAGAAGTAAGTGGAGGAGTTCAGGACATACTGTAGCACTGTTATGACAAAAGGCTGAAAGGCATCCAGAGAGCACAGTGTATCACTGGATTCAAATGCACTGCTCTTTAGATTTAGGGTACAGTGTGTGTCAGCTCTTTTAAGACCCTCTAGATGCAGCATGCCCTCTCACAGAAAGAAGAGTAGACGTGACATCTCACGTTGTAGAGAGACATGTCAAATCATATCACGGTGTAGAGTAGATGCAGCAGACCATCTCACGGTATAGTATGGACGCGACAGACCATCTGAAGGTGAAGAGAGAGATGCAGGAGACAAAGCCAACCGTCCCACGGTGTAGAGTAGACGTGGCAGATTGTCTCACAGGGAAGAGTAGACAAGGCTGACTGTTTCATGGTAAAAATTAGATGAGGCAGACTGTATCATGGTGTAGAGTAGACGCAGAAAGACCAACAGGAAATAAGCTAGATACACCATACTAGCACTGTGTGACTCACTTCCCATAGTCAGAAATTAGCCAGTCCAAATCCCATGGTATGCAGAGTGGTTACACCTTTGGGCCCTTGAGCAAGGCCTTTCATTCCAGTTGCTCCAGGGACTGGCTGACCCTGCTTTTGCAATTGTACCTTGCTTTGGATAAATGTGTCTGCTAAATAAATGATCCAGGGATGGGGGGCATGGTGGTGCAGTGGTTGGCACTGTTGTCTCACACTTCTGGAACCTGGGTTTGAGTCTCTGCGAGGGTTCCATGCAAGTAGAGTTTGCATGTTCTCCCTGTGTCGTTGTTTCCTTTAGGTACTCCACTCCCTCCCAGTCTAAAAAAGTGGAGGCTTTCTCAGGTTACCAAATTACCCATAGGTGTGAATGGTATGTTAATGTGCCACCCATGACCCGGAATAGGACAAGCAGTTTCAGAAAATGGATGGATGATCTAAGGGAAATTTATTTGCATACAGCCTAAAGGAACAAAACGTTCCCTGAAGTACAGTGTGGCTTATGTGCAAACTTGCCAGGACAAGTTTTTGGGCTTTATACTTCATGCAGATTTTCAGCGCTAGATGCTAGCTGACACTAAAGTTCAAATGGTGGCAGCGGGTTTGATGAAACCAGCTGTCTGAGAATGTTGTTTGTCCATAGGGTCATATCCATCAAGAATTATCATCCAAAGATACGGATAATAACTCAGATGCTGCAGTATCACAACAAGGTGGGTGAAGACCTTATTAATCTGTGTTTCTAGTCGCTGGTGATACTTTTATAGGTAATAATGTATCCCAGTATTTCAGTTCTGGTTAATGTGCTTGGCAAACTGAACAGCCACATCAGGGTGTTACTGCTTCACTACTGATGCTTTCCATCTGAGTGGATATGTGATATATTTGAGTCTGGGTTTCTCCTGTCTGCGCCACATGGCTCTAGGCCCATCTACTGAATATTCCCAGCTGGAACTGGAGGGAGGGGGATGATGCCATCTGCCTGGCTGAGCTGAAGGCGGGCTTCATCGCCCAAAGCTGCCTGGCACAGGGACTCTCTACCATGCTCGCCAACTTGTTTTCTATGAGGTCCTTCATCAAGGTACATGAGCCCACTTAAGGTTTCAAGTTGTACATTTTTATTCCCACTATTGATAAATGCAGAACATCCAAACAGATACAGCTATAAAATATGAAGTTAAATTCTCAGGTTCATGTCTTAGAGTCTTTACTCTTTTTAATTAAAATTCCTACATCCCAGCAAAATAGCCTCTGCTTGAATATTTTAACATACTATTAGTTTTAAAATTGATGACATTGTCCCATGTCTGCATGTTCTTTACCGCATTACTGCATGTTCTTTGAATATGAACGGCATCTCTGTCGTGAATATTGTCATGATTCTTGTAGATTGAGGAAGACACCTGGCAGAAGTACTACCTGGAGGGAGTGGCTAATGAGATGTACACAGAATATCTCTCCAGCGCTTTTGTGGGGCTCTCCTTCCCCATGGTTTGTGAGTAAGTGCCCTGCTCTGCAGATCTCTTGCAGCTTTATCCACAGCAGTGTCCGATTCTGTCACTGATGCCATCTCTGTTCCTCTGTAATTTTCATCAAAATCTTTGCATGGAAATAATGAGACTTGTTGAATTTTTTTAAGTATTATATTGTCATCATACATACACGCAATGAATCTGTATGTTGTTGACATGTATCCTAGACTCTGTTACGTGAAACTGAAGCTGTTGATGATAGCCATTGAGTGCAAGTCCGAACAAAGGGAAAGCAGGTAAAATCTACTTGTATTGCCCTCTTAAGTGCCCATAGTCAAGAAGCGTCTGATGGAACTGTGTGTAGTGTGGTGCAGCAGAGGGTAGAGTGATGGGACAGCAGGCCGTGTGGTACAGCAGAAGGTGGAGTGATGGGAGAGCAGGCCATGTGGTATAGCAGAGGGTGGAGTGATGGGACAGCAGGCCGTGTGGTACTGCAGAGGATAGACTAAGGGGACAGCAGGCTGTATGGTATAGCAGAGGGTGGAGTGATTGGACAACAGGCCGTGTGATACAGCAGAGGATAGACTAAGGGGACAGCAGGCCGTGTGGTGCAGCAGAGGGTGGAGTGATGGGACAGCAGACTCATACCAGATTTTCTAATACCGATACCAATTTTGAGATTTGAGGATTATTGATTCAATTATACTATACTGGCTATTGCACAATAATATTTTTTTCAGTTATAAATAAAGATTTTCCCTATTGTTATGCGTAGTTATTTAAAAGTCCTCACCAAGATAACATGATATAATGCAGTCTAAAAATAAACTTGTTTTATTGTCATTAATACTGCTTTTGAGAAAAGTACGACAAAATATATTAGTTTTCAAGAGTCAAATGCATGTTCCAAACCCGCGTCTTAGTGACAGTAGAGTTGCGGTGTGCCCTCTGGTGGATATACTGAATGACAACACAAAACATGCTTGAAGATCCGTCTTCAGTCTCTCTGTGTCTTTTTAAATGTCATTCATTGGCCGTTATAAACGCCGATATCGATTTATGTGCAGTTGGCACTGGTGTATCAGGGTTCTAATGACAGTAAAGAGGTTCTATTCTAAGCATACTCTGTTTAATTCTATATGTGTTTTTCATCAAACGTGTTACATTTTGCAGATTACTCAGGTTCCTTCTTTGTTTGTTAGAGACTTATAACCAGTCACTTTCCTTTGCAATAGTATTCTTATCAACCCTGGAAACCATGTTAAGATTAAAGAAGGCACCCTGGGGTTCTTCATTGCCAGTGATGCCAAAGAAGTAAAGAGGTAAGTCTTCCTGCTTTATACTGGACTGCAAATGAGACATTCCATTCCCCAGACAGTGGCAGAAACCAGCCATTTTTCACATCATGATTCATGTTTTAATAAGTTTGATTTGGTCTGTTTTGGATGCTGTCTCAGTTTTCATCAGCCTAGGGAAATGTCTCTGTTGTTATTTTTGTAGAGCATTTTTCTACTGCAAAGCCTGTCACGATGACATCACAGACCCCAAAAGAATAAAGAAGTGTGGCTGTAAGCGATGTGAGTACATGACCCTGCCTCTGCAGCTACAGTGTGATCTGGCAGGTTTTTTTCATTTCATGAAGTCCTCTTCATTGCTCCCCCCCAACACTGTCAGATCATCATCAGCATCACCTATTAAGTCAGTAGCTGTTTCTGTGCTGCTTATCCTGTTAATTGTCCTGTGTTTCTGCAGTGTGGCTGCAGGATCAATATTATTTATAGGAGGCGGACAACAAAACAGGAATACCTGGCCAATAGTTTATGAGGTTTCGTGCCTATATATTTGCGGTTTGGTGGCCAATTTTCATATGGAATGAGCTTCACATTCCATTAGTAAGAGCAGATTGAATTAGCAGAGCAATTGCACATCTGTACATAAAATACTTCAATCCACACAATACAAGGGGAGACATATCAAAGTTCAAAAGAGGACAAATAGTTGGTCCGCATTTAGCTGGTGCATCTGTGACCAGGACAGCAATTCTTTGTGGCGTATCCACAACCAAGATATCCAAGGTAATGTCAGCATACCACCACAAAGGATGCACCACATCCAACAGGAGTAACTGTGGATACAAGAGGAATCTGTCTGAAAGGCATGTATCCAGAAAACATAAAACCACAGCTGCAGAATTAAATGTGTACCTCACCAAATCTGTTTGTTGAGTGCACCACAGGGTCAATATTCATGATTGGGGTGCTATACCCAAACCTCGTGCCAATTCCAAACATTGGTTTCAATGGTACCAACAGCACAAATGTTGAGCTGTAGGCAATGTGAAACATGTATTGTTCTCTGGTGAGTCCACCCGCACTGTCTTTCCCACATCCGAGAGAGTTATGGTGTGGAGAAGCCCCAAAGAGATTTACCACATAAACTGTTGTGTACCCAGAGTGCAGCACAGGGGTGGATCAGTGATGGTTTCAGTTGCAATACTATGGCATTCCTTAGGCCTAATACTTGATGGGCACATCACTGCCAAGGACTATTGAACCATTCTAAAGGACTGAAAAATGTTCACTCAATGGTTCAAACATTGTATCCTGAAGGTGGTGCCATGTATCAAAGATGATAATGCACCAATACACAGCAAGCCTGGTGACAGAGTGGTTTGAGGAATATGAAAGTGAAGTTGAACATCTCCGATGGCCTGCGCAGTCACCTTATCTGTATTTTATTGAGCTACATTAGGGTGTTTTAGAGAAGCGAGTTAGGAAATGTTTCCCTCCACCAGCATCACATAGTGACCCGGCCATTGTTCTGCAAGAGCAATGGCTCAAAATCCCTCTGGCCATTGTGCAGGACTTGTATCTCTCATTCCCAAGATGAATTGATGCTGTATAGTCTGCAAAAGAAGGCCTTTCACCATACTAAGAAATTGCTGTGGTCTAATGCCAGGTGTTTCAGTTTCATAATCTAACCCATTTATGTGTAATTTGTTGTGCAGCTACTCGCATGTATAATTTATCTGAGAAGCTGTTGAAATCAGGACAATATAATAGGGAGACATCATTATCAATACAGAAATGTACCCACTTTCATAAATGTTCCATGTATATTTGTGTACTGTATGTGCGCCATGATTTTCTGATGTTTACCGTATTTGTCAGCTACAGCAGGGTGGACATTTGGAGGGTGATCTGTGCTTTTTATGACTATTGACATGTTTCTGATGTATCTTTTCCCTTGCTTCCTTGGAATACAACATTGTACTTTAACTGCTCACTGGTAGTGATTTATTGTGAGTAAACAGGTTCCCTGTTGGCCAGAGTATAGTCCAGCTGTCTTTAGCGGTGGTTTATTTCTCTGTGTTGCATGTGCTGGTGTCGTGGCTGCAACCCCCTTAGGCGTGTCCCCGATGTAACCCCTATGCAAACAATCTATGTTATTACCAGTGGGGCTGCTTCGACGCGCCGTGGCACTATTTCCGGAAAACAGCCGATGGCTTTTTGACCACAATGCGTCCGGATTTTCCCTCCCCCCACAGATTTACTGACTTGCAGACTGAGCTCCACAAAGTCTGTTTCTTAGGAATGCCATCATTGGGCTATTCAGTTGAAGTACACCAATTAAAAATGTACCAATGGAAAGATGGATGCACATACTACCCCTGAATCTGTTCAGAGCTGTTTCCTCCAGCACCTGGAGAGTTATCGCTGTCCTCTCTGGGCAGCTGTAAACAGAGGCCTGCGTTCACATTAATTGCATTTCTTGCAATGTGACGTCGCGTTGCTTTGAGGACTCAGTGCCAGGTGTTGAGTGTGTGTGACTAAGTCGTCTGTCGTCCTGTAGTTTCGTATCATTGTCTGTGTGCCCCTAACACAACGACATGCTACATGGTCACGCGTCAGTCCTGCATGGCGATGGCTAACATGCATGTGTGTGCATGCCCCACCATGACCGCCGGTCCTGGGATGTGTCATTGACTGCAGCTCCACTGGGGTGTGTGCGAGATCTGGCTCCTGTAGAGAGAGCTTGCGCAGAGGTCCATGGATCAACATCATCTGACGGGTGGCCCTACTATAACTGATGTGCTTTTAGCTGCGTCAATCATCCAATGGAGAGGATATTAAAGCTCACACTTTCACAAGTAATAATGAAACCATCCTATGCTCCTCCTCTGGCCAGTTGATGCTGACTGCCAAGAACAGAAGGGGCCTCGTAGCTGTGATTCATCCCGCCCCAAACTCAGTTCTGTCCCTCATCCCCCGGTTATGTGCCTCAGCTGGTATCCCCTCTCTGTCCTGCCTCTTTGTCTCCCCCATCTTTGGGTTTGCTAGGCAGGGGGGGGATTTGAATAGTTCTGTTGTTTTTTGTGAATACTGCAGCTGCGAAGTTTATTGGCTGCCCATAGCATCCTTATGATTTTTTTCCTCCTGACTGAACCTGGCTTGCTCTGGGGTGGGATGCATATTTGATGAAAACAGATTTACATAATTTACATTCTCCCGACTGCAGGTGACCTTGCATTACATCTACACC
>JAODKE010000068.1:17758740-17775565 GCA_026779605.1 Mormyrus hasselquistii
AGTTCTCCCCAAGCGAGCTTGATGGGCCGAATGGCCTCCTCTCGTTTGTATATTTCTTATGTTCTTATGTATGTTCTTATGAGACCCCACTCCAGTCAGTTAATTAGTTGTCTAGCTTGTTCTTTCTCACCATCTGTGGTAAGTTTAGCAGACATGCCATTTCATGTTGCCAAATCTGTGCCCTTGTGTAATTGATAGGCCACCACCAAGATCACTAACCCTATGTAACTCAAAAATCTTAGAGACATACATTAACCATTCAGGCTTCACCTATGGATATCAAAATTTCCCATGAGCAAAGCATTTTCTTTCTACTCTTATGTTCATCATACATACTCATTGACTTACTTCTTTCTGTTAAATAATATTTACAGCTTGTTAGCTTCTGTGAGTATTGTAGTGTAGTCATCTCTGACCATGCCTCCACTTCCACAGACAGACTGCCCCGCAGAAAATCAGATGATATCCCATGGGGGAAAGCAAGGGTATGGCCATTAGGTTATACTACACTAGTGCGCCCTAGTGCTTGTAAACTTTCAGGAAGAAAAGGAGGTACACCTCCATCTCCATAAGAAGCACCATACCCGAGGGCGGAACAACTGAACACTGGGCCCTGGGGCAAAAGTGGACCATAAAGCAGCCCCTTTCTAAATTCACACCTGGGGCGTGCTTACACCAGTTGCAGATGATGAAATTCAAGTAGCCTCCAAATATCATACCCATCATGCACTGCAGTAGTTAGGGAATTCCACAAACATTTTTTTTTTTGTTAAATAGATGCCTCCACAACATAGCTTGGACTTCAAAACATTAAAGTATTATATTTCAAAATTGTTTTAAGTATTGTACCAAATATTTTTTCGTGTTATGACTCCCACCATAATAATTGCATATATAAAACTGAAATATAAAAGCAGCATGTAACAAATCCATATAATATCCATGACATTAGTACTTTAATCCTCTTGAATGTTTCACATACATGTGAGATTTGCAGTTGAAGAGGGGTCCTCGACCTCACTGAGACTCCGAGCCCTGGTACAGCCGTCCTGGCTGTCCTGCCTACCAGTCCACCACTGACCATACCCAAGGTGGAGGAGAACATCGCTTTGGTTTCCTTCTTGCCTCCTATGTGGTCCTGCATACGGCACAGGGCATAGATGGAGCTGATCAAAACTGTCACAAGAGGTTTTATATTGCTGGGAAAGATGTGGCCACACTCATACCATGCAGGAAAAAAACGGGGACTGAGGTTGTGGTAATACATATTTATTCTATTATCATTAGCTGGGCTGTCTAACCTGGAAAGATAATAAATACAAAGTAACATTTTTCACACATCTACAAATAACTTTTAAGTCACCAAACCATCACTTTCTAATTCACAGCTGGTCATTGCAGATGAACCGGTTGCCCTCAGAGTGCTTTCCATAATAAGCGTAGCGGCACTTGGCAAACACCCCTGCAACATATAACCGGGCATGATCAGTTCTACACAGCCAGAAGTTAACAGGCAGGCTGCGCTCTGCTTGCCACACTCACTCACCTTTGTGGCCTTTGTTGTCTTGTGAGCCTCTAGGCAGTGGAGTATACAGCTGGCTCACAGGTTCATTCTTGGCATTATCACACTGCTGGTCAGGACATACAAACATGGTGCAAGATTAGAGTGCAGGCCTCCAGTTCTATTTATAACAACATCTCTTTACTTCTTCCCTCTGTGTTTTGAGGCTTTTCCTCCAGTCCGACCCCTCCCCCCCGGCCGCGGGGTCCTCACCGCCTCAGCCGTGGGCTTCACCACCTTCATGAAGGCCCCTCGTGTCTCTGCCTCTGCCCGCTCACGCTCACCCACCTGTCTGCTGTCCAGGAACTTCAGCTTGTTCAGTTTGTGCAGCACAAAATACCTGCCAGGCACCAGAGGTCACAGATCCCATACTCACAGGTCCTCCGTCCAGGCGTAGCCTCGCCGGTCAGGCTCACCTATAGCGCTGGTAATCCTCCTCATTATTCTCCAGGCTCACCAGCTGGTTTGGACATGCCTGATTGCCCAACAAACTCAGGTACTCCAGCGAAGGTGTTGCTTTATGCAGGTGCTCCACCAGGGCAGCAACGTCTGTGATGTGACGTGAGCATTAAGGAGGACTCATCTCAAAGCTGTGATTTTAATGCCATCCAGTCCCCACTTCCAGCACAGAGTCAAATTCGCCAGACAGGTGGATTCACATACCAGCTCGATCATCTCTATGATCAATGGCCCCTGAACTGCAGCTGAATGACATCAGACCTCCAATCTGAAGCCAAATTTGAACGGTCCAGGTACATCTACTTTTATTCCGTTGTATACAGGACAGAATAATCTGAGCAGACAGCTCCCCTCATAGCCAGGTAGTGGATTGCCAGCTGCCTTAAATACCTGGCTATATATATCAACATTAAGCCACACAAGCAATGGATCTACTCCGTGACTCGAGGATGGAGAACATTGAACATCTCCAAGAACCTCGGTGTCTCAACACATTCGGATTGGGCAAAACTTTGTCAAGGCATTTTTTTATACCCAGCATCCATTAGAGGTCACTGCTGGTACATACAGGATAAAGAAAAAAAAAAGAGAGAGAGAGAAATCAACCATTTTTAAAGCTGACACAAGGAAAAGAAAGTTTAGCTTTGTTTTGGAAGCCTGAATCATTGCCCTGAAAAAAATAAATAAATAAAAGATCCTTTTGAAAGGATATCTGGTTCTTATTCAGTGTCAGGGTCCGGAGACAGGGTAAATGGGGCAGCCCCAGGTCATTTCCCAGGAGATTGTTATCTGCGACGAGCTCTTCCAACTGCCCAAACGCCTTTAGCCCTGCCAGCGACCTGCAGTGATGTAAGAGCGAGAGATACAGCCTGCTAGTGCACACAGACACCAGCAAATGATGCTACATGCAGACATGCAGAAAGCACTCTTGATACTTACTGAGCAAAGGAACAGTGCAATGAAATAAATGCCAGCAAACCTGCTAGTGTTTCACATTCCTTAGAATGTGATTTATAAGTATCTACCAGAATCATGAGAATCAGTACCCACTGAGCCACAGTGTCACAAAAAGCCAGTTTCCATAGGAATGAAAGGGGGGGAGAAAAGGCAGAGGAGGAGGAGGTGAAGACGAGGTGGAGGAGGGCATGCAATCTGAGCAACCTTTGAAAGGCAAAGGATGAAATAGCTTTGAGTCCCAGACCAGGCATCAACACTGTGCAATGTATGAATATGAATATGAATATTACCATTGCAAGGCTTTTCGATCACTGATTGCTTTCATGGGCGTAAGAGGAAGTGAACTATCACCTGTTGGTTTTTGAATTCCTTGAAAAGGTCAAGAAATCTATTCAACAGATATCTGGTCAGGTTTGACACAGCAGTGTCACTATATGTCTCATCCACTTTATAGCTGAAATATCTCCATATTTCACTTCAGGCCCCAAAACATTTTTTTTCAAAATGCTGGCATTATGCAGTTTTCAAGATTCTAGTACCATTGTCTTTCTTCAGCATCAGTTTACCGTGCAACCCTAGTGCAATGACACCCAGATCAGCAGCTTCACTGCCCCTCTGCCTAGGTGAAGCAGCAGGCAGCACCACAAAACCTGGCCAGTAAAGCAACAGGCAACTAAAAGGTGGCTTTAGACTTGCTTCTCCCACTTACAGGCATCCCTGAGGGGTTCCCACAGGCTCCAACTTGACTGACAGAAATCCTGGTCAATCAGGAGGTGTCACTAATCAATCCTCCATCCAAAACACAATCCTCTTCCTCCTGAAACATTACACAGACCCCTGACAGCATACAGCACCTCCCTGTCCAGGAGCTCAGTGAAGACCACCTTCAGCATTGCGACCAGGAAAGATGAGCATCACTGACAAGGAGCCCATATGTTACAATAAATCAATGTTCTGCCATAAATCAGCAGATATTCCTTGCCTTGGAAGGAGGAGGTTCACAGAAGCTGTCCAATAATCAGTGTGCAACATCCTACGACTACATTTCCCAAGATGCCCCCTGAGAAAGCATGTGCCTTGACAGGATTCAATTCTAATGCAGCACCGAACAGGAAATGGGCAGTGACACAGCCATCAGAGGTCTCCTCTCACGTGCTTCCCTCTACACAGGGCTTCAAAGGGCGACAGCTGGACCTTCTATGACATGTGACCCAAAGTCTGAGGAGCAGCAGGAGGCAAACAGCATGCTGCTCACACATGATTTCTTTACCACACATAACACTTTAATATTGTGAAAGCAGATATTTTTGAATTAGAGCCTGTTTGGGGACGTACAGCTACAAATTATTGAAGGAAAACACATTGCCAGTTAACTCATGACGCATGGAATCCTTCACAATGCAGATAGGGTAAAGAGCTGCAGTTAATGACAGAGAGCAAGGCCAGCAGCTTATGATCTCTGCCTTTGGTGCTGCACTTATACAGCTTTAATACTTATTCAATCCATTCAACCGTTCTTCTCACAATGATCTCTGAAGGAGCACTATGACAAGAGCTTCAGGCACTCCATGCCTCCGTGGTGTCCACCAAATCCAAAACATGCATCTTCTGATGGTCCTACAACTATATAGCTGTCCATGTGTTCAGGGAGTGTGACTTTACTGAATTATAGATAAAGCTGTTTTTTGGAAGGTTTAGCGCCTGTTTGTGAACTGAGATAAAAGTACATATTCTCTATACATTAGGGTGGTTTACAATGCATAGGAAAAAAATAAAAGTTAAAAAATCCCAAGTGTTTTTGTACTTTTTTCGTTACCTGTGGTATAAAGATTTTAATGTAAATCAGATATAATGTAAAATATGATTATGCTTGAAGCACATTTAGTGCTGCCTCAAAACAGGTGAGCTTGCTGAAAAGCCCGAAAATTGCAGTTTATTTATAAATTCAGTATTAAACTTCAAATTTGAACAAAAGCTTCTTATTTTTGCTTGGCCAAAGCATATTAAACCAGATATTAAATTGATCATAAGAGATACTACACTTGATCTTAGCCAAAAGGCTGAGAAGCGATACCCACAAACAAACCTTACTTTTATGAAAGGATAGCCATTTTGATTTGTGTTGATTTTCTTTTTCGTTAATCGCAAGAGTGAAAGTGTACAGCACCTTTGTTGCAAATCGGTGGAACATTTGTTATATAGATATCAGCATAATTCAAATCAGTCAGTACTACATTGTACAAAGAATGTATGAAATAGGCCTACATGACTAAAAGCCACTGCTTGGTTCTATATCAATCAGCAGTGATCTCTTTCTAGTTCAAATCCTGATTACTGCACAACTTCAAACATTATTGCAGACACTGGAATTACTGCTTTTGGATGCCATCTCTGGTATTTAGAGTAGGAATTTGCACCTCATGCCCTGCTTTCTGATCTTGTTTCAACTGATATCAAGTTAAATATGGCCTCTTGTCTCATAACTGCAAATAAACCTGAATCTGCTGGTAAAAGGTCAATCAAACAAGCTGCTGATGAACGGTCAATCAAAGAAGATTTAAGTGACAAAACACTTGATTATTTCATCAGGCAAGCATCACATTTCATTTTTCCATGTCCCAAATCTCGACAGATCTTTTCTGACTTTGCCTGCAATGGCCATAGCTGGAATCATACCAGCATGCTCTGGAAAGAAGGCTCCTGGCTGGGTAATTGCAATTGCTTAGAACAGGACTGTTCCCAAACACAGAGCACGAGTGGCACATTTCTGCAGGCGCAGGTTCTCTTTTGCAAAGAGAAAATGATACATGGTGTCACAGTTTGTTTCTATATAACACACCACACATGTATCAATGGAAAACACTTAGTGCTGTGAAAAGTCATGGTTTGACCGTGTCTGGGGCAACAGGAACATAGTAATGACTCTGCTATCATCTACTTTACCAGTCTAACTATGTCAAACTAGCAGTTAAACAGTGACCACGTGCTAGCATTCATTAGAATTTATCATGTTATTGTGATATAGGACAAACATTTATTTAGCATCAATAGATGCTTTTGTCCAAAGTGACAAATGTTTTTGAGAAAGCTGGGTCAGTCTGTTCATGAAGTAACTAGGGTTACGAGACTTGCTCAAGGCCCCAGTGATAAAATGGAATCAGCCTGCTGACCACAGGATCTGAAAGAGCAACCTCAGAGCCACAGTGTGTGAGGAAGCCATGCAAGGCCAAGAAATATTTGCTTAATTTCTTAACAAAACACTGGCTTACTTCAGCTGATTGAAGCTGACATCCAAACGCCTGGCAAGCCCACCATACTGTTCTCCAAGAGAGGCTGGGATTTCTTCAATGTCTTGTCCAATGTAAGAAATCTTGAAATAAAACATAAGGAGAATTAGTTTCACAAAAAGACACGTACATCTTGCATGTATACAAATTATAATACGGGACAAATCTTTTCGGGGACCGTGACAAAAATACCCCCTCCGTTAGAAGCATGCGGTTAATTATTCTGAGTACACTAAGTACAACTTGAGTCACGATGGACACAAAACTATCTGAATGTCCCTAATAAAATTAGAGTTGTTTACAGTGTGACACGAGCAAAAGCAAGAAACTACAGCTATGGAAAACATAGTCAGTCCAGCAACTTCGTACCACTCCTGGACCTAGATCCGAAAGTATCCGGAACACACCGTTGAGTCACGTGACCAAAACGGATTCGTGTCCAGGACGGCTTTGCGCCCCTCACGCGGAGCAGAAATCACAAATATGAACGTCAAATGCTGAGATTCAGACACTAACCTGATATCCGGCCACGACGGCCATTGCCGTGCGTCGCTATGTGGTGGCTGTGCTGCTGCCGGTCACGTTGTGGCCGCAGACTTCACGCTTCCGCGTGCCAAAGTCAGGTGATCTGCAGCCGGCATTAGCTGCGCCAGGGCGGTCACCAGGCAGCCAGACTCTATTGGTTGTAGCACACTCCGGCGTGGGTCTGGTCTTATCACTGATAACATAAACCTCGCTGTGCGGGTGTACCTGTATTTCAGCGTCAAACCACGACATCATGTGTAAATAAGCAAACACTGCACATGAGTCATTCTGTTACAAAAATACTGTATTTTACCTCTTAGAGGAAATCATATTGTAATATTACACAAATATTATGAGGATCCTATGCTTTATTTAGCTTGAAATTTGTCCTGATGTTCATAAATTAATATTTTTGCTATGCCCATTTTTTGGTTTTAAAATAATGAATAAAATCATTAAAGTTCATTTAGTTTCAGTAACTACTTATCCTGTTCAGGGTTGCGGAGGGTCCAGAGCCTGTGAGCACAAGGCCGGGAACAATCCAGGATAGGGCACTACCCCATCACAGGGCAGACTCCCACAGTTTGCTGACTCCAGTTAAACCTCAGCATGTTTTTGAACTTGTGGGGGGGAAACAGGAATACCTGGACGAAACCCCACACTCATGGGGACCATGGTGGAGACTCAAACCCTGGTCCCAGAGTGTGAGGCAACAGTGCTAACCACCACAACACTGTGCCATCCCACCGTTAAAGTCAAGAATAACTTTTTTTTTTTCATAAGTATAAATACTAAACGAAATAATATTTAAAAAATTGATTTTCTCATTTAAATGTCTTAATTTTTTAATGTCATCTCTGTTGCTAGCAGAGCTCCCCCTGCAACTCAAAAATGGATTATCCCAATACCATGTGACCAGTATTACATGATGTGATTTTCCTCTGTGGTGGACATTTGAACTAACTGTGATGAGTGTTCTTCTATTTTTTCCAGTATTTTGTCTAATGATGGATTAAGTTTTCTGAAGCAATGAAGCTTTGAATCCAAATGTGTCAGAAAGGATTAATTATTCAAAGCTTTGCAGAATACAGTGCATGCTAGTGACCACTGATGGTAAAAAATAGCAGGATCATTACATGCTTTTATTACTGGTTTTATTCTGTATATGACTGATTTCTGTATAAAGTGTGTAATTGTAATCCTTATCATTCACTACTTTGACATATCTACGAATAGATATTTTTGCTTGTGTAACTGATATAGAAAAGTGTTTGTGTGACACAGAGAGAGAAAGAGATGCAATGTACAAACGATTGACATTAATACTATGCTTGACATTACCACACTATGCAACTGCGGAGAACTATTGACAAAGCTGGCATCAATTCAACCTGCTACGCTGCCTGCCGGTACCCCATAGCCACATTTAACGATAACTAGCTTGTCGCATTGAAAAGCAACCATTTAAAACTAGCTTCCCCAATACTGGCAGTACTGAAGTGGATCCTTAAATCTGGGGATAATTTGGTCACTGAAGTAGCATTGAAGTTCAACAGTTGTATCAGGTGTGGCATTTGTGACCTGCCTGGTTTCCTCCACGTCTGTCCAGCATACCCTGATGTTCTGCAAAACATAATAAACATTAACTATTGCTGTCAAATGTCAGTGCACTATGTTACATAAAGTGCACCACATTGAGTTGCTGAAGCAGCTGGCTGACAATCTGCAGGAGGTTCTTCAGGTGTATTTGATGTAGAAGGCTCTACAGCTGTTTTTGATCCCATGCCTTGCAGCGGCACTCTGTAATGTGAGGTTACTGCAAGATAAGCATCCATATGAAATGAAGTCCACATGTCTGCTGTCAGGCTTGCGGCTGATGCCTTATGCTCTTCCACCTAGTTTTTTTCGTTGTTATTTTTTTTTGTATTTACTTGCTGCCATTTCCTTTAAAGCAGATCTTGTCGGTAGAGTGTCAACAGGCTAAAGCATTCTTACTAACTCTCTAAATCATCCAGTACAATCATATTCATCTACAGACACACACACACACACACACATCATTTATTTGTGTTCATGTGTTTATGTGTTCATGACATCTCCTTCATGCTTTGCATGAAAATGTCTATTCATTGATGAGGCATTATAATTGTTTGCTGAGAGAAGATCAGGCACTGGACCTTACGGAAAATAATATTCATGTATTGTTATATGCAAGGAATAAGTACTTTAGAATTATGATGACATGTTTATGATATACCATATTTGGAGATTGCACAGCAAAATGTTCCCAAATGTAAGAACAAGTCCATTCCCTAGATTATTCCATTATTATCAGTTACAATATCTTAAGTCTGTGGGAATGCCACATACTACTTTCAACCAGTTTTTCACTGCTTCTGAATCATCACTAACACAGAGTGTCTGTACGGAAAGAAGTCACACATATCATTTGATTACATGACTTTAGCACCCCCAATACAAGCAACGAATCATGATTTGGGCAACACTCCTTTGTAGTTTTCAAAGCAGGTTCAGATTCTCCATCACATCATTAAGTTTACTGGTGGGTAGCGCTGCGTGTTGGACTGATGGCAATGGTGTCAGAAGTGGTCATATGATGATCTCCAATACATCAAGTAAGGATTCCAGCGGCCATTGTGGGGAGTGCATGAATAGCACATGAATACCGCGGGAACCAAGAAGTGTATCTTACTAGGAAGACCTGATGGTGCGAGCGCAGTCCACCCACTCTGCCTTCCGGGAGAGCAAGCAGAAACAAGCACGCTGGCATGAGAGAAAGGGGCAAAGTCTGCGGTGAAGCTCCCACACTATGAAGGAAAGATGCCCCTGGACACTTACCTGGTCCAAATGCATCAAGCCACCAAGAACAACGGCTGGATCAAGGAGGAGATGGCAGTGGATCTAGCATTGGTGTTGCAGGGGGATGCGCTCCAGGTTTTCTTCAGCCTGGCTCCTGGTGAACAGCAAAATCTTGCTGCCCTGAAAGATGCACTGGAGCCACGTCCATGGAAGCAGAGAGAACCAAGCTGACAAACCAGCAAAGGTGTGATGGAGAGACCTCCATAGCGATATCCTCGCTCGCTGTGGCACTAGCGGAGGCAGAGAGGGCTGCATAAATCCTTTCGCCATCACCAACATCAAGCTGGTTGCCAGCCCATCTGTGCAGAAGCTGCACCTGCGCGCCCGAGGGCCCAGATAGCAAGGAGGAACAGTGCGTGCGAGTAACGGTGGAGACACTGCCCACCAGTAGCTGCCCCCTGCTACCGCTGCAGAGAGCTTGGGCACTTTATTCGGGACTGCCCAGTCCGAGCACCATGCTCTCAACCTGAACACCAACAGGGAAACGCCGAGCGGATGTAAGGGGGGCCCCACCCGCAATGCACGCCAATCCAACCCCAACAGCTGCACCTAGAGAGGGCCGGCTCGGTGAGGCTATTGGTCTGTACATCAACTGGCTGGTAGCTGAAACACCCTGCTGAGCTATGGTGGACACGGGATCCACCAACACCCTGATTTGCCCAGGTAACAGTGAAGCCGTGCCAATCGGCTGGTAAACAACCAACGTGCAGTTGATGTCAGTGACTGGTGTGTGCATGGCCATGACGGGAAAGAGATGGCTGCGCGTTCAGCTGACCGGATGCACCATATTGCAGGACATCTGGCTTGCTAACATCGTTAACCCCTGCATCAATGGGCTGGACCTGCTAACTCGACTGGCGGCCACCATCGATGTGTCGGGGGCAGCCCTCCACCGCAGCGCAGACATGGTGGCCCTCCAGCACAACAGTAGCTGCTGGCGACAGAGAGTGAGGAAGACCACTCGTTGTGGGGAGGGGGCGGCTCACAGCACTGGGGGAAAGAATATCACCAACACAGCCCTAAGCCCTGCCTCAATCATGGAACACAGCAACATCATGGCAGGGGCATTTCCCGAGACGGTGCAAGCTGTACAGGAAGTGTGGCAGTTTAGCAACCGGGACCTGATGGCAGAACAGCAGAATGAGCTCCAGGCTTTACTGGACTCATTCCAGGACATCTTTCCCGCTAAGGATTGATGACCCAATTCCCTGGTGCAGCACCACATCAAAATGGGGGATGCCCCATTCGCCTGCATCCACACACATTACCCCTGGTGAAGCAGCAGGAGGCGGAGCAGAGGATCAGAGAGATGGCAGTGGCAGCAGTCATTGAGCCGACCGACAGCCTATGGGTGGTTTCAACAGTCCTCGTCGCCAAAAACGACAGAACATAACAGTTCTGCATTGATTAACGTTGGCTGAACGTGGTGACGAGGAAAGACTCCCACTCGCTGCCACACATCAACGAGAATGCACTGGACTACATCGCTGAGTTGACATAGTTCAGCACCCTAGACCTCCGGAGTGGCTACTGGCAGGTCAAACTGACCCAGAAGCTCACCCCAAGACTGCTTTCGCCATCACCTATGGACTATGGCACTTTCAGTCAATGCCATTCGGCCTGTGTAATGCCCCAGCCACATTTGAGAGGCTCATGGAGGGCAGGGTTATGGCTGAACCCCCGGAAGTGCTCCCTTCTCCTGCGCTACCTGGGCCATGTCGTCAGCAGGGAAGGCGTGGCCACCGATCCTGAAAAAACAACAGTGATGTGAAAAAGGTACATCGCGTCCAGGGGCTGACAAATGCTTTGCAGTTTTATCATTGCACTGTCTTACTGAGAAGGGAAATACTTTCGCGTGGACGAGTGCCTGTGCTGCGGCTTTTGACCAGCTTCACATGACACTGATATGCCCTTGTGCTAGCACATCCAGATCCATGTCTCCCCTTCATCTTGGTCATGGACACTGTTAACATGGGGCTAGGTGCTGTGCTATCACAGGTGGAATCTGAAGGGGAGTGCGTGGTTGCATACTTCAGCTGCACACTTTCAACCGTTTAAACACTTCCATCCCTAGCTCTGCGGCCGGCAGTTCAGGTTGCAGTTGCACATCAATTTCCACAACCCGGAGGGACGGCTGGCTTGCTGGTTGGAGATGCTGGCAGAGTATAATTTCGAGATTCGGCACTGCCCTGGAAAGCTGCACGGAAACGCAGACGCTCTTTCCCGCTGTCCCTACATCATTGAGAGCTGCCGTCACTGTGGCCGGACACAGGAGTGCAACCATTCCGTCGGGGCAGTAGCTGTGCCCCCCACACCGCACCCGGCAACCAGGCCCACCAGGAGGTAGATCATCAGCAGCTCACCACACAGCAGCACAGCGACCCCATGCTGGCCAGGGTGAGGGAGTGGATGACCGAGGTCAGGCAACCGGGCTGGGAGGCAATTGAAGTGTCCGATCCGGAAACAAAGGCCTACCACTCCCAGTGGGACACCCTGGAGGAGTGCGAAGGGCTGCTGTACCATCACTGGAGATTGCTGAACAGCACTGGGGAGCTGTTGCAGCTGCTGGTGCCACGGCGCCTGTGCCCCGCCGCGTTGAGGTCAGTACACAGGGCCGTCGGGGTCAGGAATATATACTTATATGACTTCTGAATATATACTTATCCCTAATCAGTTATCAAGTAGCTATAGCCAGTACCAACTTGTTACTCTGTCATTTGATGCTATTATATTTTCCTGTTTAGTTGAGTTGTTCAAAGTTACCTGTAACATAACCAGGGAAAGTTCAGCCTTATGTCCAGTAATGTCAAGCACATGTTAAATGCAACTTCTAGGCAATGCTTGTAATTTTATGTGTGGTAATGTTATGTGACTGTGGTGCATTTGCAAGTGTTTATTATTATTTTATTTGTAAGACTGACCTCACAGAAATCTTTTATGAAAAGAAATAAGCGCTTCCTAAATGGCTGACCGACTTGAAGACCGACTCAAGTCCCTAAACGATTTTGGTATGGTTGGATGTGCCGTAGATTTCATTTTGTATTAATAGGCTTTAACCCTTTTAATAACCACCCAAAACATAATACAGCACACAGTAGGACTTTGCTAGTATCAAACACAAAGGTTTACAGTATAAACACAAACATTTCATATTAAGTGCATGCTGGCAGCATGGTGTTTACATTCATATGTTCAGAAAGAATAGAGAGAGATCAAATCAATCAAATCAATCAGAGAGATAACCAATCAAATTGTAGAGGAGGCGGGACCAAGACATCCGATTAGTTGGACCCACCCCCTATACAATCAGATTTCTCTGATCCAATTATTGTTGCACCTAAGCTCTGCAGGGTGGTAGATCACCTGGAGCAGGGTTGGGCAGCTCCGCCATACATTTGGCCAAACTACCTTAAATCAACAATTTATCCTGCTTTGTGATACAAGCTCTAGTACCGGTTGGAGCCTATGTGGCGTTCTAGGCAAACTTTACCTCTAGTGCCCCGCATCCAAGACATGGCTTGATTTGCCAATGACAACCTGTGTGGCTAGCTACGTGACCTAATGGGTTAACTGGCACTGGTGTTCACAATCAACTTGAAATCTGATGAAATCCAGAGTAGTATGTAATTTGAATTATAAAATAGTTTATATGCAGTTGTCTAATCACATTTTGCCATACGCTAGCTTTTACGTTCCACCTAGTAGTGTGAGGTGCATCACAAAACCACACTTAGTACCAATTTTCTAAAATTTACAGTAACTATCTGCCACCTAGTTATTCAGATCAGGGTCACAGTGAGCCCAAAAGGGCAGGGGAAACCATAGAAAGGAAGCGAGTCATTTACAGGTTACACAAATTAACAAATTAACTGACAAAGATAAGCATAAATTAAATGGGACAGTTTCAGAAACGCTTCAGCATCAAGAACCACCATTTCTCAAAAATGCACCCTAAATGAAATCTCCAGAAGTACAGTACTAGGTGTTGCATGCTACAGAAGACACAACACAAAGATTCAAACATTACCACCAAAGGTTTTCTGAGCAGATGAGATGTGTGAGCTATAATGAACCACATGGGCCCATGGCTGGATTAGTAATGGATCCAAAAAAACAATTGCAATCAAACACTAATTAGGTGATAGAGGAGTGGAGGTGTGGCCTGTAATTATTAAGGATGAATCTGTAGGACCATTCCAGCAGATGAAGTTGCAGAGCTGCTGATAATTTAGAGGACACCTTCTTCAAACAAGATGTCAGCAACTTTCAAAAAGTTATGAAATTCATGCAGGACAATGCCCCTTCCAATACCTCAATAGATTGGCCATGAAAAGCTTGACGGGCAATCTGACTATGACCAGGACCCCTTTATCACCTTATTTAACTTAAACCCCACTATTGAGCCTTCATGTAGTTACGTTAACTAAATTGGCAAGAAATACATTTCTCAGAGCAGCATGTTGGAGGCTTTTCTAGCTAGGACGTAATGAAATCAAAACTTGATGAAGACTGTTACAATAGATTCTGAGATGACCCAAGCTCCTAGTCTAGTGAAAAAGAGGTGCAGCAAATTATTATAGAAGGCAGCAAGTTAACAACACATAGCCAACAAAACACAGAAGAGTATTTATTAATGAGACTAACCATTATTCTCTATAATTAGGTTAGATGGTACTTTTTGGGTCTAGATGAACAAGGGCATTCCCATCTGTAAACATTTGTCTTGTGTGTGCAGGTCATGTGTTTTAAAGTTAATGCATCATAACTATCATCTGATATACAACATTTAGGTGGGTGTTTACCAATCAAGGCATTAAGTGACTATGTTAGGGGTGGTCAATCTCAAAGGACCGGTGTGTATGCAGATTTTTGGGATAACATTTAGATCAGGAGTTAAAACCCAGGTGTGATGACCCTTTAACCAATCAGTAATCCTTAGCCTAATCAATAATCTAATTAGGGAGCTACAGCAAAAACTAAAAACAGGCTAAACATCTTAACATACAGCTCTGAGGGGTGTTCCATGAAGCAGGATTTCTCAGTTAGCTGGGTAAACTTAAGGTTGAAGTCATCATTGTCCAATAAGAGTTTCGCTAAGGAGCATTTCTATTTGACAGTCTTCAACTTCAAGCTTAAGTTAATGCAACTAACAGAGAAATCCTGCTTCATGGAACACGCCCCTGGAAAAAAATTAAGAGACCACTCCATGGGTTTTTTTTTTTTTTTTTTATATGTGTATTTTTAAATCTTGGTTTAATTCTGGTTCTGCTGGCAGTAGGCCACACGGCAGGATGCTTCCAGGCTCAAAATTTCAAAGACAGCAGTACACATGAACAAGGTCAAATAGGAGACACTGGATATAACCAAAAACCAGCCAGGTAGAGGGTGGAAGCGACTTTATAATGGCAGCGATGACCATCAACCTATCAGACAGTTTCTCATGAATCAGAGGATAACATCAAATGACCATCAAATAAAAAGGAATGGGAAACATTAAGTGCAAGTGTGCACTGCTAGGACAGTTTGTATCAGACTCCTAGAAGCAGGACTGAAGTCCCACAAAGCAAGGAAGAAGCCCTCTGTCAATGAGAAACAGGGAAGAACCAGGTTTCACTTTGCAAAAAATGTATATTAGTCACAGACGCACACACATAAATTGAGAAATGAGTGAAACAAAAAATTATCCTGTGGGCTCTTATTTTTTTCCCAGAGCTGTACACGAATGGAGGTTAATAAACTACCAGGCTGCTTAGGGGGATCTCAGCCATGTGCATGCAGAAGCCTCACCATCAGGATGGAACTGAATCAGCACAGCAGATATGGAGTAATTAGGTGAAGGAATTTCCCCATAGAGACATAAAAAAACACCAATGATTAACCACAAGGCTTCCTGTTCACACATGTTGCATACTGCACGACCAAACATGCTTATGGTGTACTGTCCACCTCACTTGTACATTGTTTTTCACAAAAGCGTTTGCTAAATAACAAAATGTAAATGATCCTCAAATGTTGGTAGTTTTTTTTCCCCAGAGTACATGTAGTTTTGGTGTATTATTTGCAGTTTATGGTTTAAATTTACAAATGTTAAAATGATACTAAAATGATACTTTAAGTAAGCCTGGGTAATAAAACAGTCATTAGATCTACAAAGACAAGAAACCCCCAACACGTCAGCGGCAGAAAAGGTTTTTCTTTTTGTTTGTTTGTTTTAAAAAATGTCCTATACTATGCTGTCATCTACTGGCCAAATTAAGAATACCATTTTGTATTCAACTGCGAATACTGCCTGATGACTTCAGGTGAGAGGCCTGTAAATGCCTGCAGCTGTTTCTGTGCGTGCATCCGACACAGAAATTGCTGTTTTACTATGGAGGGTGTTTTGTGACAATATTCATAAATAAATATGTAGATCAGGTGACAGTTGAAAGCAGAGGCCTTGACAGACCGATCATTGGCTACCAAAACTGGCTCTTGGTACATGCAACCTCTCTGGTGGTAAAGGAGCTTGAACTGGTAGAAAGGGGCTATTCCACTCTGGAGGCAGTATACTGTATACTCTTCATCACCTTTTATTCTATTTAACTTGCGTCCTGTATTTGACCAGGGGTTCTGTGCCCTCAGATGTCTCAAAAAGCAGTGTGCGTAGATGAATCTGAGGCAGGGTTGAGGAGGTCCTCAAAGTATTCCTTTCACCTCCAGGTGATGTCCCCAGGTGAGGTCAACAGCACCCCCCCCCCCCCGCTAATAATAGTACAGGAGCTGCTTCCCCCTCCTGATATTCCGGATGGTTTGCAGAACCTTTTTGAGGCCGACCAAAAGTCACTTTCCATGGCCTCACCAGACTCCTCCCATGCCCGGGTTTTTGGTTCTGCAACCGCTTGAGCTGCGCTCCACCAAAAAAAGTCCAACATGCAAGTGGCCCATGAAACATTCAGCTGGAAAAGGATCCCTCTCAGGGTCCAGCTGAAGTTTATGCAAAGTCTGCATTAGCGAGATGTGCATTATATGGCCAGAAGTATGAGACACCAGCTGGCCCAACCTAGTGTTCAAAAATCAAGAGTATTACCCTCTACTTAAATGGAAAGGCTTTCCATTAGATGCTGGAACATTGCTTGGAATTATCAGGTCCCTTTCTGTGAGTTTGTGTGGCTGA
>JAODKE010000068.1:17775665-17788281 GCA_026779605.1 Mormyrus hasselquistii
AATGGAAAGGCTTTCCATTAGATGCTGGAACATTGCTTGGAATTATCAGGTCCCTTTCTGTGAGTTTGTGTGGCTGAGCTGAACTTGTTCCCATTTTGACCTTCACAATCACCTCACCAGGGCAGCTGCAGCTGGGGAGAACTGTGGTAAACTGACTTTGATGGCAAGTGGAAAGTCACAAACTTTTTGTATACAGCCAATTCTGTCGCTAATATTTATTACAGGAGATTACATGACTGGGTGCTTAATTACAAACCTGTATCATCAATGTATATGGCTTAATTAGACTAGCCCTCTAAGTAATAGGGGTGTCCATATATGTTAATCATACAGTGTTGTAGACAGCATCTTATCACTTACATGGAAACATATGAAAAAAATGCATAAAAAAAGCATATGAATAAAATGTTCATATCACATATTTCAAATGAATATCAGTTGTAATGAGCTGACAGGTTCTTAGCTGCAGGAAAATGGGTGGAGTCTAGGTAACCTTAAAAGTGGTCATCTTTAGTCTGTTACAAAAAAAAAGTCAGCAACACTATGCTCTGTTGAGGTCAAAGGATTTATTGAAAACTTCCAGAGGGAGGAGGAGACTGGGGTTTCCCAAAATGCACCACAGTCTGAGCTACTCACATGTGCTGGGATGGGCTGAGCCAAGCAAGGAGCCGCTGTTAGGTTCCAGTAGCCATACACTCACATCTAATCTGCACGTCTCCATGCTCCAGTTCCAATTGGGTACATAAATAACTTCTACTAACTGAAGCACATTTAACTCACAAACCATAAGCATTTTCCATTCTGATAAACCCTGGCTAAAAAAATAATAATAAAACACACACACAAAAGAGCAGCAAGCACCATTTCTATCTGTAAATATAAATAAAGCACTGGACAATGACGATTTCTTAGCCAGAGAAATGTATGATGTACACATATGTCCTGCATCCAGACACTGGTGCAATGGCACACAGTATAGCAGAATCAGACAAGAACAAATGGCAACAACTTTGCAAGGTCCAAAACGCACCAGCGATATCAGACCTTAAAACACAGAGATGGGGTGTGCTCAAACAAGGGGAGGAGCCAACACATGAGGCAAGTCCACCGCCAAGGGAAAGGGTCAACAGAACTTGAGTGTATCCACTACTGAAAGAAGAGGCCAATAGAGAGATGGGGCATGAACATTGTAGCAGATGTTAATATTAGAATTACAGACAACAGAATAATTACTGGTGAAAGGTACAGATTCCACTGACAGTTTGAACACATCCCTTTCAGAAAACCTATGCTGGTTACATGGGAAACACCAGATTCTTATAACATTCTTTCAGAGAGCCCAGGTGAGAGGTCAGAGGTCACCCTTAGGCCTCCAGCTCCAATCCCAGGCCTAGCTTGTGGCCACCAGTGTTGATGCTCTTGCCGTCAACCAGGGCAGACAATGTGAGCTTGACACCTACAACAGGAATTCCGGCATGAGTCAAGAAATACATGCATGGACAATCAATGAACATGTAGCTGTGCATTTTATGCATAAAACACACAAAACACACCATGGATGTTCATAAGAAAAAATAACCACTGTTACATTTCATGTGTGTCAAATAACCCCTCATTGGTGGCCAAGGATAGCCACAGCAGCTAATGGGGTGAGAGCAGTGGGGATACTGTGCACATTCCCTTAGTACCTGGCCTCAGTGTCTGCGTGTAGCCAACTCCAATCAGGCTGGCGTTGTTCACTTTAGCCTGAAGAAATACAAGCGGGCCATCAGAACAGATGGGGCAAATCAAATCAATACAGTAAGACAGGGGTAAAAGCAGCCAGGGGGCACTGTGACATGGCCACTCACACTGATAGAGGCACTGGGGTCCAGCTGGTACTTGGCAGCAACACCAAAGCGGGTGCTGTTACTGCCAGCGGCCCAGGCCAGGTTTACTGCAGTCTCCAGCTTGTCATTCACCTTCTGGTAGATGGACCCACCAAACTCAGATCCATCATTACTGCAGCAACAAAGGAGTACATCTTTGGGTTAAACCCAACCCTAATGCCACACTCAAAGTCACAAAGCAACACCTAGTCCTAAAACCACACCCAACCACAAAGCTACACCCCCCCAACCCCAACCAACAACAGTAGGCTTCAGGCCCAGACTCACATGTTAGTATGAAGCTGGAAGTCCCCAGTCCTGTAGCCCACTGCAAAGTTATTCTGGGTTAGTTTGGACTTTGCGCTGTCAAAGGTCATTTGATAGCCAGCCAGCCATCCATCATAGCCAAGCACAGCGGTCCCATGGATGGTGGGCCCGGCAAAGTCAAAGTCCACATCACAGCCAAGGTTGACATATTCACGCTTGTAGGCTGTTTTGACTTTTCCACTCTTCTTTCTGGTAAGGTGGAGGGTGTAAATGTCATGTTATTTCAAAAACATCTCTCTTCCTAAAAGTCTGTTTAGGTGAAATAACTGCCACCATCTTCAACAACGTTCGGCTTCACAATGTCATGGAAAACACATAACCGAAAGTATTTCCTCTTGATCTTGATAATCTGTAAACCCTTAACTGGTATGCTGCAAAATCTCCCTGTAATTTCATTGGACATGTAAGAGAATAGAAAATTAAATAAATACCCAGAATTGGGGGAAAAAGTAGTGTCGAAAGTAAGCTTCAGGCCTTTGGCAATCTGCAGAAATAAAAAAGCAGTAATTAATCCACAATTTAATTCCAAAGGCCAGCAAGGTCGCCTATATGTATAAAGCATGTGCTTTACCCACCTGGTCTTCTATGGTGATCTCAGTTCCCAGCGTGTTGTCAGTGGTCCACTTCTCAGTAAATGTCAGGCCATACTCCGAACGCTTGTACTTGGTTTCTAGACTCCCAACCACTTTATTAGTGTCAGTGTTGGATGAACCTGAGGTTTTGAACTCCTTTTTAAGCAAACATCACAGCAACAAGAAGTTCACATTTCAGTAATTCAATAATTCTGTCAAAGCTCTAGGATCACACAAACCTAATTTATAACATTAACATCATTAACATCTCTCTATGTGCAGAAAGCCAATCTTATAAATCTTACCAACTGGAAATAACTTCAAATAAAAAAAATTGGGAAGATTTGTTGAATGTCAATTAAGTGATTATTAAATAACATCAATAATAAAAGAATTTGGCATAAACATACCACCCCACTGGCTGACTTGGTCTTCACATCAAGTTTCACCACACCAAAGCCTGCGAGGAAGGAGAATGTTACATGGTTATAATCTGTATGTATAAAGTCTTCAGTTGTCATATGTTCAATAACTGAAGAAACCGGCAGAGCTGATGTCAGCTTCTAAGGGACCAGTACTTGACAGAGTGTCTTTCTCAAATCCTGCCTGATTCCTGACTCATTACTATAAGTGGCTCAACACAGCCTGCTTTCCAATTAAAGAGGCTAGGTTAATAGAATGCTATAGAATGTGCTACAAAGTTACATTTGCTTTGTAACTACCATTTTACTCATAATAAATCAGCAGTGAAAACTGAGCATACTCAGCCAAATATCCTGTAACACAGTACTCAAAATGGATAACAATAATTATTATTTTCTGTACTCTAACCATTTTGTCCCCAGTTTCAAATTGTCAGGTAATGCTTTTCTGTTAGACCTTGTCAAACACCAAGTCAAGAGACAGTACCATATCCTTTGTTGAAGATGTCCTTGGCAGATTTGCCAAGATCACCATATGATGGAGGAACAGCCATGCTACCTATAACAAGAAAGGAACACAGTGGAAAATGATCACAGCTACAAAGAGTCTTGGCTGTGGATGAGGGACTTAGTTTAGCAATCCTGACATGCTGCTTTTACAACATGAAAAATATGTAAGGACGAGCTCCCGAGAGCCATTTGCCTGGCTCTAAACAAACATCACTTTGTCAAACGGTATTTCTCCGTGAAATGTTACTGCAAAGAGTCTTTGCCCTGCTGTGTCGTAACATTGAGGCTAGCTAGCAACCTGGGGATTTTAAATCACACAGCTAGTCAGGTGTAGTTCCGGCATCCTCGGCGTGCTCCAGTTCCCACGTATGGGTCGCTGGACAACTCCCTGTACACCGCCAACAAGCGTCCTGCGTTCCTACATGCGATGCACGTCCTACATGCGGGAGCCATATTCACCTTCGGCCAGTTCCCAGGTACCCAATCTGCGCTGCGGAGATGCGGAATCACGCCAGCTACAGGGAGTGACGATGTTAAGCATACCTCTACCTTGATAGGGTTACGAAAACGGGACGCTAACACAGAAGGTGTACAGCTATTCGGATTGTCAAGGTATGCAAGCAGAACTTCACCACACCAGTGGCGGATTCCGGTTATCTTAAGCGGCTCTGACATTAGCAGTATGTGTGTCTCCATTGTGCACAAGAACTGCCCTGATCTGAAACCTACAAGGCTTATTCAAAATCAGCTTACGTCTGCAACTCCGTTTAATTACATAAGAAAAGTAACCAGGCAATAACACAGTGCTTACAGCACAGAATGTTTATTATATGGTGAAGATAATGTAGACGGCGTACCCCGCTTACCAGTTAGAACGACTTTTCGTCAGCCTGTTCAGCTAGAGGGCGAAAGGAGACACAAAGCGCAGCCGCATAGTCACAGCGACAGTAACCGCCGTCAGGACCCCGGCAGAGATGGCGAACTTCTGCCTGCCTGAAAACGCGCAGGAAAGAAAGTAAAGTCTTATTATTAAAATCGTCAGCAAAAATGTTTTTATAGAACAGCTAAGGGGTGTCTTTTATGTACATTTTTAAATCTAAGAAATGGATTCAAAATTTTACTGTCACTCGTATTTTTTGAATGCCGTCATTTTAGGCTATATTGATAGTATAATTCTTTATTAACAATGTATGGGTGTATTAAAGTTTAATTTAGGGAAATGATTTTACTTTTATATGTGAACAATTATAAGACTCTATACAAGGGTGCAAAGTACAGTGCGTCTGTTTTGCCAGAATTTACAGGCTATAGTACAGATATGTCGAGATACAATCCTACATTCCCCCTGATACGGAAAAACGATATCAAAACATGTGGAGTCTCTGTACGAGGCCAACTACCTTAATCACTTCCACAATGCACTTATACTGTATAAATACATATAGCGAGAAGTTTGGGTGTCACTCTAAGTTCTTATTTGAACAAATACTATAAAATTCACCCAATTATTGGACAAAAATAAAGCAAAGCATTTGTTGACCAGACCCAAGTATCACAAACTTGGATTTCTTGCTTAGCTGAATACCTTTTTGGATTAAGGTAGTCTGGGCTATATGTAAGGGAACGAAGATAAAGCGTGTCTTAACTGGGGTTCCTTAAATCCGACAAATTATCTAGCTAACTAGTAAATCTCGCTTCGAGATACATGCTTGTGTTATTATAATAATAATAATTATTATTATTTTATTATTTATTATTATTAATAACGTGGCCGCTTAGGAGATGCAGACAGCCTGTAAAAGGCAATGTGTTACGCAGGCGCACTGTACATCAGGCGGGAGCTATAGATCGGATAGTGACACCAACCCCCCTCCCCGTCTTGGCTCTCGTCTCTCAAGGTGCCTGGAGCGTGTGTGCGGCATGGCGGAGGGTGAACCCAAGGCGAAAAAGCTGAAATTAGAGAAAAAAGAGCTCAGGTAAAAGAGACCTCTGTACTGTCCCCGTGGGATCGGCACGTCTCTTTTTTTGAAGTAACCGATATATATTTTTCCTTGTTCCGGTAGCTCAAATGTTATTTCGCCCGATACATGCAGCAGGTAAAGGAATCACATTGCATTGCAGTGGTTTATTTCTTATTCTTTACGCCTCTCCGAAGGCAGTTATTTAACTTAAAGTTAAACCTTGCTTTGGTGTGATTATCGCCTTATTTGTTTTGATCGCCCATTTCACTGCACTATTTGAAAATAGATGTAGATTAGATAAACGATATTGATCAAAGGATAATAGAGTTCTTTGCATCCAGCCCTAGAAAGAAAAAAGGCAAATAGAAGTCACCCTGAACACGAGACTTTTAAATGTTTCAGGTGCCTTGGGAGAACTACACGTAATCTCAAGCAAACTCGCACGAAGAGCTCAAAGTCCATTTAAGTTTAGGTGACCGGTCAGCGAGCTGGCTCCTCTTTGAAGATTAACGGTCCGTTTGCAATGTAGCCCGGTTTGCAGTATACAAACGAGTGACAGATATCGTGAACGTGGTCCCCTGTAGCGTGGCCAACCTCACGATATGTTCCAAGGCGGACGAAGTATTGTCACATTCCTACACCGCCTAGTGTGTAACATGTGGTCACACCTCCCTAGTCTGTAAATCTCATCTTCGGTGTCGGAGATGGGCGTGAAAGATACCGAATCTTGCTTTTCCGGTATTTTTAGATAGGTGAGTCTCGGTACTGGGCCTACATGACTAACTCTAATAATTAGGATGCAGTCTGAATAACTGTAGCACAGCCGACCGGAGAGAAATAACGAGTCTGCGCTGTGGGAGGGGCGTGTGGATGGAAAACACGAGGCGATAGGGGGACTCTGCTTTAAGTGAGGTTGATACGGAGAGCCACGCTGCTGGCTGACATTCGCTGAATTGCGCAGACCAGAGGAATGCCTTTGTCAGGGTAAGTAAAGGACCACTAGCGACAACAGGGACAGGCGTAGTTTTGGGTACATTTGAAGATTTCATTTTCCACGCCCGCCGTGGAAAGGCTGTTTAATCACATTCAAAGCGTGCTCGGAATGCCGTGTGGCTGGGATGCATGAATGGGCTGCAGCGATGATGACAGGTTAATTTTTTTTGAATTTTTAGCTGTTGGTAGGTTGAAATAGGTAAGGTGGCAATTTGGCTCAAACAGTACAATATGGGGGTCAGTGCATGGTGTGATCAGTGCACTGTGTTTGGTTTGTTACCAAGGATAAAACACAAAGCAGACAAAGGCAGCAACCCTGGAAAAAATGTATGGTACATAATTACAGCACAATTAAGAGTGCTTTAAGGTATATGCTCTGTGTGGATTTGTTCATGTTCAAAAACAGTTTGATATTGTGAGGTCGGTGGTATCTTAAAGTAAATTCTAGTAGTGGTTTGTTCAGCCTTTTTGGACTTTGTTACTCTTAGTATGGATATGTTTGCATGTGACATGTTTTGGTTTGCACTTTGCTTTTCAGAGGATTGAATTTGCTGTAGTCTTTGGAGGGCCTTTCCATCCTGCAGATTCAGTGGGAGGCTCTCCTAAAGGATGAGCATGTTTGAGTTTCGCTGACATCTGGGGTCCTATTGCCCCATTATCGCTAGAGGGCTGTTGGGTCTGTGTTTCACCAAAAGTCTTAACTGATGTCATAATTGCTGTATGTGTTAAGCAGAGTGAGACCATTATGAAATCCTACAGGCCTCCTCTGCACCCCATTGGCATGTACATAGGTGTTGAGACGTAACCTTAACAGCACACTCTGTATGCTTTCTCCTGTGCGCAGCCAGAATGCACTCTTCGGCATGGGCAACCCATTGTTGGACATCTGTGCTGTGGTGGACAAGGACTTCCTGGACAAGTGAGTCAGCTACTAGCATGCTTCAGGGATGTGGGCGTGTGCCAGGGTGGTTGGGCATGGCTACAGCCCTGCGTGCAATCTTTAGTGGTGCCCTTAGCTGAATGTGTTCTCTGTCACTCTCTGTGTTTCCCATAAACTTCCTGAGAGTCTTTGGTAAACCGGAATCATCCCCCCCAAATGCCTCTTTCCTAAGGACGGCAATGAGACACAGATTGTCAAATGATGATATTCACCCCTGGAAATGGCAGCCTTTGTGCCGTAGTGAATCCAGCAACTTTGGACCATGACTTGTGTTGTAGTGGCTGCTGGGCAGCACCCGATTAACTTCTAATGGTGTGAAACACAAGCACTCACCCTGTTCAGCCTGTAGCTGTTAAGTCTTGATCCCTGAAAGCAAAACCAGTTCGTTTCTCAGTGGGAGGATGCCCATCATGTGGAAAACAAAGTTGGCACAGACCCGTTCAGCCCACACGTGACCCGTGCATGACTCTCCCCTGTCTGAGACTGGGGTCAGCTCCGGTCAGCCTTCCATCAGAGGCAGGCACTGCTCTTTGGGCAGGGAAGCTGGCCTTGGATTTACCTAATCACATTCCCTGTGGTGAAGCTAGACCCAGCTATTTCTGTGTTTTCTCCATTCAGCCATATACTGCCTGCTTATTTATTGCTATTTATTTATTTTTTACAAAGTGTCTGCTGAAGGTGCAGTGTGTCTGTTTCAGTAGGCCTTTGCTCTAATAGGTTTCATATTTCAGTTACCCAATCTAAAGTAGGCCAACCTTTCAGTTCCCATTTAGCCATATCTGTCTGTCTTCAGTGCCCTGAGATGCTTTGTCGATTTGAATGTTTCCTCTGACCCCATGTCAGTTATTTTGCAACTTGAAGTAGAGAACATGTTTCTTAGAAGGGCCCCAAACAGTTAAGTCCACCTGGGTTTTTGGCAAGAAGCAATGCATGTCAGTTACTGAGGGTGTGTCTTCTGTTTAAACAGGTATGGCCTGAAGCCCAACGACCAGATACTGGCGGAGGACAAACACAAAGAACTGTGAGTTCAGAAGGGTGTCTCCTGCAGACTGAAACAGACACAGATGTATAGAGACACCTGGACACGCGTGATGGCCCCATGTTTTTGTGGTTGACCCTCATCTCTCGTTTATGTTGCTGCCTCACAGGAGGGTTCCTATCCCTTCTGCCCGACAACAGTATTGGTTGAAGGGTTAAACTTTTTTACTATGTATCAAGCTTGCAGGCACATCTGTGTTAGTGAGTCCTACTAGAGTCAAGCAGCTCTATCCTAGATCAGCGTTGTGGTCTGAGGCCCTGGCCTTGACTGCATACAGGGTTTGTAGGACCCAACAGACACATTGCAGTGTGATCCAGTTTAGGTTTTAGGTGCCGTTCGCAATGATGGAAGGCAAGGAGACTTTAGTCTCCCTGCTGCAGGAGCGTGTGTATATTTGGCAATACTGTTTGGCAGTACTCTGTGTGACTGTGCAAATTCAGTTTCAGCTCCAAACAATTGTGATACATATTGTTTAATATTAGGGCTGCATGATATATTGTTTCAGCAATGTCACTGCAATGTACATATGGGCAATGAGGTCACAGGATGTGCAATGTAAAGCAAATTAAACGAACGAGTCATGCTACAGTTTTTTGCAACTTGATACAAAAGAAAAACTTGCAGTTTTCATTCTCTATGACTAATCTACAAGAGATATCTGTCTGATATTACGTTATTTGCTCCGATTTCATAGTTTTTGGACACACAGAGTTTGTTGCTAGTGAGTGACATACAGGTCTGCATGCACAGCGAACCATCAATCACAATTATTTTTGTTAGCACTGCACAATGTGCAGTATTAATGTTGACATTGCATGTTATACACATACAATTTTCACACAGCAAGGACTGCAATAGTGAGCTGGGTTAACTACTTATTCGACAGACTTTGGATAATAAGTTCTATTTGGCTGTACGTCTGTAAGTTTAATCTCCTTCATTATTCTTCTAAATATTGCAGTATTAATCACAAAAATTGTTTTTTTTCCTTCAATATTGTGTAGTTAATATATAAGTGCTTGGTGAGCACAGACCACCTCTGTGAGCTGAGCTGGCCCCGCCCTCTACTGTTGGCCACTCCTACTGCCACATGTGGATCCCTGTCTGCAGGTGTCAGGGTGATCCTGAGGGCCTTCCTACTCACATGGGCACAAGCCCTCGGAAAGGCCTGCGGGGAACCGCTGCTCCACGAAGGTCAGCCGTTGTAGTTCACCCGGCCGTATTCGGGCATGATGTTTGATCCATTTCTCTGGTTTTGTGTGAGTCGCCAATGTGCTGTTGCAGAGAAATTTCATGCCTAGGCCTGGTTTAGACTCATGTTGTGTCTCTGAGTGGTCCAGTATCCTGGACATGATCCACATAAGTGACAACAAGCAGATTTCAAAGGTCCAAAATTAGCACTTAGTGTTTTCTATTGGCACTAATACCCCCCTATTAATTTGTTTATATGGCCCACCTGGACTTTGCACCTTTTGGGTCTGTTTAATGTAATAAATAGTGATCCTTTGTAACAGACTAGGAAAAGGGTTGCAGTGCTGGACCCAAATACAGAAAATTCCCCTTAGCATTAGCAGTACAGCAGAGTCTCCTTGGTCTTTCTCTTCCCCCACCATTGCTGTCAATGCTTCTACTGGTTAATGAGTGGAATTTCAAGTGACCTCTGACCCCCCTGCTCTTGGAGTGCTCAGTCTTGTGGATCCAACACCCAGCTGGGGTGAGATTGGGATACAGTTTCAGCAGGATTGGTTTCCCGTTTTGTGCTCTGTTTTCCTTAAATGCACTGGTATTGGGTGAGACCCAGGCATTGGGTTCACAGGCACCAGCTGTAGGGGGTGCTCTTCTTGGTTTTAATTTGCAGTCTGTGGCCGTTGGCAGTACAGGCCCTAGGCTTTAGTCTCTCATGTTGCCTGGGGGGTTCCATCTACACCACAGCTGGAGGGTTCTCAGGATGCCGACTTTCAGAAACAGCCACAGGCTGCATGGCCCTTGCCGTTATCAGCCAGCTCCCCACCCTCCCCATGGAAACGCCCCCTCGGCATGCTGGGAAAGTGCCTTTTCCCTGGGCTCTGAGCCCATGCCTGCTGGATGGCTGTTTGTTTGCACGCTGCAGTCAATGACCGTGCTGTCCCTGGCTGCCCTCCCTCCAAAGTGAGTTTACTCAGCTGTGCCTGGCTCGCCTCCCTGTCTCTCCTTCAAAGACTGAATTCCGCATCGGCCTTGACATCCAAGACCTGGCCCCTGCGTCCCTGCTGCTCTACTTTCTGGTGTCACACTGGGGCTTCTAGCGCTTCAGGCCACAGGGAAAGGGAAGCCCTATATGTGCTGGATGAGCCAGGGCTTGTGGGGGGTACCAGGGGAGGGCTTTTAATGCATAATCCAGTGCTTGTTACACACTTTTATTACAGCCCCAACTTCACTCTAACCTGCCCTGCAGTCACTCAGCTGACCCAGGCTTGCGGTGTGGCTGTGCCCTCACCTGGCTGATGCAGGGGCGCTGCTAGTGATTTTAGGCCCCATGAAAATATCATATTGGGCCCCGAACCTAGACCAATTCAATTATGTTCAAGATTTTTTAGGGCCCCTGAATTGTCCTAACTTTGCTCCGTTTATGGTGCCCCCAGGTGACCTCTGTGCTGCTTGGTCGCCTCCCTGTTTGGTTATTGATCACTGCTCACTCAATGTTGGCACAGCTGCCCTTTCCCAGAGTGGATTCTCAGGCACACCCTAGAGGAGGGACGTGTTTTTCCCCATAAACCCAGATTATACCCACTTAACTAATCCTGTTCCACACACCTTGGGGTCAGGGTTGTCCCGCTTGACATCTGGAGGATGTCCATTCAGGGTGAATGGCAAATTTTTACTAATTCTTCGGTGGGGGGGCAGTCAGAGGTAGGCTTTCTGTGTGTTTGTGTGTCTACCCCAAGCATATTTTAATCTTGGTATTATTATAATTATTGACAAGGTTAGGATTGGTAGCTGTATCTGTCGCTAAGAATTTTGCAGGGTTTATATTTGAATTTCACAGCACAGTTCAGATAATTGTCGGCTTGAACATAGTCACACTGAGTATGGCGTCACATTAGAGTCAAAACTCGCACGCGAAAATATGCCACTCGAGAGCGCAAAGTGAAACGTCACACGGGTAAATATGCCACTTGTGAGCGCAAAAATGAAACTCACGAGCACAGGACGAAGAGCTGCGTGCGCGTTCATCATATCCTTCGGCTGCTCTCTGTGCTCGAAGGAAATTTCTGCAATCGCGTTCTGCCAGGGGGAGGTTTTGAATGTTTGGGGACGGAGTCATGCCGCTTCTGACAGCGAACGCTATTGGCGGATGAAGTATGGTTTATGTTGTAAGTATGATTTCACTGATTGTCATTGCCCCCTTGCCTGTTTCCCCGTCAATATAAAACAGATACAGTTGCAGAAGGTAGTGACACAAGTTATTGGGATGCTGAGGCAGGCATTAGTTTCGGCATCTCCATACAGTAAAGTAATGTTATCGTGTTACGAGTTTCCATTGACAATACATAATTGCATTGTATGCAACCGCTTACGATGAGTATTGCTAACATAGTTGTAGCATTTTGTATCGATGCAACTACTAACGTTATGGGTTAGTTAAACTGTTCTGTTTTGTAGTACTTAAACCTGCAATGTAATGTCCATTTGGCAGTTGATTTACAAAAAATGTCTTCACATGGGGACACACTGAGTTGTGTCCATGGTGTCAGGTATTATAAACTTGTTCCAGATAAAGACATTAGTGTAATGTTTGTAGTACTGACTTTATCCATTTAGTTTAAATTAATATTTTCGACAGCATCATTATTAAGATGATAAACAATAAACAGACCTATTTGTTACGTTTCGGCTTGCAGGCGGACGGGAAAGAACATAAGAACATAGAAATATACAAACGAGAGGAGGCCATTCGGCCCATCAAGCTCGCTTGGGGAGAACTTAACTAATAGCTCAGAGTTG
>JAODKE010000068.1:17788381-17808936 GCA_026779605.1 Mormyrus hasselquistii
ATCACAATCGGGGAATCACACGAGGTAATGAGGTGGGCGTGGCACACAGGAGGATCGTACGGAGCTGGGCGTGACACTATTCATATTATTCAAAATTATAAGAAAGAATTAACAACTTTTCT
Source organism: Mormyrus hasselquistii (assembly GCA_026779605.1). Lineage (NCBI taxonomy): Eukaryota > Metazoa > Chordata > Actinopteri > Osteoglossiformes > Mormyridae > Mormyrus > Mormyrus hasselquistii. The sequence goes on from JAODKE010000068.1 coordinate 17,788,504, forward strand.
TTGTTGATTTAAATTTTCAAGAAATTCAAACATGGCCATATTCTCGTCCTGTTCGTTGGCCTGTCTGCTGTCTTGTCCCCGGAGGTGCCTGAACGCGCACGCAGCTCTTTGTTCTGTGCTCGTGAGTTTCACCGTTGCGCTCGCGAGCGGCATATTTACGCGTGCGAGTTTTAACTTTAATGTGATGCCATACTGAGCTTCCAATTCTATGAACTGGAGCGCATTGGACGTTCGCTGTACTTTTGGTGGTGTCCTGCAGAGGGAAGCAAATGCTCACAATCTGATCCAGCACTCCTAGCATGCACTGTGTATTTTACCTACATCTGTGAAGGTGCAGGATCATCCTTAAACATGTAGAATGCACTATGATAATATCCTGTGCGAGACTTCATTTGTATCTTAATATTATGTTTAGTTTTTTCTTTTATATAGATCAATATTTATTAAGATGTTTATTCTGTAAAATAAGTCACTTTGGTAAATCATCCTGACCCAAGAGACAACAGCAATTTTGCTGGTGAGATTTCACCTCATACCATTATGGTCAAGTAAGCCCCTCTGTATTGCTTGGTGTAATCAGTTACACCGTTTGATTTCTATTACAAGCCTTTCTGGTAGGGGCCAGTTTGGTCAAATATCAGTTGGTGCTGATGCTATTTAAAGATGTAATATAAACTTACTATGTGGAACTGTTTTAAGTGTTAAATGTTACATATATAGAACTTTATTATCAAAGCACTCTAAGGCTAGGATAAAATCATTATTTTGCATTATTTTCTAAAACTTGGTGTTATAGAAATGTTTATCTTCAATGCATATTTGTTTATTCAGGGACAAATTTAAGCAATCGCAACGCAAAGTCCTTCTTTTCAGTATTTTAGTAGTATTTTTACGTCACATTTGTATGGAACTCGATTAAAATCTGATTATTTAAGTTCTGCTTTGCAGTACTGGCAGACAATTTCATTTTCTTTCACATTTAATGAGAAGTGCTTCCACACAACTGAGGCTTTCACTGTTTATTTGGACCCTCACCCTGTATGGTGCTGTATTCTTTCCCTTATTTTGCCGAGTATTTCAGAAGGAAAATTTTAATGTGTTTTTTAAGAACTAAGTAATTGAGTTCAGTCGTGTAATCGAGACCACTCTAAACTAGAGTTAGCCTTTTTTCTTATTAAATATTAGCCTAGTCCTGAATCTATTTACAGATGGTATATTTTTTTTTATCAGATTGAATTTGTCACATGTCAGGGACAGCTTTATGTTTTCTGTGAATAGTTTTGATGCAATCCTAGGACTTCAGCCTAATGCTACCAAGGTATGGTATGGGTGGGGGCAGGGCAAAATGGGGTGAGATGTAGGAAATGAGTGTAGTCTTTACAAGGTTGCAGTGCAAGTTGCTGTGTGTAACAACTAGCATGTATTGCAGCACATAGCAGGATTCACAGGAATAAGTAGTGTTATTCTCTTCAGGATCAGGTGACTGTAGGCTCTTGGTAAGAGCTGTGTTTGTCCTTCTTAATCACCTGCGTGGCCTCACCCTGGTCTCACTGGGCTCCACAGTGTGTGTCTAGACATGTGCCTGCCATAAACTGTATGTCCAGTGGGACCTCCCCTCCAGCATCTGACTGTCACCTCCTGCAGGTGGATGGAGTCTAGGAGGTCTGTACACATCATTCTCCTTAAGACTGCTTTATTTAACTCCCTGAATCATATAGTAATTTAGCCTAGCATCACATATGTTTACTTCCTTTTTATGTATAATTAACACACAATTAATAAACAAAAATCTCAAACAACCCTTATGGAGTGGGAAGCACTTCTATCACATCAGTGTTGAGTAGAGCTCTGGTGTGGCTAGATGCTTAAGACCCTGTCAGACTTGACTCCCATTTAGTCTTGGTCCTAAAAGTATCCTGGATCACCCTTTTATGCCCAGCTATTTAAACATAGTTTGATAGAGCAGAATCTCACAGCAGATCTCCTAACCGCTATGCCCTCCCTTGGACTATTGTGATGAAAACAAAAGCCTCAGCTTTACAAGTTGATACAGGCATATGAACTGTGGTGAACGTGAGCTTGTGGCATTGCTGCCTGTGTGATGGCAAGAGATGGTAGGATGACTGCGCTTTTTTTTTTTCTTGAATGAACGCGGTAATCCCTAATTCTTTTTGCTAAAGACATCTTGTCTTTCGTTCAGTGAGACAAGATGAATGTACCTCAGAGGATTATGGGTAATGAATCCTAAATGGTCACCAGAACCATGGGGGTTGTCTACCTCCTTGACGGGTGTTTTTATACAATATGTCAGGTTTGCAATGGCTGGGGAAACAGTGTCCCCAAAGGTCCAGGAGACTGTTATTGATGTTTTGGTGTTTGTTTCTCTGCCGCTAGGTCATGCTCTGATGTGCTCTGACATGCTTTACACCTCACACTCCTCAAGCTAACGCAGTATAACTGCACACGCAGGTGGGTCTAATTTTCTGGCTTTTCCATGACTCACCTTCCCCCATTGTGTAACATTTGTGGTGAGGGAATTCAAACGAGATGGCTTGAATGTTCCTGCCCCTGATTTCTGCACCATAGGTAACTTTTGGTGATCGTGACCTAGTCTACATGTGACAAAGCATTGCTCACAGCATATGTGCACCTTCACCAGTACACATTCAGGTCAGCTGCAGGGTCATCAGCTGGAAGCCACCATTCACGGATGTTTTGCCCCTACCCAGTACATCTCCCACTGAGGGGGCAGTAGCCAATTGGGGATGTCTCCCTGCCACCTGTTGCAGCTGCCCTTATTGGGGTGTTAGGCCCCAGAATATCGGTAAAAGCCCGGCTGACCAGCTGCATATACATCGCCCGTTGTCAGGATAAGCGTGTGCCGAGGTGTGTGTGTAGGCAATGTGCACAAACGATGTGCACAAACGCGCAAGGCTCTGATGTGCTTGCTGTGTATTTGCATTGCATGGTTCCCACTGCAGATGCGCACAGTGTGTGGTACACAGCAGGACCAGAGCTGCCACAACTAAAGCTTTCATTTCCTGCCCTGCAGGCCTGTCACCCTCCTGAGGAGCATTGACCCATCCCCCTGCAGTTGGTGGGAACGGCTCTCTGTGGGTCTGTGGTTTTGTTGACGCTTGGACCGACATGCTGCAGTCACGCTTTGGCTTTGCACGTCTGGGCCTGTCTTCTGTTCCCACATTATGAGGCTGCATCTGTCTCTGGTCAGCAGGGGGCACTGAGAGCTGGCTGTCAGCACTGCGGTGCAGGTGTTTCATGTTGATATTCTGGTATTTTAGCTCTCAGGTGGCTGTGATCTCGGTTATTGTTTTGCACAGATGGAGATTTTGAAATCAGGGTCGTGGCTGACTTCAGCTCAGACTGTCCCAACAAGACCTTTTATGCTTCAGAGCACTGAAATGGGTCACAGTACTGTTCTGTCCTCCCTGTGTTTATGCCGTTACTGCATTCAGTGTTTGTGGAGCTTTGAGTCCCCGCGCAGCACAGAAGTGGGGTGTAGAATTTGAACCCTGAGGCACATGGGGGCGGCACATGGGGGCGGCACATGGGGGCGGCACATGGGGGCGGCAAATGGGGGCGGCACATGGGGGCGGCAAATGGGGGCGGCACATGGGGGCGGCACATGGGGGCGGCACATGGGGGCGGCACATGGGGGCATTATGCCTGAGGTAAGAAGTCTCTACATAGCTGCAGAATAATAGAAAGGAGTAGGATAGTGATACTGTATTCAGACCTGTGGGGAAAGTGTGTTTTCGCCTGTCCTACCTTGCACTCCATGAAAGATAGACAGGAAAAGAAAGCTTGGGGTCACAGCGCAGGGTGGGCTAGCATCCAGCATCCCTGGAGCAGCTGGGTTAAATGCTTTTCAGGGGGTAAGATGGCTGTGAAGGGAGCCTGCTTGTTCCTGTGAGGCATCAGCTGGGTGGGTACTCTCTGTACTTGTTTGGTAGGCACAGTGCCTGCTTCCTGTCCTGCTTCCTGTTCACAAACTGTCGCACCACATGAACTTTCATCTAGCACATCCTAACCTCACCGCCCCTCCTCTCCCCTCCTTTTATTTCTGCAGGTTTGAAGAACTGGTCAAGAAATTCAAAGTCGAGTACCACGCAGGCGGGTCCACACAGAACTCGATAAAAATCGCCCAGGTTTGCCCCCCCCCCCGAAGCTGTTGGTACAGCCTTTGTCACACACACACACACACACACACACACACACACACACACACACACACACACACACACACACACGCACGCTCCCAGACACTTAGATTTTGGGCATTTTTCCAACACATCAGGTACTGTGCATTTCATACATTTGCTACTTTTCCCTTTTCCATTGATTTCCAGTCCAGTACCAAAAGTTATAGTATATTAATTAATTATGGTAGTGGGTATGGGGCGACACAGTGGTGCAGTGGTTAGCACTGTCACCTCACAGCAAGAAGGTCCAGGGTTCCATACCCGGGGTCACCCAGAGTGCCTTTCTGTGTGGAGTTTGCATGTTCTTCCCGTGCATGCGTGTTAAAATAGTAACAGTCAGCCACATGACAGCAAATGGGGTTCCTGTCTGTATGTGTGACCTGAGCACCACACCTGTTTAACTTCCTGTGAGTTAACACAGGTTAACAAACAGGTATCCGCAACATTCCCTGATAGTCTGAAGGGGACCAGCACAGAATGCTTCATCTGAGACTTAACTGGAATTTCTGCAGGTGATAGTCATGGTTGTGACCCGTACTTTCCCAGGTCATGTTTTTGGGGTGTTTACGATGATCAATGGTACCAACTTGTCACAGGCTGACAGAAATGATCCATGACTCATGTTCAACAAAAAATGTTTATTTTCATTTGTCTTAGTCTCTTGAGTGATGGTTTTCTTTTTTCTTTAACTGTGAGGTCAAGCTGGGCAGGGGGCAGCTGACAGAGTGACGTTTCTGAAGTGTTTTGGGGGGAGGCTGAGCTGCATGTCCCTGTGGCAGAAAACAGGCCAGCCCACCTCAGGGGAAGTTAAGCATGCAGGCACTGATGGTGTCTCTCGTTGCTCTTCATTGATTGTGTTGATGTGCTGTGTCTTCCATCATCCCTGGTGTGTTGTGGTGGCGGGGTCTGCCGTTTGGCAGTGTGTGCCCTGTCCTGGTGCCACCCATGGCCAAGTGGGCTCTGCAGCAGGTTGGGAACGATGTGTCCCTGGGCCTTTGGCGTGGCCTAGCCGTGTCCTGTGAGGATGCTAATATCTTGTTAGCCCCACTGGCTGGTTTCATATCTACTTGCTGCATGTGTGCTTCATGCGCTCTGTGACACGTGTTTGTGATGTCAATATTTTCACAAGGTTAATGGTGTTGAAGATGAAGCAATCCCATAAGGGACTCCGTAATACTATTGGGTCCACATGGAGTTTTGTCATCTCAGCTATAAGGATAAGACATGATCTGCCCAGATAGCTGCTGGAGTCTTTATACTGCTGTCCAGTTTTCCCATGCTTCCCCAGATGGTGGTGCCTTCGGAGGTTAGATGTGACTTGGCAGAGCCAAACTCACACCACAAAATTATCAGTGACAAAGTAGGGTAACAAGACTGAAGTTGTATTTGCATACTGCCTCACAGCCCTCATCAGTGTCCCTGTAGCTAGCACTGCCTGCAATCTGTATATCTCCTTTCGGAGATTACTGCTACTGTTACTCACCTTCCTGCTTAGTTTACCTACATGGGGAATCCACCTGGCCAGGTTGGAATGAGACAAAGTGGCTCCCTGAAGTGTAATTGGCAACACGTATAGGGCTGCTCAGAATGGAGCTCTGCCCTGCAAATTATGGGCTCCTGCCTAAGGTCCTTAGCAGGTAGCAAAGCACAGTGACTGTACAGTCATTGTTTTCTAGTTAGCACCACTGGTATCTTTTTGGATGAGCCACTGTTTGCCTTTTTGGCACAGAAACATTCGTCTGAAAAAGAAGTTCAAAACTAGAAGCGACTTTCTCCTACTAGTTGCCACATGCTGTTTGCTGGGTTCCCATGACTGTTAGGCACTTGCAATTTCTGTCAGTGGGTGTTATCTGAACCAGCAGGCCAGCCACAGGAAGCGGTGAAAGGACAAAGTGCTGAAAATAAAAGAAGTCCCCGCCCACCACGCCTCTTCTTGCGAATGCGGTCTGGGAGACACTACCATTACTTGAAGGCCAAAACTGAGAGGTGGAGGGAAAGCTTCTATCCTCTAGCTACTCGTTTCCTGAATGAGTACGCTCCACGCTAACATGGCACTTTACTTATACAGGTTTATAAACACCTGTTTTATATTTGTTTTTTTTTTATTTTGTTAATTTTATTGTTATTTATTCTTATCTTTTTGTAATTTTTTTCCTTGTACTGCCTATTTCCACAAATACAATCCTGGAAGCAGGTTCAAAATGATTTTCCTGCACAGTAGTACATATTATGATTGTGTATGTAACAAATTCAAGTAATAGCAAAGAAATGACAGTTTTGGCACTTGATCCTTTTAGTGCAATAGCTCAAAAGGAATTTAACAGATCTTTTTCAACCTTTGCAGACACCTTGTATGGGTGATGATCTGAAATCAGCTGATGAACTTTTGAGGCCAATCACACCAAAATTCAAGTAACGCCACTTAGTGCCGGCAAAAGGAAGGGCAAAAGCAGACAATGTTTTGTGAATGTAATACGTCAAAAAGTACATGATCTTTTTAGTATGTCGGAAAGCATATTTGAATGAAAATCTGCACCTGATTTCATTTTGAGAAATCGCACCAAAATTTAAACTACATTGCTGAACAGGTAAGAGAAGGATGACTGCATAAAACATTTAACACTGTGAATGTGTCAAGAAGCATTTCATGGCTGTTATGTTTTTTTTGAGATAGTAGTAACACAGATGAAGATGTACATCTGATTTCACGTCATAGCTAATTGCCACAATTTTATTTTTAAACATCCCAAGTACATATACTGTATGTGTTGATCTGGGGCATATTTCATTTTGAGACAAATCATATCATAGCTGAAACAGTATCCCTTAGCGGTGGTACTTGAAAGGGCAGGCAGAGGCGCAGATTTGTTGAAACTGATTGAAATATGTGACACAAAATTGGGCTTTTAATAAAGATTTTTTGGAGAGGTGGGGAGAGTGTGCTAAGATTGCGGGGTGTTGTAGTAGTAGAGAACACATTGTTGTTCCAACAATATCTAGTTAGCACATTAAATATGCCTGTGTCTGCTGTCCAGGTCTCCTGCATTTTTCATTAGGGACATACTCTACCCTTTTTCTCTCGATCAATTTGGGGAGAGTGTTTGATCCTTGCCGTTTCACTCCATTGCCCTAGTCTCTAGTGACTGACAGGACACTAAATGAACACAGCCCCAAAACACAGCCAGCAGTGGAAAATTGAATAGTCTTCAGGTGGTAACACCCTTGTGAAATGTGCTCTTTAAATGTGAGTTCCTAGGCATAATCAGACAAGGCACTTGGCTGCGCTAAGGCTGGTCCTGGCCTGTGCCACGGGGACCCTGGGAGTTATAGGGCTCAGGCTGCATTCTGCTTTAAAGTGAGTTTCACTGGAGTTCCCATGGTGGTCCTCACCCAGTTTGCGTTGAGCTCTGTCTTCTGACGGTCCTTTAAAGTAGAAGCGTGGCAGTATGGTTGTATTTGAATGGCAGCTTTATATGAGGTAAAATACATCTGCAAATGTTTGTGTACTTTCTATTTGAGGACACATTAATTATCCTCAGAATAACATGTGATAGCCCCTTCACTGCTCATTTAGAAAAGTCGCAAGAGCAGGGCTCACGGCTCCGAGTGCATCAGGTCCGTTCAGGTGGAATGTGTTTTTTGCAGGAAGGATAGCGCTTGGCCTACAGTGGGTTTTCATGGCTGGGAGGCTCCTGCCATAAGCTGTTGCTCCTGAAGCTCCATTTCCACCCTTCTGTAGGGGGTGGACACGCCCTCTGTGAGAAGCTTGCCTCTGTTCCTGCACTGAGCGTGCTCCTGGCCCCCACGTTCAGCACTAATGCTTCTGCCTGCACACATATAAGATGTCTAAATGGATGATGAGCCTGCAGTCTGAACCTGATCTCACCAAGCATTTAATGTGGAATAGCAACACGAATGAGCCCACTTGCCCTATTAGACAAAAATTATCCAAATGGTATAATGTGGGAGCAGGATAGAGCTCAAGTGTTTCAGGACCCGCCACACACAGGCGCCATGACAGTATTACAATCATAAAAAATTATTTGTTTAATTTATTACTTTATTATAATAATAATAATAATTAATATTATGCCAGCGGCTTCTGCCCCCCCTAAGTTCAGTGCCATGTCCATAACAAAGCATCATGATTCTTGATGTGTCACCGTAACAACCTGTCTGGGTGAGGTGAGGCTCTGCTGCTGTTAAATCCTCGAAATGGGTGGAGGGGGGTGCAGAAGTGGGCAGGGCATCCTGGAGGTCAGAGGGATCAGAGAACATGGTTGTTTGTATCCATCCCCCCCACCCAATTTCATTACCGCATTGATTGATCAGCTGGCACAATTTATAATAAATTATGTTGCAGATTGTATAAATAAAATATAAATTAAAGGTTGTGTCTCATTTTGTTGGCGAATGATACCCCCAATAACTAAATGACTTGTCCATCCTCTTTTGTTTTTTGTTCTCATATGAAATTATGTGCAAAGTTTAACTTAAGAACTAGCATAAAGATGTGAACGCAAAAAGTGAAACTGGCTAAGAGCTATAAAAGGTTCCAGTCGAAATGCCTTAGGAACTTGGAACCAGGAGCAAGGTTCCTGCTCATTGGTATGAAAACGCCCTAAGGATCCAACATAAAGGCTCCCCAGGGTTTTGAACCTCCCGGTCAATTTGTTGATGAACACTTTGTTTCCTGTTCAGCTGGTGATGAGGCTTCTTCCCCCTTGATGTTGGAAAGTATGTAGTCTGCCTTAGTCTCTTTTAGGTGACCCTCCTGCTTAGCGGGATCTTCCCACTGACTGTCACTTCTTGGGGGTCCGGCAGGCATGAGTTCTGTTAAATTTGCTTTTTTGCCAGTAGGAGATGGTGGGGGCTTGTTGGGCTAGACACCTCTAGGTGTTACTCTCTCCAGGTACTCCAGTTTCCTCCCACAGTCCATGCAGATTAGGTTAACTGGCTACTCTAAATTGTCCATAGGTGTGAATGTGAGTGTGCTTGTCTATGTCTGTCTATGTTGGCCCTGCGGTGGACTGGCAACCTGCCCAGGGTATACCCTGCCTCTTGCCCAAAGATGCTTGGATTGGCTCCAGCTTCCCCGTGACCTGAAATGGATAAGTGGTATAGATTATGGATGGATATATATATACATATTTCATGTACATCTTAAGGAACATAAAACATCTGCAGCCTTTGCTGTGGCAGTCTGTTAAACAGCACCACATTTTGGCAGTGGTTGGCTCTTTGGCCTTCCTACCCCGGGAGTGTTTTTAAGTTGGTTTACACTGTGTTCCTCACAGTCAGCATTTCTGCTGTGTTACTTCAATCATACTGGGCTCCCTCAGGTAATGGGTGGTTTCCTAGGGAACTAGGAAAGTTGCTTGGAGTTCTGTAAGGCCTGAATACGATGCTTGTACTCATTTCTGTTTGTTGTTGCCTTTGTGGTGTCTGTCTCATGGAGCCTTCTCTTCCCTACAGTGGATGATCCAGGAGCCCCGCAAGGTGACCACCTTCTTTGGCTGCATCGGCAAGGACAAGTTTGGCGACATCCTGAAGAAGAAGGCAGCAGAGGCCCACGTGGACGCATACTACTACGAGCAGGGCGAGGAGCCCACAGGCACATGTGCCGCCTGCATCACCGGCGACAACAGGTTGGTGGGTGGTGGCAGGGGCAGGATGGTGCTAGGTGGGGGCAGGGAGCAGCTTGCAGGTTGTATGTTTCCCAATCGCATCTGTCAGCCATCACCCGCATGCTGTGCTGTCCTGTCTGCTGCATGGGAGACCAGAGTCTGTGCTCTGGTTACTGTAGGTCTCTTGGAGTCTCCATTTTGGGGGTTCGGGTTCTTCAGATATTACCTTTTTCACATCACGCTCTCAGTGAATTCTGTAGGCAACAGGAGAGTTTCTCAGAACTGTTTGGTATCATAGCCAATTCTCACGCAGATTTATTGCAGGCTCTGTCTTTACCTGTGTACCCCTACTGTCTTTGTTCCAGGTCCCTGGTCGCTTACCTGGCAGCTGCTAATTGTTATAAAAAAGAAAAACATCTGGACCTGCATCAGAACTGGGCACTGGTGGAGAAAGCCAAAATATATTACATTGCAGTAAGTTGCTCAGCTCTTGAATAACTGGAAGAATTGGGCCGAATTGTTCACTAGGCTAGAATTGACTGGGAGAACTGGGGGAATGGTTAACTGGAGTTGAACTGACTGGGAGAACTGGGGGAATGGCTAACTGGGGGAGAATTAACTGGGAGAATCGGAGGAAAAGGTAACCAGGGCAGAACCAGGGGAATTGCTAACTGGAGCAGAACTGACTAGGAGATCCAGGAGACTGGTGAACTGGGGCAGAATTGGCTGGGAAAAGCGAGAGAATGGTGAGTGGGGGGACGATTAGTTGCCATTGTTGACACACTATAGTACACAGTGCACAACAACGAAGTATGTCCTCTGCATTTAACCTATATGTCACATTGTGACACTGCATGGGGCAGCTAATTCAGCACCTGGGGAGAAGTACTTTGCTCAGGGTACCTTAGTGGTACTTTACTTGTCAGGGATTCAAATCAGTAATCTTTCGTTAATCTTAAATTGGGAATCTTAAATTCCCATCCATTAGGCCACCACTGCCACCCAGGACTTATGCGGGGCATATTTGGCTTGGTGAACCACGGAAGAACTGACTGGGAGAACTGGGCGAATGGTTAACTGGGCCAGAACTAGCAGGTATACCCCAGGAGATAAATAGAAAGGACTGTCCTGAAGGTGTCCAGTTTGGAGTTGACTTTCAGGTCACTAGACATGCACCTCTTAATACTTAAAAATACAGAAGATAAGAACTTGAATGATGGGGGACCTGAGAGACAATGAGTCTGCTCCTGTGTTTCTCGTGGAGAAGCAGTTAATGTGAAGTGGTTAATGTGCTTCCATGTTTACATTCTATCCGTGAGGCTTTTTCTAGCAATCTGACACATAGCTGGGCAGCTGTTTGGATGCGTGCCACCCTGCTCCTTGGTGAGGGAGGGTTTCTCTGTGCTGTTAGATGGATGGGGGGTGCATACCTGGCTAGTGATCACCAGTGCTTCAGTGTGGCACCTGGTGGATGGTGCAGCCTAGCCCAGCGGCTATATGCTGTCGTCCTTGGGATATATAATTAAATTAAACCACAAATGGTTTAAAAACCTTCAGATGAATCAGTAGTACAGTTTGTGTTCCCTGGGGTCCTTGGTATTCGCAGATTGTTAGTTTGATGCGACGTTAATTTGACTTCCTCTGCCTCCCCAGTTTTTCGCTGGTGAGTTTTCCTTTGCCACTGTCACAACTGGCTTGCTCACTGGGGGCTTTGGGCAGGGATAATATAAAGATAAATGTAATGTTGGAAAAATGTGCTAAATAAATTCGAATTAAATTGAATATTTACTCGTGTCAGAATGCCTTTGTTTATTATAAAATTAATCAATTTTTAGATATATGCAGATATGCTTGTAACTGTTGGTATGTGTATACCAACTTGAGGCGTATCGCTGAGCTCTCAGGAGTGTTGTGGGTCAGAGACCCGTGTGTGTGTGTGTGACAGCCACTCTCATCTCCAGTGTGCCGATTCGCCTTTTTATCGCAGCGATCTTATCTTAATGGGCCTTAACTGCTTCATCATGTTTTAGTGAGCAGCTCCTGCCCCCAGCCCTCAGTGAATCTGCCTGAAAACCCTTTTTGAAAGCTCTGGGCCCTGCAGTGTTTTCCTGAGTCTGCCTCGATATCATCTTGTTGTGGGATATGCTTGCTTAACATACCTCCTTTATCTGATCATCTGGTGTGTCTGGAAGGTTACGCCCCATTGACGCACTTGCATTCGCTCTGTTATCTCTGTCAGCTTATTGGATTTTAGTCTAATCGTGCTTTTGTTTTGCTAACAAAAGAGGGGGCATTCCTGTAGCTTGCTGGCTCATTGTGTCATCCTGTCTTGTGTGCTTCTCTTTTAGTCTGGGTGGTGCCCAGCTGGTTGCGGTACCTGGTACCAAGTGTTGCTCAATGTACTTGGGGTAGTCAGGGAGGCTCTGTTTGACTGAGCATAAGCCACACACTGCATGGAAAAGTAAAAGGTTAGGAATAAAACACTGTTGCTGGAACACTATTCTGAGCAACCCTGTCTCCATGTTTCTGGATGCTCCATGGCTCATGTGGCTCAGTGGGCTAAGCCTGTGTGCCATAATCACAAGGTCACTGGTTCAAACCCAGCCTCCCCTATCCAGATATTTATACAAAATACAAATGAAATAACCCAAACAGGTAATTCTGCGTATTTGTCTGGGGTTAGGGTACCGTGGCCAAACTTGCTATCAGACTCTCAGAGACTCACCGAAAGCTTTGAGTGACTAGTTTTGAAACCCTGGTACCCACAGACATGCCAGCCTTAGGGAGCCAGCTATGTGATGGTGAGGTTTTGACTAGGGGTGGATATTGGCAAGGACTTCATGATACAAAATATTGAGATATTTTACATAGTTCACTGAAAATGTAAAAACAAAGCTCAAATGCAACTTGCTGTTTATGATCACATCACATTATATTGATAATTCTGCAGAAAAATTGAATCAAAGCAACATAACTCGATTAAATTTTCAATTTATTTTCTGCAGTACTGGCAAATTGCCAAACACACTGATATTGCTGCCATTATATTAAAATGAAAAATTAAATCTAACACTGCTGCAATTTAACTAGACACACTGAACCAGTGGACACACTGACATCACAAACATAGAGTGCATAAAGTCTAGTAGAAGACTGAGCTGAAATGTAGTCATAAAAAAAAGTGCATATGCACATAGACACTCATTGTCACTGAACACAATGATGTCGGAGGAAAAACATTGTGCATATTAAGGATGCGGACAAAGAGGACTCGGGATTTTATTTTGAGACCAGCTGAGACCACAACTCTGAGAATACAGTGGTACGTCAGAACTCGAACTTTTTAGGATTCGAACCTGAGTTTGATCGAATTTTCCCCATAAGAAATAATGGAAAATCAATTAATTGGTTCCCAGCCCCCCAAAAATTACGCCTAAATGTAATGTAACAAAATGACCAGGATAAAACAAGAAGAGCAAATACTGTACATGTATCAAAGCAGTAATTTGTAAAGTAAGAAAATAAATGTATCCAAACAATGTGTAAAGTTATAAAAAAAAAAACCGATGTGTCCTGCCCCGATCGTCCGCTCCTTCCATGTGCCACGCCCTCTCGTTAACCTCGTGTGGAATCCTCGTGTTTACCAGTTGTTTCTGGTTGCTGTCATTAGTCCAATGTGTTTAGTCTGCATTTCAGTTTGTTTACCCAGTCCGGTCATTGTATTGTCCGTCTGCGGTTTGCCTGTCTTACCTGTAATTAAACCCCATATTCCCTGTTTCCCTGACGTCTGCGCCTTTGTCTCCGTTCCGTCTCCATTTAGCATGACAATATTATAATTAAATGTATTAATGGTTTATTATTAATGATATTAAAATGATTAATAAGAAATCTTTATTTTTAAATGTATTTTATTATATAATTACTGTTACTGTCATTGTCTAAATGTATTTTTACTGTCTAAATATATGTATTTGCCTAGTGTAAACATGCACGATGCTATCACAGCAAATGTGAAGCTGAGACTAAAGCTTTGCCCTTTGTTTTCCCTGAGAGACGTGCTGCGTTACTCATTTCCATTTGTGTACAGGTTATCTTAGGTCGGCGTTCATGGTTCGACTTCTGAGAGTTAGATCAAGTTCTAGGTCATTTTTTTTAACTGGTTGGTTCGACTTTTAAAACATTCGAGTTCTAATGAATTCAAGTACTGAGGTACCACTGTATTCCTATTAATGAGCTGTTTACTGACGGATTGGATAACATCTCACTTCAAGTGCAACCAATGACATTACTGCCGACTGCATTACCTGCCACGCGCCTTCACACACGTACATGTGTGCACATGAGCACAGGTGAAGTCCTGGTTGTCTGGGAAAGATGTCAACGCAGTCAGCTATTATCAAATGTGGCTACATATGCCACAAAGTGTTTACCCTACCATTCCATTAGGGGGGAGCCCAAAGTTATTTTCTTTATAGCGCCAGATCACAACAGACGTCATTTAAGGCTACCTTTCTTATAGAACAGGTCTATACCTTGTCCTTTTATTAACCAAACTTAATAGCCTTATGACATTTATCTTATTTACAGTCCATCACTGTAGTATGCGCACACAATGAAATTTGCCGCCTGCCGTTCACGGGATTTTCCACACCAATCGTCTTATTTGCGCCGTTCAGTCATTCAACCATTCAAGTCTATGGCATTTCATGAGAGCGCAAGTTGGTGCATTTTTTGGCCTTCTGTTGCCTGAACACAGTGCCCGCTTTGATGGCACAGAGGCTGGATTTAGACGGTCATGTTGTTGAGCCAAGTGACCCAGGCTCCACTGCACTGTAAAAAATTTTCATGTAAGATTACAGTAATTTACTAGCAGTAGTTTCACCAGTAAAGTGCTGTGTTTTTTACAGCATTGATACTATATATAAAAAATACAGAAGCTTACTGTGTACCAGATATGCTGTATATTACTGCATTGTTACACATTTACAGTAACTTACTGTCAGTTGTTTTACAGTAAAGTGGTCAATTTTTAGTCTTGATACTGCTTTCAAAAAGTACAGTTGTGCTGTTTTTTGGTCAACAGTGTTGATGTGTATAATATTACCGTTAATGAGTTACATCTATGCTGTATACTTTATACTATTATTTTTAAACAGTAAATGATACTCTGATTACAGGTAGGAGTGAAATGAATTTTGTCTTTTATTGGTGCACAAAAGTATAAAAAAATAAACATTTTAGCCATTTACTATTAAAAGCACATTTTATTACTCTTATTACATCTGTAAACTCAAAAATATATAAAAAATTAAATAATAAAAAAAATATCTCATTAAGTCAATAAACTATAAAAATAAAAAAATGTACAATGTCCAAACCAACACTTAAACGTCAGGAAAATGGTTTCTGCTGGATCTCAGGTAGACTCCTGGTTTTGTGATTGCGGTCTATAAACTACAAAAATAAAAAAAACATCATAAATATTGTCCTACTAATTGTACAATGTCCAAACCAACACTTGAACCTCAGGAACATGGTTTCTGCAGGATGTCAGATAGACTCCTGGTTTCTGATTTACCAAGGCATGAACATTGCAGGATACAAAAAGACAAAAAACAACAAGCAGAAAATGAAATGATTAAAAGATTAAAAAGATTAAAGGATCCACTTGAAAATGTAATTCAATGTTTGCAGCTGTATCATCATATTACTTAGTTCTAAAAAGACATTGTTATTAGTGTTGTCAAAATACTAGTAGATTTGGATGCCAATGATAATACTCAATAATATTTCGATGCTGTGGGGGATGCAAAAATGGGCAATGTCAAAAAAAAAATGTAACTATTTTTAAATAAAAATCGGAACAACACAAATATTAAAAACTCATTACACCAGTATGATTAACTATTTTTTGTCCAAGGTAGTGTTGAAGAAAAATATAAAACTTGAACTGAACATGTCACTTCTAGTATTGATACTGTTGCAAATTTATATCTTATTATATACAAATTTTTAGTATTGATTAGTATTTGAAAATTGATTTTCTTTGGCAACCCCAATTCTTATTGGGAGAAACACAAAAATGATAATGTTTGAACAGCGATGGGGAAAAACACAATTCAAGGTTGAAGCCTTTAATACATACATAAGCCAAACCAACGTTTTTGTGGCTACAATAATTGTATTGTCTGCGCAATTCTTATATGACTTATGAAATTGAATTTCAGTATCAACCAAACATAATGTGACTCATTTATAATTAGCCCGTAAGTAAAACGTTGTTACACAATATTGATTAAATTTTTATTATACATTAAAATGACGCAAAAAAGTAGACATAGCAGGCCTTGTACACATGTGTTTGAAACTCTGAGTTTGTTGTAATACATTTGCATCAACCTGCAAATTGAAGTTTTAAAAGACTGGGTGGACAGCTGGATTCTTTCTAATAAAAACTATTCAATCCTCCTTCACTTGACGCACCAGACAGCAGAACAACTTTTACACATACTTAAAGTTATTATAAAATGATAATGGACAGTTTTAACTCGCTGAATGATACTCATGTTAGACAACGTCCCATTGAAAATCCATCAGTTTCCTCATAAAAGCACGTGTGAGGGTTAAGGGACGTTTGTTTTTTCTGCACAACTTTGCCAGAACGCTTGCTTGTAACTTTCCCCTGTCGAGCTTTAGATCCTCGCTCTGGCTTAATCTCAATAAGGCATCTGTAAATAGAAAAATAAAACCGCAATACCTCATCATTTATGACTGAATAACATGCCACAATAACCAAATCTTCATATTCCTCTGAATAAATTCCAGTGTGCAGCAAGCACCATCCTTATACTTCAACTTGAACTTGTAGAAGCTGGAAAACAGTGTGGCAAGCCCCATTGTAATATATTCTCCCTCTGTCACTACTTAGCTTTCTACGGTCACCATCCAGTGATTCGCCTACTCCAATGGACCTGTAATGTACAAGTGTGAAAGGTTTTTATGAAACCGCCAATTTGAAATTTGATGAAAACTGACATCATCACTGATTGCTAGGACAGTAAATTCTCTTGTGGTTTAACAGAACTCCACTAAGCCTAACAGTCTCTGATGCTAATTCTGTATATAATATTAGTAGTTAAACTCTGACGTCTTTATGGTAAAAACTCTCTGCAGTTTCATACGCCTAACAAATGCATATTTACTGGAACATTCATTATTGCAGTATTGACACGTAAACATGCTTGCAAACTTACCGTCACCTAAACCTAACAGGCGTGTTTTATTCACGTTTTAACAGAAAGTGTCCTACTTTAAAGACTTGCAATTTATTACAAATATATTAAACATTAACAGCACACGAAAATATAACAATATGCCAAGAAAAAAACATAAAATGGCATCCGCTATAGTGGACATCTACGTAGAGTAACCTACAACTCAAAGTAGTGTAACAAACAAAAAAAATAATCCATAAAATGGTTAAAAACCTAAAGCTTCAAATGCAAATCTTTGGACTATGCACTTTAAAACAATGTAGTAACTGCGCAATGCATACACAATCACAGTGAGAAGAACCGCTCTAATATAACTGCACAACTCTAAACGGCCTAACACAATCCTAAATTCAAACATAAAGCTTTTAAATGCACATAATTTGAATATGCCTCAAAAATAATGTATGAAATGCATGGTCGCGTTTAGAAAGTTATCTGCATAGAGAAACGTCGAGTGCTTTTGCGCCGGAAGTAACTTCCCAATATCCTTTGCTGTTTCCAGTTAATTGCTATAATTTCAAACACTGTTGGAATTTCAATACAAAATTCCCATAATGCATATCTCCATACAGTTATAGGATCAGTAAAACAGTAGATTATTGTAAGAAATTTCATGTAAATTTGCATCAATTTTTTACAGTGTGGCTCTCTTCAGGCCGCTCTGTACCTCACCCCACAGTCAGAGGTTATAGGCTCTGACCTCCCTTGGGTGGGCAGGAAGGTTTTGGCAGTGAGGAGCCTCTTGCTGCCCTGCGTGTCTCCATCAGAAGGCATCCCACACATTCACACCACACTTCCCCAGCTGGTGTCACCTCTCCCACTCACAGATTATCTCCGCCCTAGAAGCCCTTCCATCACCAGTCTCCATTCGGTGGGTAAAGGAGAGCTTCTTTGTCTCTCCATTGTGAGACTGTGTGAGTGAAACATGGTCAACTGGATGTGCATTTGTAGGTTTTGCTTGGACTGCTTGACTCTGGGCTCACAGTTTACCAGAAAAGTCCCCTCCCCCAACACACGCACAAAGAGCCACATACTCAGACCTGGTACCGGAAAGGCAGTCTGATCAGTCTTTAATTTGTCCTCTTCTGCCCCACAGTCCCTGTATTCATATCTTTATGATTTCTATGAGTATTACTCTAATTCCAACTATGACATCCCGAATCCCTGTGCAACCCTAACCAATAACCAAATTAAATATGACTTTTGTTATTTTTAGTTAGTCACAGATTTTTTTTTTAATAAAATTGAGGCTATCCTTGTGGGAGCTGAAAAAATGTCCCCACAAGGTAAAAAGTTACAGGTTTTTATCATGTGTGGGGAAATCTGGTCACTATAATGTAATAATTACAAAACCCCCGGTGCTGGTTCCATCCCTGCCTGCTGATCCTGAGCCGATTCTACCTGCGGCGTCTCTGACCTGGCTGGCAGCATTGCTTCTGCTGCTGCTGGCATGGAGGGGTTATGCTTATGTCTGGCTGTTTCCTGAGGGATCTTTAACCCCAGAGCTATGTGCTTCTCCCACAGGGCTTCTTTATCACCGTGTCGCCCGAGTCCATCCTGAAAGTCGCCGAACATGCCTCCAAGAACAACAAGATATTTGCACTCAACCTGTCGGCCCCATTCATCTGCCAGGCGTTCAAGGAGCCCTTGATGGAGGTCATGCCTTATGTGGATATTCTTTTCGGGAATGAGACAGTGAGTGCTCCGCTCTCTCCCTTTCATCCCAGGCAGCAGGCCTCCTCTTGCTGTGTGTGAATCTGTGACCTCATGTCCTTACCCAGACAGTACCTCCTGTGAGCGTGTGTGTGATCGCATGTGTATGACTCTGTATGTGACTGCATGTGTGAGCGTGTGTGTGTTTGACTTGGTCTGTGAACACATGTGACTGCATGTATGTGAGCATGTGTGGCCCTATGTGACTGCGTGTGTGTGACTGCATGTTTGAATATGTGTCACTGGGTGTCTGTGACTGGGTGTGTGAACATGTGTGACTGCGTATGTGTGACTGTGGGTGCTTTTCTACTGCACTTGGTGCCATATGTTTGGCTCATCAAGAAAGTACCAAAAATATGGTACTTCAAGGTGTTTGTTTTCCAGTAGCATAAAATCTGGAATCGGCGCCAAATGACATCACAATGCGAGGCGGGGTATTTTGTACTGAATTAAAAAAGGGCTGTAGTATATTATAGGGCTGGGCGATGTGTTACATTAATACCGGCATTGCATGTTATGCACGTTCTGTTCTCACATAACTAGTCAGGTAGATCAAACATTGGCTTTTTCTTACCTTCAGTTGAGTATGAACATTATAGCGCATGGAGTGTAGTTTCACTAAAGCATATTTACTCATAGGAAAAAAACATAGCAAGTTTTGAAATTTTAATTATTATTGCTTATCAGGCCTAATCTATCATTTCTAAATTATATTTAAAAAATCAGTTTAAAGTTTACCCCCGCTGCTTTTTGCATGCGTTTAAATTATTTCTCCAACCCCAATTTTTATTACAGCAAAATCACATGGCGGCACTTGAACATTTTCCAATACTGTGATGCCATTCTGATCTTGTTGTATCTGGTCAGAAGAACAGATCGCAGTTAAAACTTGGGTCTTGGGTTGTTTGCCCAGGCATTCAGTATTATTATTTTTATTTATTTCTTTTACTTCATGTATCATCGTTTTCTGAGTTTGCAGTGTTTAAGAGGCAGGCTATTTGCAT
Organism: Mormyrus hasselquistii; assembly: GCA_026779605.1. Taxonomy (NCBI): domain Eukaryota; kingdom Metazoa; phylum Chordata; class Actinopteri; order Osteoglossiformes; family Mormyridae; genus Mormyrus; species Mormyrus hasselquistii. Next base: position 17,808,342 of record JAODKE010000068.1, read on the forward strand.
GACCAGTCACCATTGAATACATTTTCAAGTCCCACCCTAAAGTACTGAAGTGCCAAGGAAGTACTTCACTGGTTTAGCTCTTTTGGTACAGGACAGGAGTGGAAAGAGGAAAGTACAGAAAGTACCGTGCGCAAAGTACAGTACTTGGTGTGGTGGAAAAGCACCCTGTGTGTGAGCATATGTGACTACATATCTAAGCATGTGTGACTGTGTGTCTGTATGTGTGTGACCTCGTGTGTGACAGCATGCGTGAGCATGTGTGTGTGTATGTATGACTACATGTGTGTGACTGCGTGTGAGCGTGTGTGGCTGTGTATGACTGCATGTGTGTGGCCCTGTGTGACTGCATGTAACTGCATGTTTGTGACTGTACATGCAAGCATGCGTGTGCGTGAACGTATGTGACTGCATGTGTGCCGCTGTGTGTAAGCATGTGATGCCTGCTTCTCTTACTGGTGCTGTGACAACGTGTTAGTACCCCCCCCCCCCCCCCCCCCCCCCCATACCCCGCTATTGAGTTTCCTGGGGACTACCGTCCCCCTTGTTTTGCTTGGTTTGTGGTCTACTCCCCTCCCTCCACATGCCCGACGCGCGG
>JAODKE010000068.1:17817470-17828048 GCA_026779605.1 Mormyrus hasselquistii
TGGCTGACCCTGCACTGTGACGCCAAGCTTACTCTCACCTTTATGTCTCTGTGTCTCAGGAAGAGCAAGATGGGACAGGTGAAAAGACAGTGATTAAAGTATCATTATTCTTTTACGTTGACTTTGAGAGGGAGCTGTAATCTCTGCCTGTACCTCTCCTTTGTGTTGCATCAGAGGGAGGTTTGATCCTGAGGTGTCTAATGTTGTGGACAAAAAGTGTCTCACTAATTGCATCCAACTCAGTGGTGCCTAGATCAAATGCTAGAGATCTTCCTTTAGGTCTTTATGTGTGTGTGTGTGTGTGTGTGTGTGTCATGTGGCCTTGCTGTTTCCCTGCTCCCAGGTGATAAGGTGATGACATTCCCCGTTGTTGAAATAGACCAGAGTGAAATCGTGGACACCAACGGTGCCGGAGATGCCTTTGTGGGAGGTAGGTGCCCTTGGAGCTGCAGGCATCGCGTTGCATCAAAGCTGCCTTTGCACTCAAACCCTGTATTAACAAAGAACTCCATCTACAGTGAAGTCTATCCCAACATTGTGGTGTAACACTGCCTAGTGTGTTGTGTCTGCTGTTTCTTCCAACATGGTACAGAGATCTGCCCCCCCTCCAGTGCTGATGCTTCACGCTCAGCTTGATGTCTCTAGCTGTACTAAACATTCAGTCTTGTGCCAGTGTGGATCAGTCATCAGGCTGATGGGTTGAGGCAGCCAGGTTCCCATTAAAAACAGAGCTGCTCACTTTCTGTGATGTTTGCTCTCCCCTGCTGGGACCTGTTACTCGTACTGGTCCAATTGCTGTAAGGATGACACCCCAAGGGGCTCTCTGAGGGGCTCTCTGAGGGGCTCTCTGAGGCCCTGTTCACACCTGGTATTAACATGCGTCTCCACATACATCTCGGCTCAACTTATTCTAAGCATGTAAATCACTTGTGTATGCAGAACGCCATAATACTCAAAATGAAATATTTATATTATATATATATATTTATATTGTATTATATTTTTGATTACTTAAAAAATGAAACTATATTTCAGAGGAAAGTTCAACTTTTCTCATTGTAAATATGGGTTTTATACCACGTCAACACTGAACAAATGTACATGTTAAAAAGGTCTTTCAGTACTTAGATATACTTTTCTATTTAAGGGTTCAGTCTGTAATGCATTGTGTTGGCTGCCATATGATAATATTTCAGCTTTTAGTCATAATCAATGAAGAAAAATTGTGAAAATTTCAACAAAGTGGTTCATTGGGTGGGACAACCCAACATGAAACTATATAAACAGTTACATTATTATTATATGTTTCTATTAGCATATCCATTACTAAAGGTATTGCACATTCTTACATACACTCTTTCATTTTACGTTCATTTAATTTTTACCTGCACATGTCACAAATATTAATAAAGCGTGGAGCAGCTTTGACATAAATAAGGAAGCGTCATCAAAGTTCACATTAAAAATAATCTGTGCAAATCCCAAAACATCTTCAATAAATCACTTCTTACACAATTTCTTTTTTCCGAATTTGCACGGAATATTAACGACGTGCATTTTTGACAATGTTTCCATGCCAATGGGTCACGACAGTCCGATATTAAACCAATTTCCTAGCAGATTCAAACTTATTTTTCTTGTAGAAAAAAATGGGTTGTTATTCACAATGCGGTTTACATAGACATGATATAAATCATGTGTCAAATACCGCTTGTGCGTTTAATGGGTATGTACGTAGGCAACTTCCCCACACAAGGACGTCAACTGAGTAGGCAATCCTTCTATGTGGCATGGAACACATTTACGTTTACACTGCTATAAGAATGTGGCCATATCCGTCCGAAATCGCCTCCACATGTGATCTGAGCAATAGATCTTGGGTGTGTTCACATCTGTATTTATCACTGTCCTCTTGTGATCAGATCAGCTAGAACGCATGTTAATGCCAGGTGTGAACAGGGCCTAAGGGGCTGTAGTAGCAAATATGTTTCCTGATCTCCCTAATATAGCTGTCGTCTATCCACCCAAATATTGGTTTGCCTCTAGCCAGGCACATATACCTCATGCTACCAGAAAAATAATTCTTTTTGCTTGCAACTGAAGGGCAGGAGGTCAATTCTGTTGGGGTATTTAGCTGTAGGGTAGGGGGTGGGGTATCTGCTGCAAGACAGGGAAATATTTGCACCAAAACAATAGTTGTTCTATGCTATAGTCCACAAACACACACACCTTTAGTGATGCTTTCTGCCTGAGCGGCTGTGTACATTCTATTCCCCAGGCTTCCTGTCACAGATCGTCCAAGAGCGCCCCCTGGAGGACTGCATCCGAGCAGGGCACTATGCAGCCAACGTAGTAATACGCCGGGCTGGGTGCACCGTCCCGGAGAAGCCAGACTTCCACTGACACCAGGAGCCTCTTTACCGAAGATGCCCTTCTCAGTGACTGCTGGCCATGCTGCTCTGCACCCATTTTTTAAAACCCACTCCCCTGCCCCCACAGCCAGGACCTCAGCCTCCAAGACAGCATCCCAGCATATTTCCTGTTTACCAAGATCACATAACTACTTAAGATTTTAAGTGATTTTTTTGACTGATTTACCCAAAGGAGTGTGCCTGTGCCTATCTATCTGAGTGTCTGTACCTGTGTGAGTGCCTGTCTGTTGGTGTGTACTGCTCTTGTGTCGGTACACCAAACAATTCTTGAAAGCACAGTTCAGACCTATGATGGACATGACAAGTTGCCTGCTGGACCTTTACACAGAGAAAACTGAGAAAGTGGAAATAAACTGATTGAAATGGACTATGAGACATGTTGGGTCATTTACTTTCGTTTTTGAGCCTCTCTTCCTTCCACAGAGGTGTTGTGAGAGCAGTCTGGCTGCTCAGCCAGCATGGGTGGCTGGTGGTTCTATCCTGCTCTCCACCAGGTACAAGGAGGTCCTGCCTCTATTCTCCCCACCGGCAGGTGGGTCATTCTGCATTTAGCCAGGGGATTACCATCTGATCTGCTCCTTATGTTGATTGATATGCAGGCTTGATGATGCCTCTGACCCTCCCAGACACGCCCCCATTGGACCCACTGGTCACAGCAATCTTCTCAAATGGCACATTGGCTCAGGAGCTTCAGAGAGTTCAGGGGATGAAATGGAGGTCCCTGTATGGTTATGCATTGTCGCAATTTATAGAAAGCAATAGTGTGAAGAAAAAAACACCTGTGAAACAACTTGAAAACTTTGAAGATAGCATCTTTTTTGTCTGAATCAGCCCAATAAAACAGCTAGTAGAGATGCTGTTGTTTTATTTTTCTGAAAGCATTTCACTGATGATGTGATTAGTTCCTTGGTCAGCTCTTCTAGCTGCAGTGACATGCCCTGGTGTAACTTGGGTCTGGTTTCTCCTCAAGGCCTAAACAGCTGGCTTTCAAGTAGATGTGATGCTTGATACCTGCTGTGTCAGGCCCCCAGTCGTGTAGGGTACAGTGTCTTTTGTCTTTGCATCAGTGCGGTTCACTTCTTGCAAGCATCCATTAAGGCATGTTAAGATACAGCCAGTGTCCTGAGTGGAAATATTTATCAAAGTCCCTTTGAGCGTCTCTCGATCTGATTTAATATTATCACAGCTAATTACATGTCAAATTTCTTGATTTTAGAAGCATGGCTATTAATTCAACCTACCGGCTTAATTTTCCATTGAACTGTTTATTTTGGTTCGCTCTTGCAGGAATTGTTTGAACTTCACGCAGGTTACAGTGTGGAAGAACACCGCGTATTATTTATGGGTAAATAAGTTAGCCGTATGGACATTTGACTATATCTATGTCTATATCTGAATACAATTTAAAATGGCACCACAAAAGGTGGATGTCTATTTATCAAAAGCTAAACGTCTCGCTGCATGTGGAAGCAAATGTGTAACTACACGGAAAACAGCTTTGTTAATCACCCTAAACGCAGTTCCTCAGATTAAAATGTGCGGTACATGCCGCTTTGGCATTTGCTGTCACTTCAGTTGAATTGGGCTTATTGTAACACAAATAATGCTATTTACCGATTAAACGAATGGCATTCACATTATTAAAATTGCTCCTCGTCGTGTTGTTTCGGGTTTTAAAAATGTCAACGGTGAAAAGTCATTTATTACATTCTGTAAGAAATTGCTGCGTATTGACAACAACGTTCAGTATTCCCTCACAGCCTGGTGATCTGTCTCTCTGTCTGGCAACTGCTGCTTCCTCGTGAGGTGCTGTAGAGCACACAAGCCATCGCCGTTCATCCTTCTCGCAAACTTGCAGGGATGCCAGGTTCGCGGCTTGGCCGCCCAATTGGGCTGTTTTGAAAATAGAGTTGCGGGTAATAATAGGAGGTTGCGGGTTTTGGGCTGCTTTCACAATGTTCCGTGGCAGGTTACTGTAAGGGGAAAAATAAACTAATTATTATGAATGTAGGTGGCTCCTAATCCAGAATCGCTAGCCACTGCAAGTCAGAGAAACGCAAAGGAAAACAGGGTCCCCAAATCTCACGCATCTTGCGTGACACTCACTCAAGCAATCTTAGGGCAAATATATATCATTCCACTTTAATCCTAAAATGAGCTACATCCGAAGCATTGTTGCAGGTTGCAAACTTAACAGACTATTTATAAATATTAATAAAAATGTCACATACTTGTAACTGCATGTATATGTGTGTGCAGACTTATCTCGAATCGAAAATCTCATTCCAGCCAGCTGACCGAAGTTGGCATGCCTGGAAGATGAGAGTGCACCCGTCTATGTGACGTGTTTGTGCTTAACTGTGGTTTTAAAATGTTGAACACTTGAAAGTGATTAGCATGCAAAATATCGGTGCAATTAATAGATTGGTTTTTAAGTACTGGGCTAGTTTCACCTTCCGTTGGGCAGATGTTAATCAGACCTTAAGCAGGAGATTTTTGCTGGACTTCGCAACACTTCAAACTTGGTACAGCGGAGAAAGGGGCAGGTGTCTCAGAAAACGCTGCGTGACTTAGCATTTCAAGCGTCGATGAGGGTCGGCGCTTTCGAATTAAAGCACAGGCGATCCTTCCCACATTTATTACTCGTCGTCTCCGTCACTTCGCTCATCAAGGAGAAAGGAAAAAAAACTTGAGAAGGTAACACCAGAATACGTAGTTCATGTGTGTCTTCATTGCCTTTTAGTGACACTCACTTCGACGAGCACTTATAGTGCACCGTACCCAACGAGTTCGTAGCAAATGAAATGTACGAGATTTAAACGCGTTATTCTGAGAAGGAAGTGACTCGTCAGGACATCGTTCAGGACAGAAGAAGGTTCTCGATGCACCTTGCACGATTGCAATACAGCTCCCGCAGGTGTCTGCTCAATTAAAAGTTTGCAGACAATTGTGTGAAATAGCGATCATTTAATCCTAAAGTCTCCTTACGCCGCCTTTCTCGAATGTCTCGAATGATACATTGTGCGAGGATTTCAGCTGCAGGGTTGATGAAGTTATATGTATGACAGCTATGCCCGCCATGCATTTGATTTAAAACTAAGGTATCAGCGGAAAAAAAACATGCGCATATCTATAGTTATATAAAGATGCAATTAGCCGTCAATTAATCTACTGTATAACAGAGCGGTAAATTTAATGTATGAATAACATACACCTGGAGTCTGTGTAGATGGGAATACAGTAAATCGAATAAAATCTGAAAATAATTTTTAGTTTGATAATTTTGAACATTGAGGTGAGGTCACGAACCAAACGAGTTTTTTTTGCGTTATTTGTTTAAAAAGTGGATCGTCAAGAGAATAGTCACGCCTGTTAAAACTGGAATCGTATTGTAAATATTATCTTGTTGAAATATAAATATTGTAGGCTATTTGATTATTCCTGTATAGGTTACCATATTTTAACGAGTTGGTCCCAATTAAATTTGATGAAAATATTGAGGAGTATCAGCACAAATTAGTTGTTGAATTCCTGGAGGGACAAGGCAGATAAACTGTGCATAAATCCTGCGCTTTTGGTATTTACCGTAAGTTAATATTGTTTGTGTAGACAGTGCGTAAATGTTACCCATCAAACTCCACGTGTAGTCTGTGGGAACGTAATTTTTGACTACTTGTAATTGTATTACTTATGTGTGGTGTAATATATGGGTATACATATTTTGTTACCACTGCCGTTTTTGAGGGGCATTTTTATGTATATATTCCAAATATAGTAGCATAATCGTTTTTTAGATTATCTGATTTATGCATTTTAGTTTGCCATCTGTTTAAATTAATTACAACATAAAACCCAAAAAACCTCAAAGAAAAGTAACCAAATTACACAAGATAAAAAATTTAAGCAGCTGTATTTGTACACGCACAGCTCAGGGTGGCACGTGGGCGTTAATAGTTCACGAGACGGAGTTTTGTCACGTCCCCACTCATTTCTCAGGTGGGACGTTGCCATATTATTGCCAGTTCCCAAATCAACAAATTTCGAACAGGGACTGTGCTTACTGGTCGAGACTGACGCACGCTGAAGGCTGCCTTCAATGGTAAATCTTGCAAAATGCAAGGGGGTTTGGTTCGAAGATAAGATAATGGGGCACCAATACAGTGTAATCAATCTCATGAAGTATTCATGTAAAATATGACAAAATGGCGTCTGTTTCGGTGACGAGAGTAGTCCGTGACCAAACGGCAGCCAGCAAGTCCAGGTTTGTGCTTTGTTTTTCGCATGCAGCTTTCATTGATTAAATCTGCTGTTTCGGTACACGTCTGACTGAAGCGGTCCTAAGATGCCCTGAAACCTTTGAATGAACTTGGGGGCGCCGTGCCAGCCAGTCGTGCAGGACTGGTTAACCTTAAACATAGTACTGGGCGGTATAAACGGTATACGATATAAATTTGGTCAACGGGAGAAATTTTGATTATACCGCCCTACCGCAGAAATTTCCGCTCCTCGCCCGCAAAAAATTACGTAATGAATAAATAATTTATTATTTATATGACTTATATGAAAATTGCTTATATGATTATTGCTGCACCCGGCAGCAGAGTCCTGCACGGGATCTGATTTTAACAAACCGCATCCGCCCATATCCGTCATACTTAAACCCGTATCCGAACCGTTATCCGACAGAAATAAAAGAAAATTCCTCACCCGATCCTCTATCAATGCCGACACCCGACTCACATCCGAATGAAAATCAGTCAGATTAAAAATTAAAGACAAAAGTTTATTTGCACAACAAACAACCAGTGACATGTGCAACATCAGTTGAAAAGGCATAGCCAAATGTAAATGTTGCTTACTAACAGCCTAATAAGCAAAACAAATGGTAGTAGCCTACCTCCAAACTCAAATAATGTTTGATATTGCCATGCCCACACATAGCCTTACTATCTTACAATTGAATGTGTTAATAAAACTAATATTATATAAAATGTACATTAGGCTACCCTGCACATTAGTAGGTTTTATAGACTACCTACGTGCACTGTCCATTTTACTTTAATTACCTGAAAGGAATTCCTTCGCGAAGGCTAAGACTAGCGTTTGATGCGGTGCTTTATATTACTGTGTAAAAAAGAATATCGTCCACAGTTGATGGGCTCAGATGACTACTTCAGCATCCATTTCGAACAACTGCAGGAGATCGCATGCGTTTTTTGAAAATGAAAGTGGGAGAGTTTACCAGGAATGCACGTGCAGGCATAAACTGATATGGATTTTACGTTTTATCGTCTTGAATGCAGGGATTTTGTCACTAAAATATAGCCCTAGGGTATCTTTTGTTGGCACATGATGTTTTGAAAACCGCAATTTAGCTCTCCTGCGTCCGACCCGACACGAACCCATATCCGACACAGCAGAATATTTTTCACCCGTTTCATCAAAATTTGAGGGTCACCCGTCGGGTACCTGACGCCGTGCAGGACTCTGCCTGACGGACTTTTATGGGAGAGATGGTCATACTAATATAGATGGAGTTATGACATTAGTCTAGTTCTGTCTTGTTTTCTGCTTACCTATGCAGTTTACAAAACCAACCTGTGTTTTTAATAAAAGATAAAACCAGCGAAGTTACTTGAAATGTTTTCATATTTTTCTATAATTGCAGATTTGCACAATAAATATTCTACGTTCATGACTGCTTTGAAATGTGTTAACAGTATATTATACAACTTCCTGCTGCAATGCCTTTGCTATGGTAATATGTAACCCTTTCAAAAACAGTTATATTGAAATTTACAGGTCAAATCATATACCGCAATATATACCGTCTACCGTCTATGGTTCAGATTATATCGCAATATGAATTTTATGCCATATCGCACAGCCCTACTTAAACATCTTTCGGACGTCTTCAAGATTTTATGTGCTGATATCATGCGTGCATTTCCGCATTTTCTGCTTTTGTTTTCCCTCTGTTTGATTATACAAAGTCTTTAGATGTAGATATAAAGCTGAGGGTTTACAAGTTCTGTGGACTGTGCATGCCCATCCTGCAGCTCTGCGCTCACCCCTGTGCTAGTGCAGTGCACATCTCTCTGCCTTGTGCTAAGGCTTTTGTGCTGTGGTTAGAGATCTACCCCAGGAGTTGTATCGTGCGTGGCACCTGCTGGTTGCAACGTGCAGTGTCACTTGATGATACCCTAGCTTCTATCAGTTTGCACCATTTTTTTTCACATGCAGGGTTAACCATTACACTGTGCTTATTTTACAGTAGTGCATGAGCCCACAGCTATTGAATTAAAACCACTGCAAACTGTGAAGTTCTGAGAGTAAACAGGAGACTGACATACTGATGTCTGATGCATACCTTTTAAACAGTCATGTGAACATTGCTTAAATCCACAGCCTCCTTTAGCCTTTAAAAATTATGGGATTATGTGTCTTTACTTAAGTCCCAGGTGGTTGACATGAATTGCTTCAGTGTATGTAGATAGGCTACCCCTCCACTTTAGTACACTGTCATAATAAAGTTATGTTTTGGTGATTATTGTGGCAGTACTGACTGGGTTGCTGTTGTGTGGTTCCCTCCTGTTAGAGCATTGGGATGGTAACAGCCTAGTAACAGGGCTTTGAGCTGTGTTGACTTTGAGGGTCTTTATTGGTTTACAAGTTTTAGAGTTTTAGAGGGACGTGCATACATGTGATCTTGTTAGAGATTCAGAAACCCAGATGAAATGGGCCAGGAAAGCCTTTCTGCAGCCATGACACTTAAGGCCAAGATAGACACATCAGACTGGTACAGATATCTAGTTTTTTAATGAGCACTGGCTGATGCCAGTATGTTAACCAACATATTGTGCAACTCTGAAAGGAACTTGTTTGTTCAGTCTGGTAACATTCATTTTTGTTTTATTCATTGCAGGTCTCTGCTGGATTTGTTCAGTTTCTATTCCACTAGTTCTGGTTTGGTGGCAGTGATACCTGGAGCGAATCTCGCCCCAGTCTAATCTGTTTCTGATATTCGCCCAGGCCTTGGATTGTCACAGATGTAATTCCCTGGGTGGCTCATCACTTAAGTGTGCTTGGCCACTCTGTTTGACAGGGTGAGGGATGTCCCCACCATGACTGGTTAATCTGTCATGGTGAAGCTGGCCAACTCAGTGCACACGGGGTGGATTCTGGAAGCCATTCAGATGATCAGGAGGCAGAAGCAGAGGCCATCAGAGGAGCAGATCTGCCACACCGTGTCAGCTTCTCATGCACTTGACAGGTGCTCAGTCCTAGAGCAGCTGATGCAGACTGACTGTGATGATGCTGTGCTCAAGGTCACCAACAAAGGATGCACTTCATACAAAGACCCTAATAAACGGGGGCAGAATACATCTTTTCAATCTGGGGAAATATCTGCTTCACCAACAAGACCTGTGCAGATGTCCAGCAAACTGCAGCAGCTTGACTGGAATAATATTCTGAAACGGGCTATTGAAGCCCTTGCCAATCCACAGGGGTCATCTCTGAGAAGCATCAAGTGGTACCTTCAGAAATGCGAGGACCTTTCCAGGCTTGTCAATAACCCAATGTTCCAGCGCGAGCTGTGGCTGGCCATCAAGCGGGCAGTCAACAGTGGAAGGCTGGTGAAAACAGGCCGGATGTACAGAGTGAACTGCAGTGGGGGTGGGGTGTCCCCTGGAGAGACCAGTGCCACCTCAGCACCTCCACACCTTCCACAGGTCATGTTACTCCCACATGAGAAGGACCAGGTACGCTGGCTGTTCCCCAGCCTGCTGGGGTCTTGGCTGTCCTGCGTTAAAGGATCTTTCTGCTTGCCTATTAGGGGCGTCTTAATGTCTGCAGGGATAATTTTGTGGTGTCTGTTACCTTCATACAGTTGTGTTCAAAATAATAGCAGTCCAACATCACCAACCTGATCAATCACTGGTTTTGGTAGAAATTATATTTCACCATGGCAAATAATTTACTAGTAGGTGTAGTAGAGCAATGGAATACCAACAGACCCAACAGTCATGACATGCATGCTGCTGATTCTGTGTAATTGAATCATTAACTGAAAGAGGCGTGTTCAAAATAATAGCAGTGTAAAGTTCAATTAGTGAGGTCATTCGTTCTGTGAAAATCCAGGTGC
>JAODKE010000068.1:17834063-17852771 GCA_026779605.1 Mormyrus hasselquistii
AGCATCACCAGGGATGAAACCCAACGTCTGGTGATGTCTATGTGTTCCAGACTTCAGGCTGTAATTGACTGCAAAGGCAGTCCACTCAACCTCTGTTTTACAGGAAACACCCTTAAGTGCAGAGAACAGGGGAAACATAATGTGGGCAGCCCAAGGAATGAAACGATGGTCAAAGTAATGTGGTGGCCAAGAAAATCAATAGATGGGACAATAGACTGACACATTTACGATCAATCTGTGAGCACTGGCAAGCGCAAACAACACCCTGAGATGCCTCGAATGCTCATCCAAAGTCCTGCTGGCAGCTAATATATCATCCAAATAAACAAACAGAAAAGGCATGTCCTGCACAATGCTGTCCATCAAACGCTGAAAAGTTTGAGCTGCGTTATTCAGCCCAGAAAACATCCCGAGAAAGTCACAGACCAAAAGGTGTGACACCAGCAGTCTTAGGGTTGTCCTGGGGGTGCACCAGGACCTGATGGTAGCCCCTAACCAGGTCCACTTTAGGAAAAGATAACAGTTCTTGCCAAACTGGTGAAGAAATGAGATGTGTGGATTAGGGTACTGGGTGGGGGTTGTGGCATCATTAAGGTGCCTATAATCCATCTACCACCAGGCTTGGGCACCATGTGGAGAGGAGAAGACCACAGCCTTTCAGAGCTCCAAGCTTTCCCTAACCACTCCAATGTGACACTCTTTGGCAACAGCTTTTCTGGTCCAGGCACCTAGCCTTGGCATACACCAGCAGACTTGCTGTGGTTATGTGGTGCTCCACACCATGCTTATCTGAGGATACAGAAAAGGTGGGAATGGTGAAATTGGGAAACACTGCCTAGAGGCGCTGGAAAACATCAGCCAAAGCAGAAATACCAGACAGGTTGGAAGGGCCAGCCCTACTGAGGGTGCACAGGAAAGAGCAAGAAGTCTCTCTCTTTATCAGGCGCCTGCTCTTAACATCCACCAGCAAGTCACTGGCACAAAAAAGCTAGCTCCCAACAATGGAATGGAAACAGACCAACACAAAAACCCACCAGAAATGCTGCCAATGGAGGTTTATCTGCCACTCGCCAAAAGTCTCAATCGAACTGCCATTATCAGCCTCTAGGTGGAAACCACACTCTCCTTACTGCTTATCCAGCTGTGATGCAAGGAGGACGCTTACCAAAGCGTCTGAGTCCTTAATAAACAGCAAACTGTTTAGCCCCCTAGCAGCTAGTGCACCTACAGCTCGCCAGTTTCCCGGTAGCTTGATGGATCATGGCGGAATGCATTTCTTGGTGTGCACACTGAAACAGGCATGATAAGAACAGGAACCAGACTTAGAATCACACTGAGCCGCAGCAACAACACCAGGGGCAGGCAAAGTTAAATTGTGCTGGACAGCGGTAGCCCTGCCGGCACAAGGCTGCTGGCTAGCAATGTAAACCTTGTCCTCTTCTCTCGCCAACTCGCAGAAATCTGTAAGCGGGGAGCTTGCTAGAGCCGAGCAAACAGGAGTTGGCATCTGCTGCACAAATAGCTCACAAAAAATACGACAAAAACGACTAATCTCTTCCTAGTAAAGACCGCATGTGGTCCATGAGCTCCGATGGTCTCTGGTCTCCCAAGGAGGGTGAGGCGAGAAGCCAACATGCCTGCTCCAGGTCTGACAGGTCAAAAGTTGCTAGCAGTGACTTAAAAGCCTCGTACTTGCTGCCCACTGGGGGATCCTGAAGAAAACTTATCACCCGTGATGCTGTGGCGTTGAATTTTATTGACTTTCAAAATACAGTACAGGTGTTTAAAATGCTTTTCAAATTACAATACTGTACAAATTTTATCACTGAACTGTACTTTAATACTTAAATACGCTGTAATATAGTACTGTATATAAAATATAGCTTATTGTGGTTTCACTGCTGCATCTCGTTGGCTTGTTTTTGCCAGTTTATTATAAGCTTTGATAGATCCTATATTTTTCACTGAGAGAAAATTACTTTGTTTTTCACATTTTCTGTGCATGCACCAGATAGCTAACCTGAAGCAGGTGGGTTACTGCAAGGCAAATTAGGGCTATCAAAGTAAAGTAAAAAAATATAATAATTTAATAAGTATTAAAATAAGTTATTTAATAATTATTTAATAAGTTATTAAAAATAAATATAATAAGTACTTAAATTTTTCTGTATTTGGTTTATTTAAAAATAAACCAAAATGCTATAAGTGGAGTGCTTGATTTCTATGAGAAAATTATTTAAACAGTATTTGTACAGGAATTGATTCTATCCCAAGCTTTTTGATCCAAATACTGTAAGCAATTGATAACTGTGATCATTATAAGCAGTTTCCACTGTATTTTGAAATACATCAGGAAGCCCTGGGTAGTAGAGAGGGCACAAAGTGTAGCAGAGGTCTCATTGCTGGTGTACTTCAGGACCATACAGTGGTGTTGTCTGACTTCGGATAACACCATAGCCACAAGCTGTGGTGTTGCTAAAGATTTTGGGTCCCATGAAAGCATATCACTTTGGGCCCCCGGGTCTGCACCAATCCAATTATTTTGCAATTTTTTTATGATCCCTGTCATACCAGGGTTCTTGGAATTGTCCTAACTCCCCCCTCCCTTACATCATCTCTAATCACAAGGAATAGCATGGATCTCATTTGTTTAAAAAAAAAAAAAAAAATACAATGTAGAGCACGTGCTATAAAGCTGTCCAATTCACTGCTGGGCATTTTGCCTATTTACCACCAGCTAGATGCAAGCACAGGTGAAACTACCTGCTCAGCAAGGTTTTCAGGAGCCGCTGCATGGACGTCCAACAAAACCCCTATACCCTACTCCCACTGGGAATTTAAGAGCCCTCCAGCCAGCTTGAGAGCATGCAGCAGCCAGGTCTGCATGCCTCTGTTTCTTTCTTTCATAGGCAGCCTCCATCTCCTCCTCCCATGAGAAGGTCAGCTCCATCAGAATGATTACTTTGGCGGTTGCTGATCAGAGCACTGTATCAGGGCCAAAATCATCAACTGGTGATTTTGGCTGGAAATTTCAGCTGGCGACCTACTTTACATCAGCTGCCAGCTGCCACTCTCACCCCTGGGACAAGAGGGTGAACCCTGCATTGGTGCTGTGCTACTCCCCCCTGCTTAACAAACTGGATCCGTCCCTGGGATGATGGAATGCTGGCACAGTTTACCTCCAGCCTCCGTATCTCCAGCAGCTCAGCCAGCTTGCACAGGACTTTGTTGTGCCGCCATCTATATCTGCCCCGTGCCAGTGCTGCCTAGCAGCTGCAAAGAATGTGCTTGAGGCTTGGGTTTGGGGAGCTGCAGAGGTAGCAGGGGTCTTCTGAGCCATTCCAGGTGTAAAGATTATGGGGGCTGGGGAGTGTGTCATAAGTGGCCCTGATAAGGAAGCTCAGCCTTGCCTGGGGTGTGCTCCACATATCTGCCCAGGTAACACAGCTTCCCAGGTGGACCACTTGCCTTCCTGTTGTTGGCTCACTGCTGTAACTTTGTAATGCTCCTCATCCATTTTGGTCACCTCGGAGATGATGAGATCTTTCCTCTCCTTCTTATTGGCTTTAGACCATCGTAGCCCTGGTACTCCCCATCCTAATCCAGCTCTGCCAGGCTGCGTAAAGCCCACGATCTCCTGGTGTTTCAGCCTCTCTGTGGCCATATCTACTGCTTGTGCTACAGTCATCTGAGAACAATACATGTTTCACATTGTCCATAGCCCAAGATTAGCACTGCTGGCACCATTGACGTTTTCCATTAGCATGAGTGACCAAAGGTTTGGTATAGCAGCCAACCATGAATATTCACCCTGTGGAGCTCCCGAGAGTTGAAGTACTCATTTAATTCTACAGTGAGTTGGGCAGCTATGGATTTGTTTTTTGGATACAATACGGGTTTGTACCCGGACATCCCTTCCAGCTTCCACATGTGTCCACAGTTACTCTTGTTGGATGTGCTCCGTCCTTTGTCGTGGTATGCTGACATTACTCTGGATATTGTGGTTCTCCATACACCACAAAGACTTGCTGTCTTGGTTGCAGATGCACCAGCAAGATGTGCACACTCCATAATATAAATAAAAGCCTTTCTAAAAGAAATGTAGTCCCTGCTACATTACTGTTGTAATTAAAATGGCTGTGAATTTACTGCCTGTAAAAACAAACAACACAGGGCCTGTTCCAAGGTGAAGTGCTTTATTCTAAAACAGCAGGAATCCCTGTGTGAGGGTTTGTTATTATTCTCTGGCAGCCACCTGCCTGTAGCCCTCCATCACTGTACCTGAGAGGGTGTACTACAGGTACTGAAAGTCAGAATGAGCACACAGGGAAAAGTGGACTTCCTGTTTGTAAAGCGGAACATTTCAGATCATTTTTAACATTGCACTTTTTAAATTCTGCAATTTGAAACAGCGCTGTCCATGGGTATTTGGACAGTGGCACATTTATCATTTTGTCTCTGTACACAATGGAACTGAAGTGAAATGCTCAGTATCTGTTTAAAGTGCAGACTGTTAGCTTTAATTTAATGCTAATGACAGCTGTATTGGTTGAGCTGTGCAGCAGTTGTAGACACACCCCTATTTTAAGATACCAAAAGTGTTTTTAACTTTAGGTACGTTTTTCCAAAGGGATTCAATTGAAAATACAAGGTCAGACAGTCCCTGTGTCAGGGTCTGTGCCCATCTGTCATCTGTCTTTCTTGTCTTCTCTCTATTTGGCCAGCAGGTGTCGCTGGCCATCCTGTCCTCCCTGTTGTCAGTCTTTAGTGTTTCCCCTGCTCCCCAGAAGGCTACATAACTGAATGAACTGAGCATGTGTGTAATCCCTTCAGTTGCGTGTTCAAATCCTGCCTCCTCTGTTTTTGTATTTTGTTTCCTAGTGTTTTCTGTTCCTTTAATAAAGCCCTGTTGTGTACTTGGAGCCACCAGTGAGTCATCCACCTTCCTTTCTGCCTGCACCATACCCCCATACCAGAAACCCTCAGGAACATAACACTCTAGAGTAATTGGGGGTTAATGGCCTTGCTCAGGGGATTCATGGCGACAACTGGCAACCTTCCGATAACAGGCACAGCATCCTAATCCACTGAGCCAAAAGACAAAGACAGGTAGCCCCCAGAATTTGGACAATTATCTGTTCCTTGGCCAGATGTGTGCTATCCCGTCATCAATTCATACACAATCTAATAAAAGGCAGAATTGATTGAGGATGTATACAGCAGGAAAATAACCCGAAGAGCTCTTCCTAGAGAAAAATTGGAATATTCTGGAATGGCTGAGTCAATCACCAGACCTGCATTTGATTGAGTATGTGATTCACTTACTGTAGACAAGACTAAAGGCAAAAAGCCACCAGATAGCTCGGTGCCTGGGGTCATTTCTGGGTTATCAGACTTCAGGCTGTCGGTGACTGTAAAGCATTTGCAACCAAGTTAGTTAATGAAAACTAGTTACATTTTTTACACTTTTAATCATTATTTCTAGTGAAAATGTTTTCGCTCTTTAAATTTATTTAGTTAGGCTAATACACACATTAGAAACTGAAATCAAAGTGACAAGTTGTATCAAGTGTAAAAATTCATAAAACAACATTTCACTCAACACTTTTGCTTGTGTAATATCTAGATCACTTACCTTAGTCGGGTATCTCTAGCCAACTTGGCCACCTGTTTGATGCTGTTATGCTGTCCTTTCTGATACCAAGGTAAGGAGAGTACATTACACACAGAAAAATTATGTAACGCAAAGTGGTAACATAGTGGAATGTTCTTAACTCCAATTACATCCAATTATAGATTCACTCATACAGACAAATTCAAATCCAAGGTATTATTTTGTGAACAGTATTTATTACTAAAATATAGAATATTAAAGTTTTGAAGATTCAAATTAAGTGATAACATAATACAACTTGGCTGTTGTACTGTCCTTGGAATTAATAAATCATACATCAATATCTTCCAAATAAATGTGTGATCCTGTCACGAGTTAACCGACAAGAACCAAGGAAGCAGGCAAAGGAGATCAGGAGTGGGGTGAAATAAAAAAGGTTAAACAGTAAACGAAGGGGCATAACAGTCGACAACACTACACGACAATACAATGACAGAACTAGGGAAACAAACTCTGACGTGGACTTAAATCAGCCGAACTAATACAGACAATTGGAAACAGCTGTAAAACTCTGGGAATCGACATGAGGTGGGTAGTGGCACAGGAGGATCAGCACGATCAGGGTGTGACAGATCCAAATAATGTGCGATTTTAGGAATAAATTGACGCTTTATTAGATAGTAATTGAAGGAATGCTCAAGTATGCATGCAAGTGATCTAGCATAATAAAGTTCATTGAATAAACTCACAAAATTAATGTTAGCAGGGGTGTGTAGGTGAGTATCATTTGTTAGAGCTCCCAGAAAATACAAAAATGCATTACAATATATTATATAAGAAATATGCTGATCAGATTAAATGTTTTATGGTCAAGGGCCAAAACAAAGTGTTTTTTGAAGTATGGTTGAACATCATCTTGGTTTAGACTTCTTTAATTCGTAAATAAGTTTTCAAGTGCAGCTTCAACAAATGCTCGCAAGTGCCCCTGCGGTCAGAGGAGACCCAAAACTCTTATTCTGTGGCGATCAGGTGGGAGGAGTGGTCTTTGCAATGTACCTGGGCAATAACACATGGCACACCTATAACCCAACCCAGCTGTAGAAAAAACAGCATGGCAACACTGCCATAGGGGCCATTGTAAAAATTGGGGGACAAATTTCCTATCAACTTCTGGGTCATGGAGACAGTGACATTCGCTGCATACAATCACGTTCATTTCCGTTGCTTACCAGATATTTTAAGCAATATGTTAATAAAACAACAGTTTTAAAAAAGCATTTAATGCATTAGCTGTGATTTGTATAGTAAATTCTGTTATTTTGTTTTTAATATGATCTAAGTGTTATTGTAATTAATTTGGGGAATCACAATAGTTAGGTCACCTTCCTAAAGTGTCAATGTGGTATAACCACCATGCAAGGAGCTGTTTTGATCAAATTGTGCAAAAAATCCATATGACATGAAATAACATCACAGAGACAAACTCGAGCCTACAATTCAAACATGAGCCTAACTTTTGCTCCAGATTTGTTTAGCGTAAGTTAGCTAAGAAAACAATACTGACTATTTATGATTTTCCTTTGACAACCTTGCCAGGGATGCATCAGTATGCATTATCTACAAATGATATGTGGTCCAGACCACTTCACCAAGTGGTTTGAATGATCAGATTACAATGTGTCTTGGTAGTCATTAACACTAATATTTTATGGTCTCCACTTGTGGTCTAATCACCCAAGACATATTTCAAAATGTATAAACAGGGCCTCAGACAGACAGAAACACAAAGACACAGACAGACACAGGGACGGCCACACAAACAGACAGATATAAACAGAAACACACAGACATATTGACAGACATGTTTCTACCCTGATTAGTTATTGCTAGATAACTAATAGCCAAAATAGAAGACATGAATTCACGATTCTTGTTGTTAAATGGTTTTATACATTCAAATAAAATAAAACAAGTTGACCTTGTTATCTGTCATGCTTTATTTTTAAGTGTCAGTTTCTTCAACAAACAATGGCCTTTGATTGTAGAAGCAACATGGTCAGGTGGTGTAACTGGTATGTGTCAGTTGGTACAACCTGCATTTTTCATAAAAATATTATATAGACAAAATAATGAGGAATAAAATATAATTCTCTATTGCTGTGCTTTTTTTTTACATAATTTGTCACAGACTATTTAGAAAATAGTTTACAGCATATACGCCACTCAATATTGCAAAAAATGTGTTAAATTTAAAGAGAATATTTTTAAAATCTGTTTTTATGCGATATTTTAAAATGAAGTAATTATTTTCAGGAGTACACTTACATACACTGTGGGTGCAAAAAATATTTAATATTTTTAATTTTTTTGTGGCTACATCATTTGATATTTTCAGGCACTTTCATTACCTTTTAGACAAAATGGTGCAAATATTATTTCAAATGACATGAAACCAATATGAAAACAAAATGTACATTTTAACAAACCTGATACATGCTTTTAAAATGTGTTTTTAAATTATTTTTGAATTGTTCATCTCCCCAACCGCTATTTGCCTCTGACCCATATAAAAATGGTTATAATTCCTGCACAGTTCAACGAGCATAGCTGTTCACATTAAAATTAATAGTTTGCCCTATAATCACAATTTGAGTGTTTTTCACTCATTGTGATGGCATACAGAGACAAAGTAATAAAAATGTGTCACTGTACAAAAACTTATGGATAGCACTATAATTTCTACATCAGTTGTATTGTGTGGCTGTCCCAGTTATAAACAGAAAACAATCAGATAAGGATGTGTCAACCAACAGGGGTCTCGGGAATCCCACAGGTTAATTACATAACGGTTTAGATCCTTCAGACCTAACCGGGTAGGACCATAACCTTGTCTATCTAAAACAGGATGTTAAGCTTTCAGGATTGTCTCCATTGAGGGACAGAATGAGTTGTTTTCCCATTCATTCTTCCTCTCCTTACACCAGTAACGGACATGAACTGATGGTGCTGGCTGCCTGTAACTCAGATCCTCATCACACTGGGAGCACTTGGCACCCTGCTCACTATTTGGCTGTGTTTAGCTGAAGGTGTCTTTGTTTGCTGGTGCATCATCACCCTACGTATCATGGCTTCCCACTATATAGTGTCTATAAGGTTTAGTGTGAGCACTTGGGGAGGATGATCATCACTGCTCTGGTTTTCCTGATCCACACTGGCCCATCCCCAAGCCCGGTACCGTGCTCCCTGTAGTGGGAGGCATATGCGCCTATTTGAGTGTTTGATACTGACACTGTGACATGTAATGTAATGGTGATGATCAACTGTGTAGTGTTGCTATGGAGAGTCTGAGGCAACTGGTGTATTGCACCCCATTGCGATGTGTGGGGAGTAGAGTGCAGTATATCCACTCGGGGGCGCCTCTGTCTTTGAGAATGATGGCCTGCTGTGCATGAGGAAAGATTCTTGCAAATTCCTGCCAGGTCTGTGACACATGTGGTATGTGAAGGGGACCTGCAGTTCAAATAATTGTGGACCTGAGAGAACTCATGGTGTTGGTCTTCTCCGCGCCTGCTATCCACCCCTTTCGGAGAGTTTGTAAACCCGCTTACGTTCCCTTTGCCCCTCCAGCTGCGGACCGACCCCATCCCCATCTGCAGCATCTGCATGGACACCAAGGAGTCCAACCGAGTCAGACTGCCAGAGGAGCTGCTCTCCTGTGCCGTCTGTGGAAGCAGTGGTGAGTGAAGCCTTGTCTGCGCATGCACAGCAGGAACTGTGGTGTAAAACATGCCTAAGGACCAGCAGGGGGCATACCTAAGAATAATCTCTGGCTTTGGGTCTATGTATCATCTGTGCCCTACTTTTGATCCCTCTACTAAAGCTGCTTGGACCGACAGTGCAAGATGTTTGTATTCCTGCGTGGTTTCATGTTTAATTTACATGGCTTTGCCCAAGTACAGTATCTCACCATGGTTTTAAACTGGCAGACAGCAGGGGTTGGTTGGACCAAAGGTTGCTGGCTCCAGTTCTAGTAACTCAAGTTGGTCCACCAATGCTTCTAGCTATATAAATGAGTCTGGACCTACTTTGGATAATGGCTTCCAGGTTCAGCTATGTGAGGTGTGCTTGCCTTCCCCAGGCCACCCATCCTGTCTGAAGTTCTCGTCAGAGCTGAGCACCAACATGAAGGCCCCACACTGGCAGTGCCATGAATGCAAGATCTGCAGCCATTGTCGCATCCAGGGCAAAAATGTTGTAAGTACACTGAGCGCGTCATGCTGTGGAGAGAGGCTATATGTGGGCTGCACTTGTCATTCAATGGTCTGCTTTGTCCATTTTAATTTCACTTGGGACATTAAAGGGGGCAGTTTCTGTAAAAGGGGTTAATGAGTTGCTCCCATTGCCTATATACCAGGACAAAATGCTCTTCTGCCACTCCTGCGAGCAGGGATTTCACATGGAGTGTTGTGATCCACCGCTGGCCCACATGCCCAAAGGTAATGCACCCCCCCCCCCCCCCCACTGCCAGTCTGTTTAACTCTGCCAGGGCTACTGTGTATCCTGATTCTGATGCTGGCTCCTTATTAAAATGAGAGCAGCTCCTGGTCACACACAACCTTTATAGGCCAACATGCGTAGCATAGCAGCATTTCTGATGGATCTCACCTTCCACTATATTTGACCCCCCAGGGAGATGGATCTGTCCAGTCTGCCAGTCAAAGAGAGGGGGGAGGAGACTACTGCACCTGCGGGGAAGGCCACGAGTGTGGTGGGGCCTGCTGGCAACGTAAGTCTGTGACTCATGATTATGTTAAGCAGGTACTTCCCAGTCAGGACCATCTGAAGTACATGGAGGGAGGGGGGTGACACTGTTCTGTTCAGACTTGTCCTGCTTACAGAAACTGCACAGAAGGGAAAAGTGGGCAGCTGTCTTGGTGCATTATGGGTACACCTGTTACCTGTTCACTCCAGTGGCACTAGCTTTGTTTTGTTTTCAGGCCTGTAGGAGAGAGATCCCCGGTTGCCTTGACAGAACAGGAGTCTCCGGGTAGGGGTCTAAAGGTCACTGTGTCCCCCACACCCTCATCCAGCTCTGCACGTCCTGTGGGGAACCTCAAGACCAGGCTCTCTGCTCCCACCTCCCTTACACAAAGCAGGAAGGCTAAGGGGATTATTAATGGCCTGTCCCAGGTCTTTACCCCCGCTCCCATCAGCCACCATTCCTGGGACAAAGTGCCTGATTCTTCAAAGCAATGTGGATGTGAGGGGGCTGACCCCCCTGTCTTACAGACCCCCCCCAGTCCCGAGGAGGGTGGCTCCCCCCTCAGCTCCTCCAGCCAGTCCAGTGATCTGTCTCTGGGCAGCGCCCCCTGCCACAGCCAGCTGAAAGGCCTGTTTGACGGCCTGTCCCACATCTATGTCACACAGGGGCCTGCCCGCAGAAAGCACCAGCCCAGCCATGCCCCTCCCACGTGTGCATGGTCCAGGCTCCATCCTCTTCCTGGTCCCCTTGGGAATGCCCTGTCCCCACCCTCCTCCGGCTGGGGATTGAGCAGGGGACAGCCCTTCAAGGTTGCTGTGGATTTCAGGAATATGGCCTGGCTAAAGAGATGCAGAACACTGGGCAGGTTACACAGAATGGGACCTCAGAGGGGGGCCCCAGCTAACGGACCCATCAGACCCAAACAGGACTGCAGTAAGCACATCTCCCCACCCCCTTCACGTCTTCCAGGCAATCTTTGTTTCCATGTCGCTGTTCATTGTACACAGTTAAGCTAACCTGTGTGTTCTCTATGCACAACCTCTGAATTCTCTGTGGTTCTCTTTATGGTGACTCCAGTTTACCTCTGTGTGGTCTCTGTGTGTGGCATCTCTATGGTTCCCTGTACAGTGATCCCATTTCACTTGTGTGTAATCTCTGTGTGCGGTATCTGAATTCTCTGTGATTCTCTGTATAGTGACTGTATTGAAAAGATCACAGAATTCCTCGCTCCCTCATTAGGGTCTGCTTCCCACGTATTCGTGCACGATGCAGGCAGTGAGGTCCAGCGTGCCACCAGGCTGCAGAGTTGGAGCATGAGTGTGACGATGGAGGATGTCGAGATGTTCAGGCACATACAGGAGCTGTCCTCCCTGGTGAGCATGAGCTTAACATGCTGGGATGATACCTTTACTTGTATTCCTGCTGGCAGTAACTCAGTTGTCAGCTTGCTGTATATGTGGCACTGACTATTTCTCTGGAGTGCTTCGCATTTGATGACCAGTATTTTTATTGGATGTCTTAATAATCGTACGTGTATAACTGATACTTAACTCTGTGTAGGTACTGCAGAAAACAGGTGGTCAGAGCGGACCCCAACCTGGGCACTGTCCTCTGTACATCGAGCTAGGAAACTACGAAATCCAGACGTGGTACTCCTCGCCATACCCTCCTGAGTATTCCAGGTGCAAATAGAACAGCATCTCTCAGGGGGCAATGAGTAAAGTGAGCCGTAAGGGGACTAACACACCTCAGAAACCTGCAAAAACAGAGACACCAGACACAAATCTTATTTCATTCTTTTTTCACTTGCATTGCATTCAATGCAGTTCAGTGGTATGTGAGCAGGCCATTGAGGAGTGTTTTTAAAGTCTGTTGCTGTGGGTTTGTGACACACTGGCTGTGTGTGTTTTATAGGCTGCATAAAATATACATCTGCGAGTTCTGCCTGGCGTACATGAAGAGCAGGGTTGTCCTGCAGAGGCACACCGAGAAGCACGCCTGCTTCCGCCCCCCAGCTGACGAGATCTACAGGAAGGACGGGCTCTCCGTCTTTGAGGTGGGCGCTCTCAAGGCCATCACCGCTCTCCTGCTGTCGCCCGGTTTAAGAGATCCATGCTAGGTTACCTCCAGGGCACATTGCTGTCTGGTTACCCCCACTCTATTTTTATTTTGAAGGCACCGTTAATTTTTTTGGTGACTCATTAATACCTGGCACTCCCGCAGGACCAATTAACTCCCCCTGCAGATCCCTCATACATGTACCTTATTGACAGATCAGCCCCTATGTAGTCTGCCCAGGTTACACTTCCTGGCCGGCATTTCCAGGAAATGCTTGTTCTTTCCACATTGTTACCACCCCTTCTGAAGAGGTTGACACGCTTTGCTTTATGCCCTGCAGGTCGATGGAAGCATCAGTAAGATCTTTTGCCAGAACCTCTGCCTGCTAGCCAAGTTCTTTCTGGAGCACAAGACGCTGTACTATGATGTAGAGCCCTTCCTCTTCTATGTCCTGACACGGAATGACAGCAAGGGCTGCCACCTGGTCGGATACTTCTCCAAGGTGGGGGGGATGTACTCTGCTGTGCTGCTCTGTGCACCCTCTGACACCCCCACTCTGCCCCAACCAATAGCAGTCTCATTACTACATTACCAGAACACATAGTGTGTGTGTGTGTGTGTATGTGACTAAATGAATGTAGCTGTTGGTTTGTATTGGTTGGTGTTTCACACAAGGACATTCAGGCTTTCTCAGTCCTCTTTTCATTCTCCCTGCTTCCTTCCTTCACTCTCTTCATTCTTTCACTGCATCCCTCCCTCACTTTTGTCTCATTCTTCCTCCTACTCTCCTATTTACTCATGCCATCTTCTTCCATTCTTCATTTTCTCTATCTCCTCTCTCCTCTACTCTCTCTTCCTCCCTCCTCTCCTTCTCTCTCCCTCCATCCCTCTGTCCTCTCCTTCGCTCTCTCCATTCCACCTTCCCTTTCTGCTCTCATTTCCTCTCTCCATCCCTCCCTGCCTTTGTCCCTCTTTCCCTCCCTCTACTACCTCTCTCTGTTGGTTCCTCCCTCTCCTTCCTTCTCTTCCTCTCTGCCTTTCTTCTATCCCATTCTCTTTCTTGCACCCCTCCTTTCACTTACTTATCCCCCCTTCCCTTGCCCTTCCATCAGGAGAAGCACTCCCAGCAGAACTACAATGTCTCCTGCATCATGGTCCTGCCTCAGTACCAGAGGCAGGGATATGGCCACTTCCTTATTGACTTCAGTAAGTGTCCTATACAGCTGGGTACCTGTTGCTGCAAACCTGTCAGACACCAGTGTTCACTCATATGTATTTAGAGGATATCAGCCACCTCCAGTTAAGCTGATTAATTACTAGTTAAAGCTGATGAAGTGCTCTTCACTTGACATGTCTGCAGTTGTTGTAAACATTTATTTGGGGTCTAAGCTCATGGATAAACTGTTCAAGCTTGTGAAGGGTTTTTCCTGGTGGTCAGGGAGATGTTGGCTCCCTTGGTTTGTGCTATGTTTCAGTTACCTGCTAAAAATGGCTGTGGGTGTGGCTCTGGCCGGATGGGCATGAGTCCTAGCGAAGAGATCTCAGCCCCACGCTGCCCCCTTCACCTGTCAGTGCACTGGGCCCTTGTGCACAATGATCCACACTCACTCAAGTATAAATAGCCTGCCTTGTCCTTAGCTGGAGGTTAGACATGTCCAGGCCTCCCTCGGTCTGATGTAAGCAGGAAGGGACCTCCCCAGGGGTCATGCAGCATACTGGTAAATTAAACAAGAGATTGCTGTCCCTGGAAACATCCTGTCACCTGACTTATAGTGCACATTTCCCACTTCTTGTGCTGAATTTTAATTGCTTGACATAGTTGTTCATGCGTAGTGTTGATAAACCTTTAAGACAATTTGTTCCTTTCTGACAGCAAGATCAGGGCTACTCCCATAAGCAGTCTCTTTGTCGTCATTCATTCCAAAATGTAGCTATTGATGCGCGGGTTGGTGTGCCACAGATTTCTAGGTTGTCTTCCTGTGTGGGAATCTGTCTTGGAGTTGTGAAAACTGGAAAGCAGAGCGATTTCACACTTATTTTTCCTGCTAAGCTGAGAATCCATATCTTGTGAGGAGTATCTGTGCATTTCCTTACACGGTGAACTTGTAGAATATGGACTTCAGTGTTTAAGAAAATGTAACATTTCTGAGAATAGAGAGGAACTTGCTGCATGTGTTGGAAACCCCAGTGCCCTTGTGACTTTCCCAGGTTACCTGCTCTCCAGGCGTGAGGGCCAGGCTGGTTCCCCTGAAAAGCCACTCTCCAGCCTGGGCCGGCTCTCCTACCTGGCATACTGGCGCGGCACTATCCTGCAGCACCTGGAGCGGCAGCTAGGCGCGGCCCTCAGCATCAGGGACCTGAGCCGTGACACAGGCATCTGCCCGCATGACATTGCCGCTACTCTGCAGGAGCTGCACATGGTGGAGGTGCGGGCCGGCAGGTCGGTGCTTCAGCACATATTTAGAGCTGTTAGTAGCGAGACGAGATGAGGCGAGGCAAGAGGAAAGTCCCTGTGTGAATCCTTGCTGGGGGGTAAGCATAACTCAGCTGGCACCCTATGCCCACAGGTGTGTGGTGGTCTGGCGGGAGCAGCTGATCAGGGAACAAATGCAGCGCAGGGGAAGAAAGCCATCCCAGCACACCCTGCACCCCGAGTGCCTTCGCTGGCCCAAGGGACATTGCATCCGCACCACCCTGGTAGGTCTGACACTCCGCTTCTGACACTGAGGTGCTTCTGTGGCCATGGCCATTCGGGGGCCTTATTCTGGCTGAGCAGGTAGAGTACGGCCCCTTACCCTCACCTGCTTTGTTTATGTGCTTGGACTGTGCTCAGGGTTTCTGCAGGAGAAATGGTCACTTACAGGCATATCTGGCTTGGCATGATGCACACGGTATCTGACCATGAGGTGTTTATGACATTTGTTAATGCTGCTTGTGTTCAAAAGAACCTGTGTCTTTGCTGTCCTTTGGTAACTCGTTATAGTATTAGTTTAAATGCTGGAACACTGTGGCTCTTGAGCTTTTATTTATTTGTAGGCTGTGCAGATGAAGCAAAGCACTAGCTGGGAGGAAGAAGAGCAGGATGCACTCAGGCTAATTGGAGCCAGCTGGCCGTCCCATGTGGCCCAGAGGAGAGGGCGGCGGTGGGGATTTCCAAAAGCAGAGCAGCACACGGGTGAAAGGGACGTCCCGGTGAGTGAAGGGAGCCCTGGGGACAAGGGGGACCACAACCATACAACCATGCTCTCGGACATTTTCCTGACTGTTACCCTAAGCCTGATGGCTCACACTTCTACCTGGATAGCAGCCAGGCAGCACTGGGCCTCAGGAACAGGGTAAGGACTACTCTGGTGTTATTTTATTTTCCTTGGATGGTCTGAAAGCTGTCTGCATTTAGGTATTTAAGGATGGTTTATCCATGGTTTATCCAGGAAAGGCTCAGGTTGCGGGTGTAAAATTCTGTTAATCAGTCTATCTTGCTTGTGGACGCTGTTTGTCAAATACCCCCACTACAGCAGTGTGGTGCAACACTGCCACCCTGTGGTCACAGTGACCTTCACAACCAGTACAAAACTGGCACAAAAATGATGTGGCCATTTAAAATATGAATGTTTAGTAGGATAGAAAAATGTCAGCTGGCATTTTTTGGCAGAAGGTGATGGTCTTGTATGTTCCTTCGGAAGATGCCAGTGCCAAAGCAGAAAAGGGGACGCAAGCAGAAAAAAGTCAATAGCAGCGTTACCACAGAGACGATCTCAGAAACAACAGAGGCGCTGCACGACGACGGGAGCCCCACCAGGACAGGAAGGGCTGAGGGTGAGTTGTTGCAGAGGGCAATCCAGCAGCAGTGGGGCTGCCAGAGGCCCACAAATCACAAATGGAACAGCAGTCACCGTTGAGTGCACGCTTACTGGGGGTGGGACTGATGTGTGAAGCATGACTTTCTCTCTGTCCCGGGCTACAGCAGCAGAGCTGCCACTGGCTGCAAAGCGCAAAAGGGGATGGCCGAAGGGTGTCAAGCGTAGCCTGTTCAGGAGACTGAAGAGTGAGAGGAAGACCGGCTTCAAGCTGAACCTCTACACCCCTCCAGAGACTCCTGTGCCGGCCGAGCAGCACACCATACCAGAAGAGCCCAAGGAGGGTGGTGGGGAGCCCATGGCAGGGGCAGAGTCCACAGCTGAGCCACCATCACCTGTTAAACTAAATACCTCGATCTCTCCTTTCCACCCCTGTGAGCCCCCTTTTGTGGACAGGGGGCGCACTGACTGGTCAAGAGCAGATAGCGAGGAGGAGGACACCATGCATTTTGATGATCACACTGCAGACTGTGATGGTGATGGTCACAGTGCCCCCAAAGATTCAGGGATGGGGGGAGCAGCAACAGGGGCATCTGAGGGGCTGCTTTCCTGGTCTGAAGGTGTTTTAAGTGAGGTGGATGGTGGGGAGTGCGTGCCTGGTGTGGACAGGGTGTTTCAGGATGGTGTCTGCACCTCTCAGTACAGGCCCCCCTTCCAGACAGAAGTGGACAGCAGTGGTGAGCTTCTGGTGCTTCTGAGAAATGCCTGCACCCCTCCGGATTGCCACGAAGCTGATGCGACACGTGAAGTGGCATGGTCACTGATGGAGAAGGAGGAGCCGAATCACAGGTTTCAGGACTCTGGTGAGGCTTGTCGAGACCTGCAGAGCTATGTGCACCTGGAGCAGAGCCCTCCTGTGGCTACCCTGGGCAATTGCACCCATTCTGAGCAAAGCAGTCCCCTGTGCCATTTGGTCTGTTCTGTCAGCAGCCCTGCCGTATCGCTGCTAGAGAGCAGCTATGCACAGATCAGCCCCGAGCATGGCACTATGGCAATGCCGCACCTGCAGGGCCTGGATGCTAGCCCTCTGGTGGACGCGCCTTTGGTGCTGTCTGAGCCCTCAGGGCATGTGGTGGACAGTGGCTTCAGTAACCTGGGCAGCATTGAGAGCAATACAGAGACCTATGAGAATCCGGGCAGCTATGACTGCAGGGCTGGACCCTGGCAGGTAGGTGGCTCCTACAGCAGCCTGGAATCAAGCAGCTGTGCCATGGGCCAGCAGATGGCTGAGGGGTTGATGCCCCAGGGCCATATGAACTCACCACAAAGCTGCTATGCCCTGGAGTGTCCACCCACCAGAGGCTGCCAGACAGCAGCACGTCACACAGCCCCTGGAGGCTTCCGCATGGCCCACGAAGTATTAGGCCTGGGCCTGTATGAGCACATGAGCCGGGCAGAATATATGAGCGCCCCCTATGGTCAGCCCACGACCATGTTCAGTCTGAGCAAGCTGCAGCAGCTCACTAGCACGCTCATGGAGCCGGTGTCCTTCAGCCGGCCTGCCTCGCAGCTCTCCTATGGCAGCGCCCTGTCACCCTCGGCATGCCGGCCACAGCACATCATCCCCAGTGGCCCACCCCCTGACTTGACTCCCCCAGCCATGATTCAGTGTAATGTGGCTGTGCCTCCCGCACAGAAGCTGCAAATGGTTATGATTGAGGGCCACTTAGCCACATGTGGCAAATCAGCTCTGCCACCAGCCCCCCAGCAGTGGGTGCACAGCCACAGTGCGCAGCCCCCCCCCCAGGCGAACATCATGCCTGGTGCAGCCTACAGTGTCAACTCCCTGAACGTCAACGTCAACATGAACGTGCATGTGGCACCTATGGACCACACTGTGAATCGACACATGACGCATCCCATCATGAATGGCGGTTACCACAGCAACCATGCATATGTAAACCAGCCCCCACAGTATTCCATGCAGATGGGGAAGCTGCTGTATTCACAGCAGCATGTTCAAGCCCCAGTGCACGGTGACGTGATGTATAGCCCGGCAGGTCACCGGGGATACATGGACGGTGCTGTGTCCAGGCAGTCTGTGCGGGCTGCTTACGTGAGGCGTTAGGAAGGATGGCCATCTCTGGCAAGCCTGTCATTACCTGTCACTAGTGAAGAAATGCCAGTAAGCAGGTGATGTTAGGAAGCAAAAAAAAAAAAAAAAAAAAAAAAAACAGTGAAAAACAGTTCAAGTGATTGATGCCTTATGAAGGCAAGGTCTATGGTGCAGCCTGAGAATCTCGTCACATATTATATTGTCACAGTTATATTGACTGCTGTCATTAAAAGAAACACATGAACACCATCAGGGATGGATTACGGACCGGGCCAGCGGGGCTGCTGCCCAGAGGCCCTTGGGGTGCAGGGGGCCCATGGGGCCCCTAGCCCAAAACAATTTGCAACGCTTATCAACAATG
>JAODKE010000068.1:17853667-17868614 GCA_026779605.1 Mormyrus hasselquistii
TTTGCCTTCTCCTGTCCCTGAATTTGGTGATAGTAGTGATGAACATGCATTGTCCTGTGGTAGCAGCAGTAGTTTGGTGCTGAGCAGCAGCTCCAGCCAAAGTATAGAGGAGGGAGGGGGACATGGAGAGGCGTTAGCTGTGATGAGCAACTAAGATCAGGAGGGTGGAGAACGTGGACAGTTAGCTGAGTTAGCTGAAGTGAGCAGCATGATCCCTAGCATGGAAGATAATTTTCCAACAGATCATGGTAATTTCTCTGAAAACATTGCAGATGCTAATGTGAAGAGGTATATCCTTCAAACTGGTCCATGTCTGGCTTTTAGCCAATCGTCAAGCCTAAGGGTCCCTTTCCCGTCATTGGCAGGGACGGATTACCGACCGGGCCAGCGGAGCCGCTGCCCAGGGGCCCTTGGGGTGCAGGGGGCCCATGGGGCCCCTAGCCCAAAACAATTTGCAACGCTTATCAACAATGTATTTTCATTTGCCTACATTCTTTGATCCTCTGCCTACAAGGGCCCCTGACCCTATAGGGCCTCTGATGGAAACATGGAGGGAGGGCATTTGGCTGCCAAGGGCCCTTGAATTGTGGTGGTTGTGCTGGTGGTGGGGGGGGCCCTCGCGAACGTTTTGCCCAGGGGCCCACACAACCCATAATCCGTCCCTGAACACCATGAATCCTGTCGGTGTTCCTGCTCCCCCTCAAAAGCTGTAAACCTATAGGAAACACTGCAATCCGAAGGTAATGTACCACAGAAATGCCTTTAAAAGTTAGATTTATGTCCAAAAGAAATGTCTAGATTAGAATATGACAAGTGAGCAAATGGTGAATAAAAATCAGGTAAAATTAGCTGTTTGTAAAGCTTATATTTTTTGTACCAATACCAAGGGGTGGGATTCTGTAGGCTGTGATGGGCATTTTTTATGACTTTCTATTAATGCTGTACATTTTAGCCAAAAATAAATTACACTGTGTCACAGGAGGTTGTGTATGGTTCCTTAGTGGGAATATATGGGGGCAAGATGGAGGTTAGAAGTACAGAGGAACTGAGCAGTTCAGTAGCACCTGTGTGTGTGTAAGTCATGTGTATGTAACCTGCATGGTATTTGGTAATTGATATTATTTTTTAATTGTATACATTTTTTTTGGTTCTGTCTGTAGTGGGATGTGTACATGTATTTATAATGTACAGAATTTTTTTTATGTAACTATGTGTGTACTTTTCTTTAAGCAATTTTTGCCTTTATTTGTCTAGTTATATATATATAAAATTTGAGCTTACCTGGAAATTGCACTTGTTTTAAGTGAAGGAGGCATGTTTTGGTACTATCGCAACAGCTCAGAGCAACATATGCTCTGCGTCATTACGCTCTGCATAGGTTGGCGAACTGTTTTACAAGTCACCGTGAGCGAGCGGGGTACAAGCTGAGCGCTGCTGCTGACAGTTGTGGCGCTTCAACTTACTATTTCATTATCAAAATCTGCCTCCATTGCCAGGACGAGCGGCCGAGGAAAGAAAAAGGAAAAACGACTACGGCGCCATTTTGCCTCTCCCTTCCCGCCGAAGGAGATATTTATATATATATATATATATATAACTTTTGTTTGATTTATTGAACTTTTTTTTTTTTGGACTTTATTATTGAAATATACGATTTTGTTCTTGATTTATATACTGGGATTTTATGTTAAATTGACTGGTTAATTGAAATGATGTTAAAAAATGACTCTGGTAAGGCATATCGTGTCCACATCACATTTCTTTCAAAAACCCCAATGATTAGACTATATGAAGAGATTGAAGGACCCAGTACCCTACCCCTGTTTTATCTTATCTATATATTTTTTTTGGTTCAATAGAATTAGGGGTTACATATACATTACATTGTGGGGAGCAAATGTCCCCATAATGTGATGATAACCTGTTATTTTGATGTTGTGGGGACCACCGTTTTCTGTCTGGAATGTCTTTCACCCCAGTGGTAAGACATAATGCACGAGTGATGTCACCTCATATACAACATCTTAAGGTGGCAGTGTCAAATTAAATGTTTGAATTCTTTCATAGACATAAACTACACCAGTTTCCTGGTCCCCATATGGGAAAACTCAATTTTATAAAAATCTGTGACAAGGAAAAAACTAAAAACTCTTGTATTTTATTTGCATGGTTATGGTTAGGGCTGGGTAGGGGTTAAGGTTGTCACACTTAGCATTAGAATTTTTCCCATAGAAATGCATGAGTAATCCCCAGAAAGATATGATTACATGACTGTGTGTGTGTGTGTGTGTGTGTGTCTAAACTGTTTGAGGGCTTCCCATTATTTAGGCTGTCTTGTCCCCCTGAGCACAGAAGCAAACACAAAACCATGACATTCATGAAGGTGCATTCCTGATATTAAGCCACATAACGTTAGTGTATTACAATATTTAATTACATTTATAAAAATTAATTAAACAGCATGTACACTACTTTGTGGTGTTTTACATGGCACCTTTATCTGCCACATGTTTACCCTATGATGCTTTCTGCTTGTGCATAACATGAGACAGAGGGTGAGGCCGACACCCCACAACCTTACTGACAATTAGGTTTCTCGTCAGCGCTGACAGCATGTGTTGTCCATGCGTGCTTCTCCCCAATAATAACAGGCATAACGCACAGGTGACATCATCCCATATGCAATATCTTCAGATGGCAATGTCAAATTAAATGTATCTGTCATAGATTGGTTTCACTCAAAGATATAAACCACACCAATTCAAGTTTTCCACCAACATGATTACGTTTGAAAAATAAACACAATGCTCTTGTAGGTTTATAATAATCCAAATATCAGCATGAAACAGTGCAGTACAATCAGTTATCATCTTTGGTCTTTTTGTTAGAGGCATAAGTATATCTGATATATAAACTTTTTGTGTCCTGAATTAATTATCATATTAAGGGAAGCATGTGCAGTACATTGGCATTGGTCTTTGTTCAACACACCCAAACATTCACCTTGGGCCACGGTACTCAGTCATCGTGACATATATGGTTGATCTCACTCCCAGGCTGCCTGCTGACCCACAGTATGCTACATTGATCAGAACTGGACGGCATCTTGCACTCTGGATGACAGGCAAACTCCTTCCTTTTGAGTTGCTCTGAGAAAGAGGAAATAGATGCAACTGAGTCGGAAAGTGAAGTCTGACCCTAACACACAGTCATTAAAAATGTTATTCTGTTATGAAAACCTAATTCACCTTAGAAACATAGGATTGCTTTGCTTTTAAGCAACTGTAAATAAGAATCCAATTGTGAACTCCTTAAAATGTGCCTCATCTTAACATACTGTAAAATAATTGATACTTTATTGATCTTTATTCAACTTTATTGAATTGTCTTTATACCTCCCTCAACATTTCTGTAGAGCAAGTTGTTTGTGAATGGCAGCCACCTGTTGGGGTACCCAGGGAGCTGGAGGTTAAGGGCCTTGCTCAAGGACCTGCAGATGTGCTGAAGCTGGGTTTGAAACAGTGACCTTCTGATTACAGGCACACTGGCTTATCCCACTAATAATAATAATAAATGTAATTTATAATGCACTTTACATTTTACAGTGAAAATCTCAAAGTGCATACAGACAATGAGAGAACGTTATGCCGTCAAGATTCCCACATCTGGGGAATTCGCAGTGGTCAGCACAGCTGTAGTGCAATGGCTGGGCCTCACCCTGGGTGAACCACCTTCGTGATCATGGAATCTCCCCTGCCAGGTAAATTTGACATAAGTAATAAAACAGAAATCATTCAAATATTCAACCGTCTTAATGGTAAACATCTAAGAAGACTTAACTGAGACACACTGAACATTGTCAGATCCACAATACCAGTCGGTTAATTAATTTGTAAAGCAAGTCAGAAACTGATCCAGTTAGAACAGTAGGGCAGTGCCAGTGAAAGCCCACGTGAAGCCCTAGGCACATGAAGAGCATTATCCAAATGAGGATGTCATCTCCATCTCTTTACATAACACCCGAAAACCAAGGATGCGTGTTACAATGCTACAGTTCCATATTACACAATCATTCCCCTGACCACCAAAGTCCTCAGGCTAGGTGTAAACAGAGACATGTAGATCTGGGAAACAGACTTCCTGACCAACCACCCCTCAGACTGTCAGGATAGGAGAGCACCTCTCTTCCAGGCTGACCCTGAGCAGAGGTGCCCCACAGGGATGTGTGCTCATCCCCCTCTGGACCAGACCAGGCTGACCAGAGAGCTCCAGAGCGTATCATCAAGACAGCTCAGTACATCACAGGAACACAACCAGACATTGAGGAGAGTTACAAACTGCTGCCAAAAGAGGGCAGTAAACACCATTAAAGATTCATCCCGCATCAGCAGCCATTTGTCTTCTACCATCCAACAGAACTATCCACACCCACGCAAGCAGGTTCAGCAGTAGTTTCATCCCAAGGGCCGTCTAACAACTGACTATTAAATCCCAAAAAATACAGCTCACATAACACAACAACGGCCACAGCAGTATCACAGAACCGAATATTCAATGTGCAATATGCAAAAGTGCACAATATCCTGTGATAAATTTCCAGTCCTGTTGTTTACATACAGCAGACAGTCTTGTTAAAATTTATTTCTTTAATAGTTCCATTATATTTATATAGTGTTTGCTTTCATATATAGTTTACTTCATATCTGTGATTTCACTGGCTTCAGAAGTCAGTACCATCATCTTGCTATGTGTCTCTCAATCAAGGGCCTAGGACAGAGTCTGATATTGGTGGGGGGGATGGGACGGGACAATTTCATATTTTAAATGCAAAGCTCTACTTACAATATCACACAGGGGGGGATGAATGAAGCCAAATTAAATATTGAGGAGTACACGTCCCCCCACCCTGTCACACCCTGCTCGTCTGACCCTCCTGTGTGCCACACCCCCTCGTTTACCTCGTGTGGAATACCCATGTCATCAGCTGTTTTGAGTTGTTTTCATTAGTCCTGTGTATTTAAGCCCGTGTCAGAGCATGTTTCTGGAGTCCTGTCATTGAAGTTATTTGTTTTGCCCTATACGCCTCTCCTATTGCCTATTAAATCTCTCATTCCCCGATTCTTCGTCTCCTTCTCCTGCCTCCCTGGTCCATGCCCCGCAATTTATGACACATACCCTAACCATTGTTGTATTGACAATGACAATACAAACTTTTGGATCTTAAATCTTATTAATACAAATTAGTACAGAGAATTATGATAGTATTTCATGTCTTTAGGAATCCCCTATACAATTGGTCACATTCACACTTCTTGGTGCCCCGTGCTGACCTCTCCTGCTCCAGGACCTTGTCGAGATGCCTGAGCTGCTCCAGAAAGCCGGAATTTGGGCAAATGTGCCGGTGCTTCCTGACAGTGCAGATGGCCTCCAGCAGGGGGAGCCCTTCATAGATCATGAGATACGCCAGCACCAGGGTGGCTGACCGACTCACCCCCATAGCACAGTGCACCAACACCCTTCCTGCGACAGTGACAAAGAAAGGAACTATTAACTTTAGATCTGTTTTTAAAACACATGACACACTACAAAGTTAAAAATACAACTATAACAAAATGGCCTGATTGTGAGTCAGCAGTACTGTTTCAGCCTATTACTATCCTTCTTTCTGATGCTGCATTCCATTTACCTTGGAGGTCGGAAGGTGGAGCCAGGAATAACGTCACACCCAAGTTAACTGTGTTTCCAGCACAACCAGTCGGAAAGACATTTAGCAATGTCAGGGCAGTATTTCTTGGTTAGCTGGAAAATTTGTTGAATTTAAAGTACTCCAGTTTAAATGGCCTTTATCTTTGTTCACTTACATTTGGCCCAGACTTTCTTAAATCTGACAAATGATCGGTTAATCAAGAAAACTTGAATTCTGAAACAGTTGTAGCCAGGATTATTGATAGCCATTGTTAGCAATACCAGTTGATAATGACCGATTAAGTGGTATTTTCCACATACAAACACCGTGGCAAGATGTCCACAGATAACGGACTGAGGCTGAAGTTTCTGATTAAGAATTCCAAAACTTCCAAATAGCACCTCAGAAATTCCAACTTTGGAGTTTAAATGGAACGCAGCATAAAGTTTGTCTACTGCAGCATGACGTTCTGCTGCAGATGAGACATTACAAATGCTTTGCTGTGACATTTGTAAACAAAATCCCTCAATACTTGGAGAATCTTGCCTTTCTGGGACAGTGCAGTCTGGATGAATGCAGCTGTTGGGTAGAAGAATGGGCTAAGGTTGAAACTTGGATGGTCGGCAGCTTGAACCCCATAATAAGTGATGGCCATGTCACTGTAGAGAGAGGTGGGGGAGCGGATGCGTCCATCTGCACCATTCAGTATGTGGGTGATCCCCAATCCAGACAGAGTGACCTTGTCTCGTGCTGTTGACCTGAACATAATCAGTTCACTTTCTTATTTCTCATTCAGTAATAAGTCAGCAGAGGCACAGCCACAAGTTAAACTGATTACCCCCTTGCTGCTGATCCACAAAACCTGGGTGCCTCAATCGCTGAACATTAGAGAGAACCGCAGCAGTGACCCAGTCCATAATGAGCCACCACATGAACACAAATCCAATCATAGGCTGAGAAAATTTGAGAAATTTAAGGATGGGGACACCCCATAAATGAGAAATAGCTGGAC
Organism: Mormyrus hasselquistii; assembly: GCA_026779605.1. Lineage (NCBI taxonomy): Eukaryota > Metazoa > Chordata > Actinopteri > Osteoglossiformes > Mormyridae > Mormyrus > Mormyrus hasselquistii. The sequence continues at coordinate 17,860,366 of JAODKE010000068.1, forward strand.
CATTAATTTATATGTTAAAACAAGTAGAGTAAGTACCAGTACTGCACATGGAGAAAGTGACATAATATTAATAATTGCATATTGGAGAATAATTGCACATAATACCAGTAAATGGTTTGCACAGTTTTAAGTGTTGGAAATAAGGAGCCTGATGGCCTGGTGGTAAAAACTGAGTCTGGTAGTCTGAACAGCATATGCTCCTTCCAAATGGCAACAAATTGAACAGCTGGAATGCTGGGTGACTCTAGTCATTGTTATTGGCTGTGGTATTTTTATCGTAAATAACAATTAATGATACAAACATAGATCAGGAGTAAATACATTTATTATCAAGTATTGTATACTGTATATAATTGTGTGTGCTTACATGACTGGCAGCGCAGCAGGTTTGTTTACATTAACATCACCAAAAACACATTAGTCACGCGTTAGGACATCACAAGGCAATTGGAATTTTTCAGCTTCATTATCTCATGGAACCACAATTGCATATGCAGTTCATTGTTGACCAAAACATTGATAAACGGCACATGCCTGTATATAGGTAATTGGCTTGCTGATAAACAAATACTACAATTTTCTTCTTTTTTCATAAAAGCAAAAGTCCCCTTTAATTTTCTTTTGGTTAGCAAAAACAGGTGCTAATGTATTTTATGAAATAAGTGGTGTAAACTGAATATTCGTAAAGGGGGTTCTTTTAAATTGAATTTAATTATAAAACTATTCAAGGAAAAGATTATTTTCAACTATGACTTAATATAAAGCAGTATTTGTAATGTAAACATTACCACCAAAACTTAGTTTTGAAGATCTGTTTTTTTTAAATCCTGATCATTGTGTTTTATGTTATGGGGGGCTTGGAGAATGATGAGACGATCCATGTAGCAGCTCCAAACATAAGACTTTATTAAACTCAAAAAAAAAAAAAAAACACACAAAAAACTCAGGAAGAACTATAGCAGAACAGCAGCAAACACACAATGACCAACTGAGGAAATGGGGCAAAAGCAGGCATATATATACAGATAATGAGGACTCCAAGGGACAGGTGTGGGCTATTACAGAACACTAAGGACTATGACAAATGTTATATTATAAACCTCAGATGGCAGGGATGCCACTCACATAACCGCATGCTCAGCCCATTGCGCCACAAGGCAGCCAAACTAGCAAGAGCCCACACTAGGAATGAACAAACCTGGGAAATTACAGGGGTGGAATGACCAGTGACACCCACTAATAAAATAGGGAAATGACACATGAACCAGGGAAAGAACGGAGACTGATCATGGCATTGTACGCATGTATTAACTAATGAATGTGGAATGTTTTTAGCAAACGTAATTAGGCAAAGTGCCTGATTTGTATTTCATCAGATAAAAAAATACATGTCGAGTCTATTTTATTGTAACTTCTCAGCAAATTTCTGCCCTCCCCCAGTGTCCTACGTAATTCCAGTGTTATTAGTGTATGTCAGGGCTCTTCAAATCTGGACCTCCATTCCAAATCCAGGCCTTGTTTTCAGTTCTCCCAGGTAGTTAATTTAATAATTACTGATTCTGATTCACACAGGTAAAGGAAGGCTAGAAAATCAGCAGTGCATGGAGCTTGAGGACCATGATTTGAATAGCCCTGGTATATGCAAATCAGTAATGCATATCCATGAGGCTTCCTGGTACTCACTCATCACTGATGTACAGGTTTGACCACACTTCGTCCACAGGGCCCACAGGCTTCCTGTTGGCCCATAGGTGTCTTTGTAGTTCAGAAACGGATGGCGGCTCATACCCCTGCAAACCAGCAAAATCCTCATTTGCTTCCCTTTCAGGCACTCTAGGAGGCATGAAGTACAGAAGCTACTGATGTGATGTGAAGTCTGCCACCAAATTCTGCTGAGAACCGATTTGCATCACTAAAGTGTGTGTAGTAATACCCAGTATGCTACTATATCGCCTTCCAGACGGCAACAAATTGAACAGCTGGAATGCTGGGTGACTGTAGTCATTGTTATTGGCTACGGTATTATTTTTATCCTAAATAATTTATAAGTTCATACATAGATCAGGAGTAAATACATAGACCAGTTTATTATCATTAATATCAAAGTACTTAAGAGTTAGACTCATGATGGGTCAAATGTTTACACCGTTTGGTACTGTGCTGTGATGTCCTAAACGTGTGACTAATGTGTTTTTGTTGATGCTAAAATATTATGAACATAATTGTTGATTTGTAATCTGATCATCAGGAACCCCCAGACCTACTGTCAGACCCATTGGGGGTCCATGTACCCCAGGTTAAGAAGCCCTGCCTTAATATCTTAATATCGAAATTCTTAGTTTCGTGTTTCCAGGAAGGAAAGTGCAACAGAGTCCTTTTAATACATTTGAAATACCTTTTTGAAGCATAACTTCCATTATTTTCCTGCACCTCTTCATTAACACAGATTTTTATTAGCTTTCCTTATGCCTTGTCCACACATACATGGGTATTTTTTTAAATGCACCTTTCTATACGTCTTTTGTCCACACGTAAACGGCGTCTTAGGTCACTGAAAACGAAGCTTTCCATCCAGGGTGAAGATTTTAAGAAACTCCGTTTTCAGCGTTGACATGTAGACAGGGAAAACAGGGAGTTTTTGGCTCAAAACATCACATTGTGTGCTGTTGTCCACTTTGTTTAACGTCAGAGCTTGCGTTGTTTGCTGTATACATTAGGCGATTTTGAGCAATGGCGGACTTAGCGAAATAGTGCTTGTGCTAACCTTGCTGACAGGACTTCTTACATGTGTACAGATAAATATTGAGTCACTCTCACATTATATTGATCAACACAGGCATCGGAATGTGCGCCATGGTTTTCAACTCAACAGGACTGGCAATTAGGCTTCTGATTGGCTAACATGGCAGTACGGATAGAGTAATAATGCCGCCTGTTGGTTTGGCATGCTCTTGACAGCGCATTTTAGCGGTTTCATGTGGACGGAAATATTTTAGAAGACAATGTTTGTGTGGACGGGGATTTTTTTTTTTTTTAAACGGAGGAGAAAAAACACTTTTTAAAAAAATACCCGTGTACGTGTGGACAAGGCATTAATGTGAGTTCAGTAGGAGTACAATTTCCTCTTGTGAGGCTCAAATCTCTGAACTCGTTATCTGCCAAACCTCTTTACCCACTGCACCACAATGCAACTTGGGAAACATTTGAATAAAAAAAAATGTGTCTGATCTAGATTTTTCTGAGAACGTTTTCTGAAAAGTAGATTCAAACTGTTGACTCTGAATTTAAGGAGCTGATTCCTTATCAATGCTACCACTTTGTCACAGCAGATTAAATAGGCAACATGCCTCCTAAACATTATCTAGGAATGTATGTACTTTATAAGTTGTGTGATATTCAATTTTTATTGCCAGATTCGCAAACTAAATTTGGGTATCACATCCAATGAGTGCAAAAGCAGAGCTTGAATCTAACAACCTTTCTCACATACATTTCCTGGAGTCTATTCTTTCTTAGTTTCAAAATGGAACTTCACACTCATCATCCAACAGAGCTGTGCAACTCGAACTCAGGGAAATAAATATATTTAAGATGGCAGTGTGGTCAATTTTGAGCCAAATTAGGAATAAACTGTTTGTCTGCTGATTCAGGTGGATATGTGGGCTGATAGTAAAACTGGTGACCACATATCGACCCTTAAAACATAGTCAATGTTTTCTAGGGGTGCAGGAGAGAAGTAGGGAGCACCAAACCGTGAGCAGAAGATCTCATCATTTAGGCTTATCCAGTCATGCTTGATGAAGCATTCAGTGCGATTTGGCTAATGGTTTAATACACTAAACATTTTGACTGACACTGGTGCAGCATACATACACTGTTATTTTGTTATCTGGTATGGAGTTGCCAATCACCCAGAAATGACCTATGGGACAAGGGTCAATGAGACTGGGTGAGGAGTCTGAGTGTCTGCATTTAATGACTTCTTAGGGACAGCCATCAGTAGTGTGTCTGTCTGTGGGGAGAATGTTGACCTCATCAAGCGATTTACCTCGGCAGTGACATTCATGGTTCTGGTGACTCTTCCTATGAAGTCAGCAGACAGATTGGGAGAGCATGGGGAGTAATGAGGTTGCTGGAAAAGGGTGTGGGGTACTCCCAATATCTTTGCAAGAGGGCAAAGGTCCAAGTCTTCAGAGTCCTGGTGCTCCCTGTCTTGCTATATGGCTGTGAGACATGGACCCTATGCAGTGAGCTGAGACAAAGACTGGTCTCCTTTAGTACTGTGTCTCTTAGGAGAATCCTTGGGTACCGCTGATTTGACTTAGTGTCGAACAATCGGTTGCAAGAGAAGTCCCCAATGAGGCACATTACCTGCATTGTCAGGGAGCGTCAGTTATGACCCAAAACCTGCAATGGTAGAATACAAACAGAATGTGCAAAGTCCCAAATGCAGCAGGTAGAGATTGATGTTTTTGAATAAAGTGTTTTAGAAAGTAACGTCTGTGTTTGAGTTACATATTCGTCATTAAAATCGGTAGGTTATCGTGGAAGTGAACATTTTAAAGTTATGTGTAGGCTAATAGGAATGTGTGCACTTCAATGTTTGCCTACTAGGGCTGGGCAATATCAAGTTCTTAAGATATGTCAATATTTTTTCCGTACGAGATATATGATGAGACAATATTGTTTATATTGATATAGTTTACCTTGCTTTAAAATTACACTCATAGAGCCACCAATTTGCTGAAATCTCTTCTCCCTCTGTCTCTCACACTACTGTGCCCTGCCCCAACCCTATCCCTTTCTGAACACAACCGCCCCCACTCAAGTCCTGCGCGCAGCAATAACAAGTCTCAGAAGAGGCTTGTCCACATGCACACAACGAAATCATGCACCTTTTGTCATGCTTGAAGAACCACCAATCAATCTGTTCTACACCGGAGTTACAGCGGAGTCTTGCATAATCTTATTTGTGCGCTTTACAATGTTCATGCATTTTAAATATTTTATTAAATACATCTATCACACTTTACTATCAGTATCATGCTGATTTACTATCAGTGTTTTATATGTTGTATGACGAATTACCTGACATGAGTTCGATAGGCTATAATGTGTCAGTGCTGCTCAGATATTTGACAGCACATCCTTATAAAGTATTTTAGTCTATCGGAATTGAATACCCACATATTTCATAAAAGGATGCTCTGATAAAACATTTCGGTCTATCGAGACATGCTACCTGTAATTTTATCACTTAATCTGATCAGGAATTTCAGACTGTCACAATGCCCACTTACATTTCATTAGTTCATATTTTTTTAAAATTAGTGACTTATCAATTTATTTTTTGGACTATCTGCTGTCTGTTTCAGCCCACAGAAATGATGATAGCATTTTCAGTAGGGTAGCAATGATCCATAGATATATATATATATGTAGATATATGTGCTCTAAATGCACAATTTAGACAATTCGACAAGGTAGGACGAATCAAACAAACACTTGTGTTTTTTTTTCCCCGTCATTTTTTTCATGGATATGTACAGCTGTCTGTTAATAAAAAGTGCCTGTGTGACATTGGGGACATAAAAAAAGGCACAATTTTTCACGTAATCCGAGCAGGGCATTTTATTAGAGGATGAATTCAAAGATTTAATATGTATTAAAGCTGGGGTAGCCAATCTTATCCGCAAAGGGCCAGTGTGTATGTAGGTTTTTGGGATAACCTGTAGGGTCAGCTGTTCAAACCCAGGTGTGAGGATTCTTCAGCCAATCAGTCCTCTAATTAGTAATCTAATTAGGGAGTTGCGGCAAAAACCCGCATACACACTGGCCCTTTACGGATAAGATTGGCTACCCCAGTTCTAAAGCAAACACATCATAAGCGGACCAAACCATGCATTCATTATCTTATTGTCATAATTACAGATCAAATACAAGCACAATCATGCAGGACATGGGAACAAGTTACTGTAAAGTGAAGTACAAGAATATACTTCAAACTGGTAATGAGAAGAGGCCATTCCGCCCATCAAGCTCGTAAGAGGAGAACTTAACAGCTCAGAGTTGTTAAAATCTTATCTAGCTGTGATTTAAAAAAAACCCAGGGTTTAAGTATCCACTACACTAGCGGGAAGACTATTCCATACTCTGACTACTCGCTGTGTAAAGAAGTGCTTCCTCAAATTTGTTTTAAAATGTTCTCCTGCTAATTTCCACTTACAGTATGGTCATGAGTTCTAGTAAACTAATATTGAAATAGCCATTTGGCTGAACAGCATCCAGACCTGTTAGAATTTTATATACCTGGATCATGTCCCCCCTTAGTCTCCTTTGCTCGAAGCTAAACAGATTCAGCTCAGCTAACCTCTCCTCATAAGACATTCCTCTAAGACCAGGAATCATTCTCGTAGCCCTACATTGCACCCTTTCCAAAGCAGCAATGTCCTTCTTAAGGGTTGGTGAACAAACCTGCACACAATATTCTAGGTAGGGTCTTACCAAGGAATTATATAATCGTAGCATCACCTCCGGTGACTTAAAATCCACACACCTAGAGACATAAACCAACATCCTATTGGCCTTTTTTATTGCTTCCCTACACTGGCAAGAGTGGAACATGGAAGCATCAACATACACACAGAGGTCTCTCTCGTAATCAGCTATCTTTATTTCAGTGGAACCCATAAAATATCTGTACTTTATATTTCTGCTCCCTGCATAGATTACCTTACACTTATCTGTGTTAAATTTCATCTGCTAAGTATCAGTCCAGTCACTAATTAAATCCAGATCCCATTGTAGCCACTCTGCTGCTAGATCACTATCTGCTACACCACCCACCTTGGTGTCATCTGCAAATTTAACCAGTTTACTGTATGTATTGGTGTCAATATCATTAATGTAAATTAAGAATAGTGGTCCTAAAATTGAACCCTGCGGTACCCCACTATGAACACAAGCCCACTGTGACATAGTGCCTCTAATAACTACTTGCTGCTTCCTGTCAGCTAACCAATTTTCGATCCAAGCTGCCACAGTTCCTAAAATCCCTGCAGCTTTGAGCTTAAGCAAAAGCCGTTTGTGGGGGACAAAGGCCTCCTAGAAATCTAAGTAGATCACATCATAGGCCTTTTTGTGATCAATTTCACTTGTAGCTTCTTCAAAGAACTCAAGTAGTTGCGTTAAACAGGATCTACCTCTCCTAAATCCATGTTGGCTATCCTCAGAATGTTATTTGCATCCAGGTAATTTTATCATTTTGACTTGGTGAAATATAGCTGCCATTATTTTTTGTAATGCTAGTTAAACTGATTGGCCTATAGTTTGCTGGATTACTTCCTTAGTCTGTAAGCTTACAGTGCTTATAGCAGCCTCGCGTTAGTGTGGGTAATTTGACTCATGCTGATATTGCTGGTTGTAAGAACTGCAATCACGATTGCTTTCTCAAAAATGAGTGTCAAGATGCAGGGCGCACTGAGCGCAAACAAAGAGCAGGATACGAGGAGTCGGGTTTTAATATATATTTAAAAAAAAAAAAAAAGGCGAGGCAGACTAAGAATACAGTGACCAAACTGATTCACAAAACTAAAAAAAAAAAAAACGGACTAAATACACTGAACTAATGACAGCAACAGGAAACAGCTGCTGAACACTGAGAATCCACATGAGGTTAACAAGGGGGCGTGGTACACGAGATCAGACGAGCGGGTCATGACATTGACAGCCTATATAAATGTGGCGCCCCCTTAAGGTACACCAACTACGCCACCGTTTGCCTGGCCTGTCTAATACTATCCAGCAAAGGGACCAAGTTCCAACAAAATATACAAACGCAGAGTCCATAGAAAAAAAAAAAATACAATTTTTGAGAATTCATTTAAAGCCGATTAACATTTTGGCAACTGGACCATTCCTAAATAACAATAAATAGATTTCTGATTAAAAAAAGAAAAGAAACCAAGGACTAGCCACACAAAACAAACAAAAAGGAAACAAACAAACAATCACCCTGTCGCTGTAACAGAAGCCTGCGTGACTGCAAGGAACCCATTGGTCCTGCTTATCCACTGCAATTCCCACCACGGCACACAATACTCCACTACCGTAACAGGTGAACCCCACAGACTTCACACTAACACAGCAAGGTATGCAATCATTATTTCACGCAAGAACATAAGAAATATACAAACGAGAGGAGGCCATTCGGCCCATCAAGCTTGCTTGGGGAGAACTTAACTAATAGC
>JAODKE010000068.1:17868714-17883856 GCA_026779605.1 Mormyrus hasselquistii
AAGGTCTTTCTCATAATCAGCTACCTTTATTTCAGTAGGACCCATAAAATACCTGTACTTTATATTTCTGCTCCCTAATTAATTTTATTTATTACGAATGTCGTATTTCTTTCTTTCTTTTTTCTTTGTAGTTACTGTTAATTGTATTCTTATTGATTATAAACATTATAAACATTGAGTTATTGAGAAAGTTTATGAAATTCATTTTTTTGTATTTTTAGATAATATCTTACAGTCCCAATCAAAGTGAAACTGCACCCCCCATATCTATCATTCTTTCTTTACATCCTGGCCAAAAGTAATTTGTACAGTATAAATAAGGGATAAATACGAGCAACTGGTACAAGTTTGGTGCATGTAGCATTTTCCCAGCCAGTTAGACAGGGGGGGTGCATTCTGTGGAAGGGTGGCCTGCTCCAAGATGGCCCCCCCAGCTAGAATCTCGACCTTATGGCCCAGCCCTAAGTAATTTATACAGCACACATAAGGTATAAATATGAGTTACTGGTACAAGTTTGGTGCATGTACCATTTTCTCAGCCAGAGTTAGACAAGGGGGCATTCTGTGGCAGGGTGGCCTGCTCTAAGATGGTCCCCCAGCTAGAATCTCGACCTTATGACCCAGTTGTAAGTAATTTATACAGCACAAATAAAGTATAACCGTATTACCGCCATATTTGTGACGAATTACAGGAGGTTGTGAATGATAAGTTAAGGTTCGAATGTATAAAGGCATAATAAACAACTACTTTGAGTTTTTTTCAGTCGGTTTAAGGCAAGAAAATGAATTTACAGAGAGCGTTTACTTCTGCTGCGCTTGAGAAGCGATCTTGCCTTTAATTGCGATGACGTCAGGGGAGACAATCCGTGGTAGGGGGGCAGATTAACTATTTACCAGTTTTGCTCCAGTTTCATTTTTGATTTGGTCACCCAGAGGGGCTGCTGACAGGCAGACAGTTAGCGCAAGTGGCGTATTGAGGGGCTGTCAGCTGTTCGCAGTCATTGCATGGGACGGTCATTCATTCACAAAATGCATAATATTGATCAGAGCTTGTAAATGGAGTTCATCGCTCACGGATCCTTGGGTTCCTTTAAATCAGAACTAGGTAAGATTTTAACAACTCTGAGCTATTAGTTCTGAGCTATAAGTTCTCCCCAAGCGAGCTTGATGGGCCGAATGGCCTCCTCTCGTTTGTATAGTTAAAAAAAAAAAGAAAAAAATGGAGCTGTACGCTCCACCAACTCCCACAGCTCTTCGTTTACAAACAAATTCGTTTACATATATTATTCATGCAAAATAAGTTGTAATTATAAATAAAGTTGCACTCAACCCATCTGCGTAGTAGAACATGCAATAAAAAACAAAACCAAAAAACAGAACAATTTCATACCTCTCCGGGTTCACTTGGATCATGAATGTGTTATTTTATTTAATGGGGAAATTATTCCGAAATATATCCCGAAGACAGAGGTTGACGAATACAGGATATTATGACCTATCGCCTGGAGAGTAAATCGAGCCGTGTGACACAGGGATTAAATGACGGAACGGGAGGGGGCGTTAGCAAGACTGCCGGCCTTTAATAAACAGGAACAAACAGCCAAAATAAAACAATCAAGAGCAATATGTCAAGATAAGGAGAAAACCTTCTGGCGTTGTCCTCGCGTAATTTATCGGGATTTCAAATAAGAAAGAGGCTTGTTCTAGATCATTAGTGATTAACTGCAGGTGAGTCTTCTGACCTCCCTGCAGTTTATTAGCTATATTAGTTTATTAGCCACAAATATTACCACTAAAAGTAATCGTGCTAATAAATATTATAATTACAGTATTCCTTATCGTTGCTGTTAATCCTGGGAGCAGTCTATGAAGTCTTCTGCTGATGAAGCTTGCAGTGTAAATGATGTTGGCTTTGTCATATTTACAGCTTCTTGGTTCCCCGGGCTGACCTCCTTTCCTGCTCCAGGGCCATATCAAGATGCCTGAGTTGCTCCAGGAAGCCAGAATTTGGACATATGTCCCTGTGCTTTCTGACAGTACGGATGGCCTCCAGCAGAGGGAGCCCTTCGCAGATCATGAGGTACGCAAGCACCAGGGTGGCTGACCGGCTCAGTCCCATTGCACAGTGCACCAACACCCTTCCTATCCCAAACAACAGGTGGAAGCATAAGTATCACTGTCGCCCAGCAACTGAAACTATGAAAACTAGATGCTTTCAGCATGACAACAATGTATTCCCTGGACAACCCCCCATCTAATCTCTACTCCTCCCCCAACTTCTACAATCTCTAAGCCCCCACACATTCTCCCCAGCAGTGACTCTTTCCTTTTGCAGTCACTAAGTGGCAATACTTCATTTGTAGTGCAATTTGTTTCAGAAGGAGTAGGTCTCAGATCATTACTTGTAACAGAGTAGGGCAAACTACAGCCAGCCTGAATGGGCATGCAATGGTGAATGTGCATCTCTCTCCTTCATTGGCTAGAGGCCAGTCTCAACTATTACATGCAGTAGTTTGTTATTAGTTTAGTTTTTCCCAATTATTGTCTTATATTTATGTATTTCTCTATTGGTTGTTTTTTGCCTTTGTTCTTAGCTCTCCTTACTTTTATCTAGCCTTGTAGCAATGTTCTGTACCTTTGTTTTTAGTCTTCTAGTTTTTGAATCTGTAATATTTGATTTATGATTTATGTCCTTAGTTATTAGTCATTCCTAGGCTTAGTTCATTGTTAATGACCTGCACTTGTTTCTTGTCTTGCCTCATTGTCTCTCTCTATATATTTGTACCTATGGATTGTTCCTCAGCCAGTCATTGTATTTTGTTCCCATGTGGTCCCTCATGGTCAATCTTGCCTGTGTTTCCCAGTCATGTTTGATGTTAATGTTCTCCTCATGCTTAGTTTCATTTTGATTTAGCTCTTGTTTTGCCTACCTGCTTGAACTTAGACCCCACCATGGTTCTTTTAGTTTCTTGTTTCATTGGGTTCAGCTTAAAATAAAGTTCCCTTTGAGTTTGTAAGCTGCATTGTGTATCATCCATTCACCATGCCCTGCTGTAACACAGCCGTGGTGAGTACCTACAGAGAGTGGTCTGAAATCCCACTCTGCATGCAGTGGTCTGCATGCATGTTGACTAACAGTACCAAATGTTTTGCCACGCCGTTTTTATGAGATTGTTAAAATTTGTAGCGTGCTTTGGTCGAGTATTAAGCAAGTGGGGATGAAGTACATAATGCAGTTTGATATTGTGTTATTTATGTGTATTTACTGCTGCTGCTTTTCAAGTGATTTCTCAAAATGAAAATGAAAACAGGTGTAAATCTTCACCCATATAATGTTTTTGTCATATAGTAAAAAGATCCATCAGATACTTTTAGACTTGCTTCAAAATCAAATATCACCCTTCCTTGTGCTGCTAATATGTGCCATCGCTTCAGTTTTGGTGCAGTTTGTATCAAATTTTGAGAGGTTCCAGATTCCCAGCCAAACATTGTGCATTTAAAGTTTTAAAATGATCCATCAAATATTTTTGAGTTATCGTGTTAATGAGAGAAGTATCTGCAAGAGTAGATCTGTCCCCAAAACCACATGTATTTCCCGTCTGGCATGATTGCACATGTCAACTTTATACTGAACTTTAAAAAAATCTTTATATCATTATAATCATGAACAATGATTAGAATGATTATGTTCCATGGCACCCCTGCTTTGTGGATGTGATAAGTGGTGCTCTTAGTACCTTGTGTATGTGACAGGAAACCCAAAGCTCTCAATACCGTATTGGGAAAGTGCTGCTCGTATGAATTTCGCAGTTGGGTAGAAAAAGGGACTGAGGTCGAAGTCTTCAGCGTCGTCAGCCTCCACGCCATAATAGTGTATGGGCAACTCCCTGTAGAAGCGTGCTCCAGTGTTGATGTGCAATGGCCCGTGGGCGCTGTTCACGATGTGGGTGATGCCCATGTCACGGAGGGTGGGCTTGTCCCGAGCAGCTGCCCTGAAATTCAAAATTTATGCTGTTTTTTTTTCTTCCTCAGTTTAAACTCTAAAATTCCGAATATGTAATAGCAAATACTATGCAGCATAAAATAAGATAATTTTAAGCAAGGTGGCAGTGTTGCTCCCAGGTGTTACATAGAGTGTAATTTTACGTACGCATTGCCGATGTACACTCCTGGCCACACTTGGTTTATGGGCCCAGTACAGCCAAAGTCCCACTGCAGGATACGCTGTAGCTCTGATATGGATGGTGTTTCGTAGTCCATCCTGTGGACATCAGCACTCGTTCATCTCTTAAACACAAGCAGCATTAATGGAAACATGACACATGTGGTGAAAGAACACTGTTGGCATCCCATAGGAACTTACTGTCTTTTTAGAAAATCCTGTGAAATTACAAATGTTGACTCAATGTTTAGTCCAGTAAGATGATTTTTTAACATTGAGAATTGGTTTTTATATTATTGTTTACCTGCTGGAAGATAATGGCATTAGCATGACTTTCTGGAAGGGTTATGTGCTGGGCTCTCAGGTCTCACACATTGACGAGAGAGACACTCACATTTCATCCACTTCCCACGTTCACACGCCACACCTTGTATGTCTCATGCTGAGAAGTAAGGGATAACACACACCAAGCTGTCCCGTTATATAGGATTAAAGGACGAAGCCCAGGCATATGGAATGGAGAGTTCATAGCTGTCCCGAATTATACAGCGTTAACAGCCACCTACACCCCAATCAGAAAATAGTTGTTGCTGGGTAAATTCCAAAATAAGTTACAGGTGATCCCGCCTCAAGCACGTTATTACATGGATGTGCACACACACGGAATGCAGACAAGATGGAAGTAGAAGAACAAGATCTGATGAATGCGTTAGGCAGGGCTCTCTAGCCTCACGCATTGGCTGTCAGACACGTGCTGTACCCCTATCAGATGTAATCTAACTCCAAACTTTTGTTGAAACTTGAGAGCCCTGGTTATATGTGATGTTGTTTCAAATCCTTGCCTACCAAAACACAGCTCTGCACTGAACCTGTAGCTGGATCGGGTCATGTGCAATCTATTGGTGCTTTGTTCTGCTTTGCAAACCTAAGGTGATTTGGAGATAAAGAGCCCCATGTGACGAATCGCTGTGAATTCTTGTAATTTCACAGTGCTTACTGGTGCCCTCATGTCTGCTGAATTACAGGTTGTATTTGAACGTGTATGTTGATCTAACCAGAAGTTGCCGTGTGTGGACCCAGTTGGACCTACCAGCCACCTGATCTGGGCTGGCTCCTTGTGCATAGAGTAAGGATGTGCAGGGGGGAGCTTGGGGTGCCTGAGCAGCTGCCCCTTCTGCCTGAGAGCCTGAGTGTGTCTCCCTCTTGAGGTCCTCTGTGTCCCTTTTTGATCACTGACGATCACTGACCATTTTATTTTGGGAACACTTCCCCCACCCAACCGTCTCTAAAAGTCTCTGCATGGCTGTGGTGTAGAGCAGTCTGCAGACTCACGTATGGCATGCAGATTCCTCACTCTGTCCCCAAGGAAACTCTTCTGCCTTCCTCATGTAACACAGAAGTTCTGCATCTACTTTGAAAGTGGTTCTTTCTCTGTGGCAAGGTTTAAGTGGGGAAGGGGCTGTTTCCCCTTTTAACTTGAGGGAAACTAGAAACCACCAGCCCCACAGGCACATTGCACTCCGGTCAGACTGCAGGAAGGGGGAACTGGGGGCTTCATCATGGTCACAGCGTTGTGCTACTTTTTTCTAATAGTACTTGTAGTGGTGAGAAGCAATAAATCTTACAAACGTGTGCAGGTATATGGTTTGTTCAACCCTTTGTGAAATTTTATTAATTTGACTTGCATTATTACCAAGCAGTAGCAAGTTCCCAACTTCCAACAGGCTTTATGTCATTTAAATTGTGGAATTCATTCACTTGTGAACTGGAGAAGAATAACTGGTTATCGGAAACTCAGATCAGGCTACAAAGTCCCTTAAACCCACCAATGCAATGCAAATATTGGCTTGATTTATCTTGTGCTGGAAATGGCATTGAGCCATGATAATTCTGCAGTTTTTTTTAAGCAATGACACAGGCTTCTGTATTGATAACACTATACGTTTGCTTGCTGCAAGGTGACGCTATTTGCAGGGAGATCACCCTTATATTTTGGCTGTGTGTGTGTGTGTGTGGGGGGGGATTTCTTTCCCCTGGTCACAGTGCAATATTCTGGGAAAATACCAACAATACTATGCACATAACATCACTTTTAGTCCTCAGGGCAAAATGCCACCCAAATGTTTGGCTTAGAAAGGAGAGTTTGTGTCAAAGAGACCATTCCCCAGGAGATGGGTTCTAACTTGTGCCCTTGAACAACTTACCTCAAAAAGCACGTTTAACTTATGCTACAATATATAATAAATATATTGTAGCATATATTGGAATGAACATAAATCATAATTTTAAAAGTGCATTCTTACACTTTGTGATGTAGATTTTACTTGTATATGTAAATCTACCCATTTTGACAAATGGCTTGGCCAGTACAGGGTACACCCATGATGGACAGGCAGTCCACCATAGGGCTGGGGACACCCAGGACAGGACACCAGTCCACCACAGGGTGGGGGACACCCAAGATGGAAAGGCAGTTCACTGCAGGGCAGGGGACAACCAGAATGGCATGCCAGTCATCCATAGGGCGGAGGACACCCAAGATGGAAAGGGAGTGAACCATAGGGCACTCGTCGATCACCTGCGGTTTTCCTGACTTTTCGGTTGCCGATGCCTTCACCGGCTGTGACTTCACCTTCGCCTGCTTCACCTCCCTCCTCTCCTCCTCTGTTGTCTCCTTTGACCCTCTCCTCACCTGCTCTGTCAGTCCCTCCATCTTCCTCCTCGCCCTCTTCAGTGTCCCCTCCAACTCCTGCCTCGCGATCACCGCGGGCCCCTTCGGCTCCGGCCTCGTGGTTGCTTGCTGCTCCTGCAGCTTCCGCCTTTCGCCCGCCGAGGTTCACTTCGGCTCCCTGTTTCCCCCCACCCTTTGCCTCCTTGCCCCCTAGTTTTGTGCCCCCTGTGTTTACTCCCTGTCCTTCTGTGCCTTTGTCCACTCCTGGTCCCTTCATTCCTTTAGTTGGTGTTTCTCCTGTGTCCTTTGCTTTAGTGTCCCTGGATCCCATGTTTCCTTTTTTGGTGCCCTTGTGTTTGGCTGCATTCTCCATGGTTTGTTGTCACTTGTTTGAGTTAGTCTCCTTGTGTCTGTTCTGTATGTCCATGCTGTTCCCCGTGCCTTGTTAATGTTGTTAGTTTTGTTTTTCCAGGTCCTGTGAAGTCCCCGGTTTCGCCCCCTTGGTCCTGTTAACCGCGTGCCTGGAATACGCGCCTTTTTGGTGGGGTCCGGTCATGCCCCGCTCGTTCGGTCCTTCCGTGTGCCATGCCCCCTCATCTACCTCATGTGGAATCTCCATTTTTACCAGCTGCTTCTCATTGCTGTCATTAGTCCAATGTATTTAAGTCTGCATTGGATATGTTTTCCTCAGTCCGGTAATTATTGTCCGCCCTTTTCATGGTGTGTTCCTTGGTGTTTAATAATTAAAATCCTTCATTCACCCGATTTACCAGCTCTTGTACTGCTTCCCTGCTACATGCCCGTGTACAGTCAGGACAATTACCTACAAGACAAATGCTTCCATGTAACTTTTATAAAATATCTGTGTAAACACAAAGAACTGCGAACTAATACAAATGTAAGGCAAATTCAGTGGGAAAATCTGTTCACCAGATTCATGTTTGTTTTTCGCTTGATATCTAAGTCACTGGCTCACTTCCAGGAAACGTTCAAAATGAAGATGTTAAAGGGGGTTCATGGTCTGTAGAGTTTGCATGTAACACACACAGTGTAAAAACTCTTACAAAATTTACAAAATCGGACACAGACGTCTTTTTCTCCTTAAGCGGGTATCTAGATTAACCAGTTGAGTGAGGAAATTCCTGTTGGGGTAAATGGCTCTTTTCTTGATGACTACTTCAATGGCCTTTAGGAGAGTTAGATGATGATACAGCATGAGGTAAGCGAGAACCAGTGTAGCCGATCGACTAATTCCCATGATGCAGTGCACCATCACCTTGCCTGTAGAGAAAAAAATTGAGTGAACATAGAACATGGACCATATGTAATGTCCTAGTAATGACAGACAGGTGCTGAAACTTGCTATTGGTAGCAAAGCAAATCATCCCCCATGCTGATATTTAAACTAGGATTAATAAACAGAAGGAGCATGCTTGTCATATAATGCATTCACTGATGAGATGGGCCACCTTCCACGAAACAGGTGAAACGCTCAAACCACATTTCACTGCATTCCCACAGCATTCAGAGAGCAGCAGAGGCACTGCTTACTGTCTTTTTTCCGTAAAGCTTTATGGATAAACTGGGCTGCAGGTCTGAAGTAGACACTCAAGTCAAAGTGGGGGGTGTCTTCAGCAGGAACCCCCCAGTACTTTATGGAGCTGCCATAGTACTGCTGCTGCCCTATGCTGCCCTGCTTGGAATGGGCGGCATTCAGCACATGAGTGATGCCCATTTCCTGCAAGATGCCCCTGTTCTGTGCTGTGGCCCTAAGACAAGACAAAGACCAGTTTGCTTCAGGGGGTCACATGTGTAACGTCACATGATAAACACCCTGTTGCACAGAAAAGAAACGGCAACAAGGCAGATACAATTTACAACTTTGTAGTGTACACATAAAAGAACTGCTGTTTCTTTAATGTTTTAACAGAGTCTTCTTTGAACATACATTGTCTCTATCACACTATTTAAGAGAACCTTAAATGGAATTTTGTCATGTAAAAACATCAACATACAAGGTTGAATACTTACACATTGCCTATAAGCAGGTTTGGCCAAACCTCATCCGCTGGCGTTAGATCAAGTATGCAGGTGTCCAGAATATTTTCCAGCTCTTTGACAGACCGATGTGAACACTGGGTGTTTTTGGTGGTAGTCATAAGTGAATAAAGCTGTAATAAAGAGGCAGACAAAATAAGTAAATGCAGTGTTCTTTTGTCGACGCGACCCCTTTTTCTTCCCCACAGATGGCCAGGATCCATGTGAACAGGTGCAGTAGTAACACTGCTGGCTGGCTCCCTGATTTAGCACACGGTCCTTGGTGTTCCATTCCATCCCGAAAGCCTGCCTCAAAATAGAATAAAGCTATATACTAGCTCCTGCCATCAAAAATATTTTTGCAGGGGAAATATCATCCCATGAATATTACCAATATCTCTCAAGGAAACGAATCAGGCCAATGTTCATTAGCGAGGCCACCTCCACTGCCGCCTTAAAGCAGTATGTAAACAATGACATATCAAACAATCACCTCCATAGAACGAGTACCTGCAATTCTTGTGCCGGTTACACAGGAGCTCCACGTAGTCGCAGAATGCTTCTCTGCGAGGGTCTGCTGCATGCTCCTGGAGGAAAGGAGGCTCAGCCACTTGCAAAGAAGGGGGTCGATGTTGAACTACTGAAGGTGACATGCTGGTATGTCATTACCGTGGGGACATTTACCTAGGGTCGCTTAAAGGTCTGACTCACCCGGCTCAACTTCTTTTTGACCAAATGTGAGTGTCAGTTTTTTCTGCTCCCATTTAGCCATACAGTGCAGCCTCTCACTCAGCAAACCCCTCTGCTGTAGCACAGGAGCTCATTTAGACATGTTAGTCATGCCTGTATTTATTTTCGCTGCCTTAGTGATTCAAACTGCAGGCTGTCTTAATCTGTAGGAGATCTTCAAATGTTTACAAAAGGCAAGAAGAATTTTTGCCCATCTACTGCCACCAAATGGGCTTCAGTTGAATGACAAGCAGCTCACGGTTATCCAGCAGCAATAGACAAAACAACTTCAAAATTAGACAAAGCTCTCTCCACAGTTATTTGAAAAAATTTGAAAAAACCTTTGAAAAGGTTAGAAAAAAATCCACCTTTTGGTTAAGTAGCTTCATTTCACACTGAAAAAATGATAAAAATCCAATCTTTCATTGAAATAAATTTAATCAAAGAAAATGAAATCCATCAACAAGAAATAACAAAAACTCATGCGCCACAATTATTGGCACCCCTGGAAATATAATGAACACAACGTAACACAATGTAACACAATATAACTGAAGCATGTTTCCCATGTAAATTGTACTTCTCTGAGTTGTGGATAGGAGCAATCAAGCTTTAATCCATGACATCTCCAGAACCACCATCTGCCAGAAAGAAGCCTTTTGTGTTTTTGTTGGAAATAATTATTTCTTGATGAAGGATTTGCTTTTCTTTGATTAAATTAATGAATAAACACTAGTGTTGTGGTCAGAGCTCGCGTGTGGCGAGCAGGTAATGGGGTTTATTGGCAAACAGGAAGGCATAGGCAGGACGAGCACTTATGGCAAGCACGAACAGGGATTGGTGACAATGACAGATCTGATGGGACTGAACTCAGACGCAGACTAAATACACAGGACGAGCTGGCAGTAACAAGCAACAGGTGGAAAAAATCGGGCATAAACACGAGGTAATGAGGTGGGCGTGGCACACAGGAGGATCGGACAGAGCTGGGCGTGACATAACCCCCTCCCAAAGGCGCGCACATCTGGCGCGCCCGAGGGGAGGCGACGGACGAGACAAAGGCAAGACCTGGAAGTCAAAACCAAAACCCATCAACGGGGAACCGGGAACAAAACAGAGACACTAAACAGGAACAGGGACCAGAAGAGGGACAGGATCTGACACAAAACAGGGAACGCAGACAGACAGATCAAGAAGGGAGACACAGGGGGAACACAAGCAGGCAGAACAAAAGGGTTGGGAGTGAACACAGGAGGCACAAGAGGAACAGAGGGACGTGGAGCAGAGACAGGCGGGACGAACGGAGGAGGAGCAGACAAGGCAGGACAGACTGGAAAGGTCGGGGGACGAAGGGGAGCCTGAGAGTACCCAGGCGGGTGAGGGAAGGCAGCTGGAGGGGTCACAGGAGACAGGGAGGCAGGAGCAGGAGGGGACACCGGCAGGAGGGGAAAGCCGCAGCAGGGGGGCCCGGAGGCGGTTGGCGTGGAGCCGAAGGCGGGACCGAGGACCGACACCGGGGTACCGGCGGGAGACCCAAAGGCGAACATCGATCCCAAGCCACAGGAGCCGCAGGCGACCCCAGAGCCCCCGCCAAGGCATACGAGGGCGAGCCAGGGGGCAGGGCGGGCGGGAACCGGGCCCAACGTTTGTGGCCCCGTCCTTTTCGGGACACTGACAGGTGGGGTTCGACATCAGCCGCGGGCGCCTCGGTGGGCGTGGCGGCGACATCAGCATTTTCGGCAGGCGGGAGGTCGGATACTTCCGGCAGCACGTCACGGTCCGGCGCTTGCCACACTGGCGTGGTCCTTTTAAGGGTGTGCTGGACCCGAGGTATGGCATCCACTGCCTGCCGGATCCCCTTATACTCTGGGCGGCCGTCCTCAAGTAGCGGGGCGGATGTTCTCCGGGGTTGTGTGGCTGCGGTGATCTCAGGGCTCTGCCAAACCAGGAGGGGCTCCTCCTGAACCTCTGTCGGAAGAGGGGCTGTGGAGAGGTAACATGCCCCTAGAAAGAGCGCCGGGGCGGTGTCCTCTCCTTTCCCCTTGCACCTCTTCTTTTTCCGCCGGCTGGACCCTGTAGGTGGAGGCGGGATTGCCTCTATGCAGGCGAGGGGCTGTGGCCGCTCCTCTTTAAACCGGTGGACCAGCTGCTGTAGCAGGGAGCGTACCTCCGCCATGTAACCCTCCTCGGTCTCTGGGGTAACTCCCTGAAGGAGATCCCAGCTCCTTGTTACCAGGTCGAGCAGTGCTGGGTCCTCCTGTACCTGCTCTCTCCAATATGCAACCTCATGCAGCAGGACGAGCTAAAGATCCTCTTCCTGCTGTGGTGCATCTTTTGGGAGATCTGTCATTCTGTCAGAGCTTGCGTGCGGCGAGCAGGTAATGGAGGAGAGAGCAGCCAGTTTAATGGAGACAACAGGGGTTTATTGGCAAACAGGAAGGCATAGGCAGGACGAGCACTTATGGCAGGCACGAACAGGGATTGGTGACAATGACAGGTCTGACGGGACTGAACTCAGACGCGGACTAAATACATAGGACGAGCTGGCAGTAACAAGCAACAGGTGAAAACAATCGGGCATAAACATGAGGTAACGAGGTGGGCGTGGCACACAGAAGGATCGGAAGGAGCTGGGCGTGACAGTTGTAGTTCGCAAGATTGGTCTTGGTTTCAAGACCAATTCTTTGTGGTCTCGGTCTTGTCTTGGTCTCGACTCTATTTGGTCTCGGTAATGTCTTGGTCTCGGTTTAGGCGGTCTTGACTACAACACTAAAGAATATATATGGTTATATGATGTATGTATGATGTATTTATGCCCGGATGGCATAAATCCACAGGTTCTGAAGTCCTGCGCCTCCCAGCTATGTGCAGTTCTGCACAAGATCTTCAACTTAAGCCTCAGTATCAGGTAGTTTCCGGTGCTGTAGAAGACATCATGCCTAGTCCCTGTCCCAAAAAAGGCATGATCCTGTGCCCCATCAGACTACAGGCCAGTTGCACTCATTTCTCACTGCATGTCTTTGAGAAACTGGTCCTCGTCTCCCTCCACCCAGTAGTCCTACCAGCACTCGACCCACTTCAGTTTGCCTATCGGACAAAGGTTGGAGTGGATGATGCCATCATTTACCTGCTGCAGCGAGCCTACAGCCACCTGGACAAACCTGGAGGATCCCTGAGGATCATATTCTTTGATTTCTCCAGTGCCTTTAACACCATTCAGCCTGCCCGACTGGGGAGTAAGTTGTCTGCTATGCAGGCTTCCTCCCCTTTAATCTCATGGATTATGAACTATCTAACAGAAAGGCCACAATACGTGAGGCTACAAGGCTGTGTCTCAGACACAATAATGTGTAGCACTGGAGCTCTTCAGGGAACAGTTCTGTCCCATGTATACATCCGACTTCAAATACAACACGGACGGCTGCCATCTGCAGAAATTCTCAGATGACTCGGCTATAGTTGGATGCATCAGGAATGGAGACGACTCAGAATACAAGAAGGCTGTGGACAGTTTTGTTGGATGGTGTGAGCTGAACCAACTGCAACTCAACATCAACAAGACCAAGGAACTGGTGGTTGATTTAAAAAGATTACAGTCTCCTGCTACTCCCCTGTCCATTAGGGGGGTGGATGTGGAGATCGTTCAGGAATACAAGTACCTCGGCATCCACCTGGACAATAAGCTGGACTGGTCAAAGCATTCACTGGCTACCTACAAGAAGGGTCAAAGTAGGATGTACTTCCTAATAAACACTGACCTCTTTTATGCACATGGACTCTGGCCTACGGCATAGAGCCCTTTCACACAAGCAGCCCAGCCAAAACGCACATACTTACGGAGCAGGGCTCCTTCAGATATGCAGCTGAGCCAAAACACACACCCTTACAGCACAAAACTGTCTCAGACACACAGCCTAACAACTTACAGTATAGCACAGAGCCCCTTCAGAAAAACAGCTCACCAAAAACACACACGCTTGTGACACAGCTCTAGCCAGAAGTCGCATGCTTATGACACACAGCTCCTTCAGACATGCAGCCCAGCTAAAACACACATTCTCATGACACAGCCCCTTAAGACAAACTGCACACACTCATGGCACAGAGCCTCTTCAGACACTCAGCACAGCTAAAACGCACACGTTTATTACTGTGTGGTGTACCCAAGTCATGATATCACTTTGCTGTACCAAAAGCGGAAGGGGAGTTCAACTTGGGTACTAACAGGACGTTTCCTGAAGGTCCTGGGTCTGGAATCACAAAACGAGAATTGTTGGAAGTTACATGACTTGTCAGTTTTAAGGTACCTCAGTTTAAATGGACTTTATCATTGTTCACTTACATTTAACCCAAACTACCTTAAAGCGGACTGGTTATCTTGTTAACCTAAAAATCCAGCTTTGTGATACAGACCCCTGGTGAGGTAGGATTCCTATGTCAGCAAACACCCCAGCTGACAGAGACCATTGGCAAAACTTTAGCCATAAAATGTTGTAACTGCAATGTTAATGGAACTTTGAACCCGTAGCCTTAGAGACATAAAGCCACAGTGCTGCTGGCTGCTGTAATCATACCTTTTAGTTACGTTTATATTATTAGTCTTATTTGTAGTAGTGTGATACATTGATACATGTAACATTTTTGGGAACATCAGTAAAATTGAAAAGTCTTAATTGTAACATTCAATAAACATTCCTAGAAATAAAAATTGTGAGCTAGAATATAGTTCAATACTGTAATCAGGCACTGAAGCTGCTTTGTCATAGAGACAATAAGGCCAAGGTTGGACAAACTTCATATAGCACTAATTAACAGACTTAAGGAAAAATGAAGACTCCTAGAACTGGAGCATGAGATTATTCCGTAAGACTTGCAGTGACACAGCAAAGTGGGGTGGGGCGGTGGGGTCCTTTCACTAATAACACACATAGAAAATATTTGCATAAGTAATGCACATACCCAATCATATGATCTATCCAAAAACCCAACAATGCGAATATTCTTGAAGCCAACACACTGAGGTGAAACAGAGACCCTGCAAAACCCTCTCTCCAACACTGGGGTGCAGCAGAGTGCCAGAGTTTTAGCTGGCAGACCGAAGTACCTTAGAGTGATCTAGTGAGCAAGTGCAGGAACACAGCGTGATAGCGGGAGGAGTGGCACCACCACTAGTCCTGGCTGCATGGAGCCACGCCTGTGCAGCATCTCCGCGAGTGTGCAGGCTGCCTGGCCAGGAGACCACAGGCTCAGCACCGGTGAGTGGCCGATGCATGCTTCACTAAGGCTCCCAATGCATTCTTCACTAAGGCTCCTCTCATTTTATATACAAGCTTAGCTGGCAGCATATGGTTCATAATTTTTGCACAAAAGCTTAATTAATAAGCATCCTTATAAAAATTAAAATGAAATAATGAACAGCTTTGAGGTGATTATGTTCTTTTCATGAGTTTAGGCTATTTACTGAATTGATGATGATGATGATGATGATGATGATGATTGAAGCAGAATTTGTTAAAAGTTTTAATGTGGTGAAGGAAAGGGTT
>JAODKE010000068.1:17885177-17901094 GCA_026779605.1 Mormyrus hasselquistii
TATCATGTCACTGTACTCAGGGAGTGTGGCAGTGTGTAGCTGTGGTCCGGGAGTGTGGGAATGTGCAGTATGTAGCTCACTTTGACACCCCCACAAATGCAAGTCCACATGGGAGGACTATTTAAATGTGTTTCAAGCATTATGTCAATGACAATAGTGACCATGATGGGCACTTATTAGATATGAAGGTATTTCAAGTTTTATTGTCACATGTTCTGAGAAAAACAGTGAAATTCTTACGCTACAGTTGCAGGGTAGGGCATCGGGTGTAGGAGAAACAGCAGTGCAATACAAGACAAGATGATGTGGTGCAATATGAGGATGAGTAAAATAAATTATAAATACAGTATCTGTAATACAACCACAAATTAAAATAGTAAAGTGGAACGTTAACGTTGGCAAGATAGAGAAATAGTCATTGGTTAGTGACCTGAAACTGAACGTTTGTATAGACATCTTTGTCTGTAGCGACAGGATGCCCTATCTAAAGGCGTCTCTGATCACCTGACCCTAATCAATTAAATCAGGTCACTCAGTGCACAAATGGATTCATGTCTAAACCACCTTCTGTCACAGTGAAGAGAGGTAATTTCCTTCTAATGGCACTTTACCATGAAGGCATAAGAGACACTTCCACTGTGGCAGGAGACCTTAGGTGATGGCATCACCCAATGATCACATGGTATGTCCTATGCCAGGGATACTGTGCTAGCTTACTCTAGATCCAGTAAAGACCTCAGAACTGTGATTGAGCATTGATTTTCTCCAGATCAGTGGAATGATACCACAGCTCACTGGGGTCATCTACTAGTCAGGCACAGGTGTACTGCCGCTCGTTAAAAGTGAGGCAGCCAATGAGGTGACCAATTACCATGGGTGTGACAGGTGCAACGTGCCACTTAGGAGGTCACTGTCATCCATTAAACTGCTGCTGAGAGTGCCAAATTTAGCTTTTAGCTTTTCTTTGGCACTTCCTACTATCTTGCTCACACACTGGAACAGCCCTATCAAACACTATTGTAAATTATATTATGAGACGTTTATCACTGTTAAACAGTGTTTTATTTCGGACCCTCCAACAGACAGACTCCCTAGTTTTATAGAGACCTATGTCTTTTGATATCCTTGGTATTTTTTTGTGACAAACCATGCTGAGGTGACTCGCAGTGAACATGTTTTGGGAGGGATTAGATCTTTTTAAGTCCTGCTTCTAGCGGGCACTAATGGGACACTGATCCGTAGCCCAGGACGCCACTATGGACATCAACTCCCACCACTGCTACATAAACCCAGTCAGTTTCATTTCACCGGTTTGCAATTTCCAAACGTGTTCCTGCAGCATTTACAAAATGCAGCTATCACCGCAGCCGCAAGGGGGCACAGCTCAGGGACCCTTGTTCTTGTGGTTCTTTGTGTCATTGTGCAGCAAGCCTCACTCTGCCCCTCATTACAAGAAACATAGAAAGTGATTTGGGAGTATGGTGACGTTCTGCTCATGTGTGATTTTGATTGAGATCAAAGACATTCCACCTACTCTCTCCACTTGTGATCACAGACTCATTTTCCTTGGGGGGGGGGGGACTGGCTCTAAAGACAGAGGGCCCCCCTAATTTCCTCTCAATGCATAGTGGTGTGGAGAGCCCTGACAGCAGCTCACTCAGAAGGCAACAAACTCACCCTGTCTCATTACAAGAGTTCTGGCCAAGGATGTGAGGTGATATCCTGTAATGTCACTGCTTGGCATTGCTGCCCTGCTCTACACCACAGCACATTGGTGACAGTGACAGAATTGTCACTTTGAGGGTAACCTTGGTCTCAGACAATGTGCCACTGGATGGTTTATCAAATGCAGTTAATGCTGCCACAGCTCAGACCCTGGCTAATAGCTAATAGAATCACTAACAAATAAGTATAAATCAGGTTTAATTACACTTTAGAATATGCAAGCAACTTACAATACAAATATAATTACCAAGGAGAAAATATCCATTCTATATTCAGGTTCAAGCTATTCACAGAAAATTATTCAAATTACAAAACCTGTTCTCAATTACTCAGGTGAGCACAACACAAGATACAGAGTGGAGGCATATTTGCAAGTGAATGGGACCCAGAATAGTCAATACTGTTCTGTAATTCAAATAGGCATGTAGGGAGAGCAACTGGGACCATACAGAGCATTGTGTTTACTGTAGACAGTCCAGGGAGACCAGAGCCACATCTACAAACCGTCTAAGCATAACTGAAGCCAAGAGGTGAATCAGGAAACCCAGCTGCTTTGCACTGTGCGTTTGTATAAATTACTTGGCGCCTTTTTTTATACAATGACCCAGAGATGCTCTTTCCAAAACACTGCACTGAGCATAAAAACAATCTTGCAAAATTTAGAAAAGTTTTTTACAGCAGAAGTTACTGTAATGAATTACGAGCGCCGGGAGTGCAGACAAGGGCGCAGAGAGCCAGGAGTCGGGGCAAACATAGGGTTTAATCGTAGCAACACAAGGAGCAGGCAAAACACAGGTGGACATAACACCGTGACAATACAATGACCCGACTGGGGAAACAAACTGAAACGCAGACTAAATACAATGGACTAATGACCACAAGCAGGAACAGCTGGTGAACACGGGAATTCCACACGGGGTTTATGAGGGGGCGTGGCACAGGGGAGGAGCGGACAATTGGGGCATGACAGAACCGCCCCCCCAAAGGCGCGCACTCCGTGGTGCGTCTAAGGGGAGCGAAGTGACTTGGACCGGGGACACAACCTGAAAAGACAAGAGCAAAAACACATCAATGGGGCACAGGGAACAAGACAGACACTCAGAACAGACACAGAGACAACAACTGACAAATCACAGGGAAAGCAAACAGGCACAGGGGTAACACTGAAGACACAGGGGGAACACCAACGGGAGGAACGAAGGGACCAGGAGTGAACGAAGGGGAAACAGGAGGACGAGGAGCAGAGGGGGCACAAAGGGATCGAAAGGCATAGAGGGAACTGGGGAGAACACAGGGGGCACTAAGGCAGGGGGCAAGGAGGTAAAGGGCGGGGGGAAACGGGGAGCCGGAGGGAACCCCGGCAGGCGAGAGGCAGAAGCTACGGGTACAGCAGGCAACCGCGAGGCTGAAACTGGAGGGACCCTTAGCGAGTGCGAGGAGGGAGCAGGAGGGAATGAGGATGGGGCTGAGGAGGAAGGTGGAGCGACTGACAGAGGGGGTGAGGAGGAAGGCAAAGCGGACATGGGCGAAGGGGAGGAGGGAGCAGGAGACGTGGCAGCCGAAGGTGCAGCCGTCGGTGGCCAAGAGGGAGGCGACCAACTAGTCGTACTACTCATAAGTACTCAGTCCTCAGATAGGGAGACACAGATACACAAAGGTCACAGAGATGGAGAGGCTGACCCTCATAGCAGCCTCAACTGCATGCAGCAAACACAGACCCTTAAAATACTTATGCCTTGTTTGTGTTTCTGGTTTCTCCAGGGTGTATTACTGAGGAGGAGGTGATTGCTGCCCTCTGCTCTGGACTCCTGGCTAATTTCATGCACACTGGTTACTAGGTGACCTTAAAACACCTGTGTTCATCAGTGGAACGAATGCAGCTTGAAAGATAAGTAGGTCTGGACAGAGAATGAGGAGCTACTTCAGCAGCTCCCCATTGTCATGCCCCGCTTGTCTGCTCCTCTCGTGTGCTACGCCTCCTCATCTACCTTGTGTGGAATCCCTGTGTTGCCAGCTGTTTCTTGTTGTTGTTGATTAGTCCAGTGTATTTAAGTCTGCGTTAAAGTATGTTTCCCCAATCTAGTCATTGATGTCCATCTTTTGCTTTGTCTTGTGTTTATTGTTGTTTGCTAAATAAATCCCTAGTCTACCTGATTCCTCTGCTCTGGCTCATGCTTCCCTACTCCGAAGTCAAGACAGAATGACTGGACTCCAAAAGAAGATGCCTCGCTTGACCGAGGAGCAGTACCTCAGTCTGGCAAAAGAGACAGTCTACTGGCTCAATTAGCCCGAGGTCAGGAACAACCCAGAGCTTTGAGCCTGCGCCTTCTAGACAGGTGTTATCCTCAAAGAGATATCCATGTCCGAAGATGCATACCTCGTAGAGGAGGTACGAAAAACCTGAGGCGGCTTAGACATGGGGTGGCTGAAACCAGGATGAAGCAGACTGTGGCTTGCCTTATGGTCCTCTAGCAGGCTCCACCGGAAAAGGGGGGCAAGAAAAAGAGGCAGAAAAAGTCAAGTGGAGCCCCTCCTGAATCTTAACCCGAAAGTGTTTGCCGAACTGGGATTCCTCTAAGCTTTGCTGCCTGGGCTGACAGGTCATCTGTCCGCCGCTTTGCTGCCTGTGTCAGTAGCTAATCTCTTCCAGGGAACGCGCTTGGCCTTAATGGGGGCCAGGTCTATTGAGCATGCCATCCCGTGGGTCCCCAAGTTCAGAAAAAGGGTGGTTCCTGCTCCACCCCTTGTGGTTCCTGTGACGGCATTTTATGCTCTGCCCCCTATGGTTCCTGTCCCTGCTCCAGTTCCTGCTGTTGTGGCTCCCATCCCAGAAGATATTCCTTATTCCT
The DNA here is from genome assembly GCA_026779605.1 of Mormyrus hasselquistii. NCBI lineage: Eukaryota > Metazoa > Chordata > Actinopteri > Osteoglossiformes > Mormyridae > Mormyrus > Mormyrus hasselquistii. The sequence continues at coordinate 17,889,752 of JAODKE010000068.1, forward strand.
CGGTTCCTGCTCCGGCGGTTTCTGTTCAGCCCCCCATGGTTCTTGACCCTCTGGCTCCAGTTCCCCCAGTTCCTGCTCCAGTGCCCCCAGCTCTCATCCCTGAGGAGGTGCCTGATCCCCCAGACTCTGCTCCTGTGCCCCTGGCTCCCATCCATGAGGAGGTCCCTGTTTCCCTGGTTCCTGCTCCCATGCCCCTGTCCCTGTGGAAGTCCCCGACTATCAGACTATCACTCTCCTTCCCTTATTGGAGATGGAAGAGGAGTTCGAATGGGAATCGTCAGGGATGACCCTGATTTCCCCTGTGACTCCCTCTGGAGTGACGCCTCCTCCATCACTCCGAAGCAGATCTCGATCAGGACCTCATCTCTCGGTGTCCCGAAGAGAGAGAGGACACCTGCACAGGGGCTGGGTCCCACCTGTCCAGCCCCCTGTCTTGCCTAAGGTCCCCCTGGCTTTAGCTCAATGGCCGCCTACGGGTCCTTTGGTTCTGGCTTGGCAGTTGCCTGCAGTTCTCCTGGCTCCAGTTTGGCAATCTCCTGCAGTCCCACCTACGGTAACTCCTCGGTTGGCTGCTGGTCACCTGGCTCCAACTCATCTGTCGCCTACATCTTCGCCAGCTGTGGTGGTGCTTTCACCTACTGCAGCTTCAGCTCCCTCCTCCAGTCCCTCTGTCTTCCTCCTCACCCTTTTCGACGTCCCCTGTAGCTTCTGCATCATGGTTGCAGAGGGTCCCTTCAACTCCAGCCTCAGGGTCACCTGTAGCCCTTGCAGCTCCTGCAGCCTTCTGGGGTTATTACCCACTGTTTCTTGTTGTTGTTGATTAGTCCAGTGTATTTAAGTCTGCGTTAAAGTATGTTTCCCCAATCCGGTCATTGACATCCATCTTTTGCTTTGCCTTGTGTTTATTGTCTGTATATGACCGGACTCCAAAAGAAGATGCCTCGCTTGACCGAGGAGCATTACCTGGCAAATGAGACAATTCCCCTGACTCTGACTCCTGCTTCTCCGCTCCGAGGGCGGGACACCCATTCTGTTTCAGTAATAAGGTTTAAAGAGGCTTGAATGTAATCACATATTTTGAAATTTCATCCTTCCAATTTCTATAAGAGAGTGGAATCTAGCCAGCCAGTGTGACCATAATGGGCTTCAGGATAGGCCTCCAGTGCCTGCCTGTGTTCACTGGGAGAAGCAACGGGGCCAGCCAGTCAGTGTGACATGTGTTACTCAGAGCAGCCTTCATGACTAAAAACCAGCCCGTAAAGGACCTTGATCATTTACTTTATGTGAACAGATTACCTGATGCACTAGTGCCATGGTACCACAATAAGTAAACTTGTCCAACTCACTCTCTTAGGTCACCCCCCCTTTGCTGCTATTATTGGCTCCTGACCTTTTTCACTTCATGCGCACAGCTACCTGTGAGGAACAATAACAAACATAAAGGCCTTTCATGATTAAACCTGTATATAGTTATGCCCAGCAATGCAACCTGAAAATGACCTGGAAATTATGTAGTGAAAACTTCACCCCAATCAAAGCAGCACTAAGTCATCTTGCAATATACCTGGATGGCAGGACAAGTGTCTTATGGGGAATGTGGACTGTGTGATTCTTGTATATATTTGTACCAACTGTAACAGGCACTGTGGTTGGAGGATCAGGGATGCTTAATTTCCCCCCCTGGGCTGATGTGCTGGACTCAATACTTATCACATGAAAAAGTCCTGTGCCTGTGTTACCTGGGGCAATAATAGCAGACATTAGAAATTGTATCAGCTCCAAAGAAGGGGGGCACTGATGCTGATGTGAAAGATTTGCACATTAATCAGTGCCTATATTTGGGTCTCTGGCATAAATATTCGGGCTGTTTTTTCTTCTAGTTTTTAAGGCTGCATGACTCACTGATGGTGATAAACCATCGTTCTCAGAACAGCACAGATATCAGGACCCTCTACATTTATCGGCTGCACTGTGATGACAAAATTCATTTCAGAGGCCTTTTCACTGAGACCACTGGCCCTCTCTGACCCCCAGTTAAGTTGTTCTTTTCTCCTTAGACTATCTCTCCTACATACTTTCAGGGGGTAAATTATCTGTGAAATAACAAGCATGTTTGTTCAGAATGCAGGTATGGATAAAGATGAAAGCCCTTTCTTTATTTCCCATTACTAGGCATAGTCCATCTTGTCTGTCATCATTTTTGGTGGCCATTTGTTTCTAAGAGCACTAGAAGGTTGTTCTGAAGACTAATTTTTAGTTATAGACATCAAAATGTGAGCATGCAATGTTCTTCTGCTTCTCCTCAGGTCTCAGCACCCAACCATGAATAGAAGTGTGCTCACCCCGGAGGACCCCTGCCTGACATCCCAGGGACTGACCATCTTCCTGATCGCCTCCTACTCCTTGGTGATGGTGCTGGGGCTGCTGGGCAATGTGGGGCTGATCTGCATCATTGCCCGGCAGAAAGAGAAAGCCAATGTGACCAGCATCCTCATTGCCAACCTCTCGGTCTCCGACATTCTGGTCTGTGCTTTCTGCTTGCCCTTCACTGTGGTCTACACCCTGATGGACCACTGGATCTTTGGGTCTGTTCTGTGCCGGTTGACACCCTTTGTCCAGTGTATGTCGGTAACAGTTTCCATCCTATCCCTGGTGCTCATAGCCCTGGAGCGCCACCAGCTCATCATCAACCCCAGTGGTTGGAAACCCAGTGTGCCCCAGGCATACCTGGCAGTTGTGATAATCTGGATGCTTGCCTGTTTCACCTCCTTGCCATTCTTGGCCTTCCACCTGCTCACCAGCGAGCCCTACAAGATGCTGCCTGAACCTGAGGAGAAGGAGGTGTGCACAGAGAACTGGCCTTCGCAGCAGCACAAGTTAGCTTATACCACCTGGCTGCTGGTCTTCCAGTACTGTGGGCCACTGTTCTTTGTGCTGATTTGCTACCTGCGCATCTTCATGCGGCTGCGGCGTCGCCGGCACATGCTAGACCGTAGCTCTGAGGAGAACCGGCGCATGAGTCACAGCAAACGCATAAATATCATGCTGGCTGCCCTGGTCACTGCCTTCGCCGTCTGCTGGCTGCCGCTCAATACCTTCAATGCAGTAGCGGACTGGCACGATGATGCCATCCCGCACTGCCACCACAACCTAGTCTTCTCACTCTGCCACCTGATGGCAATGGCCTCCACCTGCATAAACCCCGTCATCTATGGTTTTCTCAACAGCAACTTCAGAAAGGAGGTGAAAGACGCCATGCAGCACTGCCGCTGCTGGCCACCAGAGGACAATTACGAGCACTTTCCCCTTTCCACCATGCAGGTTGAGGTGTCCAGAACGTCGCTACGCCTCAGCTGCAGAAACAACTCAGTTTAAAGTATCAGTTGCCCATTCCTGGCACTACAAGTGACTGTGCAGAATCACTGGATGGTCTAGGAAGCGTCGAGTCTATGAACAAGCTGCTGACCGTCTATAAGTTATAGTCCTTTTGCACTGATGGGGGCCAGTACACAGACTTCCTGGGGCACGTTACTTTAAACAGATATTTGAAACAGTCCTTTGCCAATAAGTGGAGTGTTTATGTGCCCAAAGAGCTGTATGTTACACAGCAACTGTTTAATGGAATGTTGCATGTGTGTTTTAGAGTAGCATTTCAGCACCCCAGCTCATATTCATTAGGATGATATGTACAAAAAACACTTTTCAAATATACAGAAATTATAAAGTTAAAACCCACTAATTCATTGAGGAATGTAGATGTATTGTTTTTAGAAGACACCTGACCCTTGTGTGGGCAAAAAAATCCCTTGATTCCTAACAATTCATTATGCGTCTTATATTGAACGAGATGCTCAATCTACAGAAGATGCAAATTTAGTTAGAAAAAAAAGCCTGCGAACCAATAAGGAAATTTGTTAACTGAAATGCACAGGACTTTTTTTTACAGGAATGGTAGGGTTCGTATTAAACATGACATGGTTGTCCAAAACAGAACAGCCAGTCAAAATAGCAAAGCCAGACTCTCTACCAGCTAGCAAGACTGATTCACTCCTAGCACAGATATTCCTTCCCCAAGAGGTAAACACTACAGTTAAGGCTTTTGCATATGAGATCTCCCTCTGCTTGCCGCTGCAAGCTTTTTTGCACTTTCTCAAGTGCATACACTTGGTCTCCAAGTAATATGAATGGAATTTTTTATCTGTCAGAAAGGTAGAGGTCCATAATCTTTGGGTCTCTTGATGATTGGCTGGGCAGGAAAATGAGAGTTTTAATGTGGCTGGCTTTATGCTGAGGGGCTGCTAGTGCTGATAAAGGTAGGGCTTGGTGCAGTACCAGATAGGACTCTGCATCATCTATACAAAAATGTCATCTGGAGCTGCAGCATGATTAGCATAGCGTACAGCGATCCTCAGCTTGATCCCTTGGCTGCCTGAGGCATTATAGCACCATGAAGAGGTGATAGCATCACAGTACCATAAGGAGGTTTATACATCATAACACTACCTCATTACCTGAATACCAGAATCTGAATTTGAAGTTGCAAGATTCAGGTCGAGAAGATTTGGGCTTACAAATTCAGCTTCAGAAAAACATGGAACACATATGGAAAGAGCAACTAAGGCTAGATCTAATCAAGTACAATCTTAGCCGATCACAAGACAGGTCACCGGTCATTTGAGTTGGGGTTCTCTACATCCACCACGTTAGTCATGTGGTTAATACCAAGATATGGTTTGCGGTCAATTTCGGCAAGATCTACAGACCATACAGAGGAAGGGAAGGGAAAGTGATTAGTTGTCAATGCTGATACACTGTAGCACCCAGTGCACAACAACAAAATGTGTCTTCTGCATTTAAACCATATGTCACATAATAGGGGGCAGCTAATTCAGCACTCAGGAAACAGTACCTTGCCCAGGAAAACTCAGTGGTACTTATTGGTCGGGGATTCAAACCAGCAATCAATTGAACCACTGAAGATAAAGGAGGTGCAGTTTCTCAAGTCACAAAATGAGATCGGTTTATTTTTCTTGTTAGCTGAAATGTTTACATGAGACAACCCATTTAAGATGTTCTCATGTGTTTTTAATAAGCTAGTCATGTAAATGCTATTACATCAGGTTATTAAGAACACATGTAAACACTTTAATCAGGTTATTATATGTAAACGTAATTATAATTCAAGGGCTGCTTCCTTTAAACAATCCAGACCATATTTAAATGAGCCTTCGAAATGGGACAGATTTTTCACACTGCTGTGGAACATCTGGTCTTCAAGTGCAGCTTTAGAAAGACGCAGCCCATATATTTGGACACAACCGTAGTCTGCTAAAAAAACACTCATGTAGTTCATGACTTAGGAAATTGCATGTCCCTAATTTCCACTGCATGGTCCATAGGGCTAGGCAAAAAAACAATACCTATTAAGCATTTTTAGGCAGATTAGTAATACACAATATTCATATGAAGCACGGAAATTGTTCAGATTTAAATCTAAACCACACAAATTGTTTTATTAAAACAATGTTTTTTTTTGTTTTTGTATTATTTTGTCTTACTGATGTTGTAATGTATCACATCCATATAAAGAGCCTTGGGGTGACTGTTGTGAAAGGCGCTATATAATGAAAAATTGAATTGAACTGTGCAATAATTCATCAACTTCTTGCCTGCCACGTCTGCCTGACCCTCCTGTCTTCTCTATCATGTAGACCTATTGGGCCATACTTGATCGTTGTTGTCTTTTATTAGTCTGTGTGTGTGTACCTGTTTGTTCCATCTGCGTTAGTCCCGTCATTGAAGTCAAACCTTCTCATTGCGTGTGCTCTCTCACGTTCCAGGCCTCTCGTTTCGGTCACTTGTGATCCAGTTTATTTCCAATCTTTGTTCCACTGAGTTCAATAAAATCCCTTTTTGTTTCACCACAACACCTGCCCCAACATCCCCAACATCATAACAGAATGACCAGACTCTTAAACGACCCCTGCAACCTGTGCTTCTACTCTGGCTTTCAAGTGCTTTGGATTCAGTGGTTGATGGGGTTGCCAGCACCATGGGACTTCACTCATCTTCAAGCGGAGGACCTCCTTTCCCTCCTGGAAACCACCCTTAAGCTGAGGGCTGGCTCTCCATTGCGTAGAACCATTCTGCATGCCAACTCTGAACTGTGCCACTCAGCTCTCCACAGGTTCCCTGTCGCTTGCCACTATTAGCTTGCTGGCTCTTCGAAGCCAGCCGCTGATTTGCCTGCTGGCTCCCTAAGGCTAGCCACAGCTCTGCCTGTCCACAGCGCCTAGTCCAGAAGAGGCAACTGCCATATCTCTCAGCATATGAGGCCATCTTCGCTTCGCTTGATCTTTTAAAGCCCATCTCAGGAGGGGCCACTACTTGTCTCGAGCTGCTAGAACTCTGTTCTACCTGTCCGTGTCCTTGCCATGTCTAAGTCTATCTACGCTGCTACATTCTGCTGCAGCTATGCTTACCTCTGCTGTACCTCCATTTAAGCCTCTGTTGCACCCTACAGAAGCCATATGTCACACTCCTGGCCTAGAGAGGGCTGCTCCACCCACACTCCAGGCTTCTGACCCTGAGAGAGCCTCTCCAACTGAGTCCCAGGCTTCCGGCCGAGAAAGGCTACATCTGTGCCAGCTATGCCACAAGAACCTGATCCAGGTGTCCCAGCTTCACCCTGCAAGCCTCTATGCTATCTGGTTAAGCCTTGCTCACCTCCAGGAAGCTCAGCCTTGCCCCACTAGCCTCCAGGTCTCTTGGCCTCAGCCTGTTCACCTCCACGTGACTCACCCCATTTTTTGATGTCCTGCCAATGCCCACCTCATCCACAGTCATCTCCCAGGCACCCGCCTTGTCTCCTTTTGTCTCTCTCGTGCCCGCTTCACAGCCGCCTGCTTGCTGACGGCTGCCACCAGGCTGAAGTCCAACTTCCCAACCACCGCCAGGTCAATGTCTGACTCCCTGACTGCTGCCAGGCTAACACCCAACTCCTTGACAACTGCCAGACCAGGTTGGGCAGACCCAAATGATGGAGGACTAGGAGTAGTCTCACTCTGTTGGCCCCCACCTTAGACTAACCCGGTGCTAAGTCCTAGGGCAATAAATTAAAAATTGTTAATAGAGCCTCTGTCAAGGTAGCAACGGGGAATGCAGGAGAAGGAAGAGCCCGAAGCAGGGGATCATCCCGGACTTCGGGCTGATCGAGCCCATGCATTACCTCGTTGGTAACGCTGAGGTATTCCTCTTTAGTCATTCAAGGCGTCTTTTTTGCGAGTTCAGTCATTCTGTCACAGTAGAAACGGGGAAGCAGGAGCAGGGAGACGGAGGATCAGGAATACAGGGTTTATTAGGAGTCCTACACGGAGAAAAACACGTAATGTCACAATGACCGGACTGGGGAAACAAACTGAAACGTGGACTAAATACACTGAACTAATGAAGACAACTCAAAACAGCTGTTAAACACTGGGAATCCACATGAGTTTAACAAGGAGGGCATGGCACAGGAGGATCGTCACGATTGGGGTGTGACAGAACCCCCCCCCCCCCCAAAGGCACGCACATTGGGCGAAGTTGCAAGAGGCACGGGAACCATGGGGGGTGAAGTTGCAGGAGGCACGGGAACCACAGGAGGTGCAGCAGGAACAGCTGGCGTGGGAACCACTAGGCACAGAGTCGGGGTTTGTGCCCTAGTATCAGGCGCCGTCAGCTTCCAGAACCAGGGAACCCGCGGGATAGCATCCCAAATGGACCTGGCCCCTTTAAAGGCCAGGTGCGTCCTGGAAAAGGGATGTGCTGCCAATGTGGGCAGCGTGGCGGCAGCCGGACGGTCGGGGCAGGCAGTAGGGTTTAAAATGGGGAGGGGATCTTCGACACCCTGCAGGAGAAGCGGTGGAGAGAGAAAGAGCCCTCAGGCAGACCTCCTGTGCATATTCCTGTCTCCATTTTCTCAGCTTCTTCCAGCTTGCTGCTTTCGGCTACGATGCGGACACCTCTGGCAGCTCCACCAGCAGGCCGTAAGTGAATCCACGGGCTGCAGCTTCCTGTTTCAAGTTCGCCTCAGCTACCCAGTGTCTCAGCAGATTTTTGCACGCTTCCCTAGTTAAGTGCACATCTCCGGGCAGGGTCCTCTTTTCCAGGATGTCCCTGCACCGGTAGGATAGAACCTGAAGCAGGGGATCATCCCGGACTTCGAGCTGATCAAGTCAATGCATTACCTCGACGGTAACGCTGAGGTATTCCTCTTTAGTCATTCGAGGCGTCTTCTTTGCGAGTCCTGTCATTCTGTCACGGTAGAAACGGGGAAGCAGGAGCAGGGAGACGGAGGATCAGGAATAAAGGGTTTATTAGGAGTCCTACACAGAACACAAGAAATCACGTAACGTCACAATGACCGGACTGGGGAAACAAACTGAAATATGGACTAAATACACTGAACTAACAAAGACAACTCAAAACAGCTGTTAAACACTAGGAATCCACATGAGGTTAACGAAGGGGGTGTGGCACAGGAGGATCGGCACGATGGGGGTGTGACAGCCCCAGTTTAATGCATGATATAATTATATAAACGGTACTGTGCCATCCACTGTCTCATTATAAAAATATATTGATATATATTTTGATATACCACCCAACCCTAATGGTTCATTTAGAGTCCTTGTCCTGAAACTTCTGTTGTGATTTGCCATGTTTTTTTTTCCTTTTTTGCATGTGTCTTGGAATTTCTAAGTGTTTTCTGAGTTTGCAGTATGTTATCAGCCACTGTATGGTGATGGATGTAGAAAACTCTAGTGACCTGTCTTGTGATTAGCCATGATTGTTCTATGTTCTTTTGTTCTTTTTGAGTATCCTGGATGCTTTCCCTTTTTTTCTGAACCTGAATTTCTGAACCCGAGTTTTCTCTATCTGAATTTTACAAGCTCTACTTGAATTTTTATTACTACACAAGCAACATAAACTCAAGTTCAGGTAATGAATTTAAATGATGTGTTTCTAATTCAAGTTCATGTAAAGGTATTCAAGTTTGGCTTCTGGTATTCAGGAAATGAAATTCAAGTTCAGGTCAATACATTCAAATCCGACTAAATAAATTCAAATTCAGGTTGTAGTCAGTATGATTTGAAACTATACATAAGGAAGTGATAGCATCATAGCACCAAAAGAAGGTTACAGCACTATAGAATCATACGGGAGTTACTGCATCATAAAGAAATTATTTTCAGCTTTCAAGTCCATCTCAGCCAGAGCACAGAACAAAACTTACTTCACTTTCAGATTTTCATATGTTCTTGGAGGTGCTCGTGGATGACCAGGGAGTGAAAAGGGGCCCTCTTTCTCACATGGGAAGCCAGGCCGCCATCAAATACACCTAATCACCCATATACAGCTGGCACTGCACCCTCGCAAACGAGTGCCTCCCTTCCTGCCTAACTTGCTCTCTGTATGCCAATATTATACACATCTCCTTGCCAGCTCTCAACAACAATTTTTCCCTGAGCTGTTCAGTTACCCATTTAAGGTGCTACCATTTATTAGGCAACCTGAAATACACTACAGAGATGATTCAGGTTAAAGACACAGCTCTTCAGAAACTTGAGCATGAGATCACTGCAGGAACAGGGTCAGTCCCTTTACTGCTACTCCTCCTGCTGTCTCGATAGGGGCTGTTTCTGTAGCTCCCCTTAGCAAACTGACTAGGTATCTTGGTTAATGGCATGCATTCTCTCTCCAAATGGTCTCTTGTTGCAGCTTTCACTCTTCCACATGAACCTGCTGTCAGTTTTTTAATTATGCCAGCAGCCCTTTCTCCTTGCTCGATATACCTCTTCATCAGCCATTTGACTTCCTGCGATTTAAGTTAACCTCAAGATCCAACAAACAGACCTAATTTTGGTCAAATTATTTTGACTGTTCTGTGACATTTATCATAATATATTATATAAAAATGAAATCATTTATTTACAAGCCCAGTGAAAATGACCAAAATGATTTAGATGTACAGGAGAAATGTAAATAGCTTTGGTGTTTAATCACTTTTTTACAAGAAAGGATGTTTCTTATGAAATACATTTCTTGCAGTACTGTACATCATGTACAGATGATGTCACGTACCGCAGCGGGCGAGCAAGCAAGCCGCAGCGAAGGAGGAGGCTGGCAGACAGAGTGACGGGTAAACGAGGGTTTATTGTCAGGAGCCGGAACAAACATCGACGTAGAGCACAACAATGACCGACCATAGACTACGGAGGACACGGACTAATATACATGACAGAAGCTGAATTAACTGGGAACAGCTGGGCACAATCGGGGAAGCACATGTGGGTGATGAGGGGGCGTGGCACACACAAGGACTGGACGCACAGGTCATGACAAATGTGTCCCGCATACTCTGCTGCTGTTTCAGCTCTGAAGCATTTAGAAGAATCAAGGACTATGTATATTGCACACATACAGTACTGTGCAATATGTGTCCCTCATCATCTGCAGAAACCATCCAATAAACCCATATATTTTTGACTCGATCATCAGCATACCTTACGTGTCTAATCAGTGACTCATCAAGTTATTTAACTAATTAAGTTAATTAATTATCTGATCTGGTGCTGAAATTTAATGAATACTCGAAATGATTGGGGTGTCCCTGAGGAGAGATTTGGAAACCAAAGTGGTGTTCATCCAGCTCTCCACGAAGTTATCAGCAAGTTTTTGGAGAACAGAAAAAAATCTTGTTCATTTTTATGTTACTGTTAATTTCGTACATTCTAATTCTAAACTGTATTTTTTCCAGAAAAAATCTACACTTACTACTCAGATAAATGGCTCTTAACATTGTCTTTGACTGCCTAAGCTAAGCGCCATGTGGTAATAAACCAACATATAAATAACTGATAATATACCGGAGGAAAATGAGACCACGGGTCTTTTTATGGAAAGTTGATAACGTGTACTTCAGATTTTATTTCCCTTTTGCGTCCAGATGGACATAACATTGATTTAGGTTTTATAAGGAATATTTCATGTGTGTGATTATGTAATAAAGCATATAAATCTTGTGGTGCAGAGCTTGAGTTGTTGTTTTACGATCAGATACAGTATATGTATACATTTGCTTACTGACAACCACCAATGGCTCAAATGTGTCAGTAATGGAAAGCTACAAAGCCATAACTTCACCCATGATTAACAAAGAGTGCAGCGTGGTGTGTATGTTGACCTTGGTGTGTATGTTGATGCTTCCATGTCCCATTCTTGTCAGTGTGGGGAAGCAATAAAAAAGGCCAATAGGATGTTGGGGTATATCTTCAGGTGTGTGGAGTTTAAGTCAAGGGA
>JAODKE010000068.1:17907534-17924613 GCA_026779605.1 Mormyrus hasselquistii
TTTTTTGGTTTTTTTGTTTTTGTGTGGTGTTTTTGTTTGTGTTTGGGGTTTGTGGGGGGGGGGGGGGGTGGGGGTGGGCTGGGGAGTATTAAACTACTCAATATTATTGTCTGTCTTTGGTTTTTAAAATTAAAATATTGCATATTGTTTTGTGTTACATTGCCCAGACCTACTTTTCAGCCCTCCGGAGGCTCTGACATTCTCTTGCTATTAACAGACATAAAAGAATATCAAGCAGATGCTGCGGGAAAGACAATAATGTATTCTCTGGATGTGCCATCCAACCCCTGGTCCTCCAACTCATTCTTTCTCTTCCCACTCCCCACAAACTTTACATTCTCTAGGTCTCCTTCACACTCTCATAGAATAAAATAGGCCCCAGATCATCATCTATAAAATGTTCCTGGGAAGTTTGTAAAAGATCCATCAAATACTTTTAGAGTTACTGTGTTCACAAGATTAAGTGTCTTCTGTAGTCATGCTACACTTCCATGCATTACTTCCTTTGCTGCCACATATCAATACTGCTTCATTTTGAATATAAATATAAAAGCAGGTAGAGGTCTTCATCCATATAATATTTTTCTTCTTTTTAACAGTTGAGACCTATCAAATGTTTTTTGAGTTGTCAAGGTCACAAGGTCAAGTGTCACTTTTCCCTTTTCTGCTACTAAATAGCATTGCTACAATTCTGATGTGATTTGTCTCAAAATGTGATCAGTTTCAGACCTTCACCAATACAATGTGTCCAATATTTTTTGAGTTATTGCACTAACAATGTAAGACTGGAGGGGCTGTACTGGTCCCAAAACCACCTGGAGAATACAACTAACAAAATTGCATGTCAGAGAATCACTAAGCAGACTAACCTTATGTGCTCTGGTGTGTTAAGAAAACACTTGAAGAGCAGGAAAAGTGCAGAAGGCTGCCATAACAGGGTGAGAATCAGTGCCCTTCTGCAGTGTCTATGGTACAAGAAGGCAGCCAGTCTGAAATGTGCAAAAGCTAAGGCAGTGGGAAAGAGGAAGTGAGTACACAGGTGGTGTCCAAACCTGTACAATCTGACCTCCTGCTGGTACAATGAGAAGGAAAATCACACAGGGAAAAGGAAAAAAGCATCATTTCCTGAGCTGAAAATAAGAGCTACACAGGGAGTATTTTGGGGCTGGTGGCTGTGGGACAGGGTTTGCGAAACCTCAGGTGGAAGGTGATGCTGGTTTTCACAGACACTACATACTGTGGCACTCTGATCCAGAGCACAGTGAAACTAAGGTTAATGCCAGGAAGAAACAAGCAGTGTTTCAGCAAGCTTCAGGCATTAATAAGGAAAGGGTGAGGACCCCCAGAATGTACCTCCTAATGGGTTACACAGTTGAATCAGCTGCAAATCCGAATGTCCTGCCCGACTGGCAGTCTAACCGGAACCGTGTCACAGCAGGCTGGAAGTGAATGAGCTTAATTGTGTTGTCCTGCTGGGTGACAGAAGATTCTTTCAACCCCTGGGACAAAAACTATGGATTTCCATAACATTATAATAATACATTTCATTTAAGCAGTGGTGCCGCCTGCAAAATGGTTTCATCTTAGGGTCGAACCTTCTCATTACTCACCCCCCTCATTCCTCTGTTAACCTCCCCCCACAGTGCTCCAGACTACTCAGCCCCTTCTTTGGCATATGTGGGACTGTGCTGTAGCTAGGAAACTTGTTGATCTCATTGATTTCGGTTTGGAATCAGACTGCAGAATGCTGTGTCATCGAAGCCGGATATCTACTGCTCACCAATGGTAATCTTGGAAACTTTACTGAAGGCAGGAGCACTGCAGTATTCTGGATACTTCGCCACTACGCCATGCCTCAAAAAACACGCAGATCCTGTGATCCATCAGTTCTTTAACAAACTCGCTTGCGGGATCAATGTCATAACTCATCTTGATTTAATAATGCAACAATATCAGAAAGAAGAGTTACTAATATATCAGAATTTTTAATATAAATATTAAAATATAGCAGCTGACAATAGCTGGCAGCTCATTTAGTCTCTCTGTCCTGAACGAAAGAACTATCATGTGATGCAGAAACTAACCAGCCACAAGATCCAATGTGACACAAAATAATTACATACAGTACTACAGTCCCTCAGAAACCATCCAGCGGAGATGACGCAAAGGTTACCACTGCTTTGTCCTGGTCTGGCTGAAATTAAATGTCTTTTTAGCAGGAAGGTTGTCATGGTGTTTCTTTTCAGGCCAGAGGCAGCCCAGTGATGTGTGGGTGGAAATGTGGCTGCACGAAGGCCTCCCCCTCCCCCTCCACTAGCCAGCCAGAGTGATAGCCCTGCAAGTGCCAGTCCTATAGGAACCAGCACCAATCCAGGAGGATTTTCATTTTAGAAGGTGGTTCAGGAAAACTAATTAATATTCATATGAGAGGCGCTACTTGATTGGCCCGTGAATGCCTTAGACAGAATGCCTAAGAAACCATGGTATTCGCTAATTACCAGAACCTATGTCAGAATACTGTTAGCCTAATGTATAAAACTCGTGTACAATTGTAATAGCAGTCTCATTATTTAATAGATACACCTAGTATAAGTGGTTAGCTTAGGCTTGTAGTAACACCTTTGTCTTAAATTTCCATTTAAGGACAGAACATGTCTTTGCTGAAATACTACATGACACCTTTTAATGAAGTATTACTCAACATTTAAAAAACACTACTCAATATAACCTACCTTATCGCCATCAGCAAAGAACAGGTTCACGTTGAAGCACATTCACCGGTCAATGGGGTCACGCTTTTCTCATGGTTATTAATAAGTTGTCCCAAATCACCCAATAAAACAATAATTGCCCTCACTAGTGCAGTGAAAACCAGGCAGCCTTTGGAGACACACGTTTGGAAACAAAACCAAGTCAGACCCCTCCTTTAGCTAATCTCCCCATCAGGCACACCTTATAAAGTCACTCCCTTATAAGTTTATAATCATCACATTAATTGGATCTGTAACAACGACATCAAAAGAATGCCACAACATTAACCGCCAGCATGTCACCACATATATGATGAGGTTTATAAATGCACTTATCAGGAACCACATAGCATGATAGATGCTGAGAAGCAGAACCTGAGCAGTGAAGAGAACACAGACATGCCGGCAGCTGGCTGATGACCCCAAGAATAACTCTGACCTCTGATTGGCTCAGACGCCACATGTATTTGACTTCAGTCTCTGTGGCACACTGGCAGATGGAGACACGCCGATGTGGAATACTGTTCAATGCACCCTTTTGAGTGCCAGCAGCATTTTTAAATGTGGAGCAAACTCCAAAGCATCTCAGTGCCACATCTAAAATGGACAGAGTGGGAACAGCATGCAGATTGAATGTCAGCTAGCTGCCTGGGTAAGGTATCACAAGTCAGGTCAATCTCCCATGCAGACATGGACAAAATGGACATAAGGAGAGCAGTAGAGACTGACTGATGGTGGGATCTCTATCTGCGAGGAAGGTGTAGAAACCTCCCCTGTGAATTCTCCTTAGTGTTGTCTTTATATTGTGGACTTGACCAACATTTATGGCTACAGTCTTTCCCCTTCCCAAATATTATTTCCGTTCTGATTTTTTGTTGTGAACATAAGTCATCTCTCCACTAACTTGGCTCAGAGAGTCAGCAGAGTTCTCAGAGGGCCACGGCTGCTATAGTGAATGTAATCAGATCTTAATGGTGCTCCATCATCTCCAGGCAGACGCCATATGGGTGTGACAGCACTGATGGAGAAAGAAATTAACAGCTGAAACTGTTATACTGGGTTATAGGGCATTATTGTGACCAGGACTGGATTAGCCATCTGGTACACTGGCAAAATTAATTGTAGTGGACCCCCTTGTTCAGCAAACTTCCAAAGTCCAGGGCCAATTTTAAATCCCAGTCCGGCCTACATTGTGATGACCTAGTCTCTCATCAAGGTGGACAGAGTGAGACGTCAATATCCAGCTAAGGAGCACCATTCCTATTTTTAGCACGATACTTTGACAATGGCAACACAGCGTCATGGTATTGAAATCAGTGTTTATAAACAGCCAGTCTCTGTCAGTTAGCACTAATGTTGTGGTTAAACATGATGAATATCACTGATTTACTAGCTGTCTCTCACTCACAGCGTTGCAGAGCTGACAGGACATCTCCATTCAGCTACACAGAAATCAACACACAAGATCAATCAGCATGGCACACTAGGGGGCAAGGCAAGAGTCCCAAACCAGGCTTGGGACACAATGACACTCATTAAAGGCTCTGGGCACCCTGTGCCAATTAAAGCACATCTGCGGATGGTAATGATGGCTCCCGCAGAGAATGTGCTTAAGTTCCCGATTGGCATCATTATACTGCAGTAACCATTTTTGCCTCTTGTTTGATTGCTCATATTTTAGCTGGATTATACTGAAGAAATCCATAGGAAAAAATGACATTGGAAAAACATAAAGCCATGCAGAGAGACTTTGTATCACAGCCCACTGTTCTGGGAAGCCTTCAGTACTACTAGTGTTATGCTGTGCATCTACATCATGCAAATAAGCACAGCGCCGATGATCTTCTTGTGGCACATGCGATTTTTCTACTGCTTATACATTACTGTATGTTGCATTATTATAAGTCCTTGCTTGATCTACACATGCTTAACCTTTGACAATGAAGAATGTGGGGTGTTATAGTTTTAAAAAATTATCTCCTTTTTTTAATGAAAAATGTGAACTGATAAATATGGCTTTCACATCCTACTTGCCATGTCCACCTGACCCTCTCTCCTCCCAACTGTGGCCTTAAAAAGCCATACCTGTTAGTTCCCTCATTAGTCTTATATATACATGCTTCCGAGGTGTGTATTCCCCAGTCCAGTCATTGAAGTCGAACCTTCCTGTTGCCAGTGCTCTTCCTATAGTCCAGTCCTCCTGTTTTGATCCCTCATGATCCAGTCTCTGTTCCTTTAATTCAAGTAAACCCCTTTTATTTTACTACAATGTCTGCTCTCGAGTCCTTCGTCCCTTAACTCATGACAATGGTCTGGCTAATTAGCTTGATAGTTCCTGCTCCCCACTAATGGCCAACCCATTTGTGGGACTGCTGCTTGTTTCCAGACTTCATAAATTTCAATTTAAAAAATCAGGCAAACAAAAATGACGGCCAAACAACAAAAATGACCCCTTTTTACATGGCGCCCGTGACATCATCCGTTTTTTCCTTGTGGATTGTGCATGCGCATGATTCACAGTATTCACAGTGTACGTAATTCTTAGCCTACTGAACAAAATCAGTCCTCATACAGGCTAATATGTTAGGTCACTGAATAGCAAAGGTTTTCAGCCATCTACCTCATAACACAAGGAGTATCGAACCTCCCTTTTGACAGATTTCTCAACCTAATAACATGCAGTCTTCGAAACAGGAAGAAAAGAATAACCAGTTAAAAGGCACAGTTCAATAACAAATCAGAAACCCCACTGTATTTTATAGGTATGCTGCACAACAGCTTCATGGCGCTGGTCAGTATTGTGGAGAGGATAGGTGGCCACTCAGTATAGAGTCACACAGGGAATGACTTTTAAAACTTAGGATACAAAGCCAGTGTCATGTGAGCACACGAGGGAGAGAATGAGGGGGAACGGATGCAACATGAACCTGCTTTACTGGGTTATAGGGCAGCCCACATTAAAGAATTGCAGCAAATCTGTCTGTTTTCACCCGTTCTGCCTGCGCATAATTGAAAGGAATCTCGGGACACTGACTTTTTGCTTATACTGATGGGCAGTGGTGGCTTGATGGTTAGGGAAGCGCACTTGTAATTGAATGATTGCAGGATCAAATCCCCCACCAGCCAGTCACCACTGAGGTACTCTGAGCAAGGTACTGAACCTGGGCACTGAATTAGCTGCCCCCTGCTATGTCACGAAAGTCACATATGGGTTAAATGCAGAGGACACATTTTGTTGTTGTGTGGTGTGTTGACAATGACCACTAATCTCTAATTCTAATTACTGGCACCAGAAAGATTTCAGACAGATTTGCTGCGTTCTTTGACATCTGGACACGCTTCACTAAAGAACTGTGCTGAAAGTTTCACTCATGACCATAGACAAACAGCTGTTGCTGACCAAAGTTTGCTGTTCATTCACGCAGTATATTGCATCCAAGCTGGACAAATTTGGGATCAAGTTCTGAATGATGACGGATTTGGAGACCCGGAAACCCAACACAATAACAGACTACGACTGCATGAAGGTATGTGAATGTGTATATAATTTTACACCAGTGCTACAATGTTTACAATGTACTATACAGGCCCATATCAGGTAGAAAAAAAGCACATATACTCATGTGTCTCTCTGCTTTTACAGTGTTGTGTAGATGTGTTGGACCAAATGGTGTGCATGTATTCAGTATGAACGGCAACACACAGGTGACCAATAGCTGTATTTTACAACATGCTGGACCTGGCGGCGGTGAATGCCTATGTTCTGTACAAGGCATGCACAGGGTGGAGGTTACATCAGAGGTCAGAAGTTGAAGCTGGGAATGACGTCACACCCGAGTTAACTGCATTCCAGTATAGCAAATGGAAAAGCCATTTAGCAATACCAGGGACCAGATTCAAACAGCAACATTTCTTGTGTAGTGGGATAACACATCAGATTAAATGGCCTTTTACTTTGTTCACTTACATTTAGCAGAAACTACCTTAAATTTGACAAGTTATCCTGCAAAGCAAGCAATCCTGAATTCTGAAACAGGCCCAGTTCCAACCAGGTTAACGGTTAGCCATTGTTAGCAATATCAGTTGATAACAATTAATTATGTGGCATTTTGGGCAGAAAAACAACACATCCATAGATAGAAATTGGACAGTACTGTGTGTACGACCAATTTAATGAGCCACAAAAAAGACATGAGTGCCAAACAGACAGTTTAAAACTACAGCTTCTATTGATAAAGGGTGTAGCAATCTTAAATTCTCAGGTCAGGGCTGCATAGATTCCTCCAACTTTCCGAGTTGGAATTCTGACTTCAGGGGTGTTCCAGTTGAAATTTCATATTCATATGAGTTCATATGGAATGGAGCAGAACTGTGGGGGCAGGAGTGTGAGCTGGGAGCAGGGGGAGGGGGGCAGAAGAGGGTAATGTGCTTGTCATAAGTTGCGATGCATGGACCAGGGAAACAGGCAAAGGAGCAAAGAACTGGGGTCAAACAAAGGGGTTTAATGGAAAACTGAAGGGGCACAAGGAAGACAACGTAACAATGCACAACACTACAATGACAGAACTAGGGAAACAAACTCTGACGTGGACTTAAATACACCAAACTAATAAGGATAACTCGAAACAGCTAATAAATATTGGGACTCCACGTGAGGTTAATGTAGGGGGTGTGGCACAGGAGGATCGGCACAATTGGGCTGTGACAAAGCTGAACCTGCTGAAAAAGATGTTCAGCTCATTGGCTCTGTCCAGGTTTTCCTCAGCCTGATCTGCCTTCATGTGGAAGCCTGTGATCTTTTTCATCCCTGACCACACATCCCACCAGTTGATTTCCTGGAGCTTGCTCTCCAACTTCTCTCCTGAATGTTTCCTTGCTCTCCTTCAACCTCCTTTTCATCTCCCTCAGCATGCGCCTTTGTAGTTCCCTGTTCCCTCTCTTCTTATTCAGCAGCTCCTTTAGGTCATTGGTGATCCAGGGCTTCTTACTGGGGAAGCATCGCAGTTATTGAGTTGATGTCAAGTCCATGGGGCTCACAGAGAACATGCCAGTCTGTGTCCTCAAAGCACTCCTGAAGTGCCTTGTTTGCTTCCATAGTTGCCAAGGAAGGCACAAGCCTCTCTAAATGACTATGTTTAAAATTACTATTCACTTGGTCAACTAGATTATGCTAATGCTAGCAAAAAGTTAGCATTCAATGCATTCCTATAGGAATGCCTTTTCTGGGAAAAGTCATTCTTGAGGGTTACCCAACCATCGCACTCCTGAATGGTGGTTCCACTGTCAGCATAATATTTAAGTCCCAAACATTCCCCTTGTCCAACATTACAGTACCTTTGACTGTAGCAAAGGTACTGTAATGTTGGAGAAGGTCTTTGTCCACTATAATCTACCAGCTTGTATCCATTTTGACCAGGGACAGGGACTTCAAGAATGTACTAATCTACTGATAAAAGCATGCTGGGGATAAGAAAATTAAGGACCTCTCATCACTCACAGGGGGACCCTCAGCCACTCTTCTGTCCATGCTGGGTACTCTTGATTTGAAATACAACCAAAAATGGAGTCAGCATGTGTCTTTTATAGTGCTGTGTATAACTGTTATGAATCTGTCCTGGGAAGCAGTACAAAACGCCGTAAAATCAGGAAAACCAGCAAATACAGGAAGAAACGCAAAAAAAAAAAAAAAAAAACTCAATGACCGGACAGGGGTACAACGAACACGGAAGCATTAAATACACCCTCTAGCCAGCCACTCATCATTATGCACCAAGGGATAAGAATATACCTCACGACTGGTGCAGGAGAAAATGTCACTGAGTCCCCTCCATCTTCCAGCTTCACCCTCTGTTGTGTCAAATGTAGTGAAAAGATGGACAAGCAAAAATAACTTGGCAGGTCAGTCAATCCTGTCCCATAAAGTTAGAAAACCATCTGATGGGGACATCCAGGCATCTAAAGGGGGGAGGGTGTAACTCCTGGGTAAGAGACCCAGAGTTAAGCTGCATTGGTGAGAAACCCGACTAGTGTTAAAGTGTTATTGTTTCTGATATTTTGGTTAATGAGTACGTTTCTCCATAAGAGGTATAATGCTGTTTTTACTTAGCATTTTACTTTGCCTCTGATTACTCTGTATAGACAACAATATTTTTTTAGTCGCAATTGGTTAATGGGGTGGGACTAATGAGGGAAAAACGTGGTGCATATGGAATACGTTTTTCTGCGCAAATGAATCTGTTCTTGGACAGAGATGGTGCGTGTTCTCTCTAAAGGTAGCGATTAGCTAAGACATACACAAGTGAAAACATATAAATGCGTGAGGGACAGTTCATTTGAGTTAAGAAGCGGGTAATATTACTGAGTATTTCTGACTGTTAATTGTGTTGGATAATTAGCCTTATTAAGAAGGCTGCTTGTGTGGGCATCCGTGTTGAGGTTCATGCCTGGATGTGGAGGCCTGTGCAAGTCATTAGACAGCGCTCCGTGCGACTGAGAATCCACAGATGTTCCTCTGGCTCCGAGGGAGACCCGTCGGTTCCCATCACCGTGACTACTAGCACAAGGATACCTTGTCCTTCCCTCCTACAGTATATGCTGTGACCGAGTTGGATTCCCGTTGGATATAACCGTAAGTATAGTTCGGACTACTTGCCTGCGGTGAGTTACCAGCTAGTATATTGCTCAAGGAGTGAAGTGACTGTTACAGTGGAAGGTGTTTTAAGTTTATAGTCAGCTATAGATGTAGCAGGATGAATTTGTTGTTTTATTTTCATTCCTTTAGTAAATTACAGACTGCTATGTGTAATTTTGGTTGGACTAATTAACTTGGTGGTAGCAGTGTGATGCTATTTGTTTTTTTAATCTATTTAATTTAATTTAAATATTTGGGCAATAAATAATACAACCGTATAATATAATATTTCAGGCAATATCCATTTACCTTCCCTGTGTCACCTAAATAAATAGGAATTGTTTGAAACAGAGGTGTTACTGTGAAACTTTTAAGGTTAAAAGGCATTTTTTCAGCTTTATCATAGTGTACCTCCTTTGATTCTATAGATGGTTTCAGTACATGAACCCAGGGCACTGTATCTACAGGTAAGGGATACTGGGAAAACGCTACACTATCAGCTTTCATCCTGATACTGTATAAACTGGATTATCAGTTACCCAAATGCATGAAAGTGAACCATATTTAAAAATGCCAAAAAAGACCATTCCTATGAGACAAGATAAAAGAAAAACTGTTTAATGTAAATTTAAACTATGTGAAAGAAAGATTAGACATTTATTTGCCAGTCACTGTGGAGAGTCTGCTGATTCTCAGTGGAAAGACAACACTCCCCATGCAGGAGATGGAGGGTAAACAGTAAAATTAAACATCATGATGAAGTGGTATCTATTCCTTACAAATGCAGAGACTTGTACATATTAGGTTCTTTAGAGCAGAATATAAAATACCATCCTTCACTCCTTAATGTGCAGTTTCACATTAAACACAAACTAACAGCCTTAAATAAAACAGAAACTTCCCTCCTGAGCACAGGAGAGTAATCGGAGAGAAAAAGATCCAAACAAGCAGAAAGCTAGACTGATCTTTCGTTTTCTACAGAATAAAAAATGACGTATCATCATCCAGCTAATCTATGCCAGCTAGCTACACAAGTTTCAATGAAATTTCACTGAACTTTTTTCAGTGAAGTTAAAAAAGTTTAATCAAGCTTCATTACTGGAATCCCCCCCCCCCCCAGTGGTCAGCAAGTGGCTTAGAGGTTGTCCTTCGTCAGCATCAGGTCAAAATCTCCACATCCATGCCCTGCTAATAATAACTGCACATTTTTTTTTTGATTTACAAATACAATTCAACTTAGCTGCTGTAAAATGATCCTCCCATTTAATACTCACATCATCCAGAAATATTTAATTGACATCCATCCATCTATCCCTCCATTTTTTACTTACCGCTAGTCCTGTTCTGGGTTGCAGGGGGTCCAGGGCCTATCATGGATGCAACGGGCACAAGGCACGGGTTGGCACCTCACCCTAGTTCATTCCATCGCAGGGCACACTTACACACCATTCACACCTATGGGCAGTTTGGTAACTCTAATGAACCTTAGCATGTTTTTGGATTTTGAGGGAAAACTAGAGTACCCAGAACAAACCCCACAATGACACAGGAAGAACCTGCAAAATCCACATTCTCACTCAAAGACTCAAAGCCTGGCCCCAGAGGTGTGAGGCACCACTGCACCACCATGCCCCCCCCTAATTACAATACAAGCAGATGTATTACTCAGATGGAAAACAGAATGTATATATTTGCATAAGCTATAGTGTTTTCAGATAATTAACCATGTTTATATGCTTAAGATGCAGACTGCCTTTATCATACTCGTATGCGGTTTTTTCACTGGATCTTCAAAAACATATTTCCAGAAGAGGAGACTGGCCAATAATTACTCATATATATTTTATATCCATGGATGCCATAGCTCTTTATCAGATCTCAGTCCACCAAATACAGCGAATAAGACCATACAGCATTTGTCATACATTGGACCTCCTTGCTATCAGCTTGGCTTGACTCAGCTCATGCTGACGTTAATGGTTTAAGGCTAGCACATCACTGTGAAGGGAGATCCAACAGGAGCCAGACTCAGTACTCCCATGCTGTCAAGCTGCCACAGTCATGAGCTGCTTTTAGAACAGCCTAAGGATCGCACTGTACTCCCTTCCGCTGGGTATTCAGAGGAGGAGAGGAGGAAGAGGAAGAAAACTTGGTATCCTAAATGCAGAATGCTCTAGTAGTTATGGCAGGATGGCAAAAAGGGTAGAGCAGCTGGTTCAGTAATGCTCAGGCACCTGGCCTCGTGGAAGCTGCCTGATAGGGGGACTGAGAAGATAGAGCAGGGATGGGCAGTCTTATCTGCAAAGGGTCAGTGTATGCAGGTTTTTGGGATATCCTTCAGGTCAGCTGTTCAAACCCAGGTGTGAGGACTACTCAGCCAATCAGTCCTCTAATTAGTAATCTAATTAGGGAGCTGCAGCGAAAACCCACATACACACCGGCCCTTTCTGTATAAGATTGCCCGCCCCTGGGTCAGAGCAAATACAGCAAGTCAATCTGACTCTTTGAATGCAGCTCCACACACAGATGCCACCTCCACTCAAAGGAGGCAGGAGTCAGAATCAGGCAGAGTCTGAAGGTGCCAGCTTTATGCAGCCATGTCTTGCTTGTTAGCATACAATTTGAAATGCCTGAAGTATTGAGTATGAGCCTTGCTGGATGGACTACAGTTTAGTGCCATTTTCTGGGCAACTATAAATGCCTCCCCTGATGTTTAATATTTTTTGTTTAGGTTTTCCTAGTCTCTGGTTTTGTTTGTCTTTATAACACTGATTTAGGACATCCTGTTAGTGTCTTGTTTTATTATGTTTGTCTGTTCTTTGGTTCTTAGTTATTCTTAGTGTTGATAGCTTTCATTCTTATTGTCCAGTGTTTTTTGGAGTTCCCTTGTTCTGTCTTAGTGAATTGTATCCATCCCACCTTTCTTGCTAACCTGTGTTCCTTTTGATTGGTCAATCTGGTGATTCAATTCAATTAAATTCAATTCGGTTTTTATTTATTTATATAGCTCATTCAACCGGCCAGAGCAAGCAAGCAAGCCTGTGGTGACATGATGATGATGATTTACACCTGTCCTTTGTTTGCCATGATTCCCTGTGTGTATTTAAGTGCCTGCATTCACTCGGTTAATCCGATATTGTGTTACATTATGGCTTATGTGGCCTTATGGCTTTCTGAAGCTTGTTTTTGTATTATTTTTATTATAGCTTTCCTGACCCCTTGTGGTTTTTTTATTTTGTATCGTCCCCAGTCTTAATTGTTTAAATAAACACCTTTCTTCTAATGAATGCGTTTCTCTCCATGCCATTACGTAACAGATGATGAAACAATAATAAATCTCTAAGAACATCAGTTCAAGGCCACAATTTGTGTACTGTTCACATAAACATAAAGTTACCTGGTATCTTAAGGGGATTGATTTTCAGCCACAAAAACTGTTTCTCCACACACATATGTCCACATTTTAAGCTGAATATTTATTAGCAATACCAATTCTCAGTAGTCAAATTACAAATCAAAGCAGTAATTCACTGGAGAGAGTGTTAGGGTGTAACAAATGGAAGCCCCCTGCAATGTTTCAAAGGTTGTAAACTTGAATAGCTCTTGTGGATAAACACGGTAAAAAGAAGTTGGTGATGTGGCAGTAGTTTGGTAGTATTATGTCTGACGTTTATTTTTTCTGATTTTGATTGTCTTTCGGGATTTGTGGACACCAAGTCGGATCTAATAAACACTGAGTCGAGTAACAAGAACCAGCCTTATATTTTCACTTAATTTTTTCCACTGCTTGACAGTTAAACCTTGATACTTGTTCGTATTGTTCAATCAGTGTAATTGTGTGTGTGAAGACTGCGTACTGTCATATGCAGTCATTGCAAACTGCACTAACACCCTCTTTGACTTTATCTGGTATTTCCGAATGACGGTAGATTTGTGCTCGTTTTTGTTTTCGTTTTGTGTAACAAGCCACCTTGCATAGGGAAGCACCACACTGACACTGTAAAATTAAAAGAATGCTAAAGCTACACTTTGATGTGCCATTCAGCTCTATTACATAGGTTCTCAAGGCCAAAAATCAATAAAAAGGTAACCACAACTCAGGTAGTTACTGAATCTGTTTTAAGTTTCAATTTACTGGCCTTAAGGGAACTGAGCTATTGGCACAAAAGGCACTGCATTCTATAAGGAGTCTGGCAATTAAAATTTGCACTGAAATAGCAGCAGAAGACACGCAGGACTTGAGTAAAAAAAGTCTGGCTAAAGACCACAAAGCTGAGCCAAAAAACACTGGAAGGTAAACAACTGTGATTTATCAGGGCTCTGAAATGAGTTGCACCATATTTCTGAATGCAGAGAATTACCAGAATTACCAGGAGGGCTGACACCTGGCCTCCTGAGCAACACTGTCAAAACTTACATGATATAATGATTTTATGCCCTGGAGTGCTGGCAACACTGCATCCTCAGCAGGGGAAGAAAGTGTTAACCCTCCTTTCTTACTGTTCATTTAACAGCTACTGGCTGCCCCACTCCCTAAACCTTCTCTTATTGGCATGGCAACCAAGAAGGTGATGAAAAAGTGGATGAACAAGGAAAGGCCATTTATGCATAAATATACATGGATGGAACAGAAATACACATGTCTAGAAAATGTATTACATCTATATTAAGATAGAACAGCTATAAGATCCATTGACAAGTCCCTGCCAGAGCTGCAGCTTGAGGATGCACTCTATGAAATAATGCTACTTTCATTCTAATCACATGCAGGTTGTAGACACCTGTAAAGTAGCCTTCAGAATTTGAAAACATAATATAGCACTGTAATAGTATGAGGATGATACATCGGACAGCCTTTTGAGCAATGTTGCTTGGCACTTTCCCATTGAGAATAGGCAAGCAATTTCTATCTGAACAATTTTGATCTCTGTGAGCAACTTTTTGCAGATCTTCCAATCGGAATAATAGCAGCTGACACCATGACCGATCTGGAGCTTCATAAAATTTAAACCAAAATGCCAGCCTCTCAGTGGCAATGGAGGGAGGAGCACCTCCTTATATCTTTTTAACGCCAAGAGGTTGTCATGTGAAAACCCAAAACAGGCAGTTTGCCTCATTGAATGCTTAAAACACATCCAGGGCTTAAAGACATCCAGTTTTACATGCTCAGGCAGTAATTTATACTGCCAACAATTTGCTGCCTTGATTAGTTGCCCCGTGTATCATTTGGTTGCCTATTTCTGGCAACACTGCCAATCAATATTGCTCATACCGTGGGCACAGACTGAGGAAGGAAACCCACATAAATAACTGTATTCTACGGCACTCAGCCAACAACCATCTGCTGCCATCTTCTCTGCTGACACTTTGATAAATGACTCAAAAACAAGATCCGTTTGTCATTATTTATTCTATTTACCCTATTTGGTCTATGATTGACCTTATTACTGCATCACCAAATAGATGAAAAATCTACACCTAAAAATGTACACTTGATCAGATCCAAAATTGTAATTGCAATGATGGAAGGCAGCAAAATTGGAATGGCCAACAGAGGGCAACCAAGAGCAAAAATGGAGCCTGAAGCCGCTTTGTATACACAGATCTGCCATCTACTGTACCTTATTCCATGAATATCTGTAAAGGTGAGTAATTCTTGGACCATGGGGCAAGATGATGTTCTGAATATTCTACAGTAATGTTAGTCTTGATTATTGATTGCCTAACCCAACTCCTGAAAAACAACTCCATGCCATTATCTCTCCTTCACCAAACTTTACAATGAGCACAATACAGTCAGGCAAGTAATGTTCGCTTGGCATCTGCCAAACTCCATAACTGTCCATTAGTCTGCCATGCAGAAAAGTGTAATTTGTCACTCCACAGAACATGTTTCCACTGTTCCAGAATCCAGTGGCAGTGTGCTTGTTATTGCAGTTGGTGATGTGAGGCTTTCATGGAGCTTCTTGGCCATGGATGCCCATCGCATGAAACTCCCACCGCGCAGTTTTTGTCCTGGAGTTAATGCCCATGGAAGGTTGGAACTTTGCAGTTATTGAGTCAACAAAGCATTTATGCACTATACGTCTCAGTAATCATAACCCTGCTCTGTTACTTTAAGAGGCTGCCACTTTGTGCCTGCATTTTTGTCGTTTATAAATGCTTCCACTTTGCAATAATGCCACTTACACTTGCCCGTGGAATACCTAGCCACAGGAGCATCACTAGAGATTCATGAAACGGTGGGCTAAGCTTTTATTGGGGCATGAGTCTGATAGAAATAGCCCAAACAGCCATGAAATATCTAGCAGTGAAGACATTTCACTAACCGATTTATTGCAAATGTAGCATCCTATGACAGTTCCATGCTTGTATTCAATGAGCTCTTCAGAATGATTCATTTTTTACGAATGTTTGTAACCCTGCCAGACGAAGTGCTTGATTTTATACACCTGTGGCAATGGGTATGAATGAAACGCCTGAATTCAGTGATTGAGATGTGTATCCAATACTTTTGTCCATGTATTGTATATGCTTTATGCATTGCCCAAAAAAAGAAACAAACATGAAAAAAAACAAATGTTTAGGGAGACTGAATAGTTCTGTGGGTTGAGACTCCGAAGGATCTCTTTTCAAATCCCTGAGTCAGTAGAGTGATGCCAACACTGGCCCCTTCAGCAAGGTCCTTAACCCCAATTGCTCCAGGGGCTACTTTCTCCTCTATGCCAGGTGGCCTTCTGGGATACTTTGAAGGAATTCCCACTCAGTGGCCGCTTTTCCTTCAATCCCTGGTCAATCTATTCCCAAACCATTTCAACTGTGTTTAGGTCAGGTGACCAGGCCAATTCTTGTGATACATGGCCACACAAATATTATGTTTAACCATTCAAAATGTGATTTCAACCACCAGTCACAATAAAATCACTTTTTGCCAGTATTCCTTTTTTCTGGTGTCAAACTTCAGTCCTGAAGGGCCGAAGCCCTGGTTAGCTTAGTTCTTTCCCTGTTCCATTACAAATTATTCAGCTCAAGAGCCAAGTGGTAATTATCACACGTAGTTGAATCTGGTGTGTTAAATGAGGGGGAACCTAAAATGTGCAGGGCTCTGGCCCCCCAGGACTAAAGTTTAATACCCCTGCTCTTAGTGAAAGAGCCAAGAGTTTACAAATTGGTTTGTTTTTTTAATAATTTTTTAAATTGTTTTTGTTGATTGTAGCTAATCTCTTGTATATACAGTGGGTACGGAAAGTATTCAGACCCCCTTCAATTTTTCACTCTTTGTTATATTGCAGCCATTTGCTAAAATCATTTAAAATGATTTTTTTTTCCTCATTAATGCACACACAGCACCCCATATTGACATAAAAAAAAGAATTTTTGAAATGGTTGCAGATTTATTAAAGAAAAACTGAAATATCACATGGCCCTAAGTATTCAGACCCTTTGCTGTGACACTCATATATTTAACCCAGGTGCTTTCCATTTCAGGTTACAAAAAAAATTCTGCTGCACTTAAGGTTCCCAAGAGCACAGTGGCCTCCATAATTCTTTAAATGGAAGGTGTTTGGAATGACCAGAACCCTTCCTAGAGCTGGCCGTCCGGCCAAGCTAAGCTACCGGGGGAGAAGAGCCTTGGTGAGAGAGGTAAAGAAGAACCCAAAGATCACTTTGGCTGAGCCCCAGAGATGCAGTCAGGAG
>JAODKE010000068.1:17957041-17973925 GCA_026779605.1 Mormyrus hasselquistii
ACACACACACACACACACACACACACACACACACACACACACACACACACATCCAGGATTACCCATTGGATGATAGATGGAAAAATAAATTTAAAAAAAGAAATCTTGCCTTAAAGGTTAAGCTTAGTTCTGATGGCATGGTGTGTCACAAGGACTGGTTGGAGAATAGTTACACAACTTCTTATAATACCCTTATGTCTGTTCAGGTGCTGTAAAACTCACATCAGGTGTAAAGCGTTTGAACTCAGAGATCCAGTTGGACACTGTGGAGAGCGGTGCTACCACAAGGTAGGGTCCCAGCACCTTCTTCTCGACCATCATGGCGATGTGTGCAATGCACTGGATGGTCTTCCCCAGACCCATCTCGTCAGCCAGGATGCCGTTAATCCCATTCTCCCACAGCATCTGCACAAGCAGCCCAGTCACATCTTCACTCCCAATTCACTGTGTTTAGCCACTGTTAGAAATTTGTCACCATTTGGTTCATTTTGGAACACAGATTTCCATACATAGTGACAATCATAACAGTGTGGGCACTGCTGATAAACACTGGCCTGGGATGCTCACCCTAAGCCACTCGATGCCCTCCACCTGGTACCATCTCATGACTCCACCCGTAAAAAGTCGGGGCTGTTGAAAGGGAACAGGTTGCCCATTCACGCGGCGCACGGGGTCCAACAAGTGCTTGGCGCTGTCCCGCACGGCCTCCGACAAACGACCCTTGATCTCTTCATTGGAGTCGCTCATTTTTGCAATATCCTCTGCCTCCAGCTTTTTAGGATGGGGAGAGGCTTCCTAAATCAGAGCAAAATACATGTTCAAGCACATCTTTGGGTTTGGACGAGAAAAACAAAATTGACCAACACAAACAAGAATGAACACAGAATATCACCACCACATACATAAAATCTATATAATATCTGTGTGTGTGTGTGTGTGTGTGCGCCTTCATGTCATTCAATCAGACAACTGCTCTCCATCACAGTGGGCCTTCCCAACAAAAGAATTTATGGTTATAAGAAAATTAAACTCACCTCAAGTTTAGGCTTTTTGGCCTTTGACATTATTTCCTAAAAGAAAACACAAAATAGCTTAACGCTTAAGAACACACAAAAACAGAATGAAAGCAGTGTACATTTCAAAATATTTTTACCTCTTTGGACATTACATCTGCAATTTTGTATTCTTCCTCCCTGTCACGTTTCCTCCTGCCAGCTGAAAGATCAAAAGGCTCCTTAACTTTTTCCTGACCAGAAAGAGGACTCACATGGCACGTGGGATTTATTGGAATATAATTACATACCTTTTTCAGTCTTTTGGCCGTTTCCCTGCAGTACAATATTCGGTTAGTGAATAAAATCTTCAACAATGTCCAGTCAAGAAGACACCAAGACCACTGTATTTTCATACCCACCATGTACATCGACGAGGCAAACTCACCTTCTGTTTCTGAGCCAATGCCTTCCTCTCTAGCCGTTCTTTTCTCAATTTCTCCTAAGATTACACACCAAGACACATTCAGCCACATACTGTGAGGGGACTATTAATGTAGGTGCACAATAATTTATATGACCTACAAACTTCTACACTACCATCCAGTGTTCTGGGTGCTCTTTTGCTCAGAATAAGATTTTATAGAACCCACTATACACCTGAAAGGACCCATTATTCCCGTGTTATTTTCACCTAAACTAAAAGTTCCCAAAGCCAGCAATTAATAATAATGTAATTCAGCATAGTCCGAGACAGTAGCAGTGGACACAAGGCACAATATTTAGACTACAAAGCCATATCTGACTAATGTATGTGAGGCCCCCCATTTCACTACACTTGCATCAGGTCATATCTGTAAGTAATATCAGCATAAATGTGAAACGAGCCTGCAGGCTTTAATTACACCAAGCTAGTTGCCTTCATGTGTGGATGCGATCATCTTCTCTACCTCCTGCTGCTGCTGTTCCATCTTGGTCAGCAGAAATTTGGAGTAGATATTACTCTTCTCCAGCAGGTGCTGCAGCCTCCTAAACCGCATTTCGTGAGTTTCTCTCTCCCAAGTCGCACGAGCCTAAGGGAAAAAAACCAGAAAAACACCTGTAATTCTCCACCAAACAAATATGACTATAAAGTCAAAGGCCCTATACAGTCATTCTGATGAGCCCAAAAATGCAGCATGGTGGATATGATCACTTCATATTTAAATTTTTAATCATGCCTTGTCCATCATCTCTTTCTCCATCCTCTCCCCTTCCTCCATTAAGTGTTTCTCTTCCTCCTCCATCTCTTTGGTGACGACATTTTCTTCTCTCTCGTCTTTTATGCTGGGTGTCTCTGAAAGATGGGTATACAACATCTTACACCGGGTCTAATCTAATCACATACCACAGGTACGTCACACATACACAACAAGTGATGACAAAGAATAAATACGTTTCTGCTCACCACTGCCAGCGGCGCCCTCAACAGCAGTACCCTGTGGTTGCTCAGGTTCATTGGGCTTCGGACAATGAGGAGACACGCTTCGGGTTTCGTCTTTTATGCTGCATGCAAAAACAGGAGTATTGCATTCGTGTGCGCACGCATTCTGTAGATAAATCAACATTTTCAAAAGCTTCATACTGTTTGACCACTTTTAAAGTTATCGGATGTGGTCGGCGTTTCTTTTGTGTTCGCCTATGAAGCGCTGAGGTGTGCTAGACATCCAATGGGATAAGCAAGAAGGCGGGTTTTACCTCGCTTCAGCATACCGATTGGACGATGCTCTTTGATTAATGTGTGCGCTGAACAAGGCAGCGATTCGTTTTGCATGCACACCAATCTGTCTCTACCCACGTTTCGTGACAAAGACCTAAAATATTAGCAATCCAATATACCTTACAATTTATAATTACGTACAATACAACACAGTCGCCGCTATACCACGGTTTAACAAACTTGCTTCCAATCCTCAAGAGTTTACTTTCACGGGCTTTTACAAAATAGTCGTAATAGCCATTTGCTAGTAAAAATTTGTTTCTTTACGTTTTGTTTTGTAATCCAAGCCTGGCTGCTTACGTATCGACAAATGATCATAAATATACAAGAAAATCAAGTAACTATTTTGGTTAGAAAAGCACGAAGCGCCACATTTATACAGTTCATACAGATAACGCCAAACTACTTCTCTGGAACGTTGATTTTTCGTTTAAATTTTAAACAATGCATACCTGTTCATTGTCACTCAAATTTGACAAATAAAAAGCAAAACGTGACGCGCAGTTTTTTCTTCCTGACAGACTAAATCTGCTGTCTGGCACCTCAACTTGGGGTAGTCGGTCCACGCTACGTCAGGAATCAAATTTCTGCAAAATAAACACTCGGGCTTCTTTATAGTAGATTACACTCCCAAAACAAAACTGCAAGTCCGATGGGTTAAAGTGCTGAAAGGACACAGGACGCGAACGTCTATGACACACTAGCCGCTCTTAGAATGCTATCCGCATGAAAGTGGGAGGTCTCGCGGCGAAATTTCGCGCCAAAACAGGAGAAACCAAAATCTTGGGTGGGTGACAGGGGCTTTTTGGTATTAATTTCGAGTGCTGAATGACTAAAATGAAGACTGTAGTACATATAGAAAGTAACATGAAGCACTTAAATCAATATTGCCACGTTTCTTCTGGCAAATTAATTCAGTATAGCAACATCACAAAGTTCCAGAAAAACAAAGTACCCCCTTTTGCGTCAAACATTTTACATCCCAATCCCGCGAAGACGAAATTTGACCAGTGTCCCACCTTTACCTGGGAACACATAGCGCACAAAAAACAAGCCCATTATGGTTTTTTAGTACCCGCGGGCTGGTGTTCGACTTTGTACTCGCCCTTCGTTTAAATTACCCGCCTCAGCCGGATGGGGCAGCATAATATCCTTCCATATTAATACAAAATATTATATAACATTTACAACAAATAAATATCTAATAACATTTAAGGACGTATGACTTAAGCACGAACCACAAAGTGATTTAATCTGTTCCTCTGTAATGTAATTCGGTTTATAGAATGTTCTTATACGTATTTATTGGCTTTTTATATTTTGTATACATATTGGTAAATATTGCGTGTATTTGATTTTTTTGCACCGCTCGGGGAGTTCCTATATCAATCTGGTTGTACTGTTGCGTACGATGACAATTAACAATTAATTAGTGTAATAATAGTGTAACAGACTGTTCATGTTGGATAGGTGTCTTATTGTGAAGGCATGTTGTTATGGGATATTGGGTGTGTAAGGGCAGTATCCGGGTTGAGACGAGGAGAAGACGGAGTTTTGTACGGCAATAAAAAAGACCGCTGGTCTGTACTACGAAGCGGTTTTACTGGCTCATCTGGGCAACTTCTCGGATTTAAGGTAGTCTAGGCTAAATGTAAGTGAACGAATATGAAGTCCATTTAAACTGTGGTACCTTAAATCCGACAAGTTACCCCGATAAACCAGTGACCCCGCTTCGTTGTACAGGCCACGCGACTTGAGCTGAACCTTAACGGGTCTGTTCCTTCAGTTTATTATTTTCTTTATTACTGTAATGTCAGTCTAACCCAAATAACCGGTTACAATAGTATAAATAATTAAATGACCATAAATAGAAGCGGAAGTGTGTTTTACACGACAGTCATTTTAAGTGGCCACTAGTTGCACCGCTTTGAGATTGTTCTTAATTTTGTATGGGTAGTGTGGAAACCCATTTACAAGGTAAAAAAAACAACGTACATGTAAATGAGTGTGCAGACTTGTCTCGAGTTGAAAATCTCAGGCCAGCCGCTGACCAAAGTTGGCAACCCTGATTTCGTATGTGCGCGTGTATGTCTCAAAGGAGAGCAAGATGGGATATGTGAAAAGAAGCATTCCAATTTACCTGTACTCGTACTTGTTTTGGCATAAGAGTAGTTTACAGTACGATGTCAACAAGTAACCGCAGAAGAAACGTTCATCATTTATTGCAATAGATCCTGCCGCCACTAGGGGTCAATCCAGCACCGTAACACAGTTATTATCAGCTCTGTAGACGTACTGACAGTGGTCGGCTTAAGAATCTCCCAATTACAGACAGCACGTGCTTACAAACGGACTCCCATAAAGATCATTATGTATGTTTTTTTTTCTCGATTGCTTTGGCAGATTTCATGAAGCATATTTAATGTTCTCAAAACTGTCTCAAAAACAAATAATACCACCAATCAATTGCAGATTTATTGATTGTTTTAGAGCATTTCCCAAATAACAATTATCATTTACAAAACAATTAGTGTATTGCCCACATGATTATGTAATTTTTGCCCAGCAAAACATAATTTCTCAGTGCTTCACAAAAATTTTCAAATGCTTTAGTACACGCAATCATAATTTGGCACATTTTTCAGTTGCTTTAGTATTGGTCACAATATATTATGTAGGTTACCATTGTAATAATTCTATGCCTCAACCACAACTAAATGGGACAGAGTGGTGACTTTGAGGCTAGGGATCTATGCCAGCAACTGGAAGGTTGCTGGTTCAAATCCTGTGAATGCCCAGAGTGATTCTACTCCATTGGGCCCTTGAGCAAGGCCCTTAACCTGCAATTGCTTTGTCCTGGGTATAATGTTAATCTAGATCCATTACTATAAGGAAGTCCGCCAACGTAAAGAGAAGATGTGATTCCAAGCAGCATATTAATCTGAGTAGCCGTGTCAGTTTCAGTCACTGTGAATGATGTCCCATTCATTTGTCCAAATCCACCTCAATATTCCGTTTTCCTAGCATATCTTCATTCCTGCTTTCTTCCCTGTTCCAAATGCCTAAGGGCCAGAATTACACGATGGGTTCCTTTTACCTTGAAAGTTGGATATTTTTAGACCAGGGGGCACAGAAAAAAGATCATTGTTTGATTAGTATCAGTTTCTGCTGTGACTGTGACATATGAGCCATATGAATTTTTTTTCTGCACTGAAAGACATCATTTGACTGTTGAGGCAATCCAGATTTTCCACAAGCTTCCATCTTTATGGGCTGTGAAGAAGAATCACTGCTACACAGGTGACTCCATGTTTACTGGCAGACTTCAAAGATATAAGAGGTTTGCATGTGTAACTAATGATCCTGTGTGGCTTTATGAGAACTTCCCAGTATCTGTAGCTACAGCTAAAAGTCGCCTGAGTCAAAATTGCAATTAATTGGCAAGACCAACACTGAGTCTGTTTTATGCTGGAACTTTGCACCTTTGCATAAGCAGCTTGTTGGTACCTTATAGGTAGACAAGATAACAGGTTATGAGGGCATCAGATAAATGTGTTACCACATAAGCAAAGCAGGGTGTAGGTTTTTATCCGCCAAAGTGCAAACATCAAACTCCACCTATGGTATATACCAAAGGCTACTTTGGATGCAACGGGGGCCACCAGTTTTAACCTCACAATTCTCAGACCTGAGTCTGTGACACATATTCCTCTTCCGTATTCTTTGACCCAGCAAAAAGCAAAAGTTTACATGAATTGCTGTAAAACGGGCATGACGGTTTTAAAAGGTATTTCATCCCGCTTGTAAAACCAAGTTAACTTTAAAAAAAATTGCTAGTAACACTGTTCATACCTTCAGGCCTGCCAATCCACACCAGGTAATTCCATGCACAGAGGGTCTGAGCTCCTCTGAGATTTAGTGCTCTGGGTGGAGGTGTTTTTGGGGGGACAGGTCTTGTTGAGCAGGGGCCTTATTTGCTCCTGGGGTAACGTGTGCTTATTGTCAGCTGCTGTTGCGGCGTTTCAGCAGCTTGACTCACCCTGCTGACAGGGTGAAAACTGTACACAGCCGAGGTTTTTTATTGAAATACCAGAACATTTTACAAATACTAGCAGACCATAAACACATATTCTTGTGGAATTGATGTGGTACTTTGTTGATTTGAACAAATGAGAGAAACACTGACATTGAGATGATTCATATAAAACCAACTGCAAACCACAAGAGATCAATCATGCATTGTGTAACTTATTTTCTGCCATGTTGTCTGAAGTGAAGTCCTGAGCCCTCAGCCAATGGGCTCAAGAATATAGTATAAGAAAGAAGTGTGACAGCCAAATGAAGGAATATTTTATCTGTCTGGGTGCTCATGGGTGACCTGACCCCAGACATCACAATATTTTAATTATATGTTATTTATGATTTTAACAGTATGATCATTTTTGACAGTATGTCAATTTTTGTTCTCATAATCCAGAAATTATTAGCCTGACCACTGATAGTTTGCAAGATTGGTATTCACACATAGCAATGGGAGGAACAGTAAGTTTTATATTTACTACTAGAGGTCACTTATTGGCCATCTGGACTGAACCCCACGTGACTGTGAGGAGGAGTTGGGTTTCCCACACTGTTTTTCCATATTATGAACACTTTGGGAGAATCATGACCTCATACAGTCTCAGTGAAAACAGAGCTCCTTAAATTACACCTTCACTTTCAGAAAGTGCTGTAGACCTCATCCTTTCTCTTTATAACTCATATAGTTCTTTGCAACATCTCTTAATCTTCAGATCTCCCCCTATGTTGACTGCGTGAGTGGTTTTCATGGACCAGCCTAACAAGATCTGTGCAGAAGCTGAGCCTTCCACACTAGAAACGCAGCCATCTTTCCTACTCACGGCAGTTAAATTCCTTGGTTTTCAGCAGAGGTCAGACCGTTTAAGAGGGAGCGTGTTGTGGTGAGGGTAGAAAGAGAGTCTGGAGACATTCAGTGCTCAGCACTCTCATGTCAGTCGGTCAATTGGCAGACTGACAGCAAGGTCTGTGTAAGATAACAAAAAGGAGCAAATAAACAGAGCAAATATGTAAACAGACTCAGGGAAGACTGAGCAAATGAAACACTTCCTCCATGAGGTGGTCCATCAAGAGCCATACTCTGAGAGGCGCTCACCACTTCTGTGTTTGTGGGGCCCCACCTTTCTGGGCTCCATTCTTAAGTGCATGCGACTGGTATGACATTCTCCAAGATGCCAGTCAGTGGCTGGCTGACAGCAGAAGAAAACCCAGGCATTGGCCACTGCTGCCCTATGGCAGGCACAGAGAGAGATGGCATTTCCTGGGTGCCAGGCCTTCCTGAAGTGGTGCAATAGAGCAGAGGCTGCTAGGAGGCCTGCTGTGTGGCTGGGCTGCTAATATTAGGGTCAGGACGTGCAGTGAGTGTGGGCTCTGGGTTATCTGGGAGGTTATCACAATGGAACAACGCATCCCGACCTGCTTCCATCAATTGGTGTATAATCATGGCGATTCTGGAGCCGTGTGTCTCTCCTGGTAGTGTGCGCTTTTCTCACCCCAGAGTGGCCGGTGAGTCTGGTGATGGTTGTGCTGCATTACTGTACCATCTGTTTTCCATTGTAGGTCAATGAATTTGTGTCATTTCCAAAATTTGTGTGACTTTACTGACAGGCACAAAAGTGCAGTAAATTAATTTATTGTCCTGATAAAACTACATGCATTTTTACAGCCATACTGGAGTCAATATTCAATATATAGCCTTACAATCACTCTTGTTTTTTTTTTTTTTTATACTGAACTGAAATGTGACAGCGGCCTCTCTGAATTACGACTGAATGCCCATCTGAACTCCCCTGAAGACTTAAAACTGTATTATTTATATATGCTGACATTAAAAACATGAAATCGGCCAGGGACAGACCATAGCTATGCAATGAATTTTTTGCATAATCCATTTTTCCAGAAGGCTAATTAATGGAAAAAATGTGACATACTTTCCTCAATTTTGTTAATTATGTTAATTATGCAACAACATCAAACTATTCTTATTTATCAATGTGTGAGCCTTTATGTGAGAAAACAAAGAGGGTTATATATCATTGGTATGGACCTTTTAATAGACCTGTGGATTATCTCTGTCACAAAGAGAATAAGGTTCAAATGGGAGGTGACATTCTCTCTGTGAGGCCTCTAACTGGTCAGCTGTGAAAACAAACTCATGTGTCCTCCGGCCTTGTGTTTATTTTCCAAAGCAGAGACACAAATAAGGGGAAACAGGCTGGTCAAGCCGATTGCCAGCATTTATCCCGGAGAAATACTAAACCACGTTACACTATTTCATTTAATTATGGAAAAACAAAGCAGTTATTTTTTATGTATGTAAACAATTATGTTAGCAGAATGTGATGTGTAAGCAAATAAATGAAAGTTGTTCATAGAAAACAAATATGATAACTTCCATCTGTAATAAGAAACAAAGTAAGGACAGAGTCTTGAAGGCATTCTGTAAAATTACAAGGTGTAGCCATCAGACGTAGAAAATAAGATTCTTCCTCCCAGGGATTGTTTCAGCCCTGACAACACACACCGACTCTGCTGTGTTGCTGAGGTAATCTACAGCAGAGTCACACTGAACAAGGCTGTTTACCTGCTCTATCAGAACATGGAGAGGGCCAGTTCAGTCACGTCCAGCAAGGTGGCACAGAGAATAACAGTGATGTCATTACTTTTATAGTATTGCCCCCTGAAGTGTTCCTGCATGCACACCTACGGGACTTGTGGAGCCCTTACAACAATGGTGACAATTAGAACAGCCAGCCTGATTTTCCTTGGCTCCTTGTTGAGGGGTTATGAAGTGTGTGTTCTGGCCTGTGCCAGTGAGGCAGCGTGATTCCAGGCTGGGCTTTCACACATTAAACCCTACTGGATCTTAAGTTAAAATTCAGGTTTACATCCCATTAAAATATGTGTGTGCCCGAAACCATTTTGCTTTTTATTTGAATACAGCACCCTCCATGGTCAGTAGCCATACCAATCAAAATCACAAACTGAAATAGTAAAACAAGTGAACCACAATGGCCATCTTCTCAGATTCCCCGTACAAGGTACAAAGAAATTGCACATAATGAGCTAATGGGTCAGGCCTGTGTTAGTCAGCATCCAGTTCCTTTAATGTTTGGCCAGTAATTGTCTTGGAGGCTCCTAAGGAAATCGAGCCGATGCAATAGAGAGATACCCTGCCGGATGCTGTCTGCCATTGGGCCCAAAAGAGACAAAAACCTTCAAGTAAACAAAGAGGATAAAATGAGGGCAGCCTCTCGCATGTAGGGAAGGCAGTGTAGGTGGTGATCATCTGCTTGGGGCATCCGTTCATATTTTCCTGGATTAAAGGTAGTCATAAGCAAATGTTCACATTGAGATGGCGATGTCATTGACCTGGATGGAAGACTGTAGGGCCTTGTACCATGGCTAAGGGCATTGGGAAGGTGGTGACTTAGGGTCAATGCTGGACAGTGGGATACAGAGATTTGGAAAGAAGAACGAGCTGCAACCAACATCGATTTTCAAGTCAACAATTTGCCAGCCTGCACTGAGAATTTCAGCAAAAGAATTTTGATAAAGAAGGAAATAGAAGCAAAGCAGCAACAATGGCAAAATAGTCAGGTAGCTTGTGCGCAAAATTTTGCATGTTAGAGGGAGCAGCATAAACACCTTATCCGGCTGGTGGAGACCACTTTGATCTGATAAATTTGGAATACCATAACGTAAGCCAGATGTGTTTGTAGAATAATATCAAATGAAGAAACAGAGCAGAACTGGAAATGCACATTGATTTATATACTTTGCTTGGGAGAACATAATTCCATGACTGTGCCAAAACACATTCCCCATGATGACAGTTCTGGTTTCATTTTTCCAGGCTCTACTGGTCCATTGGAGTTACGGCTCCACACGCTTCCCAGACAGGGACTGACCTTGTATCATCCCAAGGTGCTGCACCCTCTACAGTTTGAATGGCAAACGATTTGGTCAAGAGAAACATGAAGCAGGAGGAGCTTGGAAAAATCTAAGCGGGCAGGAGTACTGCAACAATGAAATTGCATTTAAAAAGCAGGTAATTTATTAACACAAAACATTTGTGAGAACTGAAAAGTGAATGAGGTGCAGCATGTGGGGAGTCCCGGACACGCTGTATTTCATCTGGATTTTCAGTCCTGGAACAAAGGCCTGGATGGTTCCACATGAAGCAGTAGACCTCCCAAGCCCTCTAACTTACTGTTTAATTACAGGCTACCTGTGTTGCTCTAACAGGCCAAAACACGTAGACATAATGCACCTCTTCGGCACCACTGAAATCATTCTGAATTTGAATTCCCAGAGATACCAGCTGTAGTACAAATGCTGGGTGCTGGCGACACACAATTCCCCAACCTCCACCACTGCTTTTTATGAGTCATGATATGTTTATGTGAGATACACAACTGTATCTAATATATATAGCTTAGTAGAACATTACTTTTGCTCTCCTTGACTGAACAGTAGCTATGGTTCTTCTCAGTGTTACTCAGAATTCTTCTATGGGAAACTCAGTCTATTAGCTAGCCACTTTGTGGGAAAGGTAGGCTAGTCAGATTAAACACACCTAGAGGAAATGAAAGGGTCTAATATTTCCAATGTACTCAAACCTTGCAACATAATATGACAATGTAACAGTTTCCGCTGGGTCCTCTACATTATCTCTGTGGTTCTCTTATTGATCATCCAGAATCACAAGATTTTCAGAAAAATCAGTATGGATAGTCAAAGAAATTCACAACATACGGTATGGCTATGGATTTTGTAGCTGTTGGCAGTGTTAAAGTCAGAAAGGGATCAAAACGCAGTGTGTACTGCAACGTGTTACAACACCACATCTACATGAGTCATTGGGAACTGAGTGATCAGCAGGTGTGCATTATGCTGTGTGTCATTTCATATTTCAGTTATGGGAATCAGCGGGAAGTAGATGGTGTTTTAGCCCTATGTATTTATCTTGGTTGACACAGGTTAAGAATGCTGGACGAGAAGGTGTTAGTAGATACTGTGACGTAATAGTTTCAGACTTTATAAAAAAGAACTTCAGATTCTTCAATGTCAATATTATTCAACAATCTTCACCGAACTTGCAGTGATGGCTACTTTGTGCTTCCAAGATCAACAAAATGCTTTCAAAACATCCTAGGCAAAGGTTCCAAATAACCATCATATCTGCCAACTTCCTTTAAGTATGCATGGATGTAATCGCCTGATGGATTCCCTGAACAAAATCTTTGTTGCTCCAGCTCCTGCATTCACATCTTACTCATGTGTCAGTATAGAAATGTCTTTCCCAATCCCACCAACTGCAGCAGCAAAGTTTTTAATATCTTTATTTCATTTTATGTGATATTGTCACATATCACCCAGAAAAATGAGAAATATAAAATTTATGAAATCAAGAATTACAAACTATGTGATGAAGAATAATTTAGTGCCACAATTTTCTCATTTAATGGTAATCTGATACACCCAGAAATGTTTAAACACAGAAGAAATACAATCAACAGTTATCATGTGTCGTGACACTGGGGACGAATGACTTGGGGGTCAGGTGCTGTGATGAAACAAAACAGGTCTTATTGAACTCAATGAAACAAAAACTGGAAAAAATGCGAGTCACAAGGCATCAAAACAGGAGGACTGGAACACGAGAGGGCACATGCAAGGGGAAGGTTCAACTTCAATGACTGTACTAACAAAGATGGGACAAACAGGTACTTTTTATACATGGACTAATAAGGGGCAGCAAGCATCAGGTGTAGCCCATTAGGGTCACGTGGTGGGCAGGACGTGACATTGTAACATAAAATCAAACTAAGCAGAAATGAATACCATCATGATTATAAGGCACTAAAAACATGGAAATATTTCACCTTGAAATTCCAGTTAATTAAATGTTAAAGTACAGATGCTGTTTTCCTGTATGACAAAGAGCAGCGGTGAGATCATAAAGTGAAATCATCTAGACGGGGCGTTGCGCTGAAATGAAATGCTGGCACTTGCGAAACAGCAAATATGACATAGTAAGCATGTCAGAGCCTCTGCTTTGGCCGCATCCTTCATTAACTATCCATGGTGTCTAATCTCCCTGCCCGACAGCACAGCTCATCCTGAAATATTTATGCGCTTTATCACACCACCTGTTGCTCTCAAAACACTGAGGGGGACATGCCTCCAGAAGAGTACTTTTTTCATAGAAGTTTGAAAAACACAGGATTGGCTGCCAGATTATCCTGTGGCCTAATTTGTTTATCCAGTAATCTGACATCTGCTCATGCTCTGGAAGACTGAGATTTTTCATGGAAAAGTGTTAGATGATTAGCTATTCCTCCCACCTTTCTGGAGAGAGAGCTTAAGCAGGGCCACTGGGGCATTGTGAGCACTCAGTGTGTGTGGGTGTGTCGAATTCCAGCCCTGTGTTTTCTGAGGGGAAGAAAACAAAGACTTGCTTTAATTAAACAAGATTCATTTGACTTAATTTTATGAAACAGCCTTTTGCAAAAATGCATCCACTTAGCAACCTGGCTGAAAGTGATACTACTGTACAGTTCAGAAAAATTATGAATTACTCTAGAAACTTGTACTTTAGTAAACACAACAAAACAAACTTGGATTTGGAGTCAAGGCTAGATATTTATGTTAACATGACCCAGAGTTATCTCCATGTATAAATTCAGTTTCAAAGCAGGTTCATTTCTTTCTAAAATTTGTAATGATCCCAGTCAAAGTTCTTCTCAGTATATTATTTTGTTAGTATATATTCGTTTATGTACACACATGTATGAACAGCCAAATACCTAAGAACACCAACAAAAGCAGGTCTAGAAACATATTCTTGCCCCAAAACCTCAACATACACATGCAAACACACGCACACACACACACACACACACACACACACACACACGCACACGTTAGCGTGCCTATCTAAATTGGGACCGTCCATTCATTTCTACGGGAAAAGCCTAATCCCAATCACAACCCCTACCCATCCATAACCTTAACCAGAAGTAACCAAACAAAACACTTTGAGCATTTTCATTTTTTTGATTGCAGTCACACATTCTTATAAAATTCAGGTTATTCAAATGGGAACCTGAGAAATGTGCAAACACACAGACACACACAAAGACACACACACACACACACAATCTTAGAGTTAAACAGGAGAAGGGATTACACTGGGTCCCCCCCTCACTCCCCCTTCCTAACTCCCCCCTCCCTCCCCCACTGCTGGCTGGCTGGCCGCCACTCCACCCAGCTGTGTGATAGTGCTCTGCACCACAGACTGGCTCTCATTCTCCTCTCAGACGGAGGAACGGGCGCAAGGAGCACACAGTGGGATCAGCAGCCAAGCTGGGCCGGGGGGGGGCGCCCTGATCTGCGAAGCCTAAGGAGCCACACAGAGAGTCCCTTGCAGGGGTGGAACACAAGAAACTAGGGAGATGCTGGCGACAGAGTGAGTCACCACAGAGCAGCATTGTACTGCGGCTCAGCAGGCCAGAAACACCAGGATGGACCTGTGCTGTTGAGGAAGGGGGCTGTTTGCTCTCTGTTACTGACTGTCTGTGCAGTGAGAGCTCCAGACAGAGGATTACAGCCATGAGCCAGAAGAAACGAAGAACCAGCACGTCTTTCAGGTGGCACAGATCCCTGGCTGTCCTCGTGCCCTGGAAGAAAGGTAAAACACTTGTGATCCTTCTGTTATGCATGAGCATTCGGCATCCCTTCTGTGAAGTTTCTCGCTCCTATAAAGTTCCTGTCGCCTATAATGCTGGACATCAATTGGGTTGCGCCTGTCGGGGCTGAAAAGTGGTCATTTAGTTTTTTAAGGACAGGAAGTGCAGTAAGACCATTTAAAGGCAGTCATAACCATGTTTCAGTCTATTATTCTGACAAGTAAATGTGAGTCTGGCACTGTTCACCAGCAAGCATTCTGTGGGAGAGCGGGGGAGGAAATTATTGTGTAGAGACTTTTCCAGGTATTGTTGGCATGAGAGATTCATGCCTGTGGTATGATGTAAACACAATAGAAGATGTTAGGTCAAAAAATGATCGGATTCCTACACTTAGCTCCAGCCCATCTTATGATCTGTGGGTCATGTACAGTATGACCTGGTTGGGATGGGTAGCTCCCTCTGACTCCGATTTGTTTACTGTAAGACCCGTAAGACGCCCCCTCCCCACTTGTTAGCTTTTGTGAAGGAATCTAATCCTTTGCTTGACATGGTGTCTGTATGACCCCCACGTTCAATGGGAGTGCAACAAACAAGGTGGCCTTTCGGTGCTTGTGTGGGCCGACACTGCGTGTGGCCACCCCCATAGAAGCTGGCAGCCAAAGGCTCGTCACCTCTGCATGATTAAGCCGCCACTGGAGCTGATGACAATGGCAGAGGCGCCTCTGCCAGCGACCACAAAACCATCCCAATCTGAAATTTGAATCCCAGTAACTCCACAGGCAAAGGTAACTGGGGTGGATAAGGCAAGTGTAAGATGACACTGGAGCATCCTGTCAATCAGCGTAACATTTCTCATGGCGAGTAACTCTGGCTTGGCACACAATGGATACCTTGCCTTCAGGGCTGTGTTGTGAAATCAGATTTTTCTGAACTATGCCTGACACATGCATTGAGGAATCTGAACACAGCAGCTCCAGTGTGAGTGGAGTTCAGGTGGTGATTCAGGGTGTTTCTCAAAGTGATGGGTGGTACAGATTAAACTTGCTGCAGTTTGACCTGCTGTCCAGAACCCTGGCCAGTGGTCTTTTCAGCCACAGCATTGAGTGCTATTTGGTTTCCCTGGTTCTGTCTTGACCTCTCCTCTTCTCAGAAGGAAGACAACAGAAGAAAACAGGTTTTACTGATTACAATAACTACCTATTCCATGAGGGGAACAAAGTGTTCATGATTATGTGGGACCCCTGACTAGTAGGAAGAGAGATGAACATGTTAACACCTGCACAGCCTGAGGCAACAGGTTGCAGACTCAGTGCTGAAGCACACTATGAGCCCCACTAGGAGCAGGGATGAGATCTACTGGATGAGATCTGCTGGGCTTTTTCACAATGTGACCTACGTCTGTGTTAGTTGGTGCCAGAGACAGGGGTCATTGTGAGTGAGGCAGCTCTGAGGTCTTAAGTGGAGTTACCTCTCCTGCAAATTCTTCCCTTATCCACTTCGTAAGATAATGGGGGGGGGGGGGGGGGGGGTCCCCGACTCCCCGGCTAACGGGGTACACTCAGAAACCCCGGAATGGCAGCTTCGGATGGAGGGTATGGGGTGGGTCAGAGCACCTGGAATATAATAACCCCCCCATTTACATGACATTTTCATTACAACGTACTTATAGCTTTTTTCTGAGCAGGAACTTGGTCCATAGTGTTGAGAACGTTGTTCTTGTAACACATTTGAGTGATTAAGTACACAGATAAACAGGCAGACCTGTACACCACATTGACGGCATGCTGCTGGATGATAGCTTCTTGGTGACATAGTTTGTCCCGTTCACTCATATCGCCAGGGCCACCTGCTTCCATTCAGATCCCCCCCCCAGTGCCAGCTTCTGCCTGGTTTTTCTCTGTTTTACAACTCTGTATGTGTGCCTGATTCCCAGCAAACCCACACCGGGGATCACAGACATGATAAACAGCCATTATGCGTGCCCTGCACTCCTCTACTTATTTAGAAGAGCCTGCCAGCGTCTCTCTAGAGGACTGAAGTACAGAAA
This sequence comes from Mormyrus hasselquistii, assembly GCA_026779605.1. Taxonomy (NCBI): domain Eukaryota; kingdom Metazoa; phylum Chordata; class Actinopteri; order Osteoglossiformes; family Mormyridae; genus Mormyrus; species Mormyrus hasselquistii. The sequence goes on from JAODKE010000068.1 coordinate 17,973,611, forward strand.
TCCCCAGGCAAATTTAACACTGAATATCAAAGAAATTAACACAAGATAAGACATACTTTATTGATCCCAGGAGAAATTCTTTTACATATATTAGCAAATACAAGTGTGCAGATAAGAACATAAGAACATAAGAAATATACAAACGAACGGAGGCCATTCGGCGCATCAAGCCCGCTGGTGGAGAACTTTAATAGCTCAGAGTTGCTAAAATCTTATCTAGCTCTGATTTAAAGGAACTTAAGGATTCAGCTTGCACTACATTATCGGGAAGACTATTCCATACTCTGACTACACGCTGCGTAAAGAAGTGCTTCC
>JAODKE010000068.1:17981013-18030109 GCA_026779605.1 Mormyrus hasselquistii
CACAATGGAGGTCCGGAACAGTGTCCATTCAGACTCAATGTCCCCAACCTCCTCCGGTATGCAGTTGGAATTCTGCCGGAGGTGCGTTAAAGCTCCGGCTACCAGGAACCTCAGCCAGATGTTCCCAGCAAGCCATCAATATACGCTTGGGCCTACCAGCTCTGAGCAGCTTTCTCCCCCGCCACCAGAGCCAACTCACCACCAGGTGGTGATCAGTTGACAGCTCTGCCCCTCTCTTTATCCAAGTGTCCAAGACGGAAGGCTGCAGATCAGATGATACGATAATGAATCGATCATCGACCTGTAGCCTTGGGCATTTTACGGTTTGTACCATGTCCACTTATGGACACCCTTATGCTCGAACATTGTGTTCTTACACAGTAAGTCCAATAACAGAACATCACTCGGCTTCAGATCAGGAAGGCCGTTCCTCCCAGTCACCCCCCTCCAGGTCACACTATCATTGCCCACGTGAGCGTTGAAGTCCCCCAGCAAAACGATAGAATGCCCTCGTGGCACACCAACAGCATACCACTAAGGCAATCCAAGAAGGCCGGGTACTTGTAACAGCCAAAGACTTATCCCTGACCTGTAGGTGCAGGGAGACAGTGTGGTTACCGCACACACAAGCTCAGGCTCCTTCCCCACCAGAGAGGTGACATTCCATGTCCCGAAAGCTAGTTTTGTCAGCCGGGGATCGGACTGCCAGGACCTCCCTTAGCCGCCACCCAATCCACAAAGCACCAAACCCCTGACATTCCCATTGCGGGTGTTGGCCCACCCGGGGACAGTCCCGCGTGCCTCTTTCGGGCTATGCCCGGCCGGGCTCCATGGGCCAAGGCCCGGCCACCAGGTGCTCGCCAACGGGCCGCTCCCCCAGGCCTGGCTCCAGGGTGGGGCCCCGGTGACCCTAGTCCGGGCGAGGGAAATGAGACTTTGTTGGAATACTAAAACAAAAAATGCCAAATAGCAAAGTTTTATTGTATACAGTCAAGTATACTGTTGACCTGGTCTAATTCATTCGGTGCTTTTGGCCATAAATTTTCATTGTCATCACACCGGACATTTTCTCTTGCAATACACAGAGAAAAAAATCTTGTTGAGAGCGATATCCAGCTCTGGATGTCCTTCACATGGATATCCATACACCCAGCAACCATTGCATCTAAAATCGACATCTGATCATGTGGCCAATGGTCACATACCTTCCATCCCCATGAAGAAAAAAAATCTTCAATGGAGTTGAGGAATGGAGAGTATGGTGGCAAGAATAATGATATCATCCTGGGATGGGCAACCACTCTGTGACTTTGTGGCAATGATGAAAGGTCACATTGTCCCACACAATCACAAATATTGGTAAATTCTTCCTCTCCCTCCTGCAGGACATAAAGACAAACATGCACCGATGCATCAGGTTATTTTCCCAAAGACTTTCTTCAAATCACACCACTACAATAATATACACATCAATCAAATGCCTTCAGTCAGGATGCTCTAAATAATGTATAGTATCTGTTGCTTTGCCTGAAAATCCTGACAATTGATGCCACTGTGGATCCAGGCAGGTGGGGCTGAACTCCTAGACCCGCTTCCCTTTGGGACAGACCATGATTTACTACATGGTCAATTATTGTGGCTATGATTTCATCAGTAACCATGGTTCTTCATCTTCCTCTCTGTTGATGTCTTCTTGCTCTTCCTCTGCCTCTTGTGGCATCCATTTTTCACTATCTAAAGAAAAATGGCAATAGAAAATGCCAATCCAAAGATGGCCCCTTTTGTACATATGGGAAATTGGCACGAACCACACAAATTTCTAGATAGGTGCTTAGCTGAAATTACAGGCAGGTGTGTGTTTTCATTCAGCTTTCCAACTTCAAGCATTGTAAAATGCGTGGTGGTGATCTAGGGGGATGCTAGTGGTCTAGTGGGTATGGGTGTAGGCTCCCATTAAGAACACCGGAAAATTGTGATTGCACTCCCAGGGGGTGCCACCATTGTGCCACTGAGCAAAACCCTTGCCCCTAACTTGCTCCAGGGGGACTGTCCCTGTACTGTAGATACAGTACTTCACTGTAAGTCACTTTGGATAAAAGTGCCTGCTAAATGAATAAATGTAAATGTTTTGCTGTAATATATGTGTTACCATACCCACTGTTTTTACACAGAATGCATTGTGCTGCAATGCAAAAAGGAAAGGGAAACTCCATGACATCATTTGTATAAATGGTAACAAAGCAGCAAACGAAAACAGAATCACGAAATTTCTGCTAAAAGCATAATTATTTGTGTTAGTGCAAGGGCATAGTCTCTTTTGTCTGTCAAAATGCAGCATATTTCAATTTATAGTGCTCTAAATTTTATTAGGTGTTGACCGGAAAGTTAACTGTTTTGAACAGATTATCTAAATGTCTGAAAAATCGGCTGTAGTTCTACAAAGTTTTGCTGGAGGCGAACATTGACTGAGAGAATTATTCATGAAATTTGGGGGAAGTGGTGATTGAATGCATATTGAGTCAAAGCAATGCAAAGGTATACATTGTTTAGCTCACACAGGCCAATGGTATGGTGCATGTGTTGAGACTTTTGAAAAAGTGGACATGGTATTGAGACACTAACTGTTAAAATGATTGGAAAAAACTCTCATGTTTAATACGGATTCGGGCCAGCATTGACAGAGACCTGTTGGACATTATTGAAAACTGTGTGGTCATTGACAGAGTTGGTTTGAATATCTCCAAGTCTTACAGCATTATTTGCTAAAATCACGTTCATGATTGGTCTGTCTTGTTCTTGTGTGATTACGAGGCCTCTCCTCTAGCTTGACCCTCAATCCTATGTCGCCCAAACAAAATACAAATATCACAGGATTGGGTGGGTACCAAAAAGTGCCAATGTAGTGCATACAGGAAGCTACTGATTTACTAAAGACATGTTTTTAAACTGTGTTTTGATTAAATTTCCAAATTACCGATGCCACTGTGTATCTGCTGGGATTTGGTTGAACTCTCAGTCCAGCCCCCCACAGTGTTAGTCCATGGATTATCATGTGGTTCACTAGTGTAGCATAAATTTTATGATATGAGTCTATTTTGAGACATGGATCAATTGTTTTGGTGGCTGCAGTGCATTTTGGAGGAGAGATTAACTGTTTGGTCAAGCTGTGTGGTGGTGTTGCACACTGTATGAAGAGTTTTGAAAAAGCGGTTTCAGTATTGATTGATGCTTGTTAGCAATAAAAAAAACTTGCCCAATCGCAGTCTTTATTATACCACTGCCTCAGTGCCACCTTTCATAGCAGAACAACAGTCCAGCTGTTGAAACCGTGGCCCCGAGTACAGTTAACCCCAATGGAGGCATCCACAATCAAAGGGGAAGCATCTGAGAGGATTGTATTGATCAGATTTATGGTCTAAATGATGCTTTGGTGTATAGTGGAATGTGAGTGCCATGCATTTCCTGCTCCGGGGTCACACAGGGTGGTACAGCTAGTAAGTCCTGTATTATTTGCATTTAGAATGCGTTAGTGCAGTGGTCACCAACCCTGCTCCTGGAGATCTACCACCCTGCAGAACTTAGGTGCAGATCTAATTTAACACACCTGATGCAGATAATCAGGCCCCTCAGTGGGATGTTAGTATTACAGTCAACTTAGATTCAATGTAATTGGCTCCAATCTATATCTGTGTATTAAATTAGGGCTGCACCTAAGCTCTCTAAGGGCGGTAGATCTCCAGGGGCAGGGTTGGTGACTACTGGGCTAGTGGGAGCCTAGCCGCAGCCATTGCAAGTTGCAGATAACCAGGGCCATGAACCATGCAGCACCTGACTGCACTGAGCAGCTGTGTAGATGGTGACTGTGAAGACTGCACAGATGTCTGAGCAAACCTCTAGGGCCATGTTCTCCTGCCTCACGTGCAGGCACCTTACCTGGTCACACAGTACAGGTGTCAGATTGCTCAAATTACTGGCATTTTTATCCAAATAAAGGTCCTTTGATGGTCTTGTGTGCTGAGGGGAAATGGTGGCAGTGGTCTGGGGGCCCTGCGGTGTGCTTTCTGCTGGCCGGCTGTGCTGACAGGTGGCTTGGTCTGTGGGTACGGCCTTTATCATCACCTGTCACTAGAGCTAATAAGACCATTCTGGGGCAGAGCAGACTCAGCTCTGCTGGGAGAGAGGCCTTCGGCGGGCCCTGCCAGCCGGCCTCCTCCTGCCTACATGTATTTTCAAAGGCTCCCTAATCTGTGGGTTGTGACTATGACACAGGGAAACTGAAGTGAATGTTCCCAGAGAACAGAAGGACATATCTCTTCCGCCAGGATCTCAGCCAGCACTGCAAATGAAATGGGAGGAAAATCACACTCAGACTCATTAATGAGAAGTATGAAAACAGTGAGGATAGACAGCACATAGTTATGTAAACATTAGAGGCTGATTTTTGGCAATGCTATCTGAGTACCTGCCTACTTCCTTCAAGATGAGTTCAAAGCTTTTTTGCAGCTCAGTGAGGGATGTACTTACAGTACAGCCCGAAATATAGTGAGGCATTAAGAGAGGGTTATGAGCACCAAACATCACCAGGTTCTTTCAAATCCTGCAGCTGCAGTGAATAAAGCCAGACATATAAAACACATTTCATCATAGGGGGACTGTGCTCAGGCAGAGACATCACACTTGCATGGTGGGTGACACCAGCACCCTCGCTCGAAGAGAGCACAGCGTGTTCTCAGATAACAAGCAGCATGAACATGATCACAAATTTCGGTGAGGGCCGAGCTTCAAAACATCAACAGAACTCAGAACAGGCAGAGCAACTGTCTCCAAAGAAAGCAATCTTGATGCTAACTGAAAGACTCACGGCATGTGAATGGCAGGCAAAACTCTAATAGCTGACAGATTGTTTGCATTTATAACCTATAACCTGTAAAAAAAAACAAATAAGGTATTGCAGCGATAAACAGCTAATTACAGGCATAAAAAACAGATGCTACATTATGATTCTATTACATTATTTTTTATAAGAATTCTTTCACTGTTTTGAGAATGCCAGATATTTGAAATAACAAATCAGAACTGATTCGTGGGAAACGCCGAACAAACATAATAAATTCAGAGCATTTAATCAGTGATAAACATCTGGGAGGCCTTTTGTAGACACTGTAATCTATGCAGAAACGATAGCAACTATCTTGACTTCACCGCCCGTCTGTTAATAGTGTAGTAATGATACATATGGTAAGTAATAGCTTAGGCACACTACCATATCTCAGTCATGCTCCAGCATCTCAAGCTCACTGCCATGTGCTAGGCTCACTTCTGTATCTCAGGCACACTTCTATATCTCCAGTATGTTCCTGTACAGTATCTTCAGCTCGCTCTTGTATCTCAGACATGCTTCCGTATGGGAGGCACAGCCCTATATCTCATGCATAGCCCCGTATCTAAGGCACGATTCCGTATCTCAGGCAGGCTCCCATATCTCAGACACGCTCTCATATGTCGGGCATGCTCCCCCATATGTCAGGCACTCTCCCGTATCTCAGGTACCTTCCCGTATCAAAGGCACTCCCCTGTATCTCAGGCATGCTCCCATATCTCAGACCCTCTCCCATATCTGAGACTCACTCCTATATTGCAGGCACGCTTCCTTATCTCAGGCAGCCTCCAGTATCGCTGGCATGCTCCAATATCTCAGGCACGGTCCTGTATCTCAGGCACCCTCCCATATCTCAGGCATGCTTCCTCAGCTCAGCCTCACTCCCTCATTTCAGGCATGCTCCCATATCTCAGGCACATCGCTGTATCTCAGGCTTGCTCCCATATCTCAGGCACCCTCCTGTATCTTAGTTACGCTCCCATATTTCAGGAACACTTTTGTATTTCTCAGTCCAGACAACATCTGGCATCCCATTCCTGTACAGTATAGTCATGCTTGGAAAACAGGCAGTGGAAATATCCATCAACAGGTTAGAGTACAGTTCACTCTTTCCATCATTATCTCAGAAATTCACAGCATCATTTATAGTATCCAAGTTTTCAACAAATGCCTAAGCATATACATAAATTGTATGGTATTTCGTATTTGTACATTATCTACTATAATTGACTGTTTATTTGATATCAAAGTTCTGTCACATGTCTTTAGTAATAGTGGTGTGATACAACATATGTTGCATTTTTACTAAAGGTGTCATGTCATGCCCACGGGCATGCAAAGCGATGGGACAGGATGTCAGGCTGGTGAGAGGCCCAGTGAGTCAGTCATGGCTCAGCAAGTTGCCCAGACCAAACAGTACCTGCCCAGAGGAAGAAAGGTGCAAAGAAGGGCTTTAAGGATCCTAAGAGGCAATGATATGATCACACAGGAAGTGCCCTTGACAGCTTCTTGTCTGCTTGAGTTCTCGTGCCTTCTCCATGTACAGCTTGAGGGCAAAGCCAAGTGGCTCTTTTTGGCCTCTTTGTGGCTAAAGGCCCACAGAAGCAGAACTCACTCTGTAACATCAACTCTACAGTGACCAGAACTGCATCAGAATGTCCATTAGAAGAGCAAAGCAGGGCACCACATCCCTGGAGACAGCCTAAGCCCTATTTTGTGGGAGGCAGGGTGGAAATCACAGTGGGATGCAGGATGCATGTTGAGGCAGTGTGAGAGCGTGATGTGACCTCCAGCTGATGCCGTGGCTCCTTCTCGGCTCCAAAATGTTCCCCCTTTCACCAAAAACAAAAGAAACGGTAAACAAAAATCATAGTGATAGTGAGTACTTACTTAATTTTCACGTCTGTTTCATGCAACACAACAAAAAGGAAACAGTTTCCCTGGAAATAGCATGGGTGGGTCATGGTCCTGTGAGGTACAATGGCATTTGCCCCTCTCAAAGTATACATCAGTACAGTGTACATACCACATAAAGTGTCCATATTCTGTTCCATTACAAAGGCCTTAAGTTTTAGCTAGCCTGCTGTATTGTGGGCTGCTGGGTCTAGATAACTAACTGAAATTGAGTTACAAAGCTAGAATTATTAGCCATTATTTCTAAAGGCATGTTTTGGATTAACAATGAAACTACAGCAACACAGCATGAAAATGTTGAACTTTTTGTTTAGTACTAATATCTGTCTAGCTTGGATTATGATCACATCCTCATAGTGAGCTAGCTAATGACATTGACGTGTATGCAAACATACTGTAACTTTTAACTGTTAATAAATTATGAATATAATAAATAAAGAAGAGCCTAATGTTACGTTTCCGGGTTACACTGAAGACCAAAGATGTAAATCACCACTAGTTATGTTTTTGCTAACTTCCTATGGTTTGACTTGTTAGGTAACATTGTCACCTAGCTAGCATTACTAGCTTGTGTCTAAGTGACAGAGGGAGGTTATCCAGGCATGGGTGATATACTGATTTTCACATTCAGCACAGACTTGTTGACTTTCGAAAGAACGTAAAAAACATAAACATAAAAAAACCGTGGAACAAAAGAAATGGAAAACAAACATGTTGATTTAGCTGGGTGTCAGCAGAGAATAACTACCTCTGCAAACCCCGTGAGACCAGGCCAATCCATCTATGAGCAGCTGTCATTTCTGCTGTGGCGCCCGTTCCCAGCATCCCCTTCAAAAGAGACACATGATGTCACCGCCGTCATTCGCATTGTTAGACTCAAGCTCCATGCATTCTGGAGGGACAGGAATTGAGCTCACTTCCTGCTTTTGTTGGGTCACTTTTTGGAATGTGGCTATTGTATAAATATTGTTTCAAAGATTCCCTTTTCTTCCATAAACCATGAACATCTGTGCACCTTCCAGCTAGTGTTGCTCTCTGTTCTTACCCCTGCTCCTGGTGAGGAACAAAGTAGCTGACTCACTTTGACACCCCTCCCAACTACAGTGAATAATCCACAGGTAACTTTAATCCATGAAAACCCCCAAGTACAAATACAAATACAAGGCAGCCCCAGCAGACCTACTTCCAGGGTTCAGGTGGACGTGGAGGGGGGCAGCAGTAGCTGATTTACAACCTTCCCCTGGTCTAGGGGGGAATTCCACTGTGACACCAGCTGCTCTCTTATCTGTTCAATAGTACCATGCAGTAACAAGAAGCTTGCAGTGCTGTCTGCCACGCTGAGATTCCCACACATAGCCCCCGCCCTCCCTTATTGAAATTTAACAGGCTTGTTTGGGCCAGAGTTATGAGAAATGTTTTTGATCCAATCCTGTGGCCAAACTTTGTTTAAATAATGTCATTGTGTGGTAATGGAGGCTGGACCTCCACTGGTCACAGTGAAAGATCTCCTCCCCTCCAGTAGCTCTTAGCAGAGATCTTTGACCTCATAACCCTTCACTTCCTTTCTCCTTACATCCCAGATCCAGCGGGCAAAGGGCACTGCAGCAGGGTCAGGGCCAAGCTCTGGCCTGCGCTACCTGGAGCATATTTGCCAGCTCATTGAGAAGATTGGCCAGCTGCAGGAGCACAACCTGAGGCTCCAGAGACAGCTCAGCAGCCTACAGAAGGAAAGCAGGAGTCAGAGAAACAAAGAGGTATGGTGGCCACCCTATGAGTATGAGAGAAGCTATAGTCATTCAGGCAATCACCAGAGAACAGAATATATGGAGGGAAGGAGGCAGGAAGGGAATGAAATAGAAGGAAGAGTGGAAGGAGAAAAAGAATAAGGAGGTTGACAGGGGGGAGGGAGAGAAGGAGCTGAAGATGGATGAGAGGATGAGGGAACAATGGAACAAGAAATGAGCAAGAAGGAAGCAAGACACATGGGTCTGGAACAGGCCTGTGTAATGAATAATAAGACAAGACTCTCTCAAGATTCTCTACCAAATCTTGTTTTGATAAAAAGATGGGTTATTCTCTACCAGTTCTTATTTCAATGCAGTCTCGGTCGATAGCAAAGAACTTACAAGGTTTGTTCATTATCATCATTCAGACGCCCTGGATGAGTATGATTGAACGTGTACAATGAGCCTTTGAGTGTCAGCTGCACCTGGGTTAGTTGTTTCAGCCAGCTGTGAGTTTGAGCTTTAAAGCACCCTTCCACATTCCACACTTCAAAAAGTAGGAGGATCATAGAAATGTGACTGAGGCAGCATGCAGGGCTGAGACCCACCTGAATGTCCTCAACCATGTTCTCTGGGGTTCCAGCAGGTGGCAGAGTACACGGAAACACTGTGCTTGACATCACCTTACTCAGCTGACATGTTGGTGATCATTTTGTTTCAAATCATGGTCCCATCTGGCTGGTGACTTGCCTCCTCATCTCCACACATGGGGTTTCTCAACATGCGTACTTGACTGTATTTGTGTTCTCGTGTACCCGTTTTTCATTATCATCTATTGCCAAAGACCAGTTCCAAAACTCAAGAACAGAAGTAGAGGAAGGAAAAAATGTTGTTCTTGCCCTTCCTCAAATATCAAGGATGCACTGTTTGCATTCTCGCTGAATGAGACCAATCCCATGATTCGTTGTGCCCCAAGTTCATTCTTGGGAGGCAGCCGGTCTTGCCAGGACCACAAGTACGATCTTTGCGGTTCTTGGCATTGAGAAACACCCACAGCCTGAGACTGGAAGTTTCTCCTGGCTGCGACTGGGTAAGAGGAGCATTATTAACTGCCGGGATGTGTGTGAGGGAGGAAGCCATCTACATTTGGAATTGCGGATGCTTGCCTACTCTGGAGAACACAGAGCTGCATTCCTGTTGTTCCTTTCCAGGATGCAGAGTTCCAGGGTTTTCATGGTCATGTTTCCTGAGGGAAGATCACCCTCCTTTGTCTGCTAATTGAACACACATATGGGAAGCTCTTCAAAGATGGACATGTCTGTGTAAAGAGAGCCATCAGCCTGCTTAGTTCAGCGATTCAGCTGAGAGCCTTGCCTTGCCCTCAGAATGTGGGAAGTGCCCACAAGAGTCCAGTATAACTGGGGGATAGATGAACCAGAACAAAACATTGGGAGTAATCAATAGTTATCCATCACACTGTTTACTCCATTACTCAGGAAGTGCAAACATTCAGAGATTATGTAATTGAAAGCAAGGTAAGCAGCCTAAGACTAATTGGCTCTTGCAGCAGACACAGCACTGCATTCCATAATTAAGATTAATTTATAGGTGAAAGGGAACTTCACCATGATTAAGAGAAATCAGGTTTTATGCAAACAGGAAATGTCTTAAGTCTTACAGTATTTCTGATTCATTCCTCAAATTTCCGCATCATTTCTCATGGGCAGACTGGAGGACCAGGAGCAGGCATCGGGGCAAACAAAAAGGAATTTATTTGGAGTGGTTGAACAGAACTGTAAAGAAGACAGGATCTAGGGAGGCTAGGGCATAGGCGACATGGAGACATGACTTCAATAAGAGAATTGGGGAATACAAGACTGGGACTAACGAGGGAGTAGACAAGAGGCAGCTGGGAGTGATTAATATGAAGACAGGAACGAGAGGTGAGATTAACCAGCACCTGGCATGGCTTGTTAGAGCCATACCAGGGAGGAGACAGGACGGTCAGGCAGACATGGTAGTCAGAACATGACAACAATTATCATTTACAAAACGATTACTGTATTGCCCACACCATAACATCACTTCTGCCCAGCAGAACATCATTTCTCATTATTTCACACAAATTTTCAAATGTTTTAGTACATATATACTAATTGTTTTGTAAAATTGTAATCATTTGGCACAATTTTCAGTTAGTGAGAATGAGAAGGTGGGACATGGCTATCATACATAATTCTGGAGATCAGGAATATACTTAAACTGACATATTGACAATATATCTAAGCATTATGACTCTCATAGTCAAAATTATACAGATTGCACTTTTCAAGTTGGCAGCACTGACTAAATCATTGGTGGAATTATTTGCTTTTGAGACATAACAATGCAGACCATCAGCAGAGAGGTGACGTCCTACACTGGCATTCTGCAACCTCTGACAGGACACAAGGCAGTCCAAATTCTCAAGGCTAATCATTTGGTCCCTCTTTTAATCGTAATTCATGTTTAATGATTTATTTGATGTCCTTCAGCTGCTGTGTGTTTATCCATCAGCCCATTTTCATTCTAATGATCTAATAAATACTCTCGCTGCTGCTACTGCAGCCCAAACCAGATGATGCTGGTGTGTGGAGCACTTTACAGACAATACTAACCTAGAGCAGATGTTGGATGGGCCAGATCTGTGCTGCCAATGCTCATTCCACAGCACAGACTGAATAGCAGGGGAACCTTTTCTGCTGTGCTTGGATTAGCAAAGCTTCTTTTCTTTTTTTTGATTTCTTTTGAGTGCCATTTTAGTACTTTGGCCTTTGAATTTGGGCAGATCTGTTTGGTTGCCCACCATAGCACATAAAAGACAAGGGTCTTAACCTGTTAAAACAACAACACTGCTGGTGAAGCTGGGTGGCAGCCAAGGAGTCCACATCAGCCTCCAATGAGGGTTTCCTCAAATCACAGTATGGCATTCCAGGGTTCAAGCATTAATATGGTGACAGGAAGTGACATACACTGACACGTACTACCTGACCTCAGGATTTGAAGCATAGAAATAGGTTCACCACAGCTGACCTCCCTATTTCCCCCTTGGTTCCCCCAGGATTATGTCCTCCAGCACTGCTGCTGTGGTGCTGTCAGCCTGGGCTTCCAGGAGAACAAAAGGCATTCAAGCAGCCTCACGGCATCCAGCGGAGCACTGTCTGACCTGTCCACCATTCCAGAGGTCTCACGCCACAGCCTCAAAGGTGAGCCAGCACCGCTAAACTGAGCCTGGGACATCCAGTGAGCCAATTGCCATGTCTATCACTGACTGTGGGACATCCAATCAGCCAGTCACCATGCCTATTACGGACTACAGGACATCCAGTGAGCCATTCACCATGCCTATCACTGAGCTTGAGACATCCAGGAAGCCTATCAGCAGGCATTTTTGATAACAATCACACAAGTGAATCTGAGCTCAACCACACTGCACTCAAACTGACACAAAGAGGTTTTCCTGCCCATTCTGAAGCCATACAACTCCCGACAGTTACACCAATGCTTTTCTTCAGCTGAATGTCTGATGTGCCATAACAAGTTTATGCTGGAATGTTCTACCCCAAATACTATGTGTATTTATTGTATACACTATTTATTGGGTTGAAACAGCAGAACAAGCAGAAGTTTAGAACGCTCGTAGGACATGCATTTCATGTTTATCCCCAGCTGCTCACCCTACCTGCACATCACCTAAGCCATTTCCCTGAAACCTTTCTGTCTGCTTTGTTTTTTGGATTAGCTCACATTGAAGTATATGGGCAGGTCTTACAAAAATGCTCATATTTGCTATCATAATTCCTGGATGGCTGGCATCTTGCTTGTGAAGCTTGTGCCCAGCAGCCCCGCTGATTCTGGTATCCTCCTGTGGTCCACCCAGGAAGAAACCCAAGCAACAGGAAAGATGTCTTCCTCACACCAAGATAACAGTGGGGCAGAGGGAGGGGTGCTGATGGAAAGTAGGGGGAGGTCTCCTAGGACTGTTGATGCATATCAAGTCAAGGGGGGAGGGTGGGACCTCTGTTTATTTCCCGCTTTCTCTGCTCCCTCCATGACTAAACAAGATGGTATCTCATTTCTGCACAGAGGGTGAGGGTGGATGCCACCCTGTGGTGTCCTTGAGGAGTAAAGGGTTCAACAGGAGGAGCTATACAGAAGGGGAGACCAGGTACTTCTGTGATAGCAGCGAGGGGATCTCAGTACCTCACAGGCGGGTAAGTAGAAAATCATTTAGAGCATCACTGACAAAAACAAACCGCTGAATTCTGTGCAAATCTGTCTTTACTAGAAACCGAACTTCAATTTCCTTATCAAGGACAAAAAAAAAAAGTTTCCATCACAACATTTCTGTTTCACGCAGACATGGAAATTGTAGTTTCCTTTGGCTATGGCACCATTACATGCTAATCTGTACTACCCCCACCCTCTAACCCCCAGGCAAGTGAGAACCATCACATGTGGGGCAGGATGAAGGAGATTGTGAAAAAGACCAAGCTGAGAAATCACAGCCGGCTGAGCTTGTCCTCCAGCTCCCTGAAGAGTTCATGCCCCCAGCTGTATCGGTAGGGCTTGGCACTTTGGTGTATTCCCTAAAGTATTTAGAGGAAATCATCCATGTCGGCTGCTGCACCAGGCTGCTCTCCTCTTTGCTAAAGGTCTCACCACAAAGCCAAGGCACAAATGTATTTTGGTTGTGCCTTGTAGTTTCCTACCAGAAATGGAAGGCAACCAAAACATCCATAAATCAACAAACTGCTGCCTGAGTTGCTAACAGGTTACCATATGTACTGAACTGTGGCTGGCTCTAACATGGAATCCCAATGAGTTGTATGGCATGGGAGTCACCCCACAAAGCCACTGTGCAGATGGACTCTCTCATGATGTCCCACATGGAGTTGAAGTTTCTAATCCCCGGGAGGAAGGTGGGCGGTATGTGAGGGGGTGAGGCTCACTCTACATCACCCAAAGAATGGTTGGTGCCTAGGAATGACTGGTGAAGGGTTGTCAGGTTTTAGGTATGTGGGGGAGTACTTTAGTACTCTCAGTGCTTACAGAGGCCTCAGCACAGATACTCGAGCTATGCAGAGTCTGGCACATGAGTGGTCTTCTCACTGTCAGAGGATGTCAGGAGGAATGAAAAAGAATGCGTGATGTAGTGTAATGCGTGGGAGTGGGAATGGGAGCTGCCAGCGGGACAGGATGCCTGAATACTTCTGGTACCTGGGCTCCCAACGCAGCCACATTGTGCTATTTCAGCCTGTGGAATTATGGGTAGCTGCGCTCCTGGACAGTTTAGTGGCAATTCTCATTTAGCTTTTTGTGGTCCCTCACAGCCCTGACCTGGGACCAGTGGAGTTACCCCGAAGGAACAGGAATTCAATGATTGTTTTGGGGAATCAAACCAAACTGGACTTCCTCTGGCCCCATTAATGTCATCCGGGTAAGTCAAAAGCTGAGTGTTGTACGAAGTGAACTTCTAAAATGAGGGCTTTGTTTTCCATCATTTCACACACACACCGTAAATTGCATGCTCTTTATTTTCATCCAGGTGCCAAAGAGATGTTCCTCAAACAGGAAGCCACTAAGGGAAAAGATTAAGTCATGGTGTACAGGAAGTGGACAAAAAATACTGAAGGAAGAGGAATGAAAGAAAAAAAAGCAAGGAAATAACCATGTGACAGAGGCTGATGTACGAAAATGGTGAAACCAAAGCATGCAGAAGGAGAAAGGGTGCATTCATGGAGGGATGCCTGTTTTTAGTTGAAGTGTGAAAACACCTCTTCCAAATGTCCAGATATATAAATTCATTTATTCTATTTTATTCTAAAGTGAATTTGTCATTTATATTTCTTAGTAATACAGACTTAAAATAATTAAAAATCATTCCAGAATTTTCTCAGCTGCACACTCAGCATATTGGTGTTTTTTTTACCTAACTATTGTTAAAACAGCAAAGAAGCCAAATAGAGCTACAGCTTCTCTTCTCCTGAGCCATTACCTCTTAACACAATTATGTTAGAACGTCCGTAACTTGCTGAGCCATAAAATGTAGCCGTCTGTGAGTTCCTTTGGTGGGGAGCTCTTCTCTTAACTTGTTTTGTTTGTACTCGTTGCTTAGCATAACTCAACCCAATCAATGAGGTCTCCGCTATTTATGGTTGTTTGTGTGTTTCAAGCTTAGTCCTGAGTGTCCTGTACATGTCACACATTTAAATGGTAACTGTATGTTGTTAATATTTATCATCATGTTAGCAGTATCACTCTCTGATGTCACATTTCTGAATTCTCATACTGTTTCTCTCACACACAATCCAGTCAGGTTCCAGTTTTTGTTATGACACTTTACTGCACCAAACGGTACTCCAGATGCACACCAAATCATTACCCTAACACTAGTTATGACACACAAAACAGGGCCTGCCGCTGCCACAGATGTTCAAAAGGGAACGTCACCAATCCATTCAATCCTTTAACATTCCAGCTGTAGTTCAGTATTTTTGTCAGTTCTTTTTTATATCCTGGCCAATCATCCTGGGGGAGCTCTAATCACTCAGCAGAGACTTTGTGCCCCCCAATGTTACTTCTGTTATTTACCACAGAAATAACATGTGTCTAATACCACACATATTAATATATTGTGATTGTTTCATGAATATATATATATATATATCGACAAGGAGGCAGATGGAACCACACAAGCAGATTGGGCACACAAAGGTTTCATTAGTGTGGTGCACAGTAGCAGAGGTGAATAGTTGAGGTCCAAAAAGTACAAAATTAAGACCAAGGTTTTGTTTTTATTAATATTAAAGGTACTTTAAAGGTACAGTTTTAATTTGAATATACACATAGTCTGGTCTGGCAAATGAAACACATTTTGCTTTCAGAGCCTATTCCCTGACACCCTTTAATTTATTTTTATCTGGTACAGCCAATATGAACTTCAGGACTCTGTGGTTCATGTGTGTTAGTAGCATTCTGGTCACACATGCTCTGTGGGGTCCTCAGTTATGCAAATTCACCTTCTTTAAAACTGGAAATCAGGGTGATAAAAAATTATATTTTAAGTCCATGCTGGGTATTAGTAACAACTGAAGAGATGGTACTGATGTGGCCGAGAGTTCAGCCTCCAGGTGGTTCTGTGACAGTATGAAACGGTATGACGGTATGCAATGGAAGTCCAACTGAAGCCAGTTTAATTACATTTAATTGGTTGCTGGAAACTGTCTACTACTGCTTAACATGCGAGTTGCTAATAAAGCAAGGGAGGGGGGCCATGCCCACGCAGACCACAGCCATGTGGCAGTCAGCCGCGTCGGGCCCGGCTCTTAGCTTCAGACAGCTCTCCATCATATTTACATTTTATTAGCAGCATTTTATTGTCTGCTGCAGTAACATGAAATGTATTCATGACAAAAGTAACTGTGCCTGGCTCAGTATGTTTGGTATACTTTCAAATATGTCATCCCATATGTGAACATTCAGTTCGGTGTCTCTGTGGATCATACCAAGGCAGCAAGAGCATACTCTACACTGAATAGCTATTTTCATATAATGTGTATTTTTCTAAATAATTTAACCACTATGATCTTTTGTGTAAAATTGTGTTTGGTTGTTTGTGGTGCCTACATTGTTTGACTGCTAGAAGACTGTATTATACCGAAATTGAGGGAAAAGACTCCTATCTTTTATAATGTATAATAAATGTAACGGATAAAATGTTCCACTGTTCATATTACATTTTTATGGTATTTTTCAAATAAAGCTGAGATATTTCTAAAGTGTTATAACTGTTATATGTTTAGTTCATGCGCTGAAACTTGAAAACTCAATTTGTGGCTGAGTCACCCTTTTTGCAAAACTAAACACATTTTCATTCATCAAAATACATTTTGCACCGTGGTCAACACTGATGCAAAAAAAAAAACACAGGTCACAAAAGTTCAGTACAGCCAGCATACAATAGTCATCATTTAAACACAATGACTCAAAACTGTTCACACGTTTCCAAACATGAGAATGAGTGACTAGAAAATAAAATTCATGATGGATCAGACTGCAAGTACCATAGGCGAGTTGAATTTCAATATCAAGGTACAAATGGGTCACACAGAGTATTATTCCTACATTGCCCAGCAATGGAGAGCATTTTCTGTGATGTAGACAAAGTACTCTGTCCTTCTCTAGCCCTGAGACATGGTGATGAGGCAGAATGAATATTCTTCCTTGACTCTGGCTTAGCCGTGGCACAACATTTTACTGTAATATGCCTCATTTGGATTTTTTACTTTGTCCTTTATAGTAACTTTTTTGGCATACTGAACATTGCAAGCATTACATATGTTTACTATTATTGTATACAAACATTTTTTAGTATGTTTTGGTTTCCAAATTTCCAGCTCAACATGCTGACCACATACACACTAACATGTTTCTCTACCTGCCAGGCACAGTTGACTGGGAGTGTTTTCAGTTTTTTGTTGTAGTGTGTAATGACTGCTCAGTAGTGTTTATGTACCGACTTGCTTAATGCGTATTCTGAAAGCAGTAGGAGTGCAGATAGGTACGTGATGAGTGTTTGATTTTGCAAGATCAGGTGTTGAGTGTAGCTTGAATTTTAGAGTTTGTGCTTAGTGTTTGAAGATGGGGAATTTTAGGAAATGCCTTCACAAAAATTCCGAACTAAGAAAATGCAATGATTCAAAATGTGGATCTCATCGCCCTCTTGTGGTCCTGTTGAAACACTGCTGATATGAAATGCAATTATTCTTTACCCGATTTCTCTTGCGTCTAAGCGAGAAAAAAAAAAAAAAAAAAAACTAACATCTCTTGAAACTATGCCTTGTATTCAACAGTAAACAAATCCAGAACATCCTCACCCAGTTTCCCAAACATTGTATTTTCAGGTCAAAATGATGCTCTACACATTGGTGCAATAAATTAAAAACTGGCAAAAATTTCCAAAACTGGCAAGTTATGTTGCTTGTGGTTCTTCCCCTCAAAAACCTTCACATGAACAGACGCAACCAATACAGCGGCACATTTTTATTCATGTACTATACAGTACAACACGCACCAAAAACATTATTCCACCTCAGCATCCTGTCTTTGGTCTGGGTCAGGCCAGAGAATCTCATCCACATCACAGGCTATATTGCCTCTAGCCAGGCAGCAGGGGTAAAATTCTCTTGCATGCCTGATCCACCCCTGGCATGCATCTGATGTGTCTAGGCAGGTTTCTTCCATGGCCTGGAGGAGGTGAACAGACATAAGGTTCTGTCGTATACTTTCCACCGCCATGCCGCATACAACGCCATCGGGTTTAGAAAGGGAGAGTATGCAGGCAGAAAGATGTTAGAAAACCTCGGGTTATTGGCAAACCAGTCATGAACCAGCGCAACGCAATGGAAGCTGACATTAACCCAAACAACATAGTGACGCTGCTCTGGCTGTGCTGGGTCTCTGTAGTCCAGCTGGAACACATGTTGTCTTACACCATCAAGAAAAGGAGAAGCATAGTGTTATAGGGTCCTAGAATGGCATGGCGGTGGAGTACCCCTCGTTGGCTGATGGCTGTGCACAGTGACATTCCCTCCACGCTGAACAGGGACATTTAAAATAGCCCGATGGCCAATTATGTTCCTCCCCTTCTTTTGGTCAGGTTAAAACCTACCTCATCCGCAAAGAATTTCATGGGGAACAGGCCGTCCTTCAATCTCAAAGATTCTCTGCAACACACACACACACACACACACACACACCTAGCTACCCTGAACCACAGCTCGAGTGCACAAATGGCAGCACAAACTGCCATGCTCTGATGGAATGCAATACTTCATACAGTATCAAAACTCCACTCATTGGTTTTTGGTTTTGTCAGTCTCATTCAAAAGGGATGCGGTATGCCCGTTTCATCCAGAATTGGTTCTTTTGGAGGATGCGGTCAATTGTGGAGAGGCTGATGGCATTTATCCCTCAAAAATGATGATCATAATCACAATTTTTGAAGCTCTCGCAGGCAGATTACATTATTGGCAATTACCATGTTCACAAGCTCCCTTTCTTGCTCCTCCGACAAAAAGCCTTAACCTGCCTCCACCAGGTGGTCACCTGTGGCCTACAAAAATAGAAGCACTCATTACAGCAACTGTCACACATCCTTTTTAGAGGAAAAAAATGGAAACATACTGAAACGCAAGAAACTTGAGTTTAGTAACAAAAGTTACTGTACAGCGCAATCTTACTGCAAGTACACATACCCATTTTCCTCCCTGAAGGTTCTGATGGTGGAGGCAACAGCAAAGCGACTCAAATTTGGCTGCACTAAATGCCCAGCCTCCCTCATTGTCATACCATGGACAAGGTCAACTAAAGTGGCTTGAATTTCATCTGAGACCACTTGTCTCCTTGCTCTTGCTTGTCACTGTCCTTCTCCTCCTTCTCAACCTCTTCCTATGCATCTCCTTGGATCCATTGTTTTAAACCAGAACAAGCTCACTTTGGAACCTTTTATCTATCCATCAAAGTTTCTGATTGGTGTGTGATAAATTTTGACTCCTAGTGTTTCCACTTTGTTAATTGTGTGCTAATTGAGCTCAAGCTGTGCTGACTTAACGTCTGCCCTGGGAGAGACCTGGAGTGGAGTGGGGGATTTCAGATGTGTTGAATTCAGCAATGTTTCTTCCAGTTCTTCTAAGAGGGGGCTGATAAGGCAGGCTGTTAGCACCACAAAGAATCCTCTGGGAAGAATGAGATCTACTCAAGAACACTGGGACAGAATCTCTCAGACACAGGGATCCCACAGACACAAACTGCATCAGAAGGTATGGTTCTTTGGCTTTGCTCAGCAATCCTGACACCACCCTCAGGTTGCATGTAGTCATATGTACAGCACCTCACGCAGATACTGACAGAGGCTGCAGGACTTCTGCAAGAGTAGGACACTACATGCAAAGACATGTTAAAAAGGAGCCATTACCGTTCTTTGAACTATAAGATGTTATATGATCAATTATGAAGCAGTTTTCACATCAGAAAATAAAATGGATGTTGTTGATTCATATTGTTTATTCTTGTGTGCCATCTGCTGGTGAAAATCGGTAATGTACCACTTGTAAGCCCATATTTTTCTATGATCTTTTCTTTTAAAATTGACAAATAATAAAACATTATTGTCTTTATGAAATTAAAAAGGGGAAATATTGGCTGATAACAATGATCTAAACTTACAGGAAAGTAATTACTAACGTTTGCTGCCTTATTGCAATAAATATTGCAGTAAATTGATTGAATTATACTGTATGTATAGGGTAGTTTTATAACAACACGATAGTAAGTTCTTTTAAGTCCTGTACATGGTTTTCCAGAGGTACATATTTAAGCATGAAATTCCTAATTTGTGGTAAATTAAAAAAAATAAATAAAAAAATATGGATCTCATTTGAGTGACAGTACAGCTTAGTGCATTCTGAAAGAGTAACGTTATTGTTGGAAAAACAGAGGCCACAGGGACTGCTTACTGGGCCATCTTCTTCATGCGGTTCTGCATGGAGTAGTCCATGGCATTTGATTAGTGGGCAGTGGGCCACAAGGAATGTGCACTGTACTCGGAAGCTCTCACAGAACAATAGAGCCATAAAGAACGTCACCACAGCACATGGCCCGTGCAGAAAAGACAGTGCCCTCCTCAGTGCTATATTGGCACTATTTCATATACTGGACTGTCACTGTGAATATTTATGGCATGGCTGCTTAAGCACAGTCCTCCAGAGCTGCAGGTTCCAGGTATCTCTGCAGTTATGAGCAAAATGGTCCAGCCCACACTGGCTCTCACAAGTTGGGCTCTTGGGACCTTCAATTCTGGGTCAACATCGCTTCATAGGGTTGGCTTTTGATTGAGTGCATATCTAGTCATAAACCTGTCTCTGGTGGGACCTGTAGGATATTTATCATATTTATCATGGCACTGGTGGGATCCTACAAAGCATCATGCACTATTCAGACCATTCAGCCCCACAGGTTAATGGTAGATTACCTGGATTCAAATATCATTCTGAGGGATAGATAACAACATGGATTTAGGAGAGGTAGATCCTGTATAACTAATCTACTTGAGTTCTTTGAGAAACTGATCTCAAAAAGGCCTATGACGTCATCTACTTAGATTTCCAGAAGGCCTTTGATGTTGTCCCCCACAAACAGCTCTTACTTAACCTCATAGCTGCATGGGTTTTAGGTACTATAGCAGCTTGTATCAAAAACTGGTTAACAGACAGGAAGCAGTGGGTAGTGATTAGAGGCACAATGTCACAGTGGGCCTGTGTTCAAAGTGGGGTACTGCAACTTTAGGACCACTATTATTCCTAATTTGCATGAATGATATTGACATCAATACAGTACATACAGTAAACTAGTCAAATTTGCAGATGACACCAAGGTGGGTGGCGTAGCAGATACTAAACTAGCAGCACAGAGGCTACAATGGGATCTTGATTTAATTAGCAACTGGGCTGATACCTGGCAGATGAAATTTAACATAGGTAAATGTAAGGTAATCCATACAGAAAGCAGAAATATAAAGTACAGATATTTTATGGGTTTCACTGAAATAAACGTAGCTGATTTTGAGAAAGACCTTGGTGTGTATGCTGATGCTTCCATGTCCCGCTCTCACTAGTGTGGGGAAGTAATTAAAAAGGCCAAGAGGATAATGGGTTTCATCTCTAGGTGTGTAGAGTTTAAGTTAAAGAAGGTGACGCTACGATTATATAATTCCTTGGTAAGACCCTACCTAGAATATTGTGTGCAGGTTTGGTCACCATACCTTAAAAAGGACATTGCTGCCTTGGTAAAGGTTCAACATAGGGCTACAAGAATGATTCCTGGTCTTAGAGGAATGTCTTATGAGGAGAGGTTAGCTGAGCTGAATCTGTTCAGCCTCGCACAAAGGAGATTAAGGGGGGACATGATCTAGTTATATAAGATTCTAACAGGTCTGGATGCTGTTAGTTTGAATACTAGAACTCGTGGCCATAGGTGGAAATTAGCAGGAAAATATTTTAAACTGAATTTGAGAAGACACTTCTTTACACAGCGTGTAGTTAGAGTATGGAATAGTCTTCCTGTTAGTGTAGCACAAGCTAAATCCCTGGGTTCCTTTTAAATCACAGCTAGATAAGATTTTAACGACTCTGAGCTATTAGTTAAGTTCTCCCCAAATGATCTTGATGGGCCAAATGGCATCCACTCGTTTGTAAATTTCTTATGTTCTTATCCAGGTCAGGACCCTAGAGCAGTGAAAGGAAGAGTAGCCCCCTCATCTCCTCCAATGGCGTTGGATACCCCTTGCTTTAAATGCTGTATGCCTGTGGGTGGCGTTTTAACACACCTCCTAATCTGCACAGTTGAATAATAATAATCAATCTTTTATTGTCCCTGTGGGGAAACTCTTTTTACGCCTTCCTCAACTTGCTCTTTGTAGAGCAAGCTGTCCACAAAGGGCAGCCACCTGTTGGGGCGCCTAGGGAGTTGGGGGTTAAGGTCCTTGCTCAAGGACCTTGTGATTACAGGCACACAGGCCCACTGAGTCACACACTGCCCCCCAAGCTACCTCATCATACTTTATTTCAAGAATCCTCAGTTTCAACCATGTCTTTTTTTCCCTCACAGAAACTAAAAGTAACCAGGGTGTGTTCCAAAATACAATGGGAAGGCCCACCAGTGTACCCTCACCAAACACTGCAAGTGAGGGATTTGGCCACAGTCTGGGGGTTTCAACAGACCTGTTTACTTTAGATAAGCCATATTTAACAAGGAGACCTCCCTGAATGACATCTGACAGACACACATTGATGGATGTACTTGTGTTGAATATTCCAAATGTTTAAGCCCAGAAATAAAACAGATGCCTGACTTGAGGTAAAGCAGTGGCTTTGCAGCTAGCAAATCTGTGCCATCAGACTGAGCTGGGGGCTGTAGGACACCCTGCAGAGCTCCAGCTCGGCCTGCAAGGTCCTGTGATCTGCTGGCCCAGCTGTAAATGCTGAGCAGCAAATGAAGGAAGACGAGCGCCTAGGTTAGCCTGAGCACACATTCAGCCAACCTCATCTCCAAATCTCATTCTCACACCTAAAAGTCAGTGTGATTATCCTTTTCTGACATATGTCTATTTCAACATATAGCCTGTCTATTGGAACAGAACCCAGTCCTAAGTCAGGGACAGTCTGCATTTTAAAGTTTGGGTTTTCAATTTTATGTACTTACCACAATGCACCACCAGGGGGGTTCATTTCTCTACATTCCAGTAATTTTAGCTAATCAATGTGCAGTTTTGAGTACTGTTGCCTCACAACTCTGGAACCAGGGCTGGAGTCTCTACCTTGGCTGTCCACAAGTTTGCATGTTTTCAGCTGATGTGGTTCTCCTCAGTTACATTTCATGGATTTCTTCTGGGTACTCTAGTTTTTCCCCACAGTCCTAAAACATGCTGAGGTTAATAGGAGTTACCAAATACCAATGGTGTGTGTGTGTCCTGTGATGGGTTTGTCCCCTTATTAACCGCCTTGTCTGCATAGTATCCAGAATTGATATATGCTGCCATTGAATGAAAATCTTTTAACATTACTGGAAGCAGATATTTATCGTCTGCTTTTATGTATAATAATGTAGGGACATATCAAACACTGTGGTAAGCACATATTTATGGTTTGTTTTGTAAAAAAAATGCACTATCACCTTGCACACTATGGGAAGCACATATGGATGATTTGATTTTATCTTATATAACTACAGGATGTATGTTCTGTAGGCCTATGCATAGTGCTCATCATCTATAATCTACTGTCCTTGAATACACTACAGGAAGCACATTATGGTGCAATTTTACCTGTAAGACTGCAGCATTTTATATTAAAGCATGTGCTGGTAGGACATTCTCTCAAGACAGGACTAAATAACAGATATGGCTGTAAATTTATGATACTGGTAGCTACATAGTTGAGGTAAGACAAAATTTCAGATCACAGGACCCCCATGGCCCTACATGGGGCAAACTGATGCATGGACAGGTACTGTAGTCAGCAGCTACTTTCCTCTTCTGACCTAGTATAGTTACAAGGAAAAACAACAGAATAGAACAAACACAAAATACTTAGCAATGCCTATGAAATGAAGATTTCTTGTTTATTGGTTTTCAACTGGGATTTGTAATTTAATTATGGCAAAAAGAATGATAAATTGTAAATGTATTTTAGAATAACCTAGGAGAACAAACCACTGAAAGATATGTAACCTATTACAAAAGGAAGTATGTACAAAAAAATCACAATATGTACTAAATAAATTCACTCTGCTGCACAAGGTTTTTTGCTGTTTTGTTCAAAATCGCAACCATCCATTAACTGCATGTAATTGTAACGTGTACAATAGCAGCAGGAACTTTAAATGAAGTCGTAGAGCTTGTCACAGCAAATGCACTCCATACAGCTACTAATAACCACCTACTAGTAACGTCTTCCTGCTACTAATTAAATCTGTCCATCAAAGGCCCCCTATATTTACTTCGTTTAAAGACTCTCCTTAGCTTCAGGTTTAAATGCAGAAGAATGAACATCACACACATGCTGCTAATTCCCCACAACAGCTTCAAATCCAGTTTCAAAAGTGCTACGTCAAAATGAGGACATGCTGCAAAGACTGATAAGCCATGTAGGACTATGGGGGATGGGAGTAGATTTACTCATTACTAAATAGGTTACTCATTTAAGGAGGGGTCACAGGGTCAATAAGTACTAATATTTATTGATTATTAAATGTTCCCATACTAAACACTAGATATTGGTCAACATGATTAATAAAGTCTGTTAGTGTGAAAGCCCATGTGTGTGTATGCAAGGGTTGGCATCTGAAAGGAGGGTATTGCTGTCTTTCTAGCATGTTCTTAAAAGGGATGGTGGCCTTGGGCCCACCAACAAAGACCAATCATTCTTTATCATGCCAAATGAATCCTTGTGGGAGCCCATCTCCTCCTTTTACAGTGCATTGCCAGAATAACATGTTTTCACAAAATACAGCTCAAAAACCGGAAGAGCCATACTGTTTACAAAGTGCAGTTTCATACTCTGCTCCCCGCCAGGCTTGTTGCTGTGCTGTTGCAAAGGCAGCCATGTGTATTACGTGTCAAGAGAGCATCTGAAATGATGGCCGAGGCTTTCGGATAGCAGCTTCTGTTAGGAAGAATCCCTTTGGATCACAGGACACAAAGGCCCACAGTGCCAAGCTGCTGAGGATGATGGGAAATGCCAGGGCTAAGAATGTGGACTAGCTGAATAACATGACACTGCAGGAGAGTCACAGCTCCTCAGAACTCCTTATCCCAGCCCGACAACTCCTCTGCCGGCTCCTCCAGGTCTGGCGGGAAGATGTCGAAGCGGCTGTGGTCCAGAGGCCCACTCAGCTGCAGTGGGATGAACAGAAAGCAGATATGACAACCAAATGCTCCCTCAGTCACACATTCTACACACACATATTTACAGAAGATGCCA
Source organism: Mormyrus hasselquistii (assembly GCA_026779605.1). NCBI lineage: Eukaryota > Metazoa > Chordata > Actinopteri > Osteoglossiformes > Mormyridae > Mormyrus > Mormyrus hasselquistii. Next base: position 18,006,111 of record JAODKE010000068.1, read on the forward strand.
TCAAGTGTTACATCTAGGTAGCTGTGAAGCACCCGACTGACAGATGTAATGGCATATGTTTCTCATGTTTGTCTGTGCTGACCCCCCCCACCTCTCTCTTCAGTGGTGATGGCAGTCTATGGGTCCTCAGCCCCTCCCAGTTAAAACCTTGGAACCACCTGCAGGAAGGCATATATTTGAAACTCCTGGGCTCCTTCAGACAGCCCATTCCAGCAAGATCAACAAGACAATCATCATAAGAAATAATGAAAGCAGAGATAGAGGAGGAAAGTAAGGACTGCTAAAGCACATCAAGATGTCTATTAAAAGAGGAGTAACAATCAGCACTAGCAGATAGCATCACTGAAGTGGCCATATGACATCACTGAGGAGAGCCTCAACACCTGATCATTAACATGGCTGCTCATTTGAAAGTTTATCTAAAAACTGTCCGCTCAAAAAACACAAAGACTATAGCTAGAAAACATTTTATAATATGAGTGATAGGGAACTCCTGTTGAATCTTGATATTTAGTAAAGTACAAAGAGTACTGAGTAAGCTGAGATTGGACACCAACTTCTGCTTTTTGATGTCCAGGATGCCGTTCTTCTTGTTGCCCAGGCGCTCCGCAGGGTGCAGCCTGAGAGTGTGAGACAGACAAAAGGTGGCCATTTATAGTTATTCAGTCTCCTGTTTTCCAAATGAAGCCTTGCCAACTGAACTGTGACATGGTGGAGGAGGGGGGCTCAGAATTCACACTAGGGGCTGACATGATGCATAGCTCAGATTCAGGATGAAGGAGAATGGTGATACGAGGATGATGATGTAGCAGGCGTGATGAAGAACCCATATTACAAAAACAAAGCTCAACTAATTGTGGACCTTATTTGCCAAAAGAGACATACTGCAGATGTTTTCATATTTTAATAATGCAGATCTGGGACATTTATGGAAACACATTTCATTTAGTGAAGTTAAGTGATGCGAAGACGGGATTGGTGCAGCAGGGGAAGAAGCAAACAGGGCCACACACCTGCAGAGGCTCCGAATGAGGTCACTGGGTCGCTTGCTGATCCGTTTGGGAAAGTCCACTTTGTCAATGCCATGGAGCACCATGGTATAGATCTTAATGGGGTCAGAGCCTGTGAATGGAGGACTACAGGGGTGTTAGTGTGTCTGACGGTTTATACTCCAATAACATTTGATTCACAAGATAAGCAAGAAAAATATATAATGCAGCAGCATGCAGAAAACCCAGGAAACGCGAGACCGGATACACTACCGGGATTTGACCTCATTGGCAGGGGGCTGCAATAAACAACAGATTTATCACGGACAGCAAGCAGTGAAATCCTCCCTTGACACGGAGTGTGGTTAAATCCTGTGGTGCTGCCTGATATTTGACCCAGAAGGACATATGGTCCATCAGGCCTAGGTAAAAATGCAACACTGCAGTATAACTGGGGTGATGGGGTCCTGAGGTAGTTACGGTAACCTTGCATCATAATCTCCCAGCATGCAATGCAGAGGATGCTCAGCTCAGAACAGAAGCACACAGGCAGGATGACAGCGCTGTCCTCGGCTAAAAACAGAAGGCCTGAAAAGGAAGTGACCAGCTGAGCAAGACTCCCTCCTCACACATGCCTAAGATGCAGGGAAGCTGTAGCTGAGAAACTCTCATCATGAATATGATATGTTTGTATAAATTAGTTGTATTACCGTGATTTGATAGCCTTTTTGCAAATAATACAGCTTGCCGTTGATTGATCTTTGGCTTGAAAATAAAGCCACACAGCACTACTCTTTCTCTCTGCCATCATTTCTTACGCTCCGTATAATGTGTATGCGCGCGCGCAAATGAGCCTGTTTACTTGCCTTGCGCCGCTGAGTCACGCGACCGTACAACATCAACACACAAGAGGCAGGAGGAAGAGCAAAGCCTGCTCGCACTGTGACAGCTGGGAGCGGCAAATGAAAGCAGGAGCGCTTCCACAGACAGCCACCTTGCATTCAGGAGAGAAGTTGAAACTAAAGTATTGATCTCATTAAACTGGTATTGATCAATATCAATACCAACATTATTATCGATATTATCGATACTTGGATCGATCCACCCTCCACTAATAAACAGCGCGAGTGTTACCGATAGCTGCAAGTGTCGCGTGAGCGGCATTTCTATCCACGTACCTTCGCAACGAACACCCGCGTGGTAATATTATCTAACGTAAGTATCACAAACTCGGAAAACGACAGTTGCTCCTGAGCTTTGCTCGGTCGCCTGTCGGGGGTGGGAGGACTTTTTTCCACTATTTTTTTCCTGCTCTAGCAGTAGCCTGCTTTGAGAGGGGTTTTGTGGTTTTTCGGCTTCCCAAGAGCGACTTCGCTTCGCTTTATTTTAGTTAAACGTGGTTCATCAGGACTTAGCCTCGGTTAAGTAATTGTTAATTTGGTTATTTTAAGAGTTTAATTTAATCTCTTACAGTGTCGGATAATTGTAAAAGTTCCGTTTTAACGCAAGTGTTAAGTCAGTGTTTTACTGTTCCATTTTATTGTTTTAGCAATATATTAATTAGATTAACATATACGTTAATTGGGTGATCGTATGTCATAGTCGTAGAAAAGGGCGTACGCAGTTTACAGATGCGACATCACCTGAAGTGACGGTGTCTAACCGCTTTCAAGTGCTTCCAGCTTTATAGCCAGAAGAGACTGGAGAGGCAGGTGGGCCCTTGGGCACCAAGGAGCTGCCTACCCCCAGAAGAAGGGAGCTTGTGGTAGTAGGGGATTCAGTTATCAGAATTTAGTTAGAATTTAGTGATTGTCATTGTTGACACACCACAGCACACAATGCACAACAACGAAATGTGTTCTCTGCATTTAACCCATGTGTGCCAATATAAATAGCAGGGGGCAGCTAATTCACCGCCCGGGGAGCAGTGCTTGGCGGTGATCCCTTGCTCAGGGTACCTCAGTGGTACCTTGCTGCAATCTTTCAATTACAAGTGCGCTTCCCTAAGTGTTAAGCCACTATTGACCCCCGGTGTAGATAGTTATGTGTGGATCCGTGATACAGGGTCCCGTACGGTGTCTTGCCTGCCTGGTGCCCAGGTAGAGGACTGTCCAAATCATGTGGACAGGCTTTTGACCCCAGCTGGGATGGATCCAGTGGTCATGGTGTAAGTTGGCACCAACGACACAGGAAAAGGCAGGAGGGCTGTTCTGCAGGAAAAATTTATAGAAGTCACGTATAATCTTAGAAGCAGAACATTCTCTGGAATACTTCCCGTGCCACGTGCAAGCCAGGCTAAGTTAGCTGAGATAAGGGGATTAAATTCGTGGCTAAAAGGGTGGTGTAGAAAAGAGGGGTTTAGGTTTATGGGGCACTGGATGACCTTCTGGAACAGGTGGGACCTGTTCAAGCTGGATGGTTTGTATCTGAACCAGTGGGGAACCGGTGTTTTGGAGAGGCGTATGTGTAGAGTAGTTGAGGAATGTTTAAACTTCGGACTGGGGGGGGGCAGAGAGGTTAGTTAAGAATATATGTGGGGAGAGATGGAAAACCCCAATTAATACTGAAAGTGGACACTGTAAAAAGCCTATCCTTTGCATTCTGTATTTAAACACTAGGAGTATTAGAAACAAAATTCACGATTTAGAGGCCTTAATTTCATCAGACACGACATTATAGGAATAACAGAAACATGAGTGACAATGATGGAGAAGAATATACTGTAATATGGATGGTTCCATGTTGTTTCGTAGAGACCGGATAGGCAAGAAAGGAGGTGGTGTTGCAGTATACATAAAAAAGGGAGCTCACTGATAAAAATAATAGTACAGAAGCTGTATCACGCCCAGCTCCGTGCCATCCTCCCGTGTGCCACGCCCACCTCGTTACCTCATGTTCCTGCCCCGATTGTGATCACCTGCGTCCTGTTAATCCCTGCCTAGCTTGTGTATTTAGGCCGCGTCTTTCCCCAGGATGTCAGATCTGTCATTGATGTCGTTATGTGCCGTACCCGGTCCTGTCTTGTGTACCTACCTGTGCTTATTAAAAGCCTTGTTTTTGGACTCCACGACTCCGTTCGCCTGCTTTCCCGTTCACCTGCCGCACGGATCGTGACAGTATGGATAAAACTAGATGCCAAAAAGTCAAATGGTCTAATTTTCATTGTTTGTTAATAAGCACCTAATGTAGCTGCAGAGTAAAGCAGAATGTTATATGACGATATCAGGATTATGAGTAATAAAAATAATGTGGTTATGGGTAATTTTAATTTACCTGGGATACAGTAGGACATAGCCTCTGGCTCTTCTGTACTGTAAATGAACTTGAGATGGTGGAATTAGTACAGTACAGGATTGTTTTTTTTTTTGTTTTTTTTTAACTCAGTTTAATACCCCTACCCGGGGAGAAGTAGAGGTTTTAGAACCACTAGACGGTAGTGATCATAACATGGTTAAATTTTGAGGTTAATTTTATTGTCCGAAGAGCAAAGTCTACAATAGAAAAGTCTAAAGTATGCAATGTTAGGAAGGCTAACTTTAATGGTATGAGACTGAAACTAGAAATTGTAAACTGGATGGAGTTAAATAGCAAAACGGTTGAAGAGGCATGTGATTTTTTTAAAAGCACATTGTTGCAAGTGCAAAAGGACTTCATACGTGTTTCCAGCAAAACTAAATCTAGGCAACTGCAACCCAGGTGGTTTACTAAGGAAATTAAGAATAAAGGAAGGAGGAAAAGGGCTCTGTTCCACAAATGGAAAATAATTAATGATTTCAAAATAAAGCAGGAGTATCTAAGTCTACAGGTTGAATTAAAAAAATAACAGACTCGGCAAGAGGAATGTAGAAAGGAAGATTGCATTGGAGGCTACGGATGACATTAAAAGCTTCCAATATTTTAACTAAAAGCTGAAATCACTGATTTGCAGGATAGTAAAGGCCTTATAATTGAAAATGAAATTGATAAAGTAAATGAGTTTAATGATTATTTTACATGGGTGTTCACAGTAGAGAACACGAAACTTACCACCATTTAGTATGAATACAGCGTCATCTATGACCAATATATGTATAACTGAGGTTGATGTGGTACAAAGCCTACCTAAGCTCAAAATAAATAAATAGCAGGGCCTTGATGGCATCTTAGCTATAGTTTTAAAAGAAATGAGGAATAATATTAGCCAACCTTTTAACTTTCCTATTCCAGAAATTATCTGTTGGTGTGGTACTTTCTGATTAGAAACACGCTAATATAACGCCCATATTCAAAAAGGGGGATAGAAGTAATCCAGCAAACTATAGGCCAATCAGTTTAACTAGCATTACTGGAAAAGTAATGGAAACTACGGTATAATCCAAATGAAAATGGTGGATTACCTCAATTCAAATTACATTCTGAAGGATAGACAACATGGATTTAGGAGAGGTAGATCCTGTTTAACTAGTTTATTTGAGTTCTTGGAGGAAGTTAAAAGACAAATTGATCACAAAAAGGCCTACGATGTGATCTACTTTGATTTCCAGAAGGCATTTGATGTTGTCCCCCACAAACGGCTCTTGCTTAAGCTCAAAGCTGCAGGGATTTTAGGAACTGTAGCGGCTTGGATCAAAGACTGGTTAACAGACAAGAAGCAGCGAGTACTTATTAGAGGCACAATGTCACAGTGGGCCTGCGTTCATAGTTGGGTACCACAGGGTTCAATTTTAGGACCACTATTGTTCCTAATTAACAGTTTTAATGATATTGACACCAATACTGTATAAAACGGGTCAAATTTGCAAACGACACCAGGGTGGGTGATGTAGCAGATACTAAACTAGCAGTACAGAGGCTACAACAGGATCTTGATTTAATTAGCGACTGGGCTGATACCTGGCAGATGAAACTTAACATAGGTAAATGTAAGGTAATCCATACAGGAAGCAGAAATATATAGTACAGATATTTTATGGGTTTCACTGAAATAAAGGTAGCTGATTATGAGAAAGACCTTGGTGTGTATGCTGATGCTTCCATGTCCCGCTCTCACTAGTGTGGGGAAGTAATTAAAAAAGCCAAGAGGATAATGGGATAATGGAATCTCTAGGTGTGTGGAGTTTAAGTCAAGGGAGGTGACGCTACGATTATATAATTCCTTGGTAAGACCCTACCTAGAATATTGTGTGCAAGTTTGGTCACCATACCTTAAAAACGATATTGCTGCCTTGGTAAAGGTTCAACATAGGGCTACAAGAATGATTCCTGGTCTTAGACGAATGTCTTATGAAGAGACATTTTAACAGCTCTGAGCTATTAGTTGAGTTCTCCCCAAACAAGCTTGATGGGCCAAATGGCCTCATCTTGTTTATAAATTTCTTATGATGATAACACCACACACATGCACCAGTTTAATACCCCAGTGTCACCATTCTCGGCCCTCCTACACAGATCACTCTTACCTGCCAGTGAGCAGCTCAAAGATCAGGATGCCTAAGGACCAGCAGTCTGCCCCAAAGTCATGCCCCTTGTTCAGGATCACCTCTGGAGCTACATATTCTGGTGTTCCGCAAAAGGTCCAAGTTTTCTTGCCTGGTCCAATCTTCTTGGCAAAGCCAAAGTCAGTCTGGAAGTAAAACACACAACATCACAAAGACCTCTCCACCTCCCTCCCCATCCCCCGGCATATTGCCTCTGGACCAGCAGTACCATTTTCACATAGCCCTCATGGTCCAACAGCAGGTTCTCTGGCTTAAGGTCCCGGTAGACAATCCCTTGTCCATGGAGGTAGTCAAATGCCTCCAGAACACAGCCAATGCAGAAGCGGGCTGTGGACTCCTCAAAGAAACCCCTTGAACATAGTTCAAGCACAACTTTGTTTTACTCACATTACTGAGAATATAATTTCTGAGAATATAATTTCAGTATCTGTGATTGGCCCATCTCTGCAGTTACTGGCCATCCTACAATAAATCCCCCCCGCCCTCGGGAGATCACATACTCACACATCTCTTAAGATACTCCACAACTCCCCCCCAAGGCAGACCTCCAGCAACATGTACACATACTTGGCATCCCGAAATGTCCGAAACAGCCTGCAACAGAGACCATCATTGTATGGGCTTCCCTGCCAAACATGCCACGGAAGACTGGGGCCATTATACATGACATTGAAAGGGTCCAAAAACATTGTCTATGACCCATTTTAAAGCCATATGCATATGAAAAATCAGATCAAAGCGCTTTATGAATCTCAAATAAAGATCCCTGTCCACTGTGGGATGAGTTTCTTTCATAAAACTTCTTCATTGCTTCACAAGCAGCTGTGAGGAGCTGGCTCTGATGCAGCAGGTGCCTTGTGCAGCATTTGTTTGCTTTGGTCTGTCTGCAGCAGCTGCTGCCTCCTGCTGCACCCTGGGTAGATCAAGATGATAAAAGGCTGGGGCATATTTGTGCAGCGCATCCCCAGGCTACTCATTTGTGTCCGATCTGTATTCGCCTTGTGTACACAACTTTTGGCTTTGGAAAGTCACAGAGCAGCCAAATCAACTTTGCAGATAAATAGAGGGACCGTAAAGGTCTTAATTGTTCCAGGGCTGCCTGAATGATTGAATGATTACAGCAGACTTAGTGAGCGAGAGCAGCCTCTTCAGAGTTAAGGTCCTTCCTCAAGCCCTCTTAGGGCATTTTTCCACTGCACCAGGTACCGTACTTTTGGTACTTCGCTTTTTCTTACTTTCAATTCTGTGCTAACATAATAGCACAGGGGGTTAAAGTTTCTCTGAATTATTTTACTCTGTCATAGGAAAAAAAAAACTTAGCAAGCTTCACCATTTTAATTATTATTCTTTTATAGATTCTTATATGACAGGGCCCAGACAAGTTTGTAAATAATTTTTAAAAAAACCCAGGATATTTTTTTGAAATCAGTAGGAATATGTACGCACCATGTCTCTCCTCACTTTACGAACCCGGTAAATGAATGCGGTGCCTCATTACGAGCAGGGAAATGTGGTCATCTGTAATCTTCCCATCCACGCTCCCATTGTGTGGCTCCGGGTAAATGAATGTAATATTCAGGCTGCTTGATAAGTATCAGTTTGCATTGCAAACACAGACAAGCACCTCAGACTGCAAACCAGACTTCAACTGAGCAGCTCTTCATTAACACAATAAATTTCATTAATTTTAGTGAGTTTAGAGAGTAATCCTGCATAACAATTAACTAGCCAACGTGATGCAGTTTTCCTTTTCATAAGAACATAAGAACTATACAAACGAGAGGAGGCCATTTGGCCCATCAAGCTCGCTTGGGGAGAACTTAACTAATAGCTCAGAGTTGTTAAAATCTTACGACACCTGCCAGGAGATGGGAGATTCTCTTTGTACCAGACTGATATGAGAAATGATATTACACAGAAATTACGTGTTGACACTGCAGTTTCACCATGCCTTCCTTGACTACAATGGTGACATTAGGGCTACACACTCAAAAATATCTATCAACTGTATATAATGAAAAGTTTCCATTCGGGACTTGATCGTAAGCTTTCAGTAACACACCTGTTGTACTTTTCACAGAAACCTCAGGCCATTTTTCACTATCAGACCTGTGAAGTTTTTAACGCATGAGAGAGACCAATGTTTTTAACAATTAACCTTATAAAACAGATAAGGCACAGAGGGGGTCCATTAAGACCCCTCAGTCATGCTAATTACTTAAAATGGACTTAAAATGTGATGATGGCTCTGTCACAAACAGAGCTGCACAAATCACTGTGGCTCTTGGCACCAGGCCTAACCTGACTATGAACGACGAGTCAGCCTGCTGGAGAATACTCTTCTCTGAGTAGATGTGTTCCTGCTGCCTGGTGTCCACGATGTGTTTCTTCTTGATGCACTTTAAGGCAAATGTGGTCTCCTCCTCCTTCAGCTTCACCTGCAGACACAAACGCAGCATGAAGCAGGCAGCCAATGAGGGGAGGGGACATCTCAGTTAAGCAAGGGTATGTCAGAAGAGCATTGAAATCACCAGCTCCACCCGTCCAAAGCCCCCCACACCCAGGGTGGCCACCACCTCCAGGTGCTGGAACGGGTGGGTCGCAGACAGACAGGCCACCTTCTCTCTCAGCCTTTGCAGCTCCGTGTTCTCTGGGGTGTCTGCTGAAGGCAGCCCAGGACTTTAGGAGGGGGATAGAAAGCAAGCTTATTCACTGCTCTCAGTATTCTGCATGGCTGCCTATCTGAGACATGCATTTGTCATTTCCTGACCAGACTAGTGCCACTTCAATAGCATGGCTGCCAGTTTGTGCAGATGATTCAAAATATGTCTGATATTAAAGCAGTCAAAACGCTGTCATGTTATACTGTACCACTTTTCTTACGACATGTGCCCACAGTTCAAGTCCTTGATTTTGGCTTTCAGAGATGTAAATAATACAGCATCTACCTTCATAGAGTCACTCATCAAGACTTATCCTCCATTCTGTCCTTTTTGACCCGCAAGCCAACACCGCTGGGTTCTACCATGGAAGAGCACCTAAACTAACTCATCTGACCACTAACCTGATATGTCGTATTCAGCCATCCATTGTTAATGCTTCATGGCTCATCTTTTAGGATCTCCCAATGTTTTGCATGCTTAGCTCTTGGTTCTAATGCTAACATGTTGCTGGTGACTCACTGGAAGCTCAGCCTGGGAGCTCTTGTGATGTAATTGCATCATTGGGTGTCACTTTTGACAAAGGTCTCTAAATAAATGCAAAGGAGTCAGGTCAGCAGGCTTGAGAGCGACACTCACATGCTCCTCCTCTTCTTGTCACTGAGTGACAGCTCCTCCACGTATGCCTGCAGGGATGCCTGGAGCTCCTCATAGGTCCCAACCACCTGGTTAAAGTTGCTATAAGATAGTCAGAAACAGGGAGGTGAGTTAGTCATCTTCTTCTTGTCTTTGGCGTTTGAAAGTCTCAGCAGGAATGTTATGTGCACATCGCACTACATTTTTCTGTCTTATTCTTTAGCGCCTACTCACTTATACTAGCCTGTGCAGAAGTGCGACCAGATTTTCCAATGTTGAATGTTATAATTGTAACTACAAACTATGAAATCTGCTTTTATAACAGTGTTTTGTTATGCTGCAGGGCCTGTAGCATTTCTTGAAAATCTGAATGGACTCACGCTCGGTCCACCACTAGGCATTGTGTGTCGTTCTCCTTCGAGATGATGTTGGCAGAGCGCACATCTTCACTGGAACGACAGAGCAATGGTCAGCAGGGGAACTCAGAGTAGGGGGTGAAACAGAAACCAGGAGGCCCCCTACCTCACAAGAGCCTTTTCACCAAAGTAGTCTCCCACACCCAGAGTCTTTATCTCCTGGGGTTCAGAACATCCCTCCACCGTCTGTGTCACTGACACCTGCCAGGAGATGGGAGCCAGGCATACAGCCATTACATGCATCCACTATGCTCTCTGACGTAGTGCATGCATTTCACTATGACTGCACAAGCATTTCACATTCTCACTGACCTCTCCTTTAGCTATGATGAAGAAGGTGTCGCCCTCTTCTCCTTCACGGATGATGTAATCTCCTTTATCGAAGTAGTCCTGCCAAGGACACAGCACTGCAATAACGCCACTAACCTTTGCAGGGGATCGAGTGTCACATTAAAGAACCCCACGTGCATGCAAATACATGCACAGGCGCACATCTGAACACTGTGACAAAATATATACTGGCAAAGGGATTCCGTATCAAAATGTGTAATATCTATGTATACACATACATTCAAAGGACGGGCGTCAAACCCTACTTTATAATCACACACTTACCACTTCGAAGCAGTCAACAATTTTAGCAAGCTTTTCCTCTGGCAGTTCCTTCAATAAAGAGACACTGGAGGAAGGGAAGAGCTACAATATAGCACAAGCCATACAAAAGAACAAGTCTACTGTATGAGAGCAGATTGTTTTCTGGTATCTGAGTTAGATAAATTCATCCAACTTGCATTCTTACATCTTGTTAAATCAGTGCAGCAAAAACAAGTTTTCTGATTACAAACTACAGATATGAAGAACCAAAGAATTCAGTTTTGCTGTATATCTATAAATTCATGTTGATTTACACAGTCTAAATATGGTCCTCTTCTTTAGGTGAAGTAGACTGCTGACCTGCGTAAGAAGCTGAAGTATTTTTCGTTCCGGGCCTGGGTGGTTGTCATCATGATGTTCTGGAACATCTGTCGATCCAGAGCCCATATTCGGGCCAGAGAAACTGCTGTTTGAACAGAGGAGGGTAGCTAGGGAAAGGCTGTACTCTGAAAGGCTAATTTCACTCACATTGGTGAAACCTCAAGTCTCTGGTCTGGCAAAAACGTACAGGAGAAAAACACAACTTTCTTCAGTTCAAAACCTTACATACATTCAGCCAAACCCTGACAGGAGAAATGTGTTATGTAACTAAGCAGCTTTGCGTTAAAAGTGATAATTTTAGAAATTAATGCAGAATACTTTTCACAGCTTTTCTTAGATTAAAAACAGCGGCAGAGTATTTCTCCATTGCCCTGTGATATTCACAACCAGCTCAGTTTGGGTCATATAATGGGTACAGTGAGCTCTCAGTGCCCCACCAGGCATTAACATGGTCTCTTAGCTATTTGCTGGCTACACTCTAATCTTAAATGAAATAAGAGCACTAGGCGTGTTTATAGAATCTTATCAGTGCTGATGTTCTGGCAGTTGGGTTGCCCTGTCACTGTGCTGTGAATGAAAGCTGGTCAGTAGGGGAGATACTCTGGGTGCATCTACCCAGCTGCCCATCTGATGCTGCAGGGACACAACTCCTCACCTTTTACGGTGGCCGTCCTCTTGCAGTTGTACAGGATGGCCAGCTCACCAAATGCCGTACCAGGCCCCATCTGGCCCAGCAGCTTCTCATTCTGGTTCACCTCCAACAGTCCTTCTAAGGGAGGAATGATCAAGCTATCAGCCTCAATCTGATGACCATGGATGCAGATACTGAGTATTTTACAGGCATTGTGGCAACTACTGAGCCAGTCCATGATACCGAAGAGCGCCAAATTTAAAGGTCTCCCTAATTAATGTGGAACAATATTGAGAAATGAAAATGGTGACCATGCCAAAGTCACTCCTCCAGCTGATGCTAGTGGGCCGTGAAGCTGACCTGCCAGTACGTAGAGGTAGTTTCCAGGCTCGCCCTCCTTGATGACCAGCTGGCCCTGGGTGTAGATTTGCTCATACATGCACTCCACCACTTCACGCATGTGTTGTGGCTCTAACCTCTTCAAGAAGTCATTGTTCATCAAGGCGCTGTTGATCAGCCTCTTGGTGCTGCGAGCAGAGGAAGGAGAGAGAAGACACAACTGAGCCAAGACATCCAGAAGAACAAGTACAGGCCTGAAATACCATTCCCAACACTCAGTACGTGTACATGCACAACTATGTTGAACTACAGTTATAGCCTGAATACGGCATTTAATCAGACTCCTGTCCTTATCCTAGTGTACATGCATGGGAAGGTAATCGATTTATTGACCAAAGTATGTCAGACTCAGCTACTGTAGGTGGCGATATGGCTTCGTCCAGCTTGTTAGTACTGGGCTTTTTTCGGTTGACCTATTACATCACAGATGTAAAAAAAACACAATAAAATTAATAATAATGGGTGCATGGACAAATGAAGTTACACAAGCTTTAATTGTGATCTGGTCAAAAGAACAAACAAGAAGATCATTATAGCATTACAAGAAATAAAGTATTCTGTATAATTTACTATGACGGCACGGTATTGGAAGTTTTTCAGATATTGCAATGTGATTTTGTTGTACTAAATACTGGGGTATTTATGAAACAAAAAAAGTTCAACATGAATTTCTCACAAACCAGTCTAGGAGTGATTTAAACAGCAAGGATGAAAATGATTGTAATTGTCTCAGAGAAAGCTTGTAGCGATCATGCACAATCAGCTTCAAACTGATTTTTAAAGATATATAAATAGTCTTGAAAATAAATCATGATTAAAATTGCTGAGCGATGAGTGCTGTACATTTCGTATATGTTGCATGTTGTACTTTTTTTTTTTTAACAAACAAGATGTATGCTATTCCTTGTGGCTATGGTGTTATCTGAAGGCAGACATTCAAATGAACAACATTTAAAACCACAGTTAAACACAACGACGTCATGTATATGGACGTACTCTCCTTTTCCAGGTTTGCCAACTTTGGTCAGCTTCCTGGAGTGAGATTTTCAACTTAAGATATGTCTGCACACACACACATGCATACACATTTACATGTATATGACAGTTATTAACTTGTAAATAGTGTCTTGAGTTTGCAAACTACCCCAATGCTTCTGGTGTAGATAATTTTAGGTTTATAATGGAATATATGTTTGCTGTAACATTGCTTGTGTGAATGAGAGAATCTTAAAGCGTGAGCGTCACACCAGATGCTTTCCATCTGCATGTCTCTGACTTTTGGTGTCTAGCGACTCAGTATTACTCAGGATTAAGAGCCACTTGCGTTCATAATAATTAATTTCATAATAATATTTTTTCTCCTTACAGTCCTCTGCCACAAAACATTATAAAAGCTGCCCAGAAACCCACAACCAGCAACCTCCTAATATTTACTGTACCTGCAACTGTATTTTCAAAACAGCCCATTTGGGCAGGAAAATTGTGGACCTGGCAACTCTGCCTGGGCCACATTGAAAGACCGCCTTCACAGCTGACGTCCTTGTGTGGGCAAATCACATATGTGATTTATTAAAAATATTTTGAAATTTGCACAGATCACTTTCAGAAATTCAGTTTAGTATGATTTCAATTGGATTAACATGTTTACATTTACTAAGTGGGTCTAGCACAATAATTCCATTTTCTTATGCCTTGCCTACATGTACACAGGTATTTTTTAAAACATACCTTTTTCTATACGTCTTGGGCTTTTGTCCACACGTAAACAGCGACTTAAGTCACTCAAAAGGAGCTTTTGCAAAACTACACCCAGGGTGAAGATTTCAAGGAACTCTGTTTTCAGCGTTTTCAGAGGTTTTAGCTCGAAACTTCACATTGTGCGCCGTTGTCCACTTTGTTTAATGTCAAAGCATGTGCTGTTTGCTGTATACATTAGGTGAGTTTGAGCAATGGCGGACTTAGCCGAAATAGCGCTTGTGCTAACCTTGCTGACATAACATCTTACATGTGTACAGATAAATGTTGAGTCACTCTCACGTTATATTGATCAACATAGGCGTCGGAATGTGCGCCATGGTTTTCAACTTAACAGGACTGGCAATTAGACTTCTGATTGGCTAACTTGGCAGTACGGATAGAGTTATAATGCCGCCTGTTGGTTTGACATGCTCTTGACAGCGCATTTTAGTGGTTTCATGTGGATATTCTAGAAGACAATGTTTGTGTGGACGGGGATTTTTTTTTTAATGGAGAAGGAAAAACAGTTTTAAAAAATACCCATTTACGTGTGGACAAGGCATTAGTGTGCATGTAAACGTGCTGACTAACCAACCCACTCCCACAGTCTTTCACACTACAACTGAAGTATCTAATGATCCATTATATTCAAGTTTTTGTGTGAATTTGCTTCCCAATCCCAGTCCATTCAGGCAGGGCAGCATCCCCAGAGAGGGTGATTATAACAATGCTGAAGACCAACCAAGCGATTCCAGAGTTAGACAGACCCATCTCTGGTATGATATTTTACACTTATGGTATGTTTATTTTACACTGTACTTAAAATCTGCTCAGAAATTATATTAAGACTCAAGACAATTTATTTTCCCAGATGGTAAAAATCTGAAAATGTCAAGTTCTCCCTAGTAGATCTCAACATCAACTTTCACAATACAGTCACATAAAAAATACAATTTTGTGTCCCTGGAATGCCTGACATTACAGATTAGCAGCACAAAAAGAGGGCTTTCAGCAGTGTGACAGTGAAATGCTTGTGAGTCTGGCTGTGGGCGTGACCTTCACAAAAAGAGGGGCAGGGCTGAATCAATGTGCTCACATCATCACAGAGGAGCTAAGCAGCTGCCCCTGAGATGTCCTGGTATCCAGCTGGTAGTCACGGTAATGGGCTGCATGTAGGAAGGCTTTTGATCTGCTTCATGAAGAAGATCCTTGGCTGATTAATGCCAGCATTTACAAGAATGTCTGTTCAACCACACTCCTTGTTCTGCGCATTTCAGAGGCCAATTTGTTCTAGTACTATGATCCATCCCATTCAGTCTTCGTGCGAATTCATATTTCCATACATTTGGTGTTATCTTTACCATATTTTGAGCAAATGTTATGTAATGTCTCAAATATGTTAACAACAGAACAGTATTTTTGAATGAGTTTGATTTGTTTACTGGTTTTAGAAATGACAGCAATTAAATATTGCTGTCATTTAAATCTTGATGTATAGGAAAGATTATGCTGTTGCAAATGATATTTGCCATAGGTTAAAAGTGTATATAAAAGGTGAGCTAATTATACGAATCTGAATAAATGTAGAGAATTTAAACCCTGTCTACTTCATCTCCTTGGTGAAGTATAATGACAAGTATTTGGTGTATGTAAGGCAGCGTGTTTTTCATGCTCTTTTCCTGAAATGCCGCACTTCCTATTTGCACATCTAAAAGGAGGAGGGGCTATTTGTTGACCTAAAATGGAACTTATGAATGAATTAGCCAACGAGGGCCATACACAGGCAGTGAATACCTTGTTAATTAAAGCCGTAATTATCTTGCCCATCCATATAGATGGGATACCTTTTGTCTCGCTCTTTCCCTTTCTGTGGGTGTATTATGTTAATGTGAGCTTTCATACAGCATTTCTTGGCTGCTGAAGTCTCGACAAAAGCCTGTGTTTTCCTGGGACTGAAAGAGGCTGAGCAAAAAGCAAAAAGGCTACAGACAGCGCAGGGTTTCATGACTGAGGATGCTAAGGTGAATGAAAGGCAATAATAGTGACACCTGAACAATGGGAGAACCCTGGGAGTTAGGCTAGTCCCTCACCTGGAGTTCTTGCGGACACGGGCCCTCTCCAGGGAGCAGGGCTGCACCTGGGCCTCAGCACAGTAGTGGCCTGATGTGGGCTCTGCTGACACACCCTCCTTGGCCCGCAGGCGGCGGTGCACCTCCACAGCGACGTGGTGAAAGCGCGCAGGGCCCTGGTTGATGACGCTCAGCAAACGGTGGCTGGAGTGGAGCTGTGTGGATGGGGAGCTGCCCAGTGCCTGATTGCCCAAAGCATCCTGCAGCTTGTGCACCTGGGCCAGCCGCACCTCCAGCTCCGCCTGCAGAGCCCACAGCTGCTCATCCCGTGCCCGCAGATCCCGTTCCCGGTTGCTAAGTTCCTCCTCCAGATGGACAATACGGGCCCTCAGAGGCTCCACAGCCTCCCACAAGGGGGGGGCCTTGAAGCCTGACGACAGGCAGCTCCCTTCTGGCCGTGGAGTTTTCATTGAACCGTTGCCCATGACCTGTTGGGCACTGGTCCAGGGAAAAACACGACACATCTTCTATATAATTCAATTAATTTCCACTGTCATATGCAGACATTAAATGTAATCCTGATCCCTGACTTCTTGGTAACTAATTTGTCTTTTCACATTTGGCAAGCAGACAGCCCAAATGTTGCTGCTTATGCAGCAGGCAAGATTATTCCCTCCTACCTGTGAGGTGAGCGTCTGTGAGAGGGTGAGTGTGTGATCTGTGGCTTGTTAGCCATCTCACAGTCAGTTTATTACACTCTTTAACCCGCACAGAGAACCAGCTGCATATGCTGTTCCCACAACCCCTCCAGACAGAACCGAGAGACAAAGGGGAATTCATGCAAATACACTGATAAAAATAGGGACATTATATGTGACAAAATCATATAAATTAACCATGCGTATCGAAGGAAGATGTAGAACATAACTATTAGTGGAACTGAAACTGATTTCAGTATACTTCTGTCTTAGATATTATTAAAATCTTTTTAAAATGTTCCATAATAATGATAATAATAATGATAACAATAATAATAATATACTCATGTCCATCTATTGATATCAAACAACATCATGGTAACATAAATAAACAAAACAGTCAAATACTATTCATATAATTAAAACTTTATAACGAAAACTTTAATTTAAAATTGTGGTCTGACCGAATCTATTAATCAAACTATCCCTAGACTCCAGATGAAGTGCAGTGAATACAGGCACTTACAAGTCGACGGTGCGCGTTTTGAAGCCTAGAGGAAATTCCGGAGCTCAGCCCCGATTCGTTTAGCGGGAGGATGCTGAGTGACGTGCGATGAAGGACACAGAGCTGCTCTGCGTTTCCAACCGTAAAAGTATAAACCGCTCATACAGTATGGCAGCAATACAGGCGACTGCATTACATTTGACCGAAGGACGAAAACACACGAGCAGACCTCAGGAGAATTAGCAGCCTCTAGCGGCGACCGTAGAGTGTGGCACAAGTGCCCGGCTAACACGTTCACCTGCTTAAATAGCTTCTGAAAATCTTCTTGCAAGCCTATTTATTTCCGCCCTTTTAATTACAACATGTGAGGCGTAATCATTTGGAAACAAATACAGAATTATACAAATACTTATTGTTTAATTGGTAATAGATTCTTTTAATAGATATTTTTTACAGTCAGTCGTTGGCACACAACCATTTCAGCTGCCCTCGGTAAATAAAAAAGAAATTTCTGGAAAAAATATCTATACATATATTTACACTTGATTCGTTAAACTAAATCAACAAAGGACTGTGCAGACAATATTTGTCTACAAAGTAAATTTTAAAAGAAAACTCCATTATGGGTCAATTTCACCAGTTCAGCCTTAACGATGCTGCTTGTGTCACATCGGAAAAAACGTAAATTAATTCTCAAGTTATTTTCCGCTAATTTCCAAATAGACAAACCAGCAAAAGGAAATTACACGGAGTGGCTTAATAATGAAATCACCAGAGTATAGATAAGCATGTCCTACAGTTTTAAAAACAATAACAATACATGTTGGCAGTGTGCTTTTGGTAAATGCAATGGACAGCATTCAATAACAGCATCGATCAGCATGCAGGTCATCACACCGTGCGTTGAAATGCCAAAGCACTGACGTTAAATGAATGCCCTCAAATCTGTTCTCAGGTAGTCATATGGAAAAAAAGTATACAAAGTATCACACGCGTTTAGAATAATATACACCTTGATCGCTACACAGTAAATATGGTTTTATGTTTAAGATTAAAAAAAGTTCAGACAGTATACAGTATGCTATCTTTGATATGACAGGATAAACAAATACCTTTCATGGGTGATATAAAATTCATATAAAGCAGAATGCAAACCCTGTGCTGTAAAGTATATTTCAGTTGCATAAATACTGCATATTACATAATTTCTGTATGTGGTACTGATAATTCCATATAAGATATAAAATCAGTGCGCTCTCTATCTAAAGGAAACTCAACCGCGAAATTTATGAACTTGAACATTTTTAAAAAGGTAATGGACAATCAGTACATTTCATTCTTCAAATAATCTATAGTAAAATTATTTTTACATTTTTTTATAATGAAGTTGCAGTTAGTTCCAAATATCTAAGGCCCTGTTAACACTTGGTCTAAAATGTGTCTTGATTGATCAGAACACAAGTGGACAGTGCTAAGTATAAGTATAAATGACGACCAAGACACATTGTGATCCAATCACTCAAACCAGTTACTGAGGTGGTCTGGGATGCATTTCACCATGTATCTTTTTAGTGTAAAGATAACTGAGTCACCGACAAGGACGTCAAAATAATTGTACGTGGAGCAGTAACTAAATCTGAACACAAGTGGTCAGCTGGACACCTTGGAAACACTTGATAGACTCACGGCAATGTGTCTTGGCTGCCAGCTTATGATTCGATTGCTTAAAACACATTTTAAAACCAAGTGTAAACATGGCCTAATATACACACAAAGGGCACCGATTTCTGATTAGCTACTAAATTAATGTCTAAAAAAGTCAAATAGCATTTTTGAGATGCACTATATTATAGAGAGCACACTATAAATACAACATCAAAAAATCTGAAAAAATGTAATACAAAATAAAAAATACATACATGGTGTATTTTGAGTTGATTCAGTTCCTGCAAGTTTTATGCAAATTCCTTCAAAAAATATATTGACATCTTAAAAATTTACAACCGCAAAACAGCCCCTTTGTCATTTGATCTGAGGTGAAAGACGTCTGGGTGAAAAGGTAAAAAAAGGAACCTATGTTTAAAAAATAAAAGGACATAGATCTGACATTCTGTATGGGGGTGTTTTTCTGCTAATAATAGGCCAGAAGCAAACAAAAGATGACGTAAAAGTTTTGACTGGCCATTCATTTGTGTCAGCTAGCCCTGTATAACACACATTCATTACAAAAGAACATTTCAATTATATTTGTATTTTGTAAAGCTGCAGTAAAATGATCATCTCCAGATGCAATCAAGTTTGTAAAACTGTATATAACCAAAATCAGGCCACTACTGAATGTATTGCGTTTCTGCTTTCAACAGCTCAAAAGGGTCCCTCTAATACAGATGTGACAGCTAATAACCTAAATCTTACTGTTCAATCACACTAAACACTATATCAGCCCCATAAACAATAGCTGTACTATAATCTATGTAGTATTTAGAGTTGGATGTTTTGTGCTATACTGTACTGTAGTTAATAATAAAAAACCCAAATGCTTGCAGCAATGTAGCATTTGGTTTAGAAGATTCAGTCGTATAATAAAGTTTTTCAGTTATACTACATGCATTTGATTTAAATATATTTGGAAATATGGAGATTGACAAGCAGAACTTTTCATGGGATACAGGCGGACCTCACAACATGTTACTGCAGGGTTTGAAACCTCACCTCCAGTTCTGCTTGTAAGCCTTCTCCCACCTGGTACTGTCCAGCAGGTACTGTTGTTCTAAGAAAAGGCAGTTACAGTTGTACCCACATCTACCTCCTCCTTTTCTCAGTGACGATTCAGAGCTGAATAATGAACATTTCTACATATTCTGCTAAGACAACAACAAACATTCATTGAGGAAAAGGCATCCTAACAATGCACAACATAGTATTTTCCATTCTTATCTCTGTATCATTATGGTATTAAAATAAATAATGATATGCATTTTGGTAAGTCATTCAAGGTTCAAAGAACAGTTGATCAGGAATGCTTTTATGGAAAACATTTTCCAGGCAAAAACTGGCAGATAGTGGGAAGTTGACAATTAAGTCTGGTGAAGAACTCTGCCCAGTCATTTTAATAATCTATTAATGGCTTGTTCCTAAGGACTTTCAATTCATTTAATCTATTTTGTTATATTATGAGGTCAGAGTGGACATCTGTCCTAAAAATTTCTGGTACAATACCACTGCAACCTCTTTTCAGCTCGAGACGGAGGGAACATGACATGACTCAAATGAATATTGTGAGCTTCACCGGCATTTAAGTAGTACCACATTGTATCATTATATCCAGAGCAAACAGGCTGAAGAAATGGAATAATATTGGTGGCATCAGTTCCTTAACATCTGAAGTGAACATAATCTCCCGGATAATGCTTTTTATCGCAGTCTTCAGAAATTCAATTGGACGTAGGCCTCAACATCACATATCTGGCATGGTATCGTGCTATGAAATGGCCTGAAATTGTCTGAATGTCCCACTAGCTTGTCTGGCTCAGCACATTCGGCTGGACCCCCGCTACAGAGGTAGAGTAGCAATCTTACAGAGCCATAGAAGGGCCGGGAAATGGTGAATTGTGGGTCACATTATCCAAACAGGCATGACAAAGGTGCTGATTAACGATGCATCAACCAGGAGCACACCGTTGCTTATACGGTCATATCAGAATAACGGTCCTGTGTATATCTGAGAGAGAGGCATGAAAATAGTATTTATGTCCATATGGTTGATGGCATCAGGACATCAATATTTAAACTGATACAGTAATGCAGTTAAGCCTATGACTATAAGACGGAAATGTCAGAATGGATCATACCAAGTTTAGCTGCCTAATTTAAACGAGTGGCTCTTGCATGTCACCACACACAGGGTATAACTAATAAATCAATAAAAAACTGGGGAGATTAAATATCTGGAAGCTGATTCTAAAAATACACAATAGAGAAAATTCACATTTTCTCTATTCTGCTATCATGACATTGACTGTGTGTATGTGCATGTGAGAGTGCCACTCATACAAACTGGTGTATCTATTCATGTACATTAATGTTATGGCTAAAGCTGTACAGTATATCTGCATATGGTCACATTTTTCTGTTGGATGGGTATTGTTGTCAGTCGGTAAATAATTAAACCAGTAACTTGACAACTGCATTTGCCAGGCCAGTCGGACATAGCAGATTATTAAGTTAGGAATCATCAAAGCACTTTTCAGGTGGAAACATTTGAGCATCCAAGGTGACATCTGCTTGTTCAGTGAGCTGCTCTGAACTGTTGAATCACAGTCTTTACTGTTGGATAAACACAAACAGGAAAGTACACTATAAAAAGTCAATGTTCCTTTCACATAGTGAATAAAAATAAAACTTAAAAAAGCAATACAAAGGGTGTACAAAACTCAAGGAACAAATTTGTAACCCAAAACCCAGTTGCTCTCTGTATGTGATGTCTTCAAGAAAAAAAAAATCAGTACAGGAAATTCCTGGCTTTTTTCTTTGGTGATGCTGAAGTCAGTGTTCTCACTGCTGCCCCCATCTGGATATATCCTGCATTCCAGGCTGCTTGTCAAAAGCTCTCGCACAGTGGAAAATCTGCACAAACTTAAAGATACCTTATGATTTCTTCAAGTTTCCTTATATAGCTGTGTGCTAGACATCTTCAAGAAATTCTCCATCCGTTCTTACTTCTTGGCCAGTTGAAAAGGATTCTGACCCTTTTGATGATAAAAACATTTGTTCAACAGTAGTAGTGCATTAAAAAGAATAACAGCACTAGAGGAAAGCTCAGCCATTGTTTATGTTTTTATGAGAGTAAAACTGTTTGAAAAAACACATTTTCCTTTATACTTCGAGGATGTTCACAGATATTTAATAAGCCCTCAGTGACAGAGCTGAATGTCTAAATGAAGGATTATTTATTTTTATTTGCCAATTTGTTGGAGGTAAGCTTTCCTCTGAGCTATTAAATATGGTTTATGCAACTCATTCAAACACGCCAATCAGGTGCAGTGCATGCGGTTAAGTGAAACACGGTTAACTTAAAACAGTGCCGAGCCAAAATTAAATCACAGACAATTCTCAAGGTAAAATTTAATTAACTTCTGAAGACTGATATGACAAGAGTCCAGTACAAATTACCATGTTTAATCAAAAAGATACTGAATGTGTTACACTGCTCTATGAACAAAACATTGACAACGTGATTACACCTAAGCTAATCTGCAATCTCATTACACATGGAAATATTTCAGGAAGAAGTGGTGTATGGCAGATAGCCATTTGCAAATACAAAGGAAGGTTTGTACAGCGAATTCCAAAGACGAGGGACTGACATTAAGAAGTGCTTCACCACGAAGACTTTTATTCCATGGAGGAGCTGAAAGCACTGTGCCATCAAAGGAAGAAAAAGGCGAGTATGCCAAGGTTTGGTCCAGAGCCACGTAAGTTTTTCTCACCAACTTGCTCCACGCTTCTGCAAGTAAGTTCTGCCCCAATGCGACGATGATGTCCATGTCTTTACAGCAAATGAATGGCAGTGGCTGAGCACAGGTTACCCCATGGAGCGACATAGGGTGATTATTCTGGAATCCAGCACTGGGTGAAGTGTCCGACGATGGTTACACGGTGAAGAAACATAACTAATGAAAGTGTCATTTATTACCTCTGCTGTGTATTCATCTGAAGAAGGATTCAACAATGGACAGGCCTACTCTGACTTTTAAATATCAACAATTCAATGAGGTAAACTAGGACATAGTAGCACAAAAGCTGTTGCAGCAGCCTGCCTCACAGCGAGCAGCATTAAGGTTTATCATCATGAAAAACAATATAAGAGGAGCGTGTGAGTGTTAGGAAGCAGTAAGATGCGCTATATATAATCTGGCAGGAGATGCCATAAGGTATTTACACTTTACCAAGACAAAAAGATGATATATCAAGCTGAAGCTGAAAATGAACTCAAAAGGCTGTTATAGTACAACCCTCCCAGAGTCAGTGTAGTACATGCTGAGATGCTGATGCGACTTGAGTTTTCAACCTTACTCTTAGTACCCTGGTTGTAGAATTAAACCTTCACTTTGAGTTGGGGACATCTTAGTTAAAATCTTTACCAAAATATAAGATTTTTATTTGCAAAACAGACCAATAAGTGTTTAATATGAAATTCATGAAGGGTTGGGAATAATATTCTCGTTAGGTCAAAGGTCATCTGTTGTATAGCACCCTACTGTATAACACTCTACTAAGTATGCTTATCAGCAGTGGTGGGCACAGCAAAGTTAGCTTTGTTATCCACTAATCCGCTAACTCCAAAGAGTAATTTAATAACACTTAACCAATAAGCCACTAAAATATTTAGTGGAAGCTAATGATAACCGCTAACTGCTAACTTTTATTATATGACTTAAGCTTCGGTTTGGTTTTTAGCTCTAAACCCTTAAAAAGCTAAAGAGAGCTAAAAGTTTAACCAAATTACCAGTGCAAATTCTAGGCAAGATCAGCAGTATCTTGCCCTTGCAGCAACTAACAAGGACTTGGTTACAGGAGACCCACACAGCACAGCTGTCTAGAAGCTCCCCTTTTTACACCAATGAGCATTCTGGGAGAGGTACTGTCATTTTGAGAGAAGTACTGTCATTCTGGGAGGGATATTATTATTCTGGGGGTGCGGGGGTGGGGGGGGGGGGGGGGGGGCTGGTTTTTAAAATTTTTATGTGTTGTTTTTGAAAATTGTGTTTCTACATTAATGGCCCGTTTTTTTTTTTTCTTTTTTGT
>JAODKE010000068.1:18046599-18058588 GCA_026779605.1 Mormyrus hasselquistii
GCTCCCCGCCGTGCCTGTTTTTTCTCGGGGGCCCGCCGGCTCCGCGGCGGGGGGGGGGGGGGGGGGGGGGGGGGGGGGGGGGGGGGGGGGGGGGGGGTTCTGTCATGACCTACGTGTCCAGTCCTTGTGTGTGCCACGCCCCCTCATCATCCACGTGTGCTTCCCCGATTGTGCCCAGCTGTTACCCGTTAAATCAGCGTGTTTTGTGTATATTAGTAGTACATGTCCTCCTCAGTCTATTGTCGGTCATTGATGTATTGTGCTTTGTTGTCTAACCCGGTTTCCCAATTAAACCCTCGTTGCCCATCGTCCTGCCTGCCTGGTCTTTGGTTGCTGCTTGCCGGCTCGTCCAGCGCGACGTGTGATAGACACACCTTGACAGACATAATATTGTAGTTACATGTAGATCATCTGAACATCATTTTCTTAGACTGCTTAAAACTTTTGCACAGTACTGTACATGACATGCAAGTATAGCTGTGTTTGTAAGTGTGTGTATACAAAACGTCAAAACGAATGCTATTACCATTAACGGCAGATTCCGGGTTTCCTGAAAAAAAAGGTTAAATAAAATTTGATTTAAAAAAGCACATTATTTCATCCCAGAATTCTTTGTTTTTATTTAAGCCAACGCACTATTTTTCCATTGAAGTTTCCATTAGAGTCGATCATTTCAGATTTCCCTGGCTCTCCGGCTGGACCAGGAGGACCCTTAAAAAGATGAGAAAATTAAAGTATAATACAGACTCTTACCCTTTGCATTGCATTATTTATTTCTTTGTGGAAGAATATCCCAGATTCCTTGTAAATTTCTGTTTCTCTTGGGGTGTGTTTAACAACATAACAACATTTGTAACATTTTGGACACAGAATGTAAACCTGAGGGCCAGGTGCCATTAATAGCGCTTTTCCAGTGGCATATACTGTAGGAAACAGACTGTAATCAACCTGTACCACAATAAAGGACACTAGTTACAGTGTGGTTCCAGCTTGTTTCAATTTTCCATTTCTGAAGGGTCAGCTTGGTAAAGATATATTTTTGGAGAAACCAAAGAGATGCTTGTTTACTGTTCATCATGATTTACTATTGCTAATTTCTGCTAGCACATCTGTGAGAATTGCTATGTTATGTTGACATCAAATGGTAGTGTAATTAGTCTTAGCATGTGTAAATTTGCATTAAAAATCCATTCCATTCAGTTGTTCTATAGAACCTTTTCAAGTAGGAGGCTGGAAATTTCCAAGTTAAAGTTATCGGGAATGCATGAATACATTGCGATGTGTGATATCACTAATAATAAATAATATATATATATAATATATCCTTTTTTCCTTCAGATAACCCGCAAGTCAACACAGACCACCATTATCTCCGTGAATTTCAACCAATCAGATGGTGGTGACACAACCAGCTCAGTTTGGTCATGCTTTTGGCCCTGGTAGTAAGCAGAGCTGTGTTAGTATGGGTCGAGTACAGCTCAGGCTCTGCTCGGTTCTTCGTGGCAGTGGAAAAGCACCATATGACTGTAAGAGCCCTTGCTGTCAGGCAGGCATGGAATGTCAGGCAGCAGGCTCTACATACCCTAGGTCCAGGTGGCCCCTCAGGTCCAGTTTCACCCTGTCAAACAATGTTAACCAAGGTAAGAGACTCATTCAGTATGCGACTAATAACCCTGCTGTTATTATGGGAAACACTAATGATGCAAATAAATAAATAAATAGCAAGAAAAACCAAAAAATTAATAAAAAAAAAATACAGAAACCAAACACAGAAGTGAAGCACTTACCTTTGATCCTGGGTCTCCTTTTTGACCCTGTGAATGAGTAACAGAATTAACATATTGCTGAGCCTGTAAAACACTATACTGACATGCTAATCTGTCCATAGTTCAAAGGACATGCTGGACTGAGGCCCTGCTGAGCCTGGCCTCAGGCCACACACTGCTCCCCACCTGGGACCCATTGGGTCCTGGAGGTCCTGGCATCCCTGGTTCTCCTTTGACTCCCATGCCTACCATGCTGGGCTCCCCCTTTTCCCCCTGTTGTAAAATAAAAAAACGGAGGGAAAGCATGAACCTCCATGTCGCTCCTCTATATTACACACTAAACATGGGTATGCAGCAGTGGAGGATTACACGGATTACACTGAGGATTTAAAGCGTGCTATCACAGTGATGGAACAACATGACCAACATGTTGCATTCAACACAACTAAAGGGGAACATAACATACAAAGCTTTCAGAGCACAGGCACAGCGAGAAAGCTTTAGCACAGAAAAACATCACAGCTGTTCAGCTCTGATCTGAATGCAAAAGTGAGACAAGAGATAAATGACAGAACTTGATTTACATGGGAACATGGGGGCGTAACTTTGTGCTTGAAATTGTTCACTTAACCACAATTTGTTTTCTTTCAGGACCAGGATTTCAAGCAGTATATTTGTGAAAAAATTAAGCTCTGAACTGCCCAACTGAATCAATCTAAAATCAAGGAAGTTAGGCTGTCCCTATAGGGTGAGAAATATCCGATTCGTTTCAGACCCCCTTGGGGTGAAATCCACGGTTTTGAGAACACATGTTAAATAGGAGCAACATGGATGAGCACATACAGAAATTGTGCAATGCATAGCAGACACTACATCCAGGTCACAGCAAGCCTACCCTGTAGCCTCTCTTGCCAGGAATACCGGGGATTCCAGGCTGACCCTTCATACAAGAGGAAGAGGAATTACCATGAAGATACATAGTGATACGAAGGGACAGAACAGAGTAAAGAGCTTCTAGTGAGCAGAGCCAGCTGCCCTGGGCCATGGCTCATTACCTTTCGTCCAGGCACACCTGGAAACCCAGGCTCTCCCTATATAGACAAAGGAATGGAGGAGGAGAAAGGTAAAGACAGGCAGAAAGAATCAGAGGGATATATGGCAGACACAAAGCAGCACCTACAAAACCCAAAACTGGACCAATGATGGCACATTCAAACACAGTTTTCAGTCTAAGGCAGTGTTCTCATTTCACACTGAATACTGATTACTCAATGAAAACAAAATGATTATAACACTCAAGCCAGTCCAATGCCCAGCCTCCAGGAGTCACTGTTACTTAGGAATACTTATTCAAACCGAAAGATAAAGTACTAAATCTTGACGAGGGGGGAGGGGGCACTAGGGGGTATTTTTTCCATATAACCTCAATCTTAACCATATTAATGCATCTACCTCTGTAAACAGAAAAACCATCTGGATAAAATGCAGGTTAGTGTACTCAACAGGCCTCAAGCAAGCAATGGACTTGGTTTAAAAAAAAAGGTTTTCCTGGGAGTGTCTTCATCTGTGGTCCAGTGGAAAATCCATGACTGTGCCCAAAGTGAGCCCAAATTGAGCGTATATCAGAGGATGGTATCGGTTCGTTATCTAAAGCAAAGCACAGCATATCTGAGTACAGATGAAGTGTGACCTTAATGCTGCTTTTACTTCCCTATTGCTAACATGTGCTTTGCCTTCACTGCTTCCAAATTCAAGGTAAACAGGAAGAAATGAGTCCGACCCAACCAATAAGCATCCTGAGAGCTTCCAGGCCAGGTAGCCCCCAGTGGAACGGGGAGCCCCCACTGTGAGGGACAGCGCTCCTTCCTCTGGACACAAACAAGCTCAGACAGCAAAGTGGCGAAGAGCAACCAGACTCTAGAGGTATAAGCAAGGGATGGTGGTAGGGGCCCCTTTTGAGGGGTGTTCAGACCACCTTCACTGCATGTTTCCCAAGCATTCTTAGAATAAAATGGCAAAGCACATCGACAGCGAAAGCACACACGCATGTCCTACATCTCAAAGTTATTCTCCAAAACATTTTGATCCCTATAGTCACTCGTACCCCTATATGCCACTGAATATTGCACAGAAAGTATCTTTCTACAGGAATCCAAACAAAACCCTACAACAAAGACAGATGAAACCAAACATTTATTCTCTTCTCAGTAGGGGAGGTTGGACCCGAGCATAGGTGCCACAGCTTGACTGATGGCTCCACATGGTCGGTGGACGGGACTGGCCGGCGCATGGCAAGTGGATTTCTCAGAAGCCTGAGACAGGTGCCGGGTCCACCCAGAGGCGGCTGCAGCATCAGTTCAGTGATCAGATGATGGATCTGGCAAACAGCCAAACCACACTCGGCACGTTTCCCATGCCGGCTCCCTCGGATCGACCTTTCAGGGCCAAATTGTCTGTCTAGGCTGCCAGAAGATGAATGGGAGGTCACTGCCTGACTCATGGCATGCCACACCATTGCCGCCCTTCTGATCAAACACTGTCTTCCCACTGTTATAAGCTAATGGCTCGGTGCAGCACCATGCCTTTCTATCAGGGCCTCTCCTGGCTGAAGAGCAAGTACCCATGATGATAGCGCCATCTGGCCCTAATGGGCAGCCACTTCATACTGCCCATTTTCTGCTTCCTCCAGGCAGCGAGTCGGAGCAGAGCCATTAACCAGCACACACACAAAAAGATTAGACCAATGCATGTGGCTTCGCAAATGCCCGCCGATGCTATTACTCAGGACCAGTGAGGCACTACAGGCACTTTGAGTGGGTCTATTACCCTTCTGTGAATATAGCTTCAATGGCCTTGTCTGTGCAAACAGCTGTTCTTCATTAGTAATCGTAAAAGCAGCTGTGTTAGTCAGGCTGCTCCTGGACACGTGGGTCCTCCCAGCTCGAGGCCTAGGGAGGCTAGTGGGGCCCCTATTGGGCGGCCCCTTTACTGTGGGCCCAGGCCAGTCAGGGCTGGTAGTGAGGGAACAGTCAGCTTTGCAACATGGGAACTCTAATGTCTTTTAGAACATTTTCATCATTTTATATGTTTTTTTAGGATTAAAAACTACTACTCAGGGGTTAATCACAAGAGGGTCATAAAGGATAATGATTTAGCCACAACATTCATGCCAGCACTCAGAAACCAAAAACAGGCACACAAAACCATGGCATGCAATGTGGGCCACGTCAGGCTCCCAGTCAGGCACATCAGCTACCTTCTCCCCAGGAAGACCCATCTTCCCATCATCTCCCTATGGGAACGGACACAAAGATGCACCTTCTGAACACAGAACACATTAACCAAGAAAAATGGGCTGTGCTCCCCATGTAAAGGCAAGGCGGAAGGCTTTTTCTCCAGGCCGCCAAAGCCAGCCGGTCTTAAGCAGGAGCACGGAAGATTAGCAAAAACAACAATGGCCATGCAGGACTTCAGCATGTTTTATGTCCTCAATGAGTGGAGATCATATATCTGCAATATGTATTATATTTTAAAAAGGGACTATGCAGCAAAAAAGGGGAAATGTCCCAGTGCTGATTTTCTCAATGCATGGTCTTATACTTCATTTTAAATTAGTTAATCATCTGTGGAATCAATTACGCTTCATAGAAAACAGTGCAAAACCTGAAAACCTGAGTACATCCATACACAGAACACAGAACACTGTTATATATGCGCAATAAGGAAGTAAAATAGCCTGCTCATTTCACTGGTGGCATAGTGTGGAAGACCCTGGCTCCTGTTCATTCACACCTCAGTGTCTTTGCTGAGAATTTCTCACAAGTACTTCTGGTAAGTTACTCGAGGTATCGACCAGCAGTGTGGTCCAAGTGCAACAGAATGTCGATCACCAGATCCTACAGCATACACTTAATCTTAATTTTAAATTACATCTGGCAGTGGTCAAGAAGCACAATGGTAAAGGCCACTGACAGCTCAATGCTCTTACCTTGTGCCCCTGATCGCCCTTTGGACCCTATCAAAGGAAGAAGAGGGGAGCAATTAAAACATCATCAGGCATTAGTCAAAGGATTGAAGTATCTAGGCTGCGCCACTGTAAATGATTTAATATTATAAAAGGTGGGAGCAGTGCAGTGCAGTGGTTAACACTGTTGCCTCACACCTCTGGGACCCAGGACTGAGTCTTCGCCTGGGTTACATGTGTGTGGAGTTCGCATGTTCTCCACATGTTGTCGTGGGGTTTCCTCTGGGTACTCTGGTTTCCCCCCCACAGTCCAGAGCAAGGCTAACTGGAGTTACTACATTGACCATAGGTGTGCATGTGTGAGTGAATGGTGTGTGAGTGTGCCCTGTGATAGGCTGGCCCCTCGTCTTGGGTTGTTTCCCACCTTGTGCCCATAGCTTCCAGGATAGGCTCTGGATCCCCCACGACCCAAAAGGATAAGTGGTTTGGAAAGTGGATGGATGGATTATAAAAGGTAAACCATTAAGGTAGAAAAAAGAAAAATCGCTTTTATGACTGTCATTTGACATTGTAAACTCCAGATGTTCTGTTAGATTTTACTTTAATACCTGTCAGACAAGCTATAAATCTAATGAGCCTCAGGGCAGAGTGGAGTAGAGCAGTTATCAGAGCTGTAAAAACAACCGCGTTCCCTCAAGCGGACAGCTGCTCCTCCACAGCATCCTCTCCCAGTTCAAATTAAACTGGGAAATTCTGCCTGTTGGCACTAGATGGTGCACTAAACACTGTCTGGCAGGTGGCCGGGATGACTGAAAAACGGATTATACAAAATCTAAAGTGCAGCGCACCTCTGGTGGGAAACAAAATTCAGGAAAAAAAAAAATTTATGTGCCAGATTTGTGGACAGCAATTAACAGTTTATAAATGTCTGCCTCAGTTCTTGTATATAGAAAGAGGCTTGCATGTTTAAAACAGCTTCTTCAGGCCAAGAGAACTACAAGAGACACTGAGCTATGTCTGTGCACCACTTGCCGTCAACCTGGCCTGCTGTTGTTGGGGAAAAAAGTCTGAGAATGGAAAACTCAGAGTCAAAAGTTCAAAAGGTTCTGGATGGATAACAGAAAGTGAGGAAGACGGGAGGGAGGTGGGACTGGGGACGAGAAGCAGAAAGAAAATCTGAAAAAGGTCATTCCATGTAAAGTGCATGTCCACCCTAATAAACTGACTAATCAGTAACCCAAGCCAGGCAAACAGGTCAGCTAGTGGCCCCGGACAATGAAAACAATTTGCAAAATGATGTTACCTTTGCTGGATAAATACGAACAAAATACATGAAAATTAAGAACGAAAAAGTCCCAATTTGCAGAATGTGCTAAATGTATGTATTTGATCACTGAACAGAGAGTAAACCATTAAGGCAAAGTAATAGGCATTGGTGCATATTAGAGAGAGACAGGACACAGAGGCAGACCTGAACTTTACATTTGCGACACCCATGCCCAGCCCCCCCAGGGCACGGAAAACAGATGTTGGAAGGGCAGCCATGTCAGGATAATGAGAGGAAAAGGACAGTCTGGATGCGTAACCAAAAACTGAGAGAGATGAGTCAGCATTGTTACCTGGGGACCGATGGCTCCTTGGGGACCAGGCTCACCGCAATCACCCTGGAGACAGCGGGAGGGAAAAGCAAGGAGATCAGGCAGAGGCAACCATTGACAAAGCAATATTGTGTGGTTTGCATGACTAGACGACTCATAAAAGAAAAACAACAAAATGGATGCCAGCAAAACCAATGGAAAGTCAGTGAGATGGGTCCTTTGCACCCCTTATTTGTAAGTCATTGTTGCAAATGCATAACTGAATAACAATAAATATTATTATAAAGTTGCTAATGGGTGAAGGACTCCACCTACCTTCTGTCCTGGTGTCCCAGGTTCACCCTGAAATCACAGAGGACACTTAGAGGACAGTGGCCTGGCTGTACGAAACACACATGCTCTGGCCGGAGCAGCAAGCTTATTGAGGGTCTGAAGTTACAGCCCCTGGTCGAATACTTTAAACGCCCTTCCAGCTGTTCCACATCGCCGGCATTCTTCACCTCCTACCTTCTCTGACCCTGTCTCTCCTATCTAATAATACAGCCCCGTCAACCTGAGCTTCCTGTGTTCAAAACATGCTTCCCATTGTTCCTGGCGCTCAGACCTGCAGACAGATGCCAGCTGCTGGAAGGTGTTCGTATTAGCAGCACAAACAAAGCGCCGCTAAGAGGCCACTGAGATGTGAGCTTATTTAGCTTCCCCACATAGCCTGGGCACCCTAAATTGCAGAACTGTACCATTTCAAGTTCAGCAATTAAAATTCCCTGCACTAAATAATCCATTACATTTAGGACATAGAGAAATATGGCTGAAAAACACAGAGGGTGACTCATATTTTAATATTTGTGTTTTAAAAATCCTTCGTAATTCTCAGAATTTTATAAAACACACCTTCATTCCTGGTAGCATCTGGAAGGAAAAAGAAACAATAAATCAGTTCTAATATTTAATTTCATAAAATTTATTCAGGTAATGGAAAATTGCTAAGATTGCATGGAAATAATCAGCAAGTCCTTAACTTGCACAGTTGCATGAATACTGTGCTTTTGCTCATGTGAGTTTTACTTGCACAAAAATGTTCTGAGGGCAGAACAAAAAATTATTGTTCAGCGATAATCAATCAGAATGTAGAGGAGGTGAGTCCAAGCAACTAGAGGTGGTGGGACCAAGACATCTGATTGGTTGGTCCCACATTCTGTAGTTGGTTGGATCTACCTCTTCTACAATCTGACTGGAAATTTCTCTGAACCAACCATTTTTCATTGTGCCCTCACAACATTTTTGTGTAAGTAAAACTCTGAGCTGTGATTTTTCTTAAAGTTCGAATGATGTGAGCTTTACACTTACCCGTAGGTCTTTGCCTGGCTTACCCGGCTCCCCAGGCTTTCCCTGAAAGACACACAGAGTAACTTAAGGCACTCGTTACAAAGAGACTAATGATGGGGCACAGGCACGATGGTGCGGCACAGCATGTTAACACCATGACTGATTCACAGCATCACAAGATGCTGAGGCGTGGGGGTGGGCCGTGCAGGCATACCGGGGCTCCGTTGATGCCTGCGATGCCGGGCATCCCTGGCGCTCCTGCCGGTCCTGGCGGTCCAGGTGGGCCCTGAGCCCCAGGCTCACCCTGCTGAGAGAGCAAAACTTACCAGCTGCTACAACTGTCTCACCAAATTCATTTAGATAAGAGCTTTGTTATGCTAGGCAAAGGATGCACCAGACATGCTTTAATTAGTGGGAGCAAAGGTTAGGTTAGAAGCTGGACAGCTGCTGTCTTAGAGCGACCATGTATTGAGAGAGAACATCTCTGCTGACATCACAGCAGAATGCATGCATACACTATAGAGCCAGAGTGAAGTGCAGGCAGGGACACCGGCACTAGGACATGCAAGGAGGCAACACCACGCTAAGTCAGAAGTAGACCAAGCAACAGTCCACGCGAGGTGGAATATGTAGACAGAAATACTATGGGACATCATACTGAAGGAGACATCGTTTAAAAATATATATTCTTGAATCTGCTTTACAATCTGCTGGACAAAAGCAATAGAAAATAGTTCAATAAAATGCAGCACATACATGGCCATGTGGAACAATATAAATTGTGATATTTGTCACATGCTTGGCCGATCATTTCACTGAAGTCTGCTATTCCTGAATCATGCACATTCAATCATATTTCACTACAACAAATGAGGCTAAACATCTAGCATGCCTCCCAAATGGTCTAGTAACCACTGTTTCCTTTGCAAGAATTTCTAAAACACAATTTAAAATTTCAAAGAATAGCTACAGGTGCAATTTACTGCATGACAAGAAGTATGTGGATATAATGACTCTGGATGTGCATTACTGAAGCGAGTCTCCTTTGTGCTGTGATTTTAATCTGTCTAGGATTGGTGTGGTGGTACCCCTGACCCCATCTTTAGGTCCGCGTGCCAAAAAATGTACCATTGACTCCAAACATGGTATTCTATTTTGGAAAGAGTGCCCACACCTTTAGAAAAAAGTCGAGGGGGAGAACACCAGCCAGCTGGATTCCCATGTGCCAAGAGGAAGGAAGTTGACATGCGAGGGGCCAAGGTTCACAAGCCAGAACAGTGGCCCATTTAGCTGCTTATATGTCAACTTTGGGTTATTCCTCCGCAAAAGTGCTCTTCTGGGGTTTTACTGTGTTGAACAATGGCTGCCCACAACAGAGCACAGCTGCATAGCATCTACAGATTGCACTCAAACAGAGTGCTGCCTTGGTGGCGTGCTTAAGCTACCGGGCTCCATCTTATGACCCCAACCCGGGATGCTCCCCCGCATGCGTTAACATTGATCAGGGTGCCATGGCACAGGATTCACAGAGCTGGCAGGTTTATGTCTCTGCTGTGACCTTTTTAACGAGGTGCACAGATGTGGCAGGTGGACAGACATGCCTCCGACTTCTACCCGGCTTACACTGATACATCCAGAAGCGGAGATGGAAGAATGGCAAGGGGCTGACCCAGCCATGTCAATTTGGACAGTACTCATTGCGGTCAATACCCTACTGCCCCCTAGGTAGTAGTGCAGGAAGGCCTAACATACTCGTGCTGGTCTGTTGCTGTCAGCCTGGTTTTGACACACGGGAGCTACGTGCAGGGTTAGAGCGGCCTCCGTCCATGGCAGCTGGCAAGCGGAAGAGGCAAGCAGGCCAGAGGACAATATACCTTGAGGCGCTTTAGGTTTAGAGGGCTTATTGGGGGCATTTTTCGCACGCCGATGGGCAGTATCTGATGAGGTCACAAAGCAGAGGTGATCAGCAGAGGGCAGCAAGGTGACCGGAGGGCCAGCCGGGGGTGGGAGTTGGGGGGACAGGGATGGCAGAATGGAGAGAAGACAGGAAACAGAGGGCAAGGACAGAGGGAGAGAGAATAAGAGAAACCTGTGAGGTGGGTGGAGAGGGGTGGAGGAGAGCGAGGAGTTCGCCCAGGGAGCACGTGTGGAAGAATCCGACCATTTTCACACCATGTGACCTGAAAATCCATAGTCGGCCCGGCCGGGGTAAACCGCACACAGACTCACAGCGAGAGTCATGTCTGCTCAGCATGGCTCTTCCTGCTGCTACTGCTGCTTGGGATACTAGTTTTTCATTCTGAGCATGTGAACTTTTCAGCTGCCAAGCCACACTCCCTGATGGTGGAGATTCCCAGCCAGACGTGCTCCCTACTCCAGATGAGGTAGTCCAGAGATCAGATTGGACGCGGCCGTGCCACAGAGAGAGAACACAGCGACTTACTGTGGCCAGTCCTCCAACACAGGTCTGTACAATGCGCCGTTTCTGTTGGAATCACCCACACTGTCAGACATTGCTGAACCATAATCCACCCAAAGCCCAACATCTTGGACCATAAACAGAACTTCTTCACTTATATTGCTGAATATTATCAGATAATGGTTCGTTCTTCAATCTCGGTTCTCTAAAGCATATAGATTGAAGCACTGAATTATTCCACTTACCCCGTAACCTTAAAATTAACAAAAAGTCAGCATCAGAAAAAAAAAATTGAGTCCAACTACAGGTCTCTAAATGGTTAGATTCCAGTTGCAGGAAGTGACATGTTTTGTCTTCCACCCTGTGAGAGCAAGCAGGTTGCACAGCCAAGAGGAGGGGGGCCCTAGCTCAGAGCGGTGTCTCTCTATGTGTGGCACTATGGTGATGGGGGAAGATGGGTGTAGGGTCGGTAGGGTCGTGTTGGGGCGGGGGGAAACCCACAAACCTTCTGCAGCATGATATGACTGGAGCGCAATGCCGCCAGTGCTTTTCTCCTTGAGGAGTCCTGCACAGAGCAACCCGCCACACACACACACACACACACATACACACAGGTTTGTAATTATACCTCTGTGGGGA
Source organism: Mormyrus hasselquistii (assembly GCA_026779605.1). Lineage (NCBI taxonomy): Eukaryota > Metazoa > Chordata > Actinopteri > Osteoglossiformes > Mormyridae > Mormyrus > Mormyrus hasselquistii. The sequence continues at coordinate 18,058,312 of JAODKE010000068.1, forward strand.
CTCTCCATTCATTTCTATGTGGAAAACTGTAATCCCAGCATGACATCCTTGACCCCTACCCAGCACTAACCTAAAAAATAGTCCCCACAACATCAGCATTAAGGTTTTCATGACTTTGTAGGGGACATGTGGACCCCACAATGTAATATAAACACAATCTACACACACATATACACACACGTGAGCTCGCGGACACACAAACACACACACATGCACATACAAACACACAAAAAAAGAATGGGTGACTCCTTGTGTCACTCCACACATCTTTGGTTGT
>JAODKE010000068.1:18084591-18118153 GCA_026779605.1 Mormyrus hasselquistii
AAATGTTATTTCTTCTTTTTTGTGAAGTGTCCTTGAGTGTTTGAAAGGCGCTATATAAATAAAACTTATTATTATTATTATATCCACAGTTTTGTGTACACCTATGGATATCATGCATAAATTTTCATGAAATGGCTGATTACTTTTGTTTTTCTTAACATTGGCAAAGCCCTTCACAGGAACTGGAAATATGTTTTCTTTATTTGGCTTATTGTTCATTTTCAATTCAATTCAGTTCAATTCAATTAAATTTTATCTGTATAGTGCATTTTTACAATATTTCATTGTCTCAAAGCACTTTACATCATGCCCACCCAAAGCCCCCAGTGAGCAAGCCAGAGGTGACAGTGGCTTCCATAGAAGGAAGAAACCCTAGGAGGAACCAGACTCAAAGGGGGAGCCCTTCCTACAGAGGTCTGCAGAGCAAGTCAAATAAATTTTCAGTTTTAGTTATTTTTTGGTTTGTTTTAGTTTTTAGTTGCTTTTGTATTTGGCTTTCAACGCTGGCGCATGCGGGCCTCACATCCCTGGTAGACTCAGATCCTGTACTTTGAAAGCAGAACTTCCATATCAACCAGATTGAAACACTGTATACTTCTGTGTAGGGTGGCCAGATAACCAATCAGACAGAGAGTTTAAAAAGTGGGATCAAATCAAGGACGGGCCAAATAAGGAGCTACCTATTTGCATGATTTTATCTGCATGCATGAAGACACTAAAGGGAAGGAATGGGAGCTGAAAAAGGACAAGCGTTGATTGTGGGAGCAGGGCTGGGGGGTGATATTATTTTCTGATTTGTTGAGTGAGTATCTCAATGGCATCAACTGGATGGAAGGCCAGGTTGCAGCACATGAAGAATAAACTAATTTGACATTATTATGTATGAAACTACCAGTCAGATTTATTTGTGTATTTAACACCTGTTATTTCATGTGAAATGGGTTAGACAGCAAAATCCGATGTTTTGAATGAAGATGTGATTTTTTTCCCAATACTATTCAGCCCTAAATAGGTATCTGTTCATGGGTGTCGCCGCCATTAAATCTTAGAGGGACCTGTCCCCCTGACATTTCATAGTTATTCATTTGGAAGTCACCACAATTAACATAAAATATTAATTTTAAGCCAGTGTCCCCCCCACATTCAAAAAGCTTCTGATGCCCCTGTATCTGTTCATGCTCTGAGGAAGGGGGGGGGGTGGTGGTCTGTTGATATTAGGGGAGGACGCATCCCCGCCGTCTCCCCCTACACCCCTGGTTGTATGGTACAAAATCTATATCAAAATAACTATCACTGACCATGAACTTTATAATTCCTATTAAAAAAATGATTCCAAAAAGTTTATAATTCATCTTACGTCAATGGATAATTTCTTAGTAAATGGGTCAGAGACAAATAACATTTGGCAATTTAAAAATCTTTTAAAAATTTGTTTTAAATTCATGCATCAAGTTTGTTAAAATGTACATTTCACATTCCTGTTGGTTTTATGTAATTGGAAATTACCTTTTTATAAAAGTGCTCCCGAAAATGCCAAATGACTTAACCATAAAAAATGAGAAATATTAAATATTTTATCCACCTAGAGTGTATGTAAGTGTAATCATAAAAATAATTACTTCATTTTAAAATATCACATAGTATAAGATTTTATTACGATTTTCTCAAAATTAAAATTTTATAATTTTTTGCAGTAATGAGCGGAACATATGTTGATAACATCTATTTTCTAAATACACATGCAAAAATTGCTTAAAAAATGTTATTACACTGCAACAGAGGATTATAATTTATTCCATGAGATGCATTTGACCACATATCTTTTGTTGTATGAACATTATAAAACCTTTCATAAAAAATCTCTGACAGCAATCAAAAAGTTAAAAATGGCAGAAGTTTTGTATATTGTTTGGTTACTTATGGTTAGGGCTGAGTGATATATCCATATTACATCCTGCATGTGCAATAACCACCAGGGCAAGCAGGCGAACCATTTGGCCGGATGCCAGAGTACACATTGTTGTGTACTGTGTGCTGTGGTGTGTCAACAATGGCAACTAATCACATTCACTTCACTTCATGAGTTAACAACAAGTGTGTCCTCATTTTCTTGCATCACCCGATCACCGGTTCAGTACCAAAAGTGGTATACTGATGTCAGAAAAAGGGGAGAACATATCTTGGCATTTCTTTAAACAGTATCATTACATGAAAGGACCAATTATGCTCTATAGTAAAATGCATATAAATCAAATAAAATAACAAAAAGCAATTAGTTCACGTCAAGCGCATATCTGTGTCCATAATCAGCACTCATACATTTCTAAAACACGCAGCTTAAATACCATTTAATAAAGTGCCACTGACTTTACACAAGGTTTTTGTTGGTCAAAAGCACAAAGACATTTTGCTGCCTTAAAATAGTTACGCACTGACAATGCACCCACCCACACCTCATTTAAAAAAAATCCTTCCTACAAGCGGGAGATGAGCACAAAATCATTAGCTATTTTGAAAATGTCCAGTGCTTGGCCATGCACTGGTATGTAACTAGCAAAACCACTTTGCGTTGTGCTTTCCACCGGTGCAAAAGAGGACTGAATCTGTGTAAACTATTTTCACTTTTTTCGGTAACGTAATTAGCTCCAGCAGCAGGATTGGCATTCACTTGTGCACTGTGATGAGCCACTTTTTCCTTGCTTGGAAGTAGTATCTATTAGGGAAATTACGCTCTCTTATACTGTATTAATTGTGAAATGGCAGAAATTTAATAAACTGTATATGCAGATGTAAATATTAATCTTTGAGTAACATCTCTCTTATCCCTGAATTATTGGAGTTCATATTCAGCACTCATTCTTCACCCACATCATTCTGCTAAATATAAACAAATAAACATATAAACAAAAAACACCATGGTTGCTCAACATAATCATTTTATCCTAGCCTTACAGAGCTTTGATAATAATGTTGTGAATAAATAACTTTTTTCAAAATTTTCCAAAATTTTAAACTTCAAAATAGTTCCACATAGTAAGTTAGTTCTTATTGCATTTTTAATCAGCATCATAAACTAATGATATTTTACTAAACTGGCCTATAATGGCTTATAATGGGAGTGAAATGGCACAACTAGTTACATCATTTGGAATTTCAGATCACTCAAAACACTTGTTGAAGTGGTCTCGGACGCATTTGACCACATAAATAGTGTAGCTAGTTACACCATTTGACATTTCAGTTTAAAATCTAATTTTCTACACATTATCACGGACACTTATAGTATGTAAGTAGATGGCCTTGGTGTGAATGTTTCAAACATAGTTTTTAAAGTAAATACTCAATTTCATGTTTTCATGTTGAATTGGCAATGTATTCCGGGGGTCATACCTAAGCATACTGTACCTGACCATACCCTAAATATTTTGAATTATCTGATGTTTTAAAGATAGTTACTAACCTTGGAATGCAGCAGTTAAGGTCATCGGGAGTTTGTGAGGTAATTTGATGATTTGTATTTCAGCAGACCTGGTCCTATAATCAAATTTGCTGCCTGCTTTTAAATAAGGCGTGTGCTACCCCTCATCCATCACTTAGATAAAAGTTAAGTGCAAATAGGGAAGCCCAGTCTGTGAGACAATTTGGTTTTGTGTGCGCTGGCCTGTGGATGGACCTTGAGCAGCAAATTGATGAGACTGATGAGACAAATAGATTGGAAAAACATTTGGCCTCATTAGCAGAAAGTCTTTGAAGGGAGAGCAATTTCAGTAAAGAAAGCAGAGACACAGAAACTGGCCAAGCCTAACCTGCCATTCTCTTTAAAGCCTCCATCGCCTACAGCAAAAAATCTGTTTATTTCCAGTAAAAACATACAGGATTAACATGGAGAATTGTATTAACACCCAACTAATTCAACAGAAGTTAAAGCCATTAGACCAGAGAGAAAAACAAAATCCTCTGTGCCAGAAGACTATCACAAAAGGAGTGACTATTGCGAGTAACTATCCCAGACAAAGCTTGAAGAGTGACTGTAGTCAATGACTATCCCAGACAAGGCTTGAATAGTGGTTGTAAAGAGTGACTATCCCACACAAGGCCTGAAGAGTGGCTATAATGAGTGACTATCCTACTGTAGGTCAGCTCAGGTCAGGTCATACGCTGATGCAGCGCGTTGCCGTACCGAGCACACAGTGAAACTCCTTGAGATCCCGGCCGGTGATCCCCCAGACAGATACACGGTCTAGTCCCACCTTCCGGAAATGGCCATCCATCTGCCGCAGCCTGGTGTGATGTGGGTGTCCCCTTGGCCTGGTCCAGCTGCTTGGGTCCTCAGCAATGAGGATCCTGCAAGCTAGATCAACCTCATGGAAACGCGCCACATGGCTATAGTGCCGTAACTGACACTCTTATTCGGGACTCCTCTAGCAACCACTCGTTCCACACAGTCAAACCAGTGGTACCCAAGGATTCTTCGAAGAGACACAGTACTGAAGGATTCCAGTCTTCATCTCAGGTCACTGGATAGCGTCCATGACTCACAGCCATACTGCAAGACAGGGACAACCAGGACTCTAAAGACTTGGACCTTTGTCCTCTTCCAAAGATATTAGGAATGCCATACACCCCTTTCTGGTGACGTCATGACCCCCAATGCTTTTCCAATCCGTCTGCTGATTTCATAGTAAGAGTCACCAGAGACATGAATGTCACTGCCGAGGTAGGTAAATCTCTCGACAAGGTTGACGTTCTCCCTGTAGACATACAACCTACTGATGGCTGTGCCAAGAAGTCATTAAATGCCTGAATCTTGGTCTTTATTCAGGACACCCGCAATCCCAGACACTCAGATTCTTCACTCAGTCTCTCAAGAGCCCGAATGAGAGCCTCCATTGACTCCACTAAGATCACAACAATGCCGGTAAAGTCAAGATCAGTAAATCTTTCTTCACCAACGAATGCTCCACGGCTGCTGGACCCCACGACCCTGCCCAAAACCCAGTCCATACAAGCATTACACAGAGTAAGAGCAAGAACACACCCTTAGCGTACCCCGGAATTAACTGGGAAGAACGCAGAGGTTCGCCTTCCACTCTGCACAACACTCACAGTACCAGTGTATAGGCTGGCCATGATGCTATGAATACTAGCAATCTAATACTCTGTTGGGAAACTACAGATTTTTTTTTTTTTAATACCAGAAGTGCTAATTCAGGGTCTTGTCATAAAACGACAACCTTCAGGGTCTTATCACGAAAGGTCACATTAGGGTAAGCAGTCGCACCCAAGTCTGCAAGTTCTTCACACAAATTGCGTGCAACCTCATCAGAAACAGCTGTGTGTATTTAAGTCCACGTCAAAGTGCAGAGTGTCCATAAAGTCTCTTCAAACTTCAAAAAAAAAATTCAAAGGCAAATGAAAAGACAGATATGTGGAAATTATTACAAAATGAGACATATATATTAAATTTTTTGCCTCATTTACTACATCTCTATATGGGCACCATTAGTTGCATGAAGCACATCAAGACGGTACTCGATTTTTTTGCCATGTTCAATGTAGCATATGTTCATCAATGATGGCAATGGCATCAGTGATCCTCTGCTTTACATTAGTGATGTCCTGTATCTTTGCAATATGATTAAAAACTTTGATAACCACTGGGTACATAGAACAAATCTGATGACGATATCTCATCAATTGCCTTTGTAATACAATTTTGAAATTGCAAAGAGACTTTATGGACACCCTGCATTTCCCTAGTCCTGTCATTGAAGTCTTAATGTCATTTTGAGTTTGTGCCTGTTCCGTCGCCCCCGATTGTCTGTACCTTTCGATTAAACCCCGTATTTCTCAATTCTATGAATTCATTCAGGTAGGCAAACTGCAGGAGGGTTAGTTTTTGTTCTCATTGTTAAAAATTTCTTGACTCTTAGCACACACATGATGTATTAAGTATTTTTCAGGATTTATATTTTTCAGATTTTCAACACCAATAAAAATGTGTTTTTTGCTAATAGAAATAGGTAATTGATGGGACCCAACCCTTCACCCCTGGGTCCCAGACTTCACTATTTATCAAACCCTGACTATGGCCTTGTGGTGGGTTGCGGCAGCTGAAAAGAATAAATAAAAGAGTAGATTAATAGAATAGATTAAAGAGTGATTATAGTGAGTGACTATCCCAGACAAGATCAGAGGAGTGACTATTGTATGTGACTATGCCAGATGAGGTCTGAGAAGGGGCTGTAGATAGTGACAAACCCAGATGAGATGTGTGAAGTGCTTGTAGCTAGTAACTATCCCAGATGAGGTCTGTGGATGCATCTCCCAAAACAATTCTCTGGGGAATCTCCACAATGAGAGAGAGGCTACAAACATTGATGTGACACCTTCAAAATTACTCAAATTGTGTTATGAAAAGTCACCAATTCCTATGCTACACCTTAAATATATACAGTATGTAAGCCTGATTTCCAGAAGGAGTTATTTGGAAGTCGGATGCACCTGTCGTTTTATGACAAGTCAAGAGGGTAAAGATATGGACTGCATCCTTTCTACTGAGACCTGCCTGAAGTTAAAGGCATGCTGCACATTTCAGGCCAAAACCTTCAGCTGAGAACCCAAGGAGCTGAATTGGAGACAGACATCCTCCGATACAAGAAGATACATGCATGTAACAGTCCTTCCATGCTCCTCTGATACAGCCACCACACTTGATATAGGGAAGAAGGACACTAGATCTAGTAAGTTCTTTTACCATCTTAAATCTAGGGGGTAGGAGAATGTCAAGAAGCAGCGACCACGGCCACTCATGGCATGCGGAAGGTTGCTTACACAAGACTAATGGTGGTGGGTTAAAACAACAGCTATAAATCTGGTTCACTTAGAAGGGCCCTGAACAAACTGCATTTTTCACAGATGTTTTCTTTCTGAAGAGGCAACGTTATTTATACTTCTCTCCTTTGGGGATGATAGATTTCTTCAGTGGGGGAAACAGTTACTTAAAAACACACACACACACGCACAGACACAAAACAACATTTTTAACAAAACCTGAAACAACTATGCACTTCCCATTTATTCCCATTATACCATATGTAACCAAAACTAATTACAGAAGTGTAATTTATTGCTAAAACAGAACTGGCCAAAATACTACATAATACAGCTTTATAACAAAGTAAAGAATTAATACTTGGAGGTCTGCTGGGACAAAAAAACTCAACAAAAGAAGTACACAAAGGGGCCAGAAGAAACAGAAAAAAACAGGTAAAGTTTGATATTTAGCAAATTTTGGTTAAGTTGCCACTTGTGAGGATGCACAAGTGTAGTGTGTATGTGAAACTATTTGCAACACACAGATGCACAAACAAATACACAAACAGACACACACCCTTAAAGATATCTCACCATATTCTCCCCAGATGGAATTAAAACCATTGCCTTTAAAGTGACAGTTATCAATTTCAGGAAAGGAGATGTCCGCCAGTAGAACCTGACACGGCACACGGTAACCATGTGCCGTCAGCTCTTTGTGCTCCCGCCAACCAAAATAAGTTGTCCCTCAGAACCAGAACCAGGGAACCAAGTCCTTGAAGTGTCCTTGCAGCTCTGAGAAACAGAAAGATGAGCTCAAGATCCCATCTGAGTGTGAATCTGGCAGAACAACACAGGAAAACTGAACTCATACTCTGCATATCCCCTCCCACCAGCCAAACACCCATATATACCACAAAAAGAAATCATTTGTAATCTAAAAGACGTCTTCTGACCAATGGACTTTGGGTCACATATTGTAGATATGATAATACAACAAAATACTTATCATTGATGTGTCACTGACATGCATGCTTTGTTCTTGTGTAACCAGGGGGCCTTGGGATATAGCCCCAGTCTAGAGAATTATGCCAGTAACCCACAGACCAAATCAGCGCATTAAATACACGAAACACAAATCTAGAACATTTGACTGCTTCCCAAAACTGAGGTACGTGTCCCACTGATTACTGAGGCAGGACAAGAGGATAAAACAGACAGCTGACAGTTAATCATTACACCAGATCCATCATATATATGGACACATGAGCCAAGCCAATCAATGACAAACAAGCATGAGAAACATGTCCGCCAGGCAACATGGTGCTCATCGCCTCTGCTGGTACCGCCTCTGTCTTGCGAGAAACGGCTGCTTTCCTGTGTGAAGCTACGCCAAGGGGTGAGTCACCCAGCACTCACACAAGCAACGTACTAGTGAAGATGTGCTCGACAAAACAAAACGATCGATGTTGCACTGTTTGTTTCAGCCACATTACAGATGCTGCACAGGCCAAGCATTAACAAAAAGTGATCCCAAAGTCGCAGCTGTAAAACAACAACATCCCTAGCTCAGTTCAGTGCATTCTAGCCATTTTGTTAACCATTCTAGAAAAGGCCACGTTTGGACATCAAATGTTTTAAGTGAATACGATCCAGGGTGGAATATGTCTAGCAAACACAGCCAAAATGTTTAGCTTCAAGGGGAAAAAAAATCAAGTAAATGGTTTTCTCATTAAGAAGGTGAGCCCAGTTCTCAGCAATGAAAATACATTTCTACTAATATTCTCCTTTTTAATAAAGGACTTTTTACTATTTAAGCTTTCTCTTCACTAAGGTGATGGCCACATACACTTTTCAAAAGAATGTTTATACGATGCATGATATGAGAAACATTAAACAGACAGTAGGAATGTGCTTCACTCTTCCTGCTGGCAGAACGGCCTTTTATCAATCTGCTTGCTTTTCTTTGGTGCAGGTTGGATGGCAAGCGTACACAGTCAAATGACGTAAGTCAATGAAACAAAAACAAAAATCACCTGAAAGTATAAAATTTTTTTCAGGAGGTGAAAATTTAGATGAGAAAAGCAGCTCAACACACTCACAGGGGCTGGACTCACATGGTCTTAATTATGACTGACAAGATATTAATTTAGTGCTAAAACCCCTTTCTGAGGTGCTTGGAAGGAAACTCTATCTTCTATCTGTGAAAACGAACCCAAACACAAATAATCGAAGACGAGCCCTGTGCAGCCCTAGAAAGATGGCTGCCACCATGTGGCCTGACAGGAGGGGCATAGCTGGGGAATGCGGCTGGCTACATGGAGGACATTTTCTTCTTAGTCTCCCTTACAGCTCAAAATAATCTCCCGTGGTAACACAGCGGCATCCCACACCAGGAGGTCTCACTGGAGATCGATTACTGTAAACAATATCAATAACATAAATTGTACGAATATCAAAGCGACATCTTAATAGCCACCATCAAGAGAACAACATGCAACATTATAACCGATTCTCACTTAGGTTAACGCTTAACATATTGGACTAGTTGGAAACTTAAAATATAATAACACAAACAAAAATATCCTTTTCTAAATGTTTCTTGAACAAACAAATGTGAAACAACAGTTGTCTATAGGAGAATAACACATGATTATCCTGCTAGGTCATTTTAGTTCAACCAATGATGCTTCACCATTTTTAATGTTGACTAAATCTGATATATACATGTTTTTTAAATATTTCCTTATTGATAAATCACATTTTCTACACCCCAGATAAAAATAAAAAAATAAACAGACAAATAAATACAGAATATTTTCTTATCAGCTGTAACTTTTTCACTACTATAGCTACCTGGCTCAGCTCATCAAATTTGACTTTTATTTAAGTTTTTCTTTCTAAATTAAAGTTCATCTTGCAAATTGATTTTTTTAACTTTTGGTTACAAAAAAAAGTGGGTGGAATAACAAGTTGATTTCTTTATTTAAAAAAATGTGTACTACTTATATGCAAAACATTTTTCACTTAATTGAAAGAAAGTACTCTTTACCTGCTTTCAAGTGAAAAAAAATGTTATTCAAATGGGACTAAACATGCAAAAAAATACTGAAAGTAATCTAATTCTCTTTTAATCTGCTTCTTTCAATAAAGTAGCTTGAAGTGTATGTGAAGTGTACCAAAAGTATAGCCTAAAGTATAGTGCAAAGCATTTTGGGGTACTTTCTCCTCTGTCTTGCAAGCAAGATGAAATCCAGGGAGGCCACTGGTGAACTTTGCAAACTTAGCTAGATGTGGGAGTAAGGTGACCATGTAAATCAAGTCAGGAGGGAGCTACTTCAGGTTTTACAAACTACTATAAAGCTGAAAGGTCCCCATGCTCAGCTAAATTGTTTGGTTCATATTGTACTTTTTTTTAAGACTTTCCAAACCATGTCATATCTCATAGTGTCATCCTATGTCAGAGACAAAACATGTGTTCTGGATGGTCCCACAATGACAATTAATGAGAATCAAACAACAAATACAGAGTGAAATGCAGATTGCTCATTACTGTATACTGTATGCTGAGCAGGTGCAACACCACCCCCTCAACCTCTCACTCTAATCCCCCTGGTACAACACCACCCCCTCCACCCCTCACTCTAATCCCCCTGGTACAACACCACCCCCTCCACCTCTCACTCTAATCCCCCTGGTACAACACCACCCCCTCCACCTCTCACCCTAACCCCCATAATAAATTGTGGTCACTGCAAAGATTCTGCAGTCTGATCATTGCAACTCGCTGATGTACTAGGCAAAGGAAGCTCCAATAGACAAAAAATGTCCAAAAAGTATAGGGGGGTACTGTCATCTGTCATAGGTGTTTTCTGCGAAAACTGACAAATGCACCAGGGGTGCAACATTGCCTCATGCAGCCTTTCAGATCAGTCAAGTGGAATCCTTTGCCCTGATTCTGCCAAGGGCAAGACTGATAGTCCCAGCGACTGCTCAGGTCACTAAGCCACAGCTGACCCACTGTGACCACAAAATGGTGCACACCTCCAGCTCAAACTCCATAACACTGTGAACCCCACTACAGATATGCACCACTGGTCACAAGAAGGTGACAGGGAGAGAGGGAGGGGGCAAGGGCACAGTAGTGTACAGTAATGAAGGAACAGTAAAGACAGCCCTGGGGGGCTTCCGGAAAATAACTGCACTGTTTCACTGACTCACCTTCCATCAACTGTACTATTCACATTACATGCCACTGCTGAAGGAAAAACAACAAAGCACCAACAGCCAAGATTTTCTGAAATGTCATGTGAATAATGCGATAGATACACCACTCACTGTTTCTGTCACATTTTCTAAACCTAGTTTTTAATTGACTGGTGAGTGTGTCTTGAAGGTCAAGTGGTGTAAGCCATAAATCACTCAATGTCAGAGCTGTTGCCCAGAGGCCATCTGCGCTAACCAGGCTGGTTGCTAAATGCAGCAGGTAGCTACTTTCTCCTCTCTCCTAGGCCTAGTTTCCTGCCATGTGGAGCCAAACGTTTACACAAGTCAGAAATTCCCCAGATGCCAAATGCATCAGGAAAGGGCTGCTAACAGTCACCTTGGAACCTTCAGGCTTACAGTGGCAAAGAACTGCAGGATTTAAAGACCTTCCGTTAAATACCACTGAAAAACAACATCCAACTACTCAAACACTTTTCCCTTAGTAATGAAATAATCTATTCTTTTGTGCTCTATAAATAAAGCACAAGACATCCTTTATCCTAATTACATTGCCTTGCAAATGTACTGTGTCCCTTAAAATGATCAAATTCACGCGAATTACAAATAATAAATATACACAAATTCTTCCTGTCAGTATTTTTAGTGCAAGTACATTTTCAACGTTCAATTATTAATCAGCAAATCGTTTAAAGTAAATCAAAAACCAAAAAATGCTGCTTGCATATGTATTGATCCCCTGTGCTCTAAAAGCTCCAGATGGAAGAATAATGCTAAGCTCACACTACACAAACTTAGCCCCAACTCTCTGAACACCGGCAGTGTTTTGGGATTGCCGACAGAACTCCCAGATCGGAGGCAAACCAGCGCATGATCACTATGTGTAAACTGTTCAAAGACATGATCCAATGGAGCTGCTGATGCATCGCAGACGCCCGCCAGATATCTAGCATGCTAAATATCTGGACCTGTTGCCGACTCCAAATCCCATAGTGTGAATTGTGACTGGCAATGAGTACGGTGACAAGCTACATTGAGAAAATGGAAGTGACATCATGCCTGCCATCCCTCAAAACTCAGCAATGATGCAAAGCAGGGACTGGGGAGTAAAGTCAAAAGGAGACCAACAGTCACTCTGAAGGAGCTATAGAGTGAGAGTGCCATGAAGGTGCACCAGTCAAACATGCCAAGGGTATACTGCATAATGCAGTAGTGCATATTGCCGGCCTGCGTGGAAGGGTGGCCAGAATGAAGACCTGAATGTGAAGAGCTATATGAAAGCTTGTCTAGAGTTTGCCAGAAAGTATAAAAGTAACATATTGGTCAAGGTTTTGTGGTCTGATGAGACTAAGATACAGATTTTTGGTCAAAATTCAAAGCACACTGAGTGTCGCATACATAACATAACCCATGCCTCATTTAACACTAAATTAAATACGACGTATAATATCAGCAGCACTATGCTACGGGGATGATTTGTAGGAACTGGCTATTTTGTCAAAATTGAAAGGAGAATGTTTGGCGTAAAATACAAGGAGATTCATACGTCCTTCAATCTGCAAAACAACCTTTCAGCAGGACATTTTTTCTAAATATAAGGCTCAAGCAATACAGGAGTGATTAAAAAACAATGTGAATGTTTTAGGCGGCCAAGTCAAAGTCCAGGTCTAAAACCCATTGAGAACCTGCGGTTGTCTTTTAAAAATGAAGTCAGCATTCCAACCTGAAGGACCTGGAGCAGATCTGCCCTGAAGAATGGGCAAAATCCTGAACTGTGCATAAAGCTGGTAGCTACTTACCCCAAAATACTCAGAGCAGTTATTTCAACAAAAGGTGGCTATAGCAAATATTAATGTGTTGGGAGGTGAATACTTAGGTAAGCAGAATTTTCAATTTTTGGATTTTCTTTAAAAGAAAAATAGCAAAGAAATATAGCTTGTGCCTCTGAAAGTTTACTCTGAAAGACTATGGATTTGCAATAGAAATACTGACAGGAAGAATATGTTTTGTATCATTTGTAAGGAGGATTCAGTACTTTTGCAAGCCAATGTATATGTTGTTTGCTTTGGTGTAAATGCGGACAGTGTACTTCAGTCTGTTTTACAAGACAGTCACCTTTCACACTGTCCACCTATACAGCATGATTCTTCACTAGACAACTAGCTCAAGTTAAACTCTCAGGCTATGAGTCATGGTGTGCTGTTTGAAAGAAGGGCAGTTAGCCACATGCGGCTTCTTTGAAGTGCTAGCCCCGCCTCTTCGGACTGCCAAACAGGATGTGTTACTTTCTCAAGATGCCCTCTGCTTGCCAGCAGTCCATCGCACTCATTCATCAGGACCTGCAGCCTGACACAGCACCACTCAGGCCTAATCCAGGATTACCACCTAGTGCCCCAGGGACCGGAAATCCCCCCTCCACCTCCCCACCTATGGGGCACAGTGTAACATGCTGTCAGATTTGATTTTGGTTGAACAAAGTGACTTTATCTGGAAGGTCATCTGGTTGGAGGATTTGTTGGTCTGTGAAAGAAGGGCACAATTTTTACAGCAGAGAACCATTATGAATGCATATGTAAATCAGAGTTGGATATTGAGCTTTGCTCTGTAGCATTTTTTCGTATATTCTCAAAAGCACAACTCAGCTCTTAATTTAATGGACACCCAATTCAATTCAATTCTATGTAATTCAATGCAAATTTATAGTCATTATAGAAACATAGGTACACATTTAAAGGGAAGGTGTTTTGTGACTCCTAGAGCTGGTGCAACAAGAAATAGAATAATACAATACAATATAAAATAATAAAATGCGACTGTAACAAATAGAATTAAATGTTTAATATTATACACACATACACACAAATATATATATACACACACATTTATTTATAACTTTACATAAAACAGACACTACTGTGTATGAATGAGCAATTAATCTTTAATCTTTTTTTAAATTTTGCCCTATTCGATCTGTAAAATTTATGGATCGATCTTATATGCTAATATCCATCTTTTTCAGTTTTTTTTTGGTTCATTTGCACAATAGTTAAATGTAGTTCTACCAGACCATATTTCAAGGCAGATTTTGGTGCCACTTAAATGCCTGAGCTGTCAAGTAGAATATTTGTATGTAAATTTGTATATTGTATTTATTTATATTTTACAGTATATATAACCATTTATAGTGACATCATGTTTACGCATACACATTTCCTGGAGTCACATGATTCAGTGTGGATGTGGAATTTTTTAAAATAATTCCCTCTGAATGTTTTTTACACTATAGAGCATTGCATACATAAAGCATGTTATTTTAAAAATGTTTTAGAAAATACATTCAAACTCAGTAGATAATAAAGCATAGTAGTATGATATGGCAGAGGTTTCAGGTGTTTTGACAATGACAAGATAAATTGCTCCGTCAATATGCAATATGTCAATGCAGTATGTCAGTATGTCAATGCAATATGACAGTATGAAATGTTTTTTTTCATAGATTCTATTGAAAAAGAACATATTTCAGAGGGCATTATTTTAAAATCTATACAGTTAGCCTGCCAACATCCCATGTTGGAGCCTTTCCATAAGGGCCTACCGCAACCTCCTGACATCCCGACAATAAATAACCTTGTTTATCTTGGGGACATAAAACAGCCATTCCAAAGGCTGAATGAGCAAACCACCTGTCCACAGAGTGATATTTCCCGGCATTCCCGGTGTACACATGCCCCCCCCCCCAACACTACTTGCACTGACTCTCCCATTTCACAGCTGTGGAAACCATTGCACAAGGGCTCAGATCTCACCTGATGACACTGCACTATCTGACCTGGGAGAGGCCCTCGCACCAGAGGTGCAGCCGAGATTGCTGACATAACCACGGCAGCGCGCTATGATTCTACACGACATCACACACACTCATTAATAGCTTTGTCCCAGTTTTGGTAACTCACTGCCAGAAGGTTCAATATGATTCAAAGGTTTAGCTACTTTCAATCAGCAACATGGGGTTAAGACCAGGTATAAAGTGACCCCTCAGCTTATAGTTTCATCCAAAGCAGTTTAACAATAATACAGGTCAATAATTTCCTAAAGCATTTTTAGGCTTTTTTTAAAGGTCCAGGTGTCTCCTGGGTCTGAAACCTTTTACCATTATGCCACCTACTGGCTAGAATATACTTGGCTTTGACATTTTTTATGTGTCACATAATTAAAATGCTTTGCAAAAGAAGCCAAGTGCAGAATTTAATGATGTGTTTATGCAAGCAAAGCTGGTGACAGAAGACCCCTAAACATACCGCACAGCTGTTGCACAGGATCTGTGAGCACGTACGATCAAACACTCTGCCCCAGGAGTTCTGCAAGGGGTAGCGATAGTGTGTTAGGCTGGATATCAGGCCTTTTTATTTTAGGAGCACTGTAACAGTTAGAGGAATCTCTACCACATTTATAATACATTATGTTTAAGCAACATAAGCACCAGATCATGATGCATGAGCAGCCACCTACAAAAATACTATGTAGAGCAGACAACTCTCCATTTGAGGGGTCATACAGAAAATGAAGCATGCTGGCTATATGACATCAAAAAGGGTCCAAACGAGGCCTCCTGGTGAACATGTCACACGGGGGCAGTGCCTGGGTCATGTTGCAGGGAAATATGACACATGAAACAGATCATTTTAACGGACCGATACTTGTCTTTATTAGTAAGACCTGAGATGGACCCTTTAGATGGACTGAGTTGGTAAGACTACAACCTTTCAGGTGCCGAAATCCATCAATGCCATGCAGGGTAACAGATGCCTACCGAAGCACAGTGAGTGGATCAAACCCAAACCCAGCTTCACTGCTCTGACCTCAGCTTCAGGGCTCCCAGGTTTCCGTTTTCAGAAAGAACAGTGTCCAAACACAGAAGGCCTCAACCTCATCCAGTCACACAATATTTTTAATGATGTTTTTTTAAAAAAAAAAAAAAAAACAAAAAAAGAAAACATGTATTTATTATTTATTGTGATCAATGGGGTGATCTTTGATTTTAACTTCAGTTAATAACAAATCGCACACAAAGCTACAAGACTGCTGAAGTTGGCTTGAAACCACAGAGACATAAATTATGTCCAACGCTTACATTTCTACATGTGCAAAACGGAAACTCAGTTTATGTTATTCCAGGAAAAAGGATGTATGAGAACACATATCATTACCGTTTGACAAAAGTACAGATCAACAAAAGGGCAACTCGGTAAGTTCGTAATCAACGGGCAGGAAAATGTATTAATGTTTGTAGCTGTTAAAGCTAGAAAGAGACATTTTAATAAGATTTGTTGTAAAATAAGGCTTTCTCATTTTCTCCTCGAGCAAAACTTTCCATAAAGTAAAAAATGGTTATTTTATGAAGTTCCACAATGATTAATACTATTTATTTTCTCAGACTTGCCTCCCTCTAAGCTGTGAGGGAGGTGTGAGGTCAAAGGTGAGCATGTAAGTAAGAGGTGACACATACATAAACAAAGAGAAGGAAATGCTGGTCTAATTAGCTCTTAAGGGCCTGGTAGGACGTGGGGGGCTGCTGGGACAGAGAAAGCAGAAGCACTAGGTGAGGGTGGGGGGGACACACAAACATATGTTCTAAGTGGTGAAGAACCCCAGCTCTTCGTGGGAACGAACAATCTCCAAATGCTAAAAATAACACACAATATTCCTCTGTGATCCCAGCAGGTGTACTGTTAGGGCTCCTCCTGCAGGTTGCTTTGGAGGGGAACTAGCCAAATTTATTACCTAACACCAATCATTAGCAACAGCCTGTAATCCCAATTGTTTCGAAAAAGATAAGGGTAAGTCTTGTGGGTAAGAACAGGACTAAATGTGCATACCTGCACACTGGTGTCCCTGCTCACATTTTACAGTATAGTTCGTGGGGGTTCATTTCATTCATTTGTGAACTCGGAACCTCAGCCGCTCTGTCATTACAACTTTTAAGAGCAGTGTGAAAAATAACTCATATGTGTGTTTGTGTGCGCGGCCACTTTGAGGACCTGCAGCTTGTGTACACGTCTGGGCTGCATTAAGCAAACTAGCAGATGCCTCAGAATCAGATGCATGGACCCTCAACAGTAGTGTTTGAGCCTCCACTATCCACTTGCACTCTCAGACACATCCATATGAAATCAGGTCAGGGGTCGTGTCAGGAGTCACAGTGCTTGGAGCGTCTTCTGGTTGAAATGGATCCATCTGATGGGGAGGCGGCAGCCTTTGGTGTTCCTGACACTGCTACCCAAGACCTAACTCCTACCATTACAGAGTTCCTGGAAGGGTCTCAGACTTGGGGGGTGGGGGGTAACTGCTTCTGCAGCACAAGCCAGTCTTCAGAGAACTCCGGATCAGAAATGAGACACACAAACGACGCAATTACACAGCACCAGTGTTTACCGCACAAAACCCTGTTCTGCAGAACAGAACATGGATTTTCTAAATTATACAACCAGGACCAGTAGGGTTCTGGTCCAAATTTTGGGGTTAAAAATCAACCACAAACACAGATGCAGGCTCAGCTCCTACACCCTGGCCACCCACAACTGTTCCCTGCACCCAGACCACCAGAATCTGAAACCCAGAGGACCAATGTAAACCAAAAAATCAGGAACCAGTTTCTGACAGACATTATGCGAGTCAGATGATAAATTTAAAATCCAGAACCATCTGCTTAAGACGTCACCAAGCCTTTAAAAAGCTTAACGTTACATTCCGGAAATTTGTGAAGCACACAACTGAAGCACTAACCTGAACTGCTGCAGGAAGACATGTTTACTCTATTCACTTTATGTTTACTCTATTAATTACCAAAAAGGTCCCATCTGACAGTGAAGGCAGTTAACTGATTGAAAATTCACTTTGTTCTGAGCATTAAGAGACACACCTTTTCCCTCACTCAGAATTCTCAAATACTATCCTCATTTTTGTCATAAATCCCAAAGCAGCAAAAATGGCAGCTGAAATGCAGCTTTAATTCCAGCAGTAATAAATTCCATGCTGTTAAAATTCTGTTGCGTACATCAGTTCCAGCACGGCACGTTTTATTTTCAATAAGAGCTCATTCTAATGGCTCTCCCTGTGCTCGGAGGCCGGACTGGTCCATCCCCATCACTCCAATGTGTTATGAAATCCAGTCCTTAGCCCCAACTGAATGAAGAAAAAGCTACCTAACCCACCATTAAACACCCACAGTTGCCTTAGACCCTGTTGTCTTATAAACAGGGGACTGGAGAAAAGTAGAATGCAGATGGTCCCACTGCAGCTCAAATCCAGGGCTACTGAGGTTTATCCAGGGATTGGGGGCTCAGCGGAAGCCCCGGTGAGGGTATAGATCCAAGGTCCAAGGGCCACAGAAGTTGGGGATTTCGCCCCCACAGAAGGGCTTGGGGGCCAGAGAGCTGTCAGGACATATTACTCCCCCGCTTGTTAAGGAGAAGAAGACTGGGGCCACGGTCCGATACATAATAGGTGTCAGGGTTTGCTAAGTGACCCTCTCACTTCAGGGCTGGCATAAACCCAACGATTCAGGCCCCAAGGGCTCATTTAACATTCACTTAATTCCCTTTTTCAGCTTTTACAGGGATTTCATGTTTCGAAAGCTGGAGGTCCAACAAAAAGATATATTGCAGAAAGTATTACATACCTAGAGTACA
Organism: Mormyrus hasselquistii; assembly: GCA_026779605.1. Lineage (NCBI taxonomy): Eukaryota > Metazoa > Chordata > Actinopteri > Osteoglossiformes > Mormyridae > Mormyrus > Mormyrus hasselquistii. Next base: position 18,103,320 of record JAODKE010000068.1, read on the forward strand.
GGCTCAATATTTAATATTTAGTGGCTTCTGCTTGCTGTTTTCTGGTTGTTTGGCTGGCTATTCAACTGGGTTAACTCACACCCACAACAAAAATAATAGGGTTCCACATAGGCTTTTACTGGCACTGGTGATACAGCTACTTTCTCGCTTGGAGTATCAGAGTGAATGAAGCACCTAGAACTTCAACATTACAGCTAAGCTTCCCATAAAAGGAAGCAGGATAGAATCCTGCCCAAGAAAGACAAATGCACAAAGTCCTGACGGGGCCTAGCCCCGTTCCCCACGTGAGCCTGTGAGTTCAGGGCAACGCCTCCACCTGGAAAAGTGAGGAGCAGGCCATCTTCCAGAAGAACTCACTAAAAGTCCTGCCTGCTCTCCCAAGCTAATAGAAAGCAGATGGCCGCCTTTTTCAGCACCACAGCCAAAAAGCACACAGAGCCACGTTTTTACCAAGCTCTCTTATTAAATTAGCATTTCAAAAAGTCCTTCCAGTTGCAGAGCGCAGAGGCCTACACACACACATACCACAAACAGGAGATGTCAGTTAATGACATGCACATTTAGGGGCACAATGCCATTTCCAGTTCTGCGGGATCGCTCCTGGCCAGTACTTTCAGCTCAGTAATTAGGCAAAACTCAAGACGTAATATATGACCCGTGGACATTAGCTCCTGCAATTTCAACTACCAATGTTTACCAATCAACCAATCAACTATATCTGAAAGAAAATAATAATAACAGTAATAATAATAATGATAAATGAAAAAGGCCCATTTTCCCCCATTCTGTGTTAATAAAATGTGCTGCTGTTAACATAAGACTATCTCGCACAGGTCACTCACAGGGCATGCCTGAATGCCTAGAGGAAGTCCCGAGCTGGCAGTAGCTGCAGACAATGCTGCTGTTACCCAACAGCCCCTCAGGTGCTATGCTCGTGCTACACCTTGCATAAAACAGCCCCGAGTGCGACCCAGCACTGATTGTTTATATCCATCGCATCCACACAGCAGACACATTCCTCAGACAGTCTCAATCAGCCATCATCTGACAGTGCAGGACCGCAATGCCAGGACATCATCAAATTCACCCCAAAATGAGTCACCAAGCTGCACTAAAGGTAATATCTGGCTCCAAAGCAGCATGCCAGAAAGTTTGACGCACTGTATTATTTTTCTTCTGGACGTTAAAATACGGAAATGCTATGGCAATAATTTAAAGATTACATTATAAGAAATGATTCATTTATTAAGACCCAAATATGCATTTTAACCACATAGTAACCACAGTTACTATGATTCTTGATTTAAACCTGTAATTAGCGTGAAAATAAAATTAGCAGCCATGCCACCTTTCCATTACTGATCCAATAAAAAAAACTTTATTGATGAATGTATCTAACAAAATAGTGCAATAAATCAAGATAGGGGCTTACCCAAAAAGTCACCCTACCGGCATGCCTATCACCACACCAGGGCACTACCACCCCCACCTTGTGGTGTTCCACAATCACACCACAATCAGCTAATAGCATTCAGCATCATTCCAATGAGTCAAACAGCTTTTAAACACTCTTACATGTCATGCACAACATCCAGTTTTTGGGAAAAAAAATCCATGAAAAACTGATTCATGACTGATAGAATGAAGAAACTTCCCAAAACTACTCGTTGCTAAGCACTGTGCAGCGTTCCCATCACAGAGGCTTCAGGTCCAGGCACATCGCAGAGCTCCCCCAGGATGTGGACATTTCAGCCGAGCGTAGCACCATCGACACCAGGCAGCTCTTACTGACAAAAATACCCACAACCCATTTTGACACGTTGCTTCTAGTAAGATTCATTACATCCTTTAGTCCTGCCGTTTCCAAGAAGAAAAAAATATATATTTTGGCCAAATATAGCAGACATTTCAACCGACCAATTCCAAAAAACATTTGTTTTACTTCACTAGTTTTGTTCCTACATACATATGCAATTCCTGCAAATGCAGCAACAGCAGGAAATGAGTCCTGATCCATAATTAATGCCCTCATTATCAGAATTCACAGGAGTGAACAGGAGTCATGTTTGGATAATTATTTAGATTACACATATTACTCTTCCTTTTTGATCCTGTTTTTTTTTTTAATCTGCTGCCTTCTTTTTAATGCACATTTTGAATCAAATAAAGCAAACAAACCATAGATGCAGGTGAGCATGGTGTGCTGTTCATGTGGTGGTGAGGTGCGAGTTAAAGTGCCTCGTGGACAGCAAGAGACTGCCAGGCAGGCCACTGTTGTATGTGAGATGTGTGAGGCTCAAAATTGCTGGAAATGTTTCACTTTTGCACATACCAAATGCCATCTGGGCAATAAATAGAAAAAGCACTTAGAAAAATAATGACTTGTCAGATTTTTTAAATTCTGGTGTATCAGTTGTCTTTGTTTTATCGGTATGCAATAAGCTCCCATCTGGTGAAACAGGTTTGCTTTCCCACATCTGAGCATGAACAGGCTGGCGTAGATGCCTGTGTTTGTTGGTGCCAATCCAAAGCAAACAGCAGGTTATGAGGTCTGGAGGTGAATGCAAGGATCACGTTCTCTTGTTGTACTCGCAGTGAAGCAGACCAATGGAAGGAACACAGACCCACTGGGGGGCTACCTTCATCCTGGCTGAAAGCGATGTGGGAGGCATTCAAACACAACAACCTTAGTCCTCCTTCAGGATGATGGAAATAAGCAACCGTTACTTCAACACCCGTATCGGTTCTCCCCAGACGTACAATGTGCCTCTGGATGTCAGTCTGCAAGATCACACTCCTAGAAGCAACAGACCTGATTAGCAATTAGCTAATTAACGTTTTAACTTTGTTCAGTCCAAAGCCCACAGAGAACATGCTGCATCTCAGAGGACTCAAAGCCCTGCATAGCATCGTGCTATATGATATGACTGTGTGGTCCTGAACCTACCAGGAGAATAAGCATTCTTCCAAGTTCTCTGCCGCTCTGATTCCATCAAAACCACAACAGCTTTGAAAACCCCCAGAGGAAGGAGTTAGGTCTGAATCACAGCGATATTTCACCCGTCAAAATCTACCTCAGGACTTTATTCCTGAAAGTTAAGGTTACATTAATTTGGATTGTTCTTTCTTTTACTGGCTGTGCATTCCCATGAAATGTTCTTAGATTATTTTTAAATTTGAAAGTTTGAGAAAAACGAAACCACAGCACTGAAACTCTCCTGTAAATAACACTGAAGGCCATTAAGGCAAAGCTGGTAATGCTAACTAGCCAGCCAGAAGGCACGCATTCCCAAGTAAGAATAGCTTCGCACATAATGTAGTCACAAACACATAAAAGCAAATAAAATACATTTTGTGGGGGTCTGCACAGGGTGTGCCTGTGCTACGCACCAGTGATGCTCCTCCCTTGGTGACAGACAGTGCAAGATACCTCTTCAGGTTATCAGCAGGCCTTTAGCATTTTATAAACAAGTCACTAATAGGCATGGGTACGTCAGGTGGGGTGGGGCAGGCTCATCAGTCAGCATGAACCTAAACCAGAAGCCCTGTTTTCCTCTGCTGTACCTCATGTCTGTCCTTCCTTCTCTAACCTTTCACCTCTTCTCTCCCCTCATCCTTTCAGTTTTTATCATTCCTTTTCCCCTCCCCCTCTCAATGGGTACAGCCATCACTCTGCAGCTCCCTCGCTCTTAGGTCCAGCCCGGCTCCAGGCCACAGTGCCCTAAGTATGGCCACACGCAGGCAGCTGTGCTGAAAACTAATCACAGTGAGGAAAGGGGATATGGCAGCACCTCTTCCTGTCAGTAGGGATGTCAAGGTGAACTTGGGACTCCTTAAATAACCACCCCCACCACCCTTTAACCCTCCTCATCATGAAAACTAGAAGCAGCTCCCTGTTTACAAGGGCAATGGGGTCTTTAACCACATTACTGTATGCAGGAAGGCATGGCTGTCTCCAAAAAATCCCAAGGCTTTAAGGTGTACAGTTAACTTGAAGCCTTAACATCGCCCTTAACCCTTTGATCCATTCCTGTGCCCATGTGCTGCTCTGCCATCAGGGGTCAGCGTGGATAAGCTCCTCATGGCTGGCATGCCAGTGCCTGGGCCTGCATGATGGTACTGCGACAGCCAACAAAAGAAGAGCCTGAAGAAGCCGTCGGGCAACTCAACCGCGGTTCCAGCGGAGCTTCCCACCTCCTCGTCCAAAGATAATAACCTAAAGCAAACTTAACCTGGTCAAACGTGTGCTCCCCAGATGTTTTCTAACAAATATCACTGATGTATAGAAATCCTCTGTAGTATATTAAATCTTCTAAACCAGGCTTCTTGTGGAGGGTAAGTGACAGAAAAATGGCTCATTCTTTATTGTGTTTTGGTGACCTCTTTTCTCAAGCACATCCAACTGTGCTACTTCTGATACAAGGCATTGTCTCAGCCCGCAGTGGGCGTCATCAGGGGGGTGGAGTCCAGAGCGGGCGGGCTGCCCATCTCCTGTGCCTCAGCGAAGCTATGACAGCTATTCCAGGCTGCCAAATCCCACCAGCAGCTCTGGTTACGTGCGCGACAGGGGCGGCTTCCTGTCGGACCACATCCAGGTAAACTGTCAAATCCAACTTCCCCCGTTGACCAACAGCGGCCTTTAGAAGGCTTTCATCCTTCACCTCCGGCTGTCCTCTTTGTCCCTCCCCTGGGATTAATACTCAGAAAGAGGGCTAAAGTCACTCGTCTGCTCTGCGCTGCAATGACATATGATTAAGCGAAAGCCGGAGTAGTTATTCTGGGAAGCTGTCATAATGAGGACTATGACATGCTTTCCCAGAAAGTGAGACGCAGTTGCATAGTTTCATGCAAATTATTTGAGGTAAAACTTCTTCAAGGTGCAGAATTCTCTCACTACTGAAGAGCATGTGTCACAGACCTTATGACAACTAAGAACTGCACTTACTCTAAATATTTAAGATGCCAATCCCCATTAAAGACACAAAATTATGATCAAATTAATTACCTCTCATTGATTCTACGTATAAGTTCACAACCAAATTTAGTCTTTAGTGCAGAGGAAAAAATATCAGGACAGACCAAATAAACTCCATCTGCCTTTGACTCCATCTTGCATTATCATGGAAACTCAACAGCCCATAAAAAATAGATTTCTTTAGGTATATTTAACTGTATTATAAACATCCTGTCCTTGCCCCTTATTGTTCCTGAAATAAACCTAAACTGTAGACACTCTGCTATTTTGAATCTCAAAGCAACTTGAAAAGGGAGGAAACTGTGGGAATCAGTAAAACACACCAATTTAGGACTACATGCCTCATTAAATGAAATATTATATTAGCTTCAGTCATGCACCAATGCATTTGCTCAGCTTCCCCTTATAATACTGAGACTCCAAAGCAGAGCCATACACCTCACTGAAAAAAACTGCAATTTAGTTAGCATGCATCGCTACCCTTGCATAAAATAGGATATCCATGTATACAGTATACTGTAGGGCTAGGTTGTTTTTCATAGTCTAGCTCAGTGATTTTGGATCTTCCCAATCTATTAAGGAATGAGTGGGTTACATTTGTACATGTAACTTAACCAAAAGTTTCATCTTTCGGCATAATATGACCCTTCACCAACATCATTATATTAAACATTTTTCAGTATTTCCTAATTCGTCATTAAGTTTATGACAGTTTCTCCAACATATTATCAAAAATGAGCAAAATACCCAACGTAATCTAAAATCCAAACTAGCCATTCGTTTTATGACTAATTTCTATTTGCTAATTATTAAAAACAAAGGGCGCCCAGCAATAACCATAGTCAGGTAAAGTTTACTGTAAATGCTACGGCAACGAGCTACAAACCCACCGATCGCGATCGAGCAACTCCGTTAAATTAATGTCCGTGTGATTAAGTAACATCTCTCGTTTCCTGTTCTTATTAATGAACAGTATGATATTCTAGGCACAGTTTCTCTTAGAAAAAGTTGTGATAAACGTTACAAAGATGTTTATAATGTATGCCAAAGTAAATTATGGTTAATTATCATCAATATTATCTGCTGTGCGGGGACCTAGCAGCGGGTACGGTGCCGGAAAACTCGACGCCTGCCAGAGTGCCCGTTCCGTCCCGCGTGTTCAGACACTCACGTCGCGTGCCTTGGCTGCTCCCGCGGACGACTCAGCTGCCGAAAATACAAGTGTATCACATAACTCATTTTATATTTAATGACTAGTAACAGCGCGTTTACCCTAAAGACGTGTGTGTGGGCGAAGGGATGTGCTTGTGTTCCGATTGTCTAATTTTGTCATTTACACAGTGAGACGTCTGTTGAGAATACGGTGCTGCATATGGCTGAGGTGATTTCTGCACGTCTTCTTAGGGAGATAAGCAATGAAGCATGTTCTATGCTTCTCTCAATTTCCCCCCTTGTCCAAGTTTACTTTTTCAGCACATAATTTTGAAAAAATAAATCTTCCTTGGAAAGCACTCCTTGAAGGAGCCCATTGTTCAATCAAGGACTTGAATCCTTGTCTGGTTTTAAGAATAACATACTCTTTTAGAAAATAGCACAACCCCACGGTGTCTAACTGCGAATTACTATCAGACCTGGCCCAAGACACCTAATTTTCCGTGAAGCCAAATGGAATTAAACCTGGAATTATACAATATGAAATAAAATGCTTTTACAAAGGGGTGGTGGCAGGTAGCAGTTAAAATCAGATGAACCACCCCTACACCCCAACAATGCAGAATATGTCCATGTGGCTCAGCATAAAGATGGGGGTTCAAGAGGCTGACAGGTCTGCATGTCTGTCACCGTGTCACTGGAAGAGAGTGCCAGCCTGGTCACGCTCGCACCACACGCATCCCACTGTCGCCAGATAATAGGCTCCCGCTGCCACTTCTTGCATGAGGGTCCTGTGATGGCAGCGAGGGCCTGAGGGGGCTCAACACCCCGAATGGCACTGAAAATAAACGAAGGAATGGGAGCCATCTGAGTGGCGTGCACAGAGGTGACTGGCGGGAGACAGGTGTGTGTGTGTGTGCATGTATGTGTGTGTGTGTGTGTGTGTGTGCGGGGGGGCCGTCACTTGCCATCTCCGGTGGCCGACGCCAGCGCCACACTGCAGTGGCACGCCACACGGCATTGTCCGCTGCCGTTTTTAGCCACTATGAGCAGACCGCAGACAGGTGGCAGAAGCGTTTAAAGCTACTCTTAAAGAGGGAAGGCAGGGAAAGGACATGAAAGAGCCCGGAGAGGGAGCCCTCAGGATTCTTATGAAACACATAATGCCGAAGGCTCAGCCATGAGGCTGCCCAAAAGGCTTGGAACAGTGTCATGTGCAACAGGTGCCACCGGAACACCAGAGCCCAGCCATATAAATGGGGACAAGGTAGGGACAGGGCTACAGAAAGGTGACATCAGTGCTTGTGTCATCCACAGTGGAACTATCACAAACCAGTCAATTGAGCATTGCTCAAAAATGTCACCTTTTTTGCCTTTTTAAATAGTGGTGTTGCTAGAAAAATCTAAACAGCGAGACTGAGCTTTACAAATAAAAAAGATAAAAGCCTGCACTATGTGGACGATGCTGTAAAAGGCTCTCACATGTAACAATGGGAAACCCTCTCAGTGACTGCCAAGTATACCTTAATTAGTTAGCAGGGACCTACCAGACAGTTAACACCCAGCTGCCCATGGACATTTCCAGTTAGCACAGAGGTGTGTCAACTCCTGCTTCTGTGGTTCCCACAGGTCTGGTCCACAGGGGCCCAGAACAGACACATACACTCAGAGGAAACACCTCCATAGACTAGCTACTTATTTAATGGCTGACACCTGGTAGCAGACTGGGAAACAGGTGGGGACACTAACTATTGGCACTTCTAAAACCTTGTAGCTGTCACATCTCATGGGCCATGGCAGCAATTATTCACCCCAGAAGTAAAATAGGAGGTTTAAAATAATATTCTAGGTTGAAGCAGATTAGTTAAATTATTTTTAAAAGGCATTAAAGCACTGTGACATTTACACAGGTAATAATTAACACTAACATAAAGTAGTGCATTTGCACATTAACATCTTTAAAAACCAACAGAAACCAGGTGCACTGTGTGTCTAAAATGTAGTCTGTTCCCACACACTGTCCCACAGGCAGCCTGACGGTGCTGCTGTGTAGGACCCTTGTTATCACGCAGTGACAGCCACCCAGCAGCAGTTCTTGTGCCCAAGAATGCTCCCAGTGCCCTGGCCTGCTGTAGGAGCAGCCCACAAAGCTGGGCCAGTTCTGTCAGAGGGCTTAAATGCATCTACACCTGTCGCAGCAAGAGGGTAAGCATCCTTTGTAGACTGGAGACAAAAACAGTTCTTCACCATGAGGAAAGCATTACTAAACTCCCATGAAATCTGGTACAGTATGTCTACTAGTTGCCAATCTTATAAAAGTTGAAGACTGAGACATTCTAGTGTACTAAACCCACCCTCGTCTGCATTACACTTCAAAAACAGTGCATAAAAATGATTTATATTACTTTTATTACAATGTTTTTTTTACACAGCAAAGAAATGTACTATGGCTGGATGGTTGCCCTGCTTATTTCAGTGATAAAACGCAAGCTAAGCCCCCCACTCCCATTGTGAACAGTTACCAGGAGTTGTCAAAGCCCTGAAGGTAACAGGATCAAACAAATAAAACATTTCTATAGTGGCAAAATTAATCACAAAAGTTATAAAAGTTACTGCCAACACAGCCACAGACCCTTTGCTTTACCTTCAAAAAAAGCTAAAGTGCTAAAAGGTGGCTTATAACAACCAGAAATAAAGACCCTAAAACCAAACACGACAGAGCTCCTTGGGGTAGCTACAGTATAAGAAGCAAATCAACTATGATGTTAGTGCTCTCTAGGGGGCAGAAATGCTTTAATCCCCATTAACCCCCTATGCCAGTGTTTCTCAACTTGGTCCTTGGGGACCCCCATACTGTCCACTGGGAGCTGGCAGGGATGAAAAATGGGGACTGTCTGGTAGGGACTTGGGAAGGAGCAAAAACATGGGCTGGAGGTCCCTGAGAACTGGGTTGAGAAACATTGCTCTAAGCATTTGAGTTACCTTCACATTGTTTCCAACTGAATCCAGTGCACACAGTGTCACAGGGGCACACGTACACATGCACACATTTATCTGATCTGAAGATGCTTCTATCAAAAACCACCTATTCATATCATACTTGCATATGCATATTATTTAACTGATGCACTGGCCCACCTTACAGTCAAACAAAAGCAGACAAAAAGGGCCATGCATTAGTAGCTGTTATGAGACATGAGCAATGTGCAGTGCTCAATACCAAAGGGATCGCAACATACCTGGAGGGCAGATGCAGCTCTGTGGGGCGTCTCGTGCCTCTCGGACCCTGGGAAACCGTGCAGCCAGCTTCTGTTGGGAGGGAGAGGCAAGAAATGCATATTCAGATGTCAGCACCTCATGCCTGGCAGTGTTCAATATTGAATTCAACAGTTTTGAATACCAAATTAAGTATTTGTTATTTACTCTTTATTCTTGATTAACACAATTTGCAGAACCTGTGCACCAACACCCTAACTCATCAGTCTTGCATTACCACAATACCTCAATAGGGTAGACATTTATAGCCCCACTCAAAATAAATACCACAAAGGGTTAAGTCTTGATTTGTATCAAATGCCCCCCCACCCCACAAAACTTGGTCAGTAAAGCACACTGAGCAGTGGCTCAGCGATAGCCTGATTAGGGTGGGCGTCCTGTGAAAACCATCAGCAGGCAGGAGCCAGGACGGCTGCGTGCTCTGCTGTGGCCCCTTCTGGGATGGCCACATGGCAAAAAGTTCAAGAGGAAGGCAGACTACACTGTGGCCTTGGAACGGCAGCTCCAGCCTCACATTGAAGGAGTTAAACCCAGAGTAACATCCCGTTCTGGGATGTGACCTCACTGATGTGTGCTACATTTGCCGAGACTGAGCTCAAAGCTGGATCCCACCAAGCTTGCTTTTCTTTTTCTATTTTCCCTCCTTCTGTTCTTGATGTTTTTCAAGCATTTATATTAAAAGGTTTTTCCACCCACCGATCTATAAAGAGACGTAGATCTCCCACAAATATTTCATCAGGATTTACTTAATTTTTACCAACCAGCCTTCATTCCAGTCAGAGGGATCTTTTTATAGAGAACCCAGAGTAAACTGGTCTCACACGTGATCTGAATCTGTGTGATTCTGGTCTCACACGTGGTTTACAAGCTCATGTCATGGGCATGGTCTGAAGGGCTCGGACTGGGTGTCCATAGTCAATTTACAAAAAAAAAAAGTCAAAATGAACTAAAAGCAACCGACTTGGTTTGTTAGTTAAAAAAAAAAATAAACCATAGCATGTTTGGCCACTCTGAAAATATGATTTAAAGAGACATTGATAGATGTACCTGAATTTTTATGCATTCTAACACAATACGACAGCTATCGTCTGGCCATGGAACCATGCCTCGATTTTGTAAACTAGCTCCCTTTCATTGCCACGTCTTTCTTTAAACAGGTTTGGTGTTAGTGCTGTTGGTTGGTAGGTAAAAAAATGTGGCAAACAGATGTGACCTGTAGTTAGGCAGTGTGCAGGTACAGTAACTGTAGCAGTGGATGCCACAGGGTAATCAGTGCTTTACAGTGTAGTATATGGGTTACATGATATTACACAAGCCTCTCCCCAGAGAAAAAAATCATCTATGAACAAATATCCAATTAGTAGTTAGCTGTTCTCGTAATTGATAGTAGGCAACAAGAGAGTCCTATTATGATGTAAACGATGTTGGTACCGAAAGGCAGCAGCTGATGGGGGGGTGTACAAGGGTAGAGGGTGGAAGGGGAACATTCCCCGCCTCTCTGCCTCCCCTCATTATTGGTAACCTGACCTCCAAGGTTTTGGTCTGGTTTTAACGTTCTATTTTAAAAGGATTACAAAACATTTCACAATACCAGCGTCACATTATAACTAAGACACCAGTCTTTTGCAGTTGGAGGTCCCTCTGTTGAGCTACAATGAATTCAATTCCCCTTCTATGTAAGGCTTCTGGGTTACTTTGGGGAGGAGGGGGGGGTAGGTGCTGTTCTGGAATATTCTGCAGGAATGCACACTATGAAGAACAGGCAGTGCTACCGTAATCGCTATCAGCTGCTTTGAACCTAAGCAATGACTCATGTCTGGAGCAGCAGTCATCTCCGTGGACATCTGACTGCAGGTCTGGCCCTTAGCAGAAAGATGTGTTCTTATCCATACAGTAGGCGGCACATGACAGAGAGACGCACTTTAATGTATACAGGAGGCGGCACATGACAGAGAGACGCACTCTAATGTATACAGGAGGCGGCACATGACAGAGAGACGCACTCATGTATACAGGAGGCGGCACACGGCGGAGAGGCACACTCTCATTTATTAACGGGAGGTGTATTCTAATCCCTATGTCAGAGAGCTCAATGAGAAAAGGTGCTCTAACTAGGATTAGATCGATCCACATTTTTAAAGTTTCAATCCGATTCCAATTCATAACTGACAATACCGATACAGATTCTGATACATTTGCTCATTCTACTTTAATATTACCATTAGAGGTACACCGATCCAACGTTTTCAGTGCCCATACGATCCTTATACTTGAACATAGGGTATCAGCCGATATAAGAACTGATCTGATACCAGAGCTATTTTGTTTGAACTAGTAAATACAAAAGAAAAGAAAAAGATGTGCTACTTAGACATCTAGAAACATACATAACCTACTGTTCCGCCTCGATTGTTCATCTTGTTTTAAAGGTTTTGCGGCTTTTGCAGTTCAATCTGAATATCTTCAAAGAAATTATATACAAGTTGTGAAGGCTTAATATGCCCCACAATTTTTCTCCCACTGGCAACAGCGTCATTTACACTTCGTTGCAATAGCAGCCACCCCTGTATCACATGCTGTAGCGAATGTGCAAAACAGCTTAAGCTAGCGACTCCCAAATCATCCATTGCTTTTTTCATGTGACTCACGTTGTCTCGCATAATTGCATATGCTTGGCTTAGTGAGATTTTCCACTAAACGCTACTTCCATCCCACAAAACTTTATTTATACAAAGAATGCAAATTGTTGTGCTACTAGTTGTTGTTAAAAACGTAAAATCTGATGTTCTTATGGTCCTCCTACTGCAAAGGGTATGCACAGGATGTCACAGCAGGCGGAGGTCACTGTGTTCACACCGACTGGCAAAAAAAATTGAGTGGCACTGTTAACGTTCATCTTGAATCTAAAACGGGAAAAAGATGTTGTGCGATTGATCGTACAAATTGATTTAAAAAGAAATAGGAGCTATTTTCTTACAGACTGCCGAAAAGTAAATAAGTAAGTATCACGCGTTCCGATATTAGCAAGTATGGCTAATATCGGATGAGTCTAATAGGCGTGGATGAGTGCGCCTCCTACGCATATGGAAGGCAGCACACAGTGGAGAGGTGCAGGGGGTGGCACACAATAGTACACGGTGGAGAGGTGCAGTTTAATGCATTAGGGTAGTAGTATACAGTGGAGAGGTGCAGTCAAATGCATATGGCAGCAGGCACATGGAGGAGAGATGTGTTCTCTAGCTCTTCTCCAGCTGGAAATGTGGGGAAAAAACCACCACTGTACATTTAACAACAGCTACACAGCAAGATTTGCAGGTAGTAATTAAATGACAAGGTTAAGGCTTATTACTCTGTTCAAAGAAACCAGAGAGACAATTACAAATTAGGAGACTATAGCTTGTGAGGCCAACTTTTTAAGTGATGGGTTCAGTGAAGTACAACCTCAAACTGAGACTGTGAAAATTATAGTGGCTTTTACCATTCAACTGCACATCTTGCATTGCCTGTTGGGCTGCACGTGTTTTTGGATGGGTCACATGTTAAGCACAAAGCCCAGGATTTGATATGGGGAGTGTTCTGACAATTTGTGACGTTTTTAATTTGCAATTTGCAGAATATGAGGTTAATAGGAGAAACAGCTGTGAGGATGTACAGGACAGAACAGGGAATCTGAAGACCAGCAGTGCCTGATTTTAAAAGTCATACCCCTCTTACACTAAGTGTGTGTTTGCAGCCCTTTCCTCTGCAGTTTATCATATGTATTATTTCAAATCAGCTTTTTATTCCGGACACCAATCGGCTGTTTACAGTTCATGGTGAGTCATAACATTGTTGAGTCATTTCCATAGATTTCTTGCCAGGGACTGATGGCGTGTTTTCGCTGTTTTTGTCATTGCGGATAATTGGCCTTGCAGCCACGTTCTCCTGATCTTGAACACAGTTTTGTTTAGAAAATGCTACAGCGCCATTCGGAGATCTGGAAAATCTATTCAGGAAAAGAAAAATTGACCTATACAAGGACATTAGTTTGTAATTTTAACATTAATTTCTCAACACACAGCAAGTATTAAAACAAAATCAAAATAATGTACACCTTTTAAAAATAAGTACCAGCAGATGCAACTTCTTTACCCCATGGAAAAACATTAAAAAAAAAAAAACTAAATTTTGGCTAAATAATTCCCAGATTGTGAACCTTTCATCACATACCCTTCTTCTGAAAGAGACATGCTTTGATACAGCAGAGCCAAGACAGACCTGGACCTGCTCCACATATTAATAACCTTCCCCTTATTAACACACAAAGCGTTTATCCCTGCCACTCGCTGGCTGCGCTGGCTGCCCTTGCGATAGCTATAGCGTTGGGACTGGGCCAGGCCCACGAGTGGCCCAAAGCCACTCAGCACCAGAGATGGACTGGGACCCCCTGCTCTCGAGGCCTGGATGTAGATTTCTCCCTTTCTTTATACATGCTGAAACTTGGGGTGAAGTTAAACTAAGCACGAAGAAGCCATGGAAAAGGTGCCGATTTAACCCTTGAGGACAATCCTGTGACTGATTGTTGATTTTAAACAGGCGAGACAGCAATGCATTCTTGGGAGCTGCCATATTTCAGGAGTGAAGTTAATATCCTTAGGACCTCATTTCCTGCATTTGTCACCCAAGATTTGGCGCCATAAGTGTAATATTTCACTGCACTTATGCCTCTGTTTCGCCTCCCAGTGATTAGGGTGACACACCTCTGCAGCAGAGAGCACAGAACACAGATTCTGTTTTACAACACATTTAATGCAATGCGAGCAGTGAGACACAGAAAAATGGGAGAGTGGACGGCCCCATCTTTACTGCTCCGGCCCCCCGGTGTGTAATGGGCCAAAGCATGTGACGTTCATAACACTTCCTTATACATGAGTTTCTCGTTTCCATGCAAGAAAAAGGGCCAGCCTGCATACCATGTCTCTATTGAGCTTTTTAAGAGATTGTGTTCAGAATTCACAGCTCACTTTACTGTCCAAGTTCACTACACAGCTGTGTGTGGTCACTCAATTCCATCACCCCCTGTTAACATCAGAAAAACTCCCCAAACAAGAACTTAATACAGGTGAATAAGGCACACATAACATATGTATGCATCTTAAAATGGGTGTGCTGTATATGTAAACACAAATGAGTCCTGAAACGTCATGGTGTGAAACAATGAAGGCCATCTGTTATCGCATCACATAAATAATGGGTATTCACAAATGCACTTCCAAATGAAAGCCTAAATCACAAAGCTCCACAATCACATTCACTAAAACAAAGTCAGTGCTCTTCTGGCTGGGCTGTTGTACAGCGTAGGGCCACAAAGAATAATTCCTGGTCTTAGAGGAATGTCATACGAGGAAAGGTTAGTTGAGCTAAATCTGTTCAGCCTCAAGCAAAGGAGACT
>JAODKE010000068.1:18134731-18167591 GCA_026779605.1 Mormyrus hasselquistii
TTGATATCCATTGTGGTGGTGTATAGAGCCAAAAATGTTAGCATTGTGTCGATGTCCCAATATTTATGGACCTGACTATATAAGAACAAATTTGTTAAGAGGCCTGCCTGTCTCTGAGGCTCTGGTGATACTAAACTTTTATTGCTATATTAGCGAGTTAGAATCACAAACACAATTTTCATTAATGCGCTCTGACAACTCAGACACTTCAATATGCATTTTGTTGTGGGAGAGATCTGCATATTTCTCCCAGGCTCAGCGATAACCTGAAATACACTCGGGTTGTAAAATCATGACATTTTTATCCAGTATGAAGAGATAAAATTGAATAATGCTCTGTCTGAGCAACAGATGGTATGGCATGTAGGGACGAGTGTGTGACGCATCTCCAGCTGGAGGTAGGCCACTAATTATGTTCCAGTAGTGGGTTGTGGCCATGCAATCTGAATCTAAATCTGGATATTTATATTCATAATCAAACGCTTGTCACTGAACCAAAGCTAATCTATAATTAAGATCTCTGTTCTAAGGAACCGTTTTACCATTTTTAATGTATAACAGAAACTCACAATTTGCAATTACTGACATCAGCCCTTTAGCAAATGATCAAGAACTAGGATGCGTGTGTTTCACAGAGCAAAGGAAATGAACACAAACCGCTAACCAATCATGCTGCAGCACACAATTAACACTTTTTTTAGTATGTAAATATATTAGCAACTTGAAGTAATTTCCCACTGCCCAGTGAACTCTTTCGATGTTGACTAGATTCGTTGAGTGTATTTTCAGTTTAGTGGTTTGTTATGAAAGGCTGTCTCAGCACCAGCCTGTGGCCCAGCCGTACATCTGCATGAAGCCACTCTTTCTTGAAAATGCTGTCTTCCTGTTCACTCACTGAATAGAGCGTGCTGGGCTTAAACTTTGATTCCTTTGGAGGCATTGACAGAACAAAAACCAAAACTCACTCTGTGAATAGAAACACAGAATTACCAAAGTACTTAATGGCTCTGCATGACATATTGGCTCTGCATCATTGGATTTAAATGTTCTTCTACTCATTTCTGTTTTACATCAAAAGAATATGCAGAATTAAGTCTGTTACTATGATAATATTGTAATTGGTATTATTGTAATTCTTACATAACATCTTACATTAACCTGGAAAGAAGACGAATGTCACAGTAGGTGTTACTTGATGCTCCTCCAGCCTGGAGTTCCTACAGTACAGTATGTCACATATGCACCCTGCAGTGGCTCAGGCAAAGCATCCTGTCATGTTAGGGCCCAGCACTGCTGGCCTGCCTTCGTATGAATATCTACACCATCCAGCTCTGATGAGGAGCATATTTTTAGTGTGGCCAGGAGGACCCCCCGTATGTCTAGAGACCCTCTCTTCTGCAATGCAGTCGAGCCACTGGAGTGTACCTGCTATGGCAGAGAATGACAAAGTAGGTGATGATCTACATAATGGATCTCAACAAACAGGGTTTTATTAAACAAAACAGAATACAAAAGGACAACCACAAAACAAAGGGACCACAATGCATCAAAACAAGTTGGCAAGAACAAGAATTAAATTATAACCATAAAGTAAACTAACACTAAAAATTCAGTACAACTAAGAAGACATAGGTATTTAAGATGTGGGGACTGAGCAGAACACAATAACACAGGAGTAAACACACAGTAAGAACCACAATGACCGACTAAGGAAACAAGGCAAAGATATGCACATGTATGCATAGATAATGAGGGCTAGCAAGGGGCAGGTGTGGACTGTTATAGGCAAGAGATTAGAGGCAATATGGAGTAGGTGAGGTTAATTAACAGATACAGAGAGGCTTGATCACCAAGGGAAACTAAAACAAGGAAAGCTGAACGTACTACAAACAGGGAGCAAAACAAGGAATGGTATAAAAAATACCAAATAACGTAGGTCATACAAATAATAAAACAAGGTTGCCATAAAAACAGGGGTACAGGAAGAGTAGTAATAAAGATAAGTCTGAATGGCTGTCCACTCAGCCCATTAAGCTACACAGCAGCCTGGGGAACAGGAGAACACACTAGGAGCCAAAGACACTGGGATGACCAGCAACATCTGCTGGCTACTAGGGGAACTGACATTACAAAAGGGGGGCGGTCAGGGGCTGACCGTGAAAAGTGCCTGTGTAAGTTAGAGCTAAGGGATATAAAGTGGGGTTCATTCCGTGCTTCTCACCTGCTGCCTCGGAAACCCAGTAGTAAAATCACAAGACTGTGTCACCAAAAGGTTGTGGTTTCAAGACCGATGAGGGGACTGGCTGCTGATCAAGGCACTGTGTCTGAATGACATCAATAAAAAACACGGACAGACAAAATGGATGGCAGGGGGAGTAATAACTAACCAAATAAATGACATTATAAGATGGTGCTGAGGCCAGTGCTCTGGGGCAGGTGAACGAAGGCTCATTATCTGCCATGGCTTAAAAGCGTGTTAGCCGGTAGTTGGAAGACATGGATACTCCCAGCAGGAATTCTCTTGCTTTGACAGTCTTCCTCCTGTCTGGAAGGGGCTCCCGTATGGGAAAGCTGTGAAAGTAATCTGATTCCCCGGTGATGGTCATGAACACATCTTCTCAAAAGCTGATTTCCAAGCCTTACCACAAATTCCATTATTATTACTAGGCTTCCTTTACCCTCGTTTTCAAGTAAATTAGTATTTAGCAATATTAGGTGCTTATATATGTGTCATGAGAAAGCTCTTCCCCCATGAGACACTTACAATGCTCAATAAAAGCTTTCCCCATAAAATCCAAAAATTGTCAGTACGCTTATTTCAAATTGCAGGAAATCTAGTTTGAGGACCCAACAGATCCATAAATTGAAAAACAATTGTTTCTCATTAACAGTCATTATTTCTCACCAACTGGCATACACCTGCAAATGCCATCCATTTTATGTAACTGCTTCTCCTATTCAGGGTCACAGGAGACTGTCCCAGAAACTACAGGCACAAGGCAGGGAATAACCCAGGATGGGGCACCTACCCATCACAGGGCATATTTCCTCACCCAAGTACACCTATGGACAATTTGGCAACTCTAATCAGCCTCAGCATGTTTTCAGAATGTGGGGGAAAAAAACTGGAGTACCCAGAGGAAACCCCATGACAACACAGGAAGAACATGCAAACTCCACACACATGGAACCTGGGTGGAAATTCGAAACCCAGATCCTAGATGTATGAGGCAACAGTGCTAACCACTGCACCACCATACCACCCCTAACTGTAAATGTCAAATCTCAATTCTGTATCAAACTCATGAGACACAAACTAAACTGAAACATCAAATGATAAATTTGGGCCACACTGACTCATAAATAAGAATCAATGGGAAGATATCTCCAGAGGAAGGCCTGTCATGGTCAGTAGGGGTCGAATGAAGACACAGACATTTTAGTTATTTTTGTGGGGCATTTGCTTGGCTGCAGATTCTTAAATCAATGCTGGATAATGTCAAATCACACTATAGACTTACACTTTACACGAAACCTGACTGGAAAATGACATTGACTTACAGGTTGCAGATTTATTGTCCAACTCTGAAAATAGGACAGGAAAAGGCCAATGCAGAGGAAGGAGATGACAGGGTTACAGGTCCATCTGAGGGCATTGAGCTCCAGTGGAGCATGGCAATCGATGTTCTGGCCAGACTGTTACTCATAGCCTTGCAGGCATCAGCAGGAAGCCACCTGTCATGGTTAAGACGTTTCACTGCTCTTCAGCCAGCCTTCCCTAGAGCCACCAAAGAGGAAATGCTTTGATGCCTCATCCACTCTATTCCCTCTGCCGAACCTCATCTCCTGGCCCCACTACAGGTCTGTCTGTCTCTAAAGAGACCATGGCCACACATCCATACCGCCAAATCAGAGGAAGCTGTATTATCCGTCTAATGTCGGGATCTATGGAAAAAAGACGCATTCTGTCTTTGGAAAGTTGAAAACGGAGTCGTATAAAACCCATCTGTCCAGATCTTTTGGCTCTGACGGGAAGACACTTGATGTCTCCATGTGCCTGGATTAGGCTCCACTAGCCATTAGCTAGTAGCAGGCGAAATTAGTCATGTTTCTCAGGTTTGTCCACATTTCTGGGGTCTGCAGGACAGCTTAAAATGCTGCGGGCTGGAACAAAGGAGGGAAAGTCATTTTGCTTTTTCATTCTTGCCCCAACAAATAGAAGCTCCTTCTTCATACACACTGGAACATTTTGTTAACATTAAAAGGAGGGTGATAGGTCAGTGCCAAATCCTCTAGCCTTCTTTTGTATGGTAAGACCCAGGCTTCCCAAAATGACCAGAGCTTGTCTGTGTTTGAATTATAGGACAGAGATATATGGACTGACAACCCCTCAGACCCCGATTTGATCATTTCTTGTATTTGCTGGCGCCTGCAGTTTCTCAGATTCAGTGCCATTTTTTAGTGATTTTTTGACCCTCAGGAAGATATGAATTTAGCTGGAAAGACCAGAGATTGGTGCCATGCAGACATGAAGAAATGGCTGACCCTAAAACGCGAGTATCTGTGGAACCACAGCCTTCCAACTTTCTCATCTGGTCTGGTGGTCACTGCAGAGTAAAACATACCTTTTTGCCTCACGACAATTTCGAAACATGTGCCACACATGGTTCTCTGTGCTTCTGGTAAAATGCTACCGGTGCCTAATTACTGCGAGATATGGAGCACAGTCAGCTGAGAAAACACCAGTGCCCTGCTTCTAATCAAGGCACATCACAGACTAATCAAAAGCTGGAGACGGTAATCAGATTAGCAGGGATCACTGAAATGCCAGCCTAAAGCCCTTCCCTGAGCCAAACCGCAGACTAAACGTCTAAGGCACGTTTCCTATTAACATGCAATTAGTCCCATTTAGCTGGGGCTGATTGCTTTCACATCACAGGTGTACTTCTGGAGGGTTAGCCTGGTACAAGGTGTAATGCAGAAGGACTGACACATTGTGAACAGAAACAGGCAGAAAAATGTGACGGAGAAGCTGAAAGTAGGCTGGGGCATCAGTATAACCACTAATCAATTCATCCAATAAGAACATGAGAAAAAAGAACACCAGTTCCATGAATCTCCCTACTGTCCCAATAAATTTTTTTTGAGATTCATAGATGTCACTTAAAACATAACTACAGTGGCCTGTATCATGAAGCTGGATTTCTTGCTTAGCCAGCATCTTATCTAATTTGTGGTAGTCTGGACTAAATGAACTCGTAAATGAACAAAGATAATGTCCAGTTAAACTGGGGTAGCTTAAATCTGACAAGTAATCCAACTAAGTAAGAAACCTGCCTTCATGATACAGGCCCCAGGAAAGACTTGATCCTACCCAGCCTCAGCTGTCACTGTTTATATTTAGTGCAGCAGGGGTGAATGTGCTGCTTTCTATCTCCAAAAGTCCCTCTGCTTAGTCTTGCCTGTGTCTGTATGACTCCAGTTAGTCCCTGTCTGCGGGTTAACTTGCCATGCCTTACTTTGGTGACCACTCTGACCTGGAGATTTTAATTTTTATCATCCTCATCCTTGACCGTTGACTACTGGGGTGGATTGGGGGGTGTTGCATGAAGCAGGATTTCTTGTGTAGTTGGATAACTTGTAGGATTTAAGGTAGTTTGGGCTAAAGGGACTTTATCTTCATTCATTTATTCTATGCTCAGACTACTATAAATCTCACAAGTTTTCCGGCTAAGCAAGAAATCCTGCTTTGTGCTACACCTACCTGGGCAGGATGGTAACCATCGCTATAATTAGGAATATTTTAAAGTAAATATAAACAACTCTAATGACCTAAAACCAGGACATTATACGGCTGCATCCCAGTGTTGTGCTGGTAGTGTGAGCTAATTTACTGAAAATTAGTAATTACAGTTACTAGTTACTTCATTCAAAAGTTATTCAGTTACTTTGCCAATTACTGCATATAAATGTTACTATGGTATTTTGGGTTACATCAGTCCTCTTATTAATTAATAACTATCCAGACAGCACACATAGTCACTGGGTTGTTGGTTTAGATTGCTAGTCATTAAATGATTGTGTTCCACTTCTGCCAAATAATAATATTTAACTTATTATATAACGTAATATACGTTTCACCGAGTGCATCTTCTCAATAATTCAGCAGAACGATTTAGCCTATTGTTACTGATTCCGTCATGCTGTCAATATTTATAACAAACATATAACTTTTTATTAAATTGTTAGCTTGGTTTTAAAGAGGGTACCTTCAAATGTGGTACACAGAATTAATCTACCCTATAGTATATAAATATATATAGTGTAACCTTACTGTGGGTTATATAGCCTATTCGGGAAATATAACAGTAGGCTAAACGTTGCATAGTGATCTCATTAACGTGGTGCTGACATCGGGGGAATGTAAAATCAATATGTGATGCCAATGTCTCTGTGATGTTATGCCAGTGAGCAAATGAACTCATAGAGATGTCAATTTTAAAGCACTGTGTCTCAACTGTCAAATACATCACACAAATACATAACAATACAACTGTAAAATTTTATCTATCACTGTATATAATATCATCCATTCATTGCAGAACTGTGAGGCAGGCCCAGAATTGAAGCGTGGTCTATGCTGGGTATAGGGAAATGCTGTGCGCGGCAAGGCTGAAGTGAGACACAGCTCTGCAAGACCAGCCTGCGGTCTCTGGGGACTGACTGGAAGTGCCAGCCATTCAGAGAAGCATAGTGGCATGTCTGTATGAGGCGGGGCTAAGTGAGTGAGTGACAGGACTGTACGGCTGGCCTGCAATCTCTGGAGTGTTACTGGTAGCGCCAGCCATTCAGAGTATGACTCTGAATGGCTTCTGAATTCAGAAGTATAGTGGGCATGTCTGTATGAGGCGGGGCATAGAGAGCTAAGCATGGCCAGCCTGCACTCTCTCGGGACTTCCTGAACATGTCTGCCGTGAGTTCATACTCTGCAGGTTGCCAAACCATTGAGGAGTTTTCAGGGCAATAAACCAAGAATTTATTCTTGTGCTCCTCATTACTCCTGCTCTGGTGTAAGACCCCCCCTAGTGCAAGGTCAGTCAGTGGGTGCCACAGACCCTGGGGCGGAAATCTGTGTAAGAGGTTGTCCTCATTTCCAGCAATGAAGCCAGCAAGTGCTTACTGTATGCTGTCACTGTGGCAAACTGAAGTTTTCCCCTTCTGTTTAAAATCTTATTGCTTCAGTCGGCTTTAGAGTCGCTAGACGTAAAAAGAATAATGATAAATTTCAGGAAGATAGAAGTAAGGAAGCTGCAGATCAGAGGACCCCACTCCACGAGGAACTGGTCGCTCCTACATTTTCCATCAGTGTCCAGGCCAATTATTTCCCATCACTCTACAGCTTCAATGAACCATGCACATCATTCACACCACTAATGGAACACATCCTAATTGCTGGAGAGACTTTTCCATGAGCTGTATCCGTGGCCCTCCACAGGGAGCCTGCTGTTCAGCCGAATGAGCATCAGCCATGAGTGCCTGCAGCCCTATTGCACTTGACCAGGAGTTAAAGCGTTTCAAACCTGTCGCGCTCATGGCAGATGTGTTGTTTCAGGTGCTAAACGAGAGGCAGAAGTTTGGCTGAGCTGTGCTGTCATGCTAATCATTTCCGACAGTCAGCGAGCAACCCTCACAACAAGCAACCTGTCAACAGGACTGCAGGGATTAATTAAACAAAGTTTGGTCTTTCCCTTGTTATTTTGTCATCTTTTGTTTGCAAAGTGAGATATGCTGTTGTTGTTCTCATCAAAATACTCCTCTAATTTACGAGAAATTCCATGTGCTTGCCCAGGAAAGGCTGATATGATTGAGTTCCTTAAGCGTAAATGTGAACTGTGTGTGGGTCGTTGTGTTGCAGTAGTATTAAATACGACTGAACTTTGGGAGAGTGCAGTGAAATGAAATAAGCATAACCTTCCCAAGGAGATATGCCAGGAAGGCTGCCATTTCGCAGCCAAGTAACACAGCAACAGCCTATTTATAACCAGTGGCAAATAGTGATGAATAATTTAGTATTTAATAATATTTAAATGGGAAAAAAGCAGACATATAGAGGAATTTTACAGGACTCCAGCCTCGGAACAGTTCACTCAAAGTAGTGTGACAGACTGAGCCAGTGGATGCATACAGATTTAATGTTTCCTGTAAGAGAGAAGCTCGAGAGACCATGCCAGTCGGCACGGCTCATGTTTGAGAATCCTCTCGCTGTCCAAGCTAAACTTTGAGGGTTAAATGTTCATTTAAGCAACAGGTGACTTTTCACAGGGGCATTGTAAGTCTTTTTTAAACTAAATTGTATTTTAAATATTTAAATAGTTCATAAAAAATGTTAACATTCCACTACCAGTATTCTCCCTAATTGCTTAAAGTCTTTGAAACAAAACTAGGTCCTTTCCTTATGTTGGATGATGAAAGAGAACCTCTAAGACACATTCATCAGGTTTATCAGTAGAAGTTCAAAGTGTGTTTGGGCTCTTTTTAGTCATTACAGCCTGAGGGAACTACATACTCTATAGGCAACTTCAAAAAGGTACCAAAATTAAGTGACAAGGTTAAGTGAATTTACCTCATGCAATTGTTTTAGTCATACGATACTTACATACTTGTCGTTAATTTGGCCTACATTCGATATATATTGTTGTTATGTATTTATATAATGCTGCATGGATTTTCCACAAAAACATTTCAGTGATTATGGGAAAATCAGCATACCCCACCAGAGGGATATGCCACTCACATGGGAGGGTCAAGGTACTGACCCAGAGGAAGTTCACATGTTTTGGGTTTATTTCTCTCCCAGTTAGTAAATAAACAGACACAGGGTTTCCACCCCTACCAGATCAGATGAGTACAATTGTGTTATCTAATGATATGGATATTGAGCTTCGAAGAGCAATGGCTGGGAGGTCACTGAGATCGGACATGGGGCCAGTCACAGAGATGTGCATGACGCACGCTAGACAATGCAGCCTTCATCTGAACATGGACAGATAGCAAACAATGGCGTTTCCTTAGCACTCCTGTTGATAGCAGGGAAATCCTGCTGATACTAATACTGTAATCTGTTCAAAAAAGTTGATCTTCTATTTACATAGAACACAAACCATTCCAAGCAATATTATTATATCAGAGGTTCTATATACAGCCAGTTATGTTCTCTGCATGTAGATCTATGCAAACTGTTCAAAACCAGATCAAAATTATTTTTTAAACCTCTGGATTTCAATCATAAAATTTTTAGTTTAACTAATTATACTGAATATTGTGGAATAACATTGATGTTTACCATATGTATTTTATCAGTGAAAACACAGGAAGATGATTTTGCAGAAAAGATGCAAGCAGGTAATTTTGAAAAACTGCCCTGGTTCAGAGGGATCCTGGTCATGGTGAATAACACACATAGACAGCCCTTCCTTCCACGCTGTCAGTCAGCAGTTAAACTCTGAGGCTGACAAAAGACTCATGGCGTGCGGCTGCCACCTTCCCCATCTGTCATAGCGTAGTAATCTGAGATCATGTAGTGACAAGATCAGCTACCATCAAACTGGTATTCCAGAAATGGCAGAAACCTGGGAGGTTTGTTAATGCAGATTTTTTAAAAATGATAGTTACTTATGGATTTTAGGGGCAGTTATAAAAATTGAAATAAGATCCTCTCACGGGTTCGGATTTTTAGACGAGTGCATCTTTCAAAAATGATTACCATTGCCATTAATGTGTTTCGGTTCCAGTCTTTTGCCCGGTGTTCCTCATTGCTTTCTTGGTATGCATATCAGTAGGGATATAAATCATTGGACAGGACCTCAAAGATGAGGGTGTATAACCCTAAAGAGGCCTACAATCCACAGGGAGCGGTGACAGCCAGTAAAGGAGGCTGTCCAGGCCACAGTGTCACAGCCCCATCCCAAAGCATGACAAGAGGAGCAGGTCCTCATTGCATTTCCTCACATGATCCATGAGCCTGATCTGCGGCCTCACACATCAGCACTGCTGCAGCCTCAGGCATCAACGCTACTGCACCCGTACACATTGGCACTGCTGCAGCCTCAGGCATCAACACTACTGCAGCCTCAGGCATCAACAGTACAGGATTTGCACACATTGATACAGCTGCAGCATCAAACATGAGCACTGCTACAGTCTTACATATCAGCATTGCTGCAGCCTCAGTCATCAGCACTACTGCAGCCTCAGGCATCAACACTACTGTAGTCACACACGTCACTGCTGCAGTGTCATTCATTAGCATTGCTGAAGTCACACACATCACTGTTACATTTGTGCTATCAGCCTGATACATCAGCACTGCTGGAGTTGGACACATAAGCACTGCTGCGGCTTCTCATATGGAGAGAGACACATAGTTTAAATTTGATAGTACTTGCAATATTCCAAGGCGAGTGATGAAGAATAGTTCAGACTCCCTCGACAAATAAAACAGAGATGGTGGAAAAATCCCCCCCACCACCACCACCTCAGAAGACAGCTTCTGTTTGGGAATTAGCCCAGTTCCTTTGAGGGAAGGAAAGCCCAGGTTTGGAGATCATATGAAGACTTGTATGCATGAGTGTTTAGTCTGAGTGGTGAGGCTTTGCTAATGAGTCTCCCGGAAAAGGGGGGAAGCATTCAGGGCCAAGGATATGAACATGCTATAGAGAATACCTTGAGAATATTGAGCAGCGCATTGGCTAGCCTGCCTGCAAGGAGGACAGCAAAGGCTGCATAGGCTTAACAACCATGCTGAAATATGAAAATGTTCATGATGTGTTAGGATTTCAGCATTGCTAACCCCATTACTCTGAGACCAACACTCTTATTAGTGTTCATTTAAGAAATTAATGTTCAGTCAACATTTTCAAAGGAGAAACTTTGCGTACATGGACTTACACTCTCCCTGCAACTCAGGGATGAAAGGCCAAAGGCCACAATTACAACACTGAAAGAAATTACACTCTCCCCTCCCCCTGATATTTTACAAACCAAGCAGTAAAACTGGCTTGCAAAAGTCTCCAAGCTACTGCAGAATAATCCCACTGAACAAGCTGCTGAAAATGTGCTTCTGAGACACTTCCAAGTCGACAAAACCATGTAGCCCAGCAAAATTAATGTTGCAAGATCTGGCCGAACACTTACTGCTATTACTTCTGACAGAAATATGCTTACAAATGTAAAAATTTGAGCTATAACCATCCATTTTAAAATACCAATTTACATACTTGGACTGTAGGGGAGATGTATGCACATTCATAACGTGGCTCTTGTGTGTGGAATGAAACAGCATGAGTGAGAAATTCATTTTCCAAGAAGCTGCCCTCTCCTGGTGTGGAAAAACCTTAATAATCACAGATAGATGATCTGTCGACAGAGGAAATAATCAAATTCCAAACCAGTGTAATTATCTGGCAGTGCCATTCAAAGCACAGTAAACATTTTGATGTTTTTTTCCATGGGAGCGATAATTTGATAAATGCTGTACTATTATTACAGTTTTATCCTCTGTGTAATGGTGTGTACAACTAATTACAGATGCAATTAGCTCCCTAGTGCCTCACTGCATGACGCAGTAAAAAAAGCCAGCGGCAACCCATAATGCACTGCAACATGACAATCTACTGAGGACAAGATGAGCCGAGGGGAAAACCAAAGATGGACAAGGAGACATTCATCACCTGAGTGCTGACAACTACGTTCACATCCATGGCAGAAAGCCCTTAGCCATAGTTACTGGCACCTGTCTTCCACAGTTTTGTGCTATGCTCTGTCCTACAGAACCCCACTCCACTCAGGCCACGGGCCTGGCTTTCCAAAGGCAATGCCTTGCAGAGTCAGCTCCCATTCCAGACTGACCAGGAATGGCCGTGGGGAAATTGCATTTCCCCACCATTTGTTCAAGAGTTGATTTTCACTCCAATTTATTTCAGTACTTAGAAGAGCCATGAATACCTTTCCCCTTAAATAGTACCAAGATTTAAAAAAAGAAAAACGAAAAATGCATATGAAAGAAGAAAATGCATGTGTCGTTCAGAGAATGATCCATCTCGGTAGATAGTGATCACATATTTTAGTACATTCATTACATAATTAGCATTCGGAAGTACAATTGTCACAAACTGCTGCTGCTCTTTCACAGTAATACAGATGCGGTCACAGACATCGGTACCCTTCCACTCCTTAAAAAAGAATCACAATTTTCTGTGAAATAAGAGACTGACAAAAGTAATTCCCAATTCATTTTATGACTTAACATTATTTTTCATAATGAAATAAATGAAAATGGACAAAATAATTGGGACCCCTACCTTAATATTTTGTAGCATATTCTTTTGAAGCAATCAAGCGCTTTCTGTAGCTCTGAATAACATTTCAACACTTTTCAATTGTGATGATTGCCGGGGCACTGACCAGGGAAGCAGGACATAAGCCGTGGAGTCGGGTAGCATGGGATTTATTCGGGGTCAAAAACATTCGGAAACATGAAACGACATCACACAACGTTAATGACCAGACTGGGGAAACATACTCGAATGCTGACTTAAATACACAAGACTAATTGACAACAACGAGAAACAGCTGGCAACACAGGGATTCTACACAAGGGAGCAAGGGGGCATGGCACACAGGAGGATCGGATGAGCAGGGCATGATATCAACTGGCTTGAGTAAAGTGGAAGAGTTCCAATACTTTTGGCCACATCTGAAGGTATTTAAAATATTTTTTCCTTTTTGGCAGTTTAATTTTTCTGAGTTGAATTAATTTCCCAACTACCAAGAGATACCAGAATGTAATCCTTCAAGAATGAAGCGGAACAACTTTAATGCTTTTTGGCTTTCTGATGTTCTGGGGAATTTCTGCAGATGCATTACTTCTGCTTGAGGTTTGAAAGGAGCAGGCTGCTGATATCCAATAAGAACTTCCCTGGGTCGAAGTGGATTATGCTGCAGATCTGCTTTTGCATATACACAGGCCTTTGGGCACATACATGTGCCCAGGAGGTGACACTATGTGGGCCATCTCTTCCACTCCTTTGTACACTGTCCCACTATATCAGACCTGGCCCTAACCGGCCGTTGGTCATCACCTGCCTTTATCAGGTCCAATTAAATGTACTCTTGGCTTGGCAGCCAAACTCCATCTCATGTCTCGAATTCACCAGACAGAACAAAACTGTCCCGAGTAGCATTTATTAATAGCATAACCACTTGACCATTGACCCTGGCAACACCGGATTAGGAAAACTCGGTGATACAGAGAACAGCTTTGTTCAGATTTACCTGAAGTAAACCAGAGCATGATAAAATGGCTTAGAGGGTAAAAGGTTATTATTTTAAGATCATATTTACAAAGACCAATAATAAGCCATGGAGGGAAAAGAAGTTTCATCAGTGTCACACTCCTGTTATTATAGTACACGGTTTCTCAGGGAAGCTAATGGAGAAAGGCCTGCTTATTAGGGCCACTTTAGCTCCGAGCCTGTATGGTAAAGCATTACTTTGGCTGAGAGGTACTGGTTATTCCTTTGGTTATTCCTTCCAAGAAACAGGACACACAGCACATAATTGCTTAGGCCCTTGTGCAAGTGCCAGTATAGACACATGAATTCTATGTGATAAAAATGATTTGTCTAAAGTGTGTGGAATCTAACTACAGCTTGGCTGGGGTGCTCACATAGGATTTATGAGATTATTTGAAGATTAGTATATTACATCAGGAAATATAAAAAAAGCAGCATGGTGTAGAATGATAGCTTTGATAGCCCATCTGGATTAGTAATACATAGTGTACACCTTCCTGTTCCTCCGGATTCACAATTGATCATCTTCACTATCAACTGACGTATGATAGCTTTAGGTTGCCTGGATCAGATACACCAATGCACTTCCTTTGCATAAATGGAGATGGCAGATAATGTCCACCTCCCATCATCGATCGCACAGCACGCTGCACGGGAGTCATTCTGCTCTGTGGTTCATGGCCCAGTGGTGGAGAGACTTCCAGATAGACAGTGGCACCCAGGCAATGTGGGACTGAAGGACTACATCCTATCAGGTATCTGCCTGACAGCTTTCCCAGCCCTGCTCCACAAAGCAGCGGGGCCACCCCCACCCAAGCTAATCCCCCCAACATTCCCACTGATTCCCTCTCAGACCTGCAAAGTCCATCAGGACAGTACAGTCCACATTCCCTGCTCCAACCGCCTGCTGCTTGAGAAAGAGCCCACCTTCGGTAACGGGGTCAGGAGATAGGGGAGTGAATTTGAAGGAGTGGTATAAAGTTCTATATGAAGGATGTTTACATTGTCTGTACATTGTCTTTCTTTCTATGTGTTTCCTTTCTGTTTCATGGGAAGAAAGACTTTGAATTTCCAGAGATCAGATGATCGAAATGTCATTATACGTTGTTTGTTACAGCCAAAGTGCTTCTATAACCATGGAAAAGCACAGTAAGGTCAGTAAAGTCAGGTTGAAATGTACACACAAAGGTACACTATAAGGAAGTCCATATCCTCTTTTCGGAGATATGTAGATCAGGGCAATACCAGCAAAAAGCAGCAATAGAATAGTTTGTATTTCTTAATTCAACCCATATCACACAGCAAGTATCAGTACATTTCCTCTCTTCTGTGATACAGAGTAGAGCGCCTTCTGACACCTGAACATCAGGCCTGCATGTGTTTGAAGGAAATATAGCTTCACTGATTGAGATCTATCGGTTTTTACCTAAAAAGGTCTACATTTTATTCTTTAGTGTCATTATTTGAAATAAGGGCTGCAGTTTTGCAGCATTACATATTTTAGATCGCCTGCGTTTTTTTTTTTTTTTTGTGGAGATGTGTTAAAGATATTAAATACCTCAGTGGTAGAATCTCTGAGATGAACTGTAGCAATATTAAAGGGATCATGGCTGGAATAGTACAGGTATCTGCAGACTGGTTTTGGGCCCAACATGCTACTTTTAGTTGCTCAGATTGAGGGCCAAATTGTGACTACACCACATGCATTATCAGGTTATATTCAGAAAATCCACATACTGGAAATGAGGGGGTTAATAATTATATAGAGCGCACACTGCCAAGATCCGAAACTAAAGAATGTTCCAGATGTTTGGAAGAAGAAAGCAGCTTTGTTGATGTTTCAAATCGTTTCAACTGCTGGATCAAGGTGTTTTGAAGGGTCTGCTACAAAATAAGGCAAATAATGGCTTGAAGTAATAGCTACCTACCAAGAGAACACAACACAACTCTGGCTGACTGATCCAATGCAACTTTCGACAAGAAATCTGAGGCCCTTAAACATTCAAAATCAAAATAACATACTGTCAGAACAAGGACCATACTTTATACGAATATGTGTGCGCATGTGTTTTTTTTCAAAGGGGCACACAGGAAGAGAAAAACACACAGACTGCTTCCCGTATATGACTGCCTCCCCTCGCCTGTAGAAGTAGCAGTGTGCCTGGCAGCCACTTAAGTGACACTCACAGAGCGCTTTGCTCCCTTAAATCCAAACACTGCCCATTCCCAGCTGCCTCCTTGCTATAGTTTGGCTATATGATCCAAGGTGTATTTCTCCAACAGGGCTGAAATCCAGATCTTCCACTAACTGTGAATTTACAGCAGTTGGACGCATCACCTCCTTAGCTATCCTTTGTGTCCCATGTTGTAGCGTGACAGTCAGATTTAAATATTACCTGTAGCTTGGTGTTAGGTTGCCTGGCTTCCCTGGAGTGAAGCATGGACTCTTACTGATTAATAATGTGGTCATTGCCCACTCCGCTTCTTAAGCCATTGTTGACTCAGTTTGGATTTCTGAATATCATACTTCAAATATGTGTTTGAGTGCATCTCAACCTGGTGCAACACTGTCACTGAGGTCGACACATCCATCACACCAGTTGTTCATCCGGGGTTGGGGTCAAGTGCTAAGCAGCCGCTGTTTTATGCTGTGCTTGGGCCACTATGTCAGTAGCCTGCAACGTAACTGGCTGCAGTGTCAGCGGCCTGCGTTGTAATTGGCCACAGTATCAGAGGCCCCTGACCCAGTTGGCCTCTCTGCTTAGGTGGGGTGACACTCCCCTCAGGCATTTGCCTTAGCCTTGCTCCAGTTCTATTTATCTCACTATCACCCCAAGACAAAAATTTTGTCCATGTAATAAGTAGTGTGTCTTTTACCTTTACAAGTGGATGGTTCACAACATTATGCCAGTATATTCACAGTTAAACACCTCATGGAGCTCTAGGACCATCCCCCACAGTCTCAGGCCTGCCTGTTGGAAAAATGGATAACGTATCATTTTCATCTCGTATGTCTATAGGGTTTACTTTATGGTTAGTCGGGTTAGTGCTATCAAGTATCAGCTAAAAGATAATGTTGAGCCCCACTGGACAGACAAATTCACCACACAATAACCGGAGGATGTCATTACCTTCACATCTATAAACCTGGTATTTTAAGGTCATTTGAACTGGGGTCACTCATAGCAATGCTCCAAGAGCATGTATCCCAGAATACACCTGGTTTAGCACATAGATCCTTTTTAAGCACTCTTCACCCAGGTAATTTTCCTATGCTGGTGGCTGGTTTGAAAGTAGTTTGCGTTTTACAGCATTCCATCAGAAGTCCATGCAGCATCAGCCATGCTGAGAGACACTCAGAGATATCACAGATAACAAACGGGAACCTTTTAGGATTAGGACGCGGTCTACAGCTGGCCTCAGGAATCATAGCTTGCAATCCACTGTATTGAAATATAAGCAATGGATCAGATTAGAAGTGAAAACATCCATACGGAGCATTAAAAAGAAATGCAGCGTTGCATTCTGGGAAACTAACTCTTTGTGTAGGGCAGTACTTCTGAACCATAGTACCCACTATACTGTGGATCTTGTTCCGCCCAAAAATTATTGCGCATGGTTGTTAATGGACCTTGTAAGTTCTGAGCAAGATTTGCTCCTGACATTTCCAAATTCTGTAACATTGCCATGGAGGAGTACTTGCATGGAGAAAAATTGAGAACTCCACAAAAAAATTAAATCTGGTCTTTACCTTTATTCCTCTATCACTACATTTGTATGAATCCAATTACTGCTAAAAAAAACAAATGCTCACTTACTCAACTCATCACTTACATAAGGCTGTCTACAATAATCACTTTTCTTATAGTCTATTTTTCTGCCTCAAAACAACCTGTCAGACCTGAGTCAACCAAAAAAGGTTGTAAGGCTGGTTGGAACAGAGACCCTCTGGAACTAGGACCAAGGGTCACTCATTCATATGTTTGCTATATTCATTTTTGGAGGTGTCTGCATGAGTTACTGATAGGGTGGTCAAGGGGGTGGAGGATTGTCCATCCGGTATTTAAGAATTACTTAAGAAGAGCATAACAATTGTACTTTAACTACAGCTTGGCTGGGGTGTTCACATAGGATTTATGTTATTATTTGAAGATTAATATATTACATATCAAGGAAATATAAAGAAGCAGCATGGTGTAGAATAACAGCTTTGATAGCCCATCTGGATTACTGATACATACTGTACACCTTCCTGTTCCTCCGGATTCACAATTGATCTTCTTCACTATCAACTGCTAGTTGCTTTGGTCATCAAAA
The DNA here is from genome assembly GCA_026779605.1 of Mormyrus hasselquistii. Classification (NCBI taxonomy): domain Eukaryota; kingdom Metazoa; phylum Chordata; class Actinopteri; order Osteoglossiformes; family Mormyridae; genus Mormyrus; species Mormyrus hasselquistii. Next base: position 18,152,401 of record JAODKE010000068.1, read on the forward strand.
CTATGACACTTTGAGGAAAGAACTGGATGTTATTTTAACAGCTACAGGTAAAAAGCATATTTAGATATGTCAGCTGCCTCAGAGTAAAAAGACAAAGGCTGGTGTATGATGCTTGATGGCACTTGGAAACGCATTATTCGAATGGTGGCATAGATGCCGTTGCAGATCATTACTCCACTTCCCAGTGTGGGTATGTAGCCTATAGTGCACCACATCTCCCAGTAATGCAACTCTCATGCTTATTTAGGAACTGCCCCTTTACAGAATACTGATACACTGAGGTCTCAGCCTCACCCAACCTTGCTGTTTGCTGTCATCAGCCATGATGATTCCTGGGACACAGAAAGAGGAGGGCTTGGCTGGCCAGCTTAGGTGAAACCATATTACCGCTACACATGCTCCAAGCCCCTATGAGCTGGGGCGCACCAAAGGATGAGCGCAGATGGAGTACGGGACACTACAGCACTGTGGGGACCCCTGGAATGCACTTGCGTCAGATCGGCCTGTGTCGTCCATTAGCGCAATCCAAGGCCTTTTTGTTTGGTCAACTCACTCCACAGTGTGAGCGGGAGGAATGATCATTTGGGGGACAGATGAAAGATGCATCATGGCTCATATTTACACAATCCTATAGTAATTGTTTTTGGGTGTAATATAGCTGCATATGGAGGTTTTGTATATATGTCACTTTCATTCCCACTAAGGGACTTGGTTTTGCCAAAATTAGACATTGGAGTGTTCAAGTAAACACAGTAACTCTGAGAACCAACTTTTATCTAAAGGAAAAGTGAAATAGGAAGCAGAGCCAGCCAGAAACAGGGCCTGTGTGTGCAGTTATGAGCAGGAAGAAGTACACAAGTCCCTTAGGTGTGAATGAAGCTTGTGTACCTGCAGAGGGAAGGGCCAGACAGATGCTTGAGGATGTGCACAGGACCAAAGAGCAGGATCCAGATCCTCACCATTATAAATCCAGATTCCCTACGCAGTGTTTGCTCGCCAATGGGGGCGACTCATAGGAGCTGTCGGTGGCCAGGGAGCAAAGATTTACAGCAGGTAGCTCAGCCACTACCTACTGATGTCTGTTATTACAGGCTGATTTATGCCCAGCCCCATCCAGGCTGATGGCTTTAGCAGTGGCAGTGTGAGCCACTCCTAAGGTGAGACCCCCAGTAAGGGATGCTAGGAGGTGTCAGCCTTTTTGGGCTTGCAGGAAGAGATGTTTCCAGTAAACTGGGTGGGCAGGATAAGGTTAATATCCACACAAAACTCATATGAATGGCTGAAGAGTAGATACTTTAAAATGAAAAAACGTATCAGCAAAGGGTCTGTTTTTTGAGGTTCATGTGATTATTTGTGGCATGCTCTGGAGGATTTTTAGTTCAAAGGGATGTATACTGATTTGTTGCAATGATATCTTCAGTCCTACTTGTTTACTTCAGCTGGTTTTTATTTTCCATTATAGACATCTGGCTAATGATAAGAATGAGATATTTGTACATTTTCACTGATTCAAGTTAGACTAATGATCTGATAAATTAAACCATCTATGCCAGGGGTGGGCAAGTTTATCCGCAAAGGGCCGGTGTCTATGCTGTTTTTGGGGATAGCCTTTAGGTCAGCTGGTCAATCCCAGCCAATCAGTCCTCTATTTAGTAATCACATTAGGCAGTGGCCCTTATACACAACGGCCCTTTCTGGATACGATTGCCCACTCCTGATCTAAGCAATATGAATAAGTATGCAGACTATGATTTCATTTTGCCACAATTCCAGTAGATCCACTTAAACAGCAGGGACAGGGATCTGTAAATAGATTATGTGATATATGGTAAATTATTCGTCATGGTCTGTAGTGATCTTAGTCAGCTTTGAAGCTTAGAGAACAGTAGAATCACTTAGGCAGGAAAATGCATCTGTGATTATGACCTCTGTACAGAAATGGTTCCCTCCTATCCAAAAAAAGAGGTCATTCTGTAGCACCTCAAATAACCACATAGAAGGAACTCTAGTATGTTCCCTATTGTGGCATTTCAACTATGGCCACTGCATAGAAAGGAGGCACCTCAGTAATATGCATGGGCCACAAGTCATGAGGGCAAGAGGGAACTGTCAAGACAGACCTGCTTGCCAATCTATTCCAGAATGTCTGCTTTGGGAATTAAATAGAAGGCATGGTCAAAGAACCTGTTTTTCCAGTCACTTATGGAAAAGCATTATGTCAGTGAGGCTTCCTTTTCCCCGGCTGCTTTTTATTGGTGAATATTTCTTTAAATATATGATATATTCTATCCCTCCGATATCAAAGAGTATCAGGTTGCTTACTCATAGATTTACTGGAAAATAATGAAGATGAATGAAAGCATGGGGCTGTAAATATGTGGTGTAATATATCTGTATTATTGTACCCCCACACACTTCCAAGGCAGAACTTCTAACCTCACAGTGAAGGCAAGGCTTTAACCACAAGGCTGGTCAGCTTCCATGCTAGCTTATTATATCACATGGCCTCCATAAAAACTCTTCTGCAGGCTTTCCCCTCATCGGGCCCAAAGCTACAGATGGTGCCCATGCCAGAAAGGGAGCCTGGTCGCCTTCTGCACACAATCTTCACATGTTCATCTGAGAGGCCCTTTAAGAATGGTAGGGGCAGGGGTGAAGGCCTACAAGCTTCTAACATATCGCCCTGGGCTCCATCTGCTGCTTCTTATTCCAATCCATTAGTTCCACTGTCTTATGTCAATTCGGTTAGTACTGGTCTATCTCTAGTATAATGATTCATTACCCCCCATGCAGTAATACAGCATTTCCTGAGTGCATTTACAAATGCAGCTCCACCACAGTCCCAGTGAAGTGGCAGTGCACCTCGTACCACGCTCTGACCGCATCCGGAACTGTGCACTGCAGCAGCCCCTTCACCGGCCCGGCCTGAGAAACCAATCTGGCACATCTGGCTCATCACTTACGGAGGGAATGACCTCGACCACATGCTTCTAAAGCATATTATAGAGTTAATGCACATAATGGAATTTTTCCGTAACACTTCAGTTAAAACATTGCAATTAGTCCCAGACTGAGGCTTGATTAATCCTATGTGCTCTGTCAAGGACAAGCAAATCCAGTCTATAAAAGCTTGGACAAATGAAAAGCAAGCAGTCTTTCTCATAGGCGTGAGTGTATGCATTTGAGACATTTTGGAGTGAAGAGGAAAGAGGGGTGGCCTTCATCCCTAGAGTCTATGGAGGCTTGCAAGAGGTCATGTCACAGCTGAGGCTGTGAGACTCTGTGACAGGTTGGGGCTGCAGTCATCAGTCCCAAGTGTGAACTGTCCTTGACTCAGGGACAGGACAGACTGGGAGGGACGGACAGACATTTGCTTTGCTGGGGGTGGGTGCTGAGTGCTGGGTGCTGGATGTTACCTATGACTCATGAATGTACACTGTAACTTTGTCAATAATAGCAAAAACCTTTCAGTTTCAGAAAAGCCAGTAAAACACATGTTTCAATTTGGATGGAAGCTATGGGGTGGAAGAGGATGGATGGAGAAAAAGCGCCCCCCCCAAACCAATCCAATCTGTACAGTGTCACATGTGAACATCAAAATCTTTATGCTCTCACAGTCAGAATATCACTAACCATATGCCACTACTGTATCTCCTAAACATGCATTTCAAATCCCCATTTCCCAAGCAGAAGAGATTATTCTGTTCACATCTATAGAACTGGAAACAAAAAAAAGAACATACATGCCCCCCCCCCACACACACACCGTGTGCTCTGTCCACAATGCAGTTAATCCATAATCATTCTCCTAGGGATCCCAACTAGCCAAAATAACCTGGCCACAGAGCACCACTTGTGTTATTTATCTCCTCTGGCTCCATGCACATGTAAAGTCTGGAATATAGGTTACTTTAATATCCTTTAATTGGCTAATGAACTATAAAACACTGAACCCTGGCTGATGCTCTCACATCTGGCCAAACAACCGAGTGCCTGCACACCTGGATGGCTTTGAGCACAGGATGAAGGTTGCATAACACACACAATTTCAGAAACAAGCATGAGAGGGTTACAAAAACGCATGTTGAACCTGCTCATGGGAAAAAGCTTCACTTATCTGTAAGACATGGCTCAGAGTTTTATCTCAGCAGTAGTTCAGGGTACCTCATGAATCCCCTTAAAGGGCCGGGTAACATCCACATGTAATTTCTCTGTAATATAGAGAAATGCTTAATTCTCAGCAGTCTAACGCTAATAATTCAAAGAAATACCTGATAATACTGGGTAATAGTATTTCCATTAGCTCTATGTGTAGACCAGTGTTTCCCAAACCATTCCTCAAGGCACATTGAATAGGTCCACACTTTAATGTTATCCCAGTTCCCAGCACCTGTAAGGTATTTAGAGCTCCTGATTGCTTAGGTCAGGTGTTCTGGGAACTTGGATAAAACAAAAATGTTCAATGTGCCCTGAGGACTGGTTTGGGAAACACTTGTGTAGACCATAATGGCTACAATCATAGCCATAGTCAATGTGGCACTGACAGATTACTGGTGAAGCTGTTGCTTTATGAGACATTTCTTCTGTAATCTTATTTTATCCTTATTCTCTTAAATTACTGATACAGTAGATTGCATGCCAGACCTGTTCAGATCTGGCTAAGAAAGAAATGTCTCCACTTCACATGTGGAACAAACATAAAATTAGAGTGTCCCATTCTCCTTTGAGGAGACTTCAATGTGGACAATGTGAAGGGGAGGTGGTCCCTATTTCTTGTCTTTCCTAAGGTTATATTCACACCTTCCAAATGGGCTTGTCTTCTACACCGATCAGACATGATGTTAAAACCACTGAAGGGTGAAGTGAATAACATTGATCATCTTGTCAAAATGCCATCTGTGAAGGGTGCCGTTATATTTTAGGCTAGGGAACAATCAGTAAGGATCTGAATGACTTTGACAAGGGCCAAATTGTAATAGCTAGACTCATTGATGTACATGGGAAGTGAAGACTACCCCATCTAAAAAAGTTATGATGGATTTGGGGGTGTGTTGTCACAGACAGGTCATAGTGCTCTTGCTAACCTTTGTCTACAGCAAAAGGCACCTGCAAAGGGCACGTGGGCATCAGAAATGGACTGTTGTGCAATCGATGAAGATGAGTCACACTTTCTGTTACATCATGTGGACGGCCTGGTGCATGTGTGGTGTTTACCTGAGGAAAAGATGGCACCAGGTTGCACTATGGGAATAAGGCAAGCTGGTGGAGGCAATGTAATGGTCTGGGCAATATCCTTCTGGGAAACGTGGGTCCTTGGTCCTGGCTGCTGGATCCTATCATTCGTGTAGATATTACTGTGGCATGTGCCACCTACCTAAACATTGCTGCAGACCAAGTATATACTTTCACAGCAATGATATTCCCTGATGCCAGTAGTCTCATTCACCAGGAAATTTTGTGCCTTGACACACTAAAAAAAAAATTTAGGAATGGTTTGAAGAGCATGAAAAAGTTCAAGACGTTGATATGGCCTCCAAATTCCACATGTCTCAATCTGATCAAGCATTTGTGGGATTTACTGGACAAACAAATCAGATCCATGGAAGCCCCACCTCAAGACTCACAAGACTAATGGATCTGCTGCTAACATCTTGGTGCCAGATACCACAGGACATCTTCAGAACTCTTGTGGATCTTATGCCTTAATAGGTCAGAGCTGTTTTAGAGGTATGAGGGGGACCTACACAGTATTAGGTAGGTGGTTTTAATGTTATGGCTGATTAGTGTATGTGCAAGATGCAAGTCATGTGGAGTTACAACATCGATCGGGTGGAGCCAAATGTCCAGCATCATCCACTGGACAGCAATCTTTGCGTAAACAGGCAGTTTAATTCACATGCATGTGAAAGTGTCATACTGTGAATGCCTTTCTGTTTAATAGCTAAAGGATGAGATGTCATCACAATGCATGACAATTAAAATGCTGACATCTTGTTATGGAAATCACTACTGCAGTACACCAATCGCACAGATGAACTGCACGCATTCACGGATTTCCATAACACATCCAAACAGTTTCCTGTTGAATCTTGCAAAAGTTAATTCTTGTGAATTACAATAACTGCCTGTAAATATGTATATATGCCTGTACCTACCATTGAGTACACAGAGATCAAGTCCTCTGTATTTTTCCTCAACTCCAATAACCACGATCCATTACTGGACACACCTTGGAAGGGCTAACACTTCTGACCTTGGTATTCTTCGGGTTACAGTCCTAATTGCAAATTATAAACAGAGGGAATGTATAAAAATATAGTCATCACCTTTAATTAGCATGTATTTTCTGGTTACAGAGCAGGGAAGTCCAGCAAAACCACTACTTAAATCTGCTAAGATCATAAGTAGCTACTACACATGCAACAGTATGTGGACTAACACATTTGTAAGGCAATTCAAATTTGCATTTATTACAATTGTTTTGCTAAAGGCAGGAACCTGTATCCAGACTGAGAATATCATAAGGTGCTTCCCATGTACAGCAGGCCACTGAGGTCTCATGTGACGTCACAAATTTCAGACTGTGACTTTCAAAGAGAAATCCATTCTTAGTGTTAACCTTTCATCTCCTCTTTAGTTCCACGGGCCACAAGACAGGCAGTATATCATTTCAAAAGAAGAGAAAAGCTTTCAAGTAAGCATGTCCCTTGAAAAGTAACCCCAGCCATAATTATAGCACAGGGAAGATGGGTCACTTTGAATCCCGCAGCAGGTTGCTTGTGTGGTGGGATGTGCAAAATGCCAGATGTAAAGCCCTGTGTACACATCTTGTGTACATTTTTGACTGAAGTAGCTTTTCCTTCATAGAGTGCACATCAAAGAACCATTGTGAAAGTTTGCAAATGATTTTATTCCACAACGGCTAGATTGTAGCTGTCTACAGAAATGCATATCATTACACCATGGAAGGAACAGTGAGAACTCTATTGGCATACATGAGGCAGGCAGGTCACCAAAGAGGTTAATACAGGATATCAGTCCGTGAGTAACAGGTATCTGATAAAAGAGCTCAGTTTGTTTGTTCAGTAACATCATTGGACTGAAAGCTGCATGAGAGTAGCTTGACTTCTAATCTGCATGCGTGACTTAAAAAGCATTTGAGAATGTGGCTACAGAAAGATCTGAAGACCCAAATGTAACTTAAAAGCAGTGGGACAAATTAGTCATACATGGGCTTGAGTCTGAAACCTTTTTAACATCTGTGAGCATATTACTTTTTAGGACTTACCGTTTTCAAATCCACAGTCTTTGGCATAGTCATTTAATAAAAATGAAAAAGCTAAGTGAAACAAATTAGATACTTATAAAACAAGCAGTTAATGTAATTCATGAAAAGAAATTCCTAAAATAAGGTTATGACTCTGCTAGATTAGAGAACAGGAATTATGTGGAACAAAATATGACTTAAACATGTCTGCAATATAAGTAGAAAACACGGTTGGCTAAAGGCTAAAATAAACACATACTGAACTGGTAGCCAGGTGAGGCCAAACAGATCATGTGTATGCAGGTGTTTCCGTGATTCCTCTCCTCTTAGATGGCCGGTGTACCACACTGGCTCTGGTGAGAGCACTTCTGTCTAGCTTAGATTCACAGTAAAATTTTGGGAATGATGAAGCCAATGCTCAGTCATCCAGCCCACCCCCCACACACAGATAGGGTAGATAAACCACAGTGGGGGTTCTTGGGAACAGCACAGTTTCCACTTGACTGTTTACCTTCCATGGGGGGTTAAAGACTCATAGGAAACAGATTGGCAGTACTGTTATACCACCTATACTTCCTTATACCCCATAGTGAGAAACACGCTTTGAATTGACACCTTCTGCTAGTCTTATGGACGGGAGAACATTTTAAAACAATTTTGAAATTTTTAAAACAAATGTGAGGAAGCACTTCTTTGCACAGCGTGTAGTTAAAGTATGGAATAGTCTTCCTGCTAGTGTAGTGGAAGCTAAAACCCTGGGTTCCTTTAAATCGGAGCTAGATAAGATTGTAACAACTCTGAGCTATTAGTTAAGTTCTCCCCAAACGAGCTTAATGGGCCAAATGGCCCCCTCTCGTTTGTAAATTTCTTACAGTATGCTCTTATGTAAATTATCATTTGCAAATAACCATTAATCTGCAAGGAATATGGGCAAAAGATTTACAGTTCAATAAAAGATTTTTTATATGTTTTACAAAATCACATTCAAGTTAATATAGCTGTGTGCTGTTAATACTACGGAGTCATATGAACATCCAACGCTGCATGTGTCATGGCCATTTTAGGCACCAGTACCATTAAGGCTTCACAGTAGCAAAGAAGAAACACCATGCTGGATAAGTGCTATTAGACAGAGTAGAGCTACTGAATAGAGTGAAAACATAGCATGTCATTATTGGCGCAATACGCCATTCTCGAAAACACCTTTCTTTTATCCTCGTACATGTAAACTCGTCTGTCTCTTTAGATCTTGAAACAGTTTAAAAATTACAAAGCATGAAGAAGCTGAAGGCTATGGCTCAAGACAGAGTCAAGGAGTCATGTGCCTTCTGACCTATAGGTCATCAGAGTCACATTCCAGCCCAGGTTAGTACAGGGATTGTCGATGAGGGAATGAGCAGTGATGGAAAGGTGGACAGGTGTCTTTACTGCTAATCCACAGCTGTATCCATAAATCAGTGGTGCTGGGCTTTGCATCACGTGACCATACTGCTACAGAGGATGTTTTTAGGTAGGATTAGGTTTGGGAAAAGTTTGACACATTACACTGACTTGCTGGTCCACATCTCCCGGACATGGGGACGTCCTACTCCAGGTACCCGTCATGTCTTCATGTAAGACTGGAGAATTTAAAAGGCATAAAGAAGGACAGGCAGGCACCATGGCTGCACACAGAGGGGGCTTAAGCCACAAATCCTCCCCTTTTTATGGTGTTCATTTATGGTCACCTTTCAGCAGCTCGCGATTATCCTGCATTTGCTGCAGTCAAAGTCATTGCATGTGCTAAAAATCCAAATGTACTGTACACTACAGGAGATATAATGGTAATACGTAGCACTGAGCTCATCCCATCAAGAATGCAGGGACAGTTGCCATAAAGACCAGTGACCTTCACTCTGCTTTGCAATGCCAGGTGTACCTCTGCTCTTAATGCATGCGGTTGGAGCCTCATGATATTTAGGTGGATTTAAACACTGAAAGCAGGACCCTTGTATGGCCTCTGTCACTCTGTCAGCGGCCTGCTCACAGACCTACTGGGTAGAGGTGAGGATGCCACCTACTGGTCCGAATAGGTCTCAGACTGGGCCCTTCATTCCAGTGCATGTGAGGAAGAGCATGTGCCCCAAACCAGTTTTGTCCCAACCCCAGAGAAATTGCTAGCACAAACCTAAACACACAAATTCCGTTTGGTTCAGTTTGGTAAAATTTTCACAAAAATTTTCATAAATGTGGGTATTTATTAAACTGAAGGAACATAGCATCTGCTCCATTTCTTCCTACAAGTTTGAAAAATAAATTGCTTTATTGCAGCAATAATTGCAGAAATGTAAACAACATAACAATATGATATAACAGTATAACTTCCTGGCTGATATATCAGAGACCAGAAGCTGTAATGGAAAACCTACGATCCCTCACGTGGATGTGACCGATGATTCCGGCAACCGCTTTGGGTTAATACCGGACCCTGTGGACTCTATTTTTACCTGGTATTGTTTATATCCGATATTAGGCATAGGCTTCAAAGGACTGCACACGGGAGAGGTTTGCGTGCTGTCATGCCTTTGAAATCCAATACTGTTGTGTGATGTTGTTGGGGCGACTGTCCATCAAAATGACTGACCAATAAACAAGAGCCTTAAACAGGGTTATGTGAACCTGTCAAAAGACAGTTAGCAAACATTTCATCATGGACAAAAATACAAAACATTATGAAGCAATCCAGGAAGCTCTATTTATAAGAAAGTTGGATTATTTACATGCAGATGTGCATAACATAAGTGTGCGTCCTGCTTGTCGGAGATATGAGAAAGATGCCGTAGACTGATATCCAGCATGGGCGGCAATATCAGATGTCCCAGATCTGGTTGGGGGAAAAAGCATGCATGAAGCATCAAAGCACAGGACATCACGGATCAGTTCACCTTCATTTAAGAAAAAAACATTGTTCCATGATGCATCTCTTCCTTTCTAAACGACTGCACTAGTTTTCACTGTGCTAATACACAAATAGTTAGATCAGAATAAGCATGAAAAGCTAGTCATAAAAATAGCTACAGTTTAATCTTGTAAGATACATCTATAGCAGGTTTGCATTTCAAGATGATTGAACTAACATTAATGCTAATGCAGAGGCGATCGCCTTGCACTTTAACCGCCATGTCAAAATGGCACACAGGATTCTGATTCCTATAGTGTTGAATGAGACGTGTTTCTTCAGACTGGATAAGAGCAAAGAAGGTTCCAGGAGCACAGTCACCTGAGAGGGAGACTCTGTACCAATGGTGCATTTTCACACTAATGGGTCAACAGGCACAGGACGCCTTCCAGATAAATGGACATTTCCATTCCTTTTTCCAGTGGCTCTACTCCAGCTCTCATGAACACAGACAAACATGATACTAAATACCCAGTACTTGTCAGTGGCCTTTCTTTGTGCTATGTACCTGGGCCCAACCCTACAAGCAGATTTACAGACATCCTGTTTCATATGTCCTTTGATTGCCGACAACGCTGGTAAAATTTAATTGGTGTAATTGAATGACATTTGTACTGTAAATGGCTAAATATCCCTCACTGGAATAAAACAAGAGTGCAATGAACTGCTTTACACTGGTTGTGGCTCAGCCGCAACCACATTTTTCCCTTCCGATTTAAGGGAGAGATGAAAGGTTGTTTCCTAAAGAAAATGTTTTCCAAGCAAAACCGACTAGCGATAAAAGACTCAGCGAAGACAGGAGCAAATTACAAATTACAGATTACAGGAGCAAGCAGATTACATTTTACAAATTACAGATTACAGGATAAGCAGATTACATTTTACAAATTATAGGAGCAAGCAGATTACATGGTATTTACTTCACTCTGAAGCTACACCTTGAATTGTGCATGTTTACCTCCTTAGATTATATAAGTATCTTTTAGGTCACAAACCTTGTGGAAGCTGATGTTCCTTTCTAGGGTGCAGTTAGAGACTACTGATGTTTCTATGTTAACAATGGTAGTTTGTTATTTGGCATCAACTATTTAGCTTTTCATTTATTGATAGCTGGGAGAATGACAGCATATGTTCAGTTGTCCTTTCCTTTCTTAGTTTGGTTATATTGTTGTTTCATAGATGATGTGGATAGTGACACTAATACAGAAAACTATATGACATTCATATTACGCTCTTGTTTCCCACTGCTCTGACTGGGCTAACCTCCATTATGTAAACTACTGAATATTGCTTTCTCACTTTAATTACATGCAGGCATTGGGGTACATTCACAAAAATGTCTGATGTGTTGTATTATCTGTTCAACAGATCACCGGGTTGTCAGTACAAATGACTGTAAAATGCACTTTACATGAAAGCATCAAACAGCCTTTAAAGGTAGAGAATGACCTAAAAAGACAGCTCTGTATTTTTATCTGGGCCCGGGTGGCTGCTGCTCCAAACCTGTCTTCCACAGGAACAGGAAATGCTACAGATTGCCTGGGATTTGTTGCCCAGCCAAGTTTAAATGCCACTGCTAAAAATACCAGGCAGGAATGCAGGCTTGGCGTAGGGTCAGGCTATTGGGCCAGGCCACGTCGCCACGCTGAGGACGCGTTTCCTCACAGCAGCGCTGCTGGAGCGTAACCTGAGCCCAGGTCACAGTCTGAGTCCTTTGCTTTAATGCCTTATTCTGTCCTAGGACACTTTGGGATGACTTAGAGATGAGGGCTTTGGGGATCTATTCCCATAGTGCCACAGTGAGGACTTTGTTTATAGGTGCTGGTCTGGGAATTGGGTGAGTCATCTGGTCCTAAAAATACAAGCCCAGGGTATCAGTGCTGGAGCTGGGCGCAGCCCTTATTTTAATGCAGACCTGTTCTGTAAAGGCCCCCCCACCTCACCAGCCACGCAATAACATTATAGGGACATCATGTTCAAATGCTGCCATCTCCGCTGACCTCATAAATGAAATGCAGCCCATGGCAAGCAAGGCTGAGCATCACACTGATGTGCCGCGTCCTGCGACTGAGATACACCTTGATGGCTCCCTAAGGTACAAGTGGGACACATTCACTTCACCTCTGCTGAAGCTCTTGTATGAGTTGCCGAGCTGATGTATAGTCTGCAGTCAAACACACCGTACTGTATTTACACACTTCAACACTATTTTTAAGGTCATGCTATTTTGCTATATGCCCATGGCTAGTTTTAATGTAGGGTGGGGGGGAGTATTGGTACATGTCACACATCACATTTTCACAATCTCAAATTGCATATTATTTTTTTAAGTTAATGTCTAACAGAAACTGAGCCGACAGTCCAGAACAGGAGACACTGAAATACTGTAACAGGACTGCATACCTGCTAATAAATTCCAAGAGGCTGCCTCCCCGTCTGAGATTACCATATTGTCTCCAACTAACATGGAGGTGTTTTTCCCCCTTAGCTCTTGAGGTGACATGAAAACTTGAGGCCTGTCAAGCATTTCGGCACACAAGCAGCGCAGGCTGGCATCGAGCTAAATTCCAGGTACACGAAGTATCACTTCCTCGCTGAATGACGCTCACATGACACTCAATGCTCTGAAGAACCCCAAAGCGCAGCACTGCTACACATCTGCTGGGTAACAATAAACATGTGGACATCAACTGACTGAATTCAGTTTGTTTTTACCACAATGCAGCTTGAGTGGGAGACTTTAGAAAAATCCATGTGTATTACATTCACTCTCTGCATTTTATACACAGATTACTAAAGCCTTAAAACTTAATCCGATTAAAGATTTTTTTATTGAATAATTGTGGATCATACTTAAAATTATTAATGTGGCAGGTATGTAAAATTCCCCTTTCTACATCTCAAAATGCACCAAAATTAAAATCAAATCATATGCAGAGAGATGTTGTGACAGCTTGTGTAGACATGCTGATAACAGGGTTGTACAAAACCAGCACGAGGCTCGTAAAGCACCTAACGATACCTTCTGGCACAGCCATTCTTAAACACACATGACTAATAAATTATGAAAGCAAAGTGGTGCAACATAGCCCTGAGTAAACAGATGTTAACAGATTTTCCATCTGGCTCTTTGCGGACACCTGAGTGAGCTTTTGAGGCACAAGGTGCTGAAAAGCCACAGGACAGCCAAACATTCACAGCCAATTAGTTTGTCAGAGGATTGGATCACCTCATGCTGTCTAAGGATTCAGGCGTAATTCGTTACCAGCAGCAATAAACATCAACAGTGATATGAGTTTCAGGCAGCTGTTTAACCAATTTAGTCGGCTGCCAGGTCTTTCCCATGGCTATCTATTCAGCCACTTCAACAGCGATTATACCCAAACATCAGGAATTAATTGCCTGTTTTTTTTTTTTTAAATAAAACACGCTTCTCCATGTAGACATACTATATAGAGCTGTGTTACTCCAGTTCAGACTCGGGTCCACATGTAAATGGACTCAATCAGGTCACACACATTCATGAATTTTCACATGGTCTTGACTTGGACTTGAACACTTGTATTTGGCTGACAGCCCTATTTCTGACTTTAACTTCTGAGGGGGCAAAGACTTGCCAGGCAATTTCACTTTTGCATTGGACGGAGGGCGCTGGCAATATAATTCACCAAGGGCACCATATCAGCTAGGACCGGTACTGCAACCAGTCATACCCCTCATCATGTCAGTCACCAATTACAGTATCTGGTTGGCATACATGAACCAATATGAGTTTCCGTGTAATTCATCCAGTTAAAATAGCACACGGTGAATGCCAATATTCCAAATAATCAGTTATGAATGAATGAATGTTATATTCAGAGATGTTTCAGCCAGCCAGTTGAGTATAGAGAATCACAGTAACAGAGTACTCTCTGGACCTGAATTATCTACTTCTGTTTATACTTCATTTAGTGCTTTTCAAGACACCCAAAGCACTTTATGGAACCAATGAGGAGTTACTTCAACCACTATGACTGTGTAGCACCCACCTGGATGATGTGACGGCAGCCATTCTGTATCAGTATGCTCACCACATAATAGTTCAGGTGGTGAAGGAGCAGGAGAGAATTCACTGGTTAGATATAGGGAATGATTAGGAGGCCTGATTTGAAAGGGCTAGTGGACAATTTCAGCTTTTTTAATTTTATCATCTTTTGAAAGATACCCAGGGATTTTTTATGACCAAAGAACATCGGTCAGGACGTTGGTTTTATGTCTCATCCATAGATACTGAAGTGACTGGCACGACTTCCAATTTCTATCGCCATTTGTAAAGGAAACATAAAGATAGGTACATAGGCTAATGCTAGTAAATTCCAGTGAAGTCTGTTGAAGCAATGACTCTTGTTTTACATACTAATGTAGGGATAGCTCTCCCGCTAGAAGCCAAAGTCTTACAACACACATTGCATATCTTACACATCGAAGACCTTGTTCTCCAAAGAGACACAGTCAGTCATTGTGCTTACCTGGAGTAGTTATGTTTGAAGGTTTTAGGGGAGATTTGGGGTAACTGATGACCACAACACCCACCAAGCCCCTTAATCGACCCTGCACATCGTCCGACCTTCGTCTGCCCCTTGACCAGGATTATGTCTGCACCCTTGGTTTAGTTTTTGACTCCTGACTTGGACTGTTTCAACTACAAGCTGCCTCATCCCCAGTAAAGTCACTGTACGCACCTGACGCTGCATCAGCATTAGCATCAGCATCAATTACTACCTGAATTTCAAAAATTATTATTTCTACCTATATTTGCTATATTTCCCTCCAATGGGCTCACCACCTGTAGGAGGGGCCATAGGGGTCAGGTGCAGTGTGAGTTAGGCAGTGGCCGAAGGCGAGGACCTTGGCGATCCGATCCTCAGCTACAGAAGCTAGCTCTAGGGACATGGAATGTCACCTCTCTGGTGGGGAAGGAGCCTGAGCTGGTGCGCGAGGCTG
>JAODKE010000068.1:18169262-18220900 GCA_026779605.1 Mormyrus hasselquistii
GAGGAGCTGGAGGAAGTGGCCGGGGAGAGGGAAGTCTGGGTTTCCCTGCTGAGACTGCTGCCCCCGCGACCCGACCTTGGATAAGCGGGAGTCAATGGATGGATGGATGGATTTGCTATATTTCCTATTCAAATTCATGTAATGTATGTTTTCATGTAAAACAAGAAATTTCTATGTGACCCCAAACTTTTGAATGGTAGTGTGTATTGAGTAAAGAATAAACCATATCATTAAGCAGAAATCAATTGAATTAATTAGAATTAAGCACATACTGAAAGGACATTTGGATTGGTGAAAACGTGCTTCAAATGTTTTTGATAAGTCTGGTGGAAAATTAAAATACAGCCCTCGAAGGTCCCAGCATTCTTTTTGTGGTTTTGTATGCTGCATAACATTGCCATGTGTGATGGATGTCTGTTGGACATAAACGAAGACACATTAGAGAACATTAGAAGACATGCTGCTGAACTGTATGTGCCCATACCAACAAAGGAGTGTACACCAGCTGCAGCACTGGCAAGGAGGGGTCAGCTGGCAAAAGAGCTGAAGTGTGGTAAGGAATCCAAATTGTGAGATATAGAAAAATAATTGCCTTTTATTTGAACATTTAAAAACACTTTAAAAACTGTAGGTTGTGTTTCGTTTGACAATTTGTAGGGACATACAAATTGTCCATTTCACATAATAGTTTTATTCTAAGAGATACCGACACAAAGCCTCTTATAAAAAAACAACAACAAAAAATTTAAGAACTGCAGGCCCAAAATAAAAAAATAAAAAACACACAAGTGCCCATTTCCAGCTGCTGTGCTCATTCAGCAGTGAGCTCTTATACCACTTTTTATAGCACTTTCGGCACTGACTGCATGATCTGATGATGCCGGAAAACGAGGACACACTTGCTACCTCATCCCACGCCTGCTTCACCTTGAAAGAACAGTGATGCTCCAGAGATGATTTGCTCACGCCTTTTCACCTTGCGCACTAGCACGTCCATTTCCTGAGGTGAAAAGAGATCTGGCTTGCCAAGTAAATTGTAATCATACCATTGTAATAGGAATCCGCTGTAGATCCTGCACTGCTGCCTTTTAAAGGTGAGGTGATGTGCCATTCTGCTTGGTTCATTGCATGTTATGCTCAAAAAACGCCTCTGAATAATTAACAGGACAATAACAGGACAAGATGTTTGAGCCTTACTTTGGTATAAAATCTAATTTTTCCGACATCCAAGTAGCACAATGGATTTGGACATAACCATATACGTTAGTTGCGCTTTGCGCTGTACACTTTGTTTAAAATTTTTTCTTTTAAACATTTTTTTCTTTTTTCTTGACTGGTACTCAACTAAGGTGGACCCAAACACTACACTGATACTATAGCCACAGTAAGTCTAATGCTACTGCAGAGCTTATTAATGTATGGACAACAATGATGCATTCAAGTGATAATGCTTTGTGGTACATACTGTCCTTTAAGTATCCTACGGGAAAACAGTGATTTCTCCACTGGTATGATCGAATTGTCATCACTCTACAGTTTTCCTGACCTGTCTCATTGACAGTTACAGGAATCGTTTGATTGCAGTGATTGCCTCAAAAGGTTGTGCAACAAAATATTAAGTTGGGGGTACCATCATTTTTGTCCAGGCCTGTTTCATGAGTTTTTTTTTTATTAATTCTGTTGAAGCATGGTTGAAAAGCAATGTCTGACTTTTATTAGTTAAATTTCATAGAATTTTTATTTATTATTACTTTTGTCAGATTAAACTTATTTCTGTGACCATTGTGAGTTTTTCTTTCATTGACTGAAGGGTACCAACAATTTTGTCCACGTGTGTATTTGCCTTAAATTTCACCAAGGGGTGCCTAAAGCTTTGCAAAACAGATTAGCTCTACAACAAACTTAAACTTTCCAGCATCAAATTTTCTTATTTATTGCTTAAGGAGCTATAGGTCTTTACTTATTAATGGTGGATGATGTTTTAGTTGCAAGATTAATGGTTAAGAAATTCTCTAAGGGAAAATAAATGTTAATTTATTTTGGAATCGATAATGTTACCAGTTTTAATGAAAATATGGAGGTGGAATCTCAAAGTATATATCACGCATATATATAATGTAAATGGGACCAGAATAGGAAGCAGAATGAGAATAGCAGAGAAAGCTTCTGCCTTTTGCTCAGGTTGTATGGTATCTGAGACTTGACCCCTAGTCCTGGATTGCTTTGTGTGCTTTATAGTTTCTATTGTTATAAGTTGCTATTGTGTTATGCATTTAAATTAGTTCCAAAAATAGCTATCTGGCACAAGACAAGAATGCAGCACATAACCAGCTCTGAAAAAAATAAATCTACAGACAAACTGACCAAATTTCCACCACGCTTTTCCTGCTAATTGCTCTCCACAATAAACATAACACAGCATGGGTAAACACAGTTAACTCTCCATGCTGTCACCACAGAACAACTGATATCACCCAGAGACAAGAGGAAACTCCAAGTTTTCCTGACCATATTAATTGGGAAGTAAAGTGACAAGGAAGCTCCACCCTGCCGCCAAGGACTTCACTTTCCCATGAGAATGATTCCAGAAAACTGGACCTATCTTACTCATTCATTGTGCTCAGAAGTGAATGCCTCACACAGACAGCAAGACCCCGGCTAATACTGACGTGACTGGCCATACATCCACATTTCCTACTTAACATTTTTAGAAATGATTAAAGCATTTTGCTGAACTAAGATGCTCAAAAGGTTTCATGCAGTTATGCTTACACACAAAATCTTAGGCCTTTAGACAGAAAAACCATGGATGTTTTGAAAACAAAGCCAATATCCTCCTCTTATGCAGTTATAATACGTTTGTTAGAATGGTCCACAAGAGGGCGCCAGAAAAACAGATTTTAGGCATTACAAATAACAGAACACAGAAAGGATATTTGCATAGATTCAGGTAAATTATATACATCTGTTGATCAGTTGTGCAATATGCTTTCACCTCATTTCTAAGGACTATATAAGGACTAATGGGGTATGAATTATGGTCTTGGTTTTGTGTTAGATCTGAAACAAATAATTGAGCAGACATACACACTGGAACATTTTGTGTGCTTTCAACATATAGGCAAATTTTTGTCACAACATAAAGTCACTGCATATTATGACATCTGAGAAACTAAACCGGAGATAGTGTGAATCTCTGCACATCACTGTGCACAAGGTTGATATTAACTTTGTTTCAATTATGGGAACAACTGTTTTAATAATTACCCTAGTTGGGACATCACCTCTGACTAAAGGAGCTTGCCTTTCCTGAGATGCTTCAGGACTTCAAGGAAGAGTTTTCCCTCCAGTTCCCCCAACTCAGAAAAAGCTGGGGAAGTCATCTGTTGTCGTTCGAAGGGGTTACAGGCATCTGGAATATGTATTTTAGTTAGAAGCATGTATAGAACTCCTGAAAATGTTCAATTATTCGGCCGGATATAACATTTTTGGTGACCAAAGCCAACATATGTCTATAAAGTGTCTGCATCTTCTCCAACTTAATTTTTATTGCTGCCATCTGTTCTGCTTTTATGGAAGAAGACCGGAAAAAAACATTGTTTGTGCTTGATGGTCTCTATTGCTGTGCAGATATTATGACAATAACAGGCCAAAATCCAGGATCTTCAATTTGGCTAGTAGTTTAGTAGTTTGACACCATATTTCATGTATTTATGAGGTGCAATGTCTTTGTTTTGGTCAGTGGTAATACAAGTCATTTTGATGACTTTAACATTAGTATACAATATGCTTCAGTGCATGCTTGAATTTCAGCCATCAAGAACACAGTCAAGTTTGTACTGACTGACATCTTACGTAAATGCAAGAACATAAAAATATATACAAGGTGTGTATATCTGAGATGTGCATACTAGTTTGTGGTTACCATAAATAAAGTACATACTGAAGGTCTGTAAATAATAGAGATCTCACATTTGATATACCACCGTACATTAACGTGATTAATTGCAAGGCTGTTAGGGTTATTACAGAGTATTTACATTTCAGGCTTCAATGGTCTGCTCAGAACCCAAGAACTGACAGTCCACCTTTTCTTCATGCTGTTTGTGAAATTGGTTTTGGATTGTGAAGGTTCAGATAAACTAACCAGAATTAATGAATTTAATTAATTTGCATCTAATTATTTTACAGTTCACTGCAAAAATGCTCTTGTACTTCTGTGACTGAAGGCCTGTAGAATTAACCAGCCCTATTCAGCTGCAGTCAATTTTGTAACATCCGTATAATTATTGAATTTAGTTTATCTTTTACTGCCCTCTGCTGGGCATTTCTTTTTTCAATTTTTAAATTCAGTATTTTTTTGTTTAGTGTAGTTCAATTCATGGTTAGAATCAGAATCTTTTTACTCTTCATGAAAAAAAATACAAGACTTTTGTTTTGGTAGTGGCACGAGTATACAACTTAAACGTAATGTCAAGACAAAAAATACACAACTATGAAGATATACAAAACAATAAATATAATAGAGAGATGGTGAATAAGTAAATGTGCTATTACTAAATAAACAAACACTTAGGCATAAAAATCAGGGTGAGATGACAAGATGGATAGAATACAAACAATTTGGGGGTATGTGACGATAAGCTTAGTCAGTAGGAGTATAAAATACAGTGGGTGACTAAGTGAGGAAAGGTCACACAGGGGCCAGTGTGCTTCTCGTGGAACCTCATTCAGGAGGGCAATTGTCTGGGGGAAGAAACTGTTCCGGTGGCAAGTCATCCTTGTGTTCAATGCTCTTAGTCTCAGCTAGCTTTTGAGAATGAAGATGTCTGAAAAGGGATGGACCAGGGTGAGAGTGGTTAAAGATTATTTTCTTAGACCTGTCTGTCATTCATGATGAGTACAGAGCTTCAAGAAGAGGGAGTTTGCAGCCCATGATCTTCTCTGCAAATGGCACAATTTTCTATATTGTTCGCTTAGAGTACAGTGAGGTATTGCTGTATTGGTGGGCTGGGAGCTTGCACCTTTGTGATGTGTGCCATTGCACTGTGTGAAGGGAAAAATATTGCAGCAGTTGTTTTCACATAACAGTGCCTCAGCTCACACACAAGCGCTTAGATGGTGGAGAGGTAACCATTTACTAGATATGCATGTATGTATTCTAATGATGAACATATTTTTCAACCACCACTTGTCAAGATTATGATCCACATTTTGGCAGAATTTGACCAGGTACTGTTTAGCTTATCTAGGGTATTAAGGGGCACAGGTTAACTGGCATAGGTTACAGCAGCTACATAAAGCAAAGTAACCATCTTTTCTGATTTTTAAGTATAGTCGAGTTTTCTCGTGGTTAGTATAGTCACATTCTCATGTAAAACTACAATGTTATCCAGGAACTTTGCTACCACTAAACAAATTGCTTGTTTTTTATTCTTACCGATATTTTTCCAAAACCAGTGAGTAGTCGTATTTATCACCAAATCCATTTTTTCTATTGCAAAGTGTGTGAGAGGTTAGAGTGAAATGCTAAGCTTAGATCGCATTTATCATTTTAATATTCACTGGAAACGATGAGGGGTGAATTTCCCGAAATTTTCTTATCGATACGTCGTTCGTAAGTTCTGTCTTTTAACATAGAACTTAGGAATGATGTGGTGCTAGGACGTCTTCGGGAAACTCACCCCACATCGTTTTCATCATTCGAATATACACATTTAAAGCTCATAATAATCCTCGGACTTTTGGATCAGGGCTATGCCATGGACGTATTACCGTTGCACTCATTGTTGTAAATTCTTTGTTAAAAGGCAGGGTTCTGCTTGTGTTAATTGGAATGAATATCAAAGATTATGAACATTGTGTCATACTGAGTATTTGATTAAATTATTCTCACACAAAGTGTGCTGTTAGCCTAGTGTGCGCGTACGGGGAGTCGTTTTTTTAATCATCTCACCCCTATAAGTGGTTATGGATGTACCCACATGTTGCTAATAAACTAGTTAAAAATTAAACGCTTGAACCATTCAGTCTTCTTGCACAGTCTGATTTATATCTGTTGTGACAGTCCTACAACTCCACGTAGGTAAGAAAATTGTGTGCTTCTTTAACAGTTGATAAAAACAGGGGAAAATGACGAATTAGTGCTACCATACCAGTTTATTTTTGTCACCCTGTGAAACCGAGAGTTGCGTGTTAGTTGTGCTTCTTAATCTTTAAACCACACTGTAGGGATACCGGAAACCGATTTAAAAGGAGATTTTGTTTACTGAAAATTTCAAGATTTAGGGCTGTATTTTCAGAATTAGCAAGGAATTAAACAGGTCGTTTGTGTCTCAAACGGTTCATTTTGTTAAAACATGCGCTTCTTTCCATCTGTCCGCTGTCTGTCGGTCTTTCTCCGGGGGCGTTTTCGGCGTGTTTTCCTCCGTACTGAATTTTTCCCCTTGGCAGCATCAGTAGTATAGAGCCTGCCTCCGACGAGCGGTGGCCGTGTATTTAGCTTGTAAAAGATCAGGATACACACCAGGACAGAGAATAAATACAATCTCCTAGGGGATTTCACGGGAAAACCCGGGCCTGCTTTGATACGTTAAAGGAGAACAAACAGGTACAAATAAGAGAATTACAGAAATATATCGGGCTATTCGCGGTTGGCGTCATACTAGGCTTTTCGAGTGATACCATGTCTGGTAGGGTACGTTAGCCTACACATTCAACGGATTGAACACGCACAGGAAGGAACGGAGCCAGGCTACGGCCCTGCTTCAGACCTTTCGCCTGAATAGGAGGCGGCCGTTTGTTTGTATAATACTCTCATCTGACATTGCTTTGGATAGTTGATTTGTCAGCTGTTAGCAACATTGTGTATTTTATACGGCTAGTGCAGCCTGGGGTTTGCATCCGAGAGTACTTCTGTAAGGCTTATTCTAATAATGAAACAGCGCTCGTTTCGCGTTTTTGATTTGGCTCTGCAATGTATATATTTCAGGGGATATTCATGCTGGCGCACCTTCCTAAACGTGCACGCTGGCTAGCCTTTTGAAGCTAGCCTTCGGCGGACAACAGCGCTGCGTTTGTACGAACGATTCTCGGTCGGGTAGCTTTGATTGGCGGTTAGCTACCTAACTAGCCACTAAGTAAAAAAGAGACAACGCATTGATTAATAGTGGTTTTAAACGCCAAGGACCTGAGTCGTCGTGCAGTGAGGCTGGTGTAAAATGCACAGAGCTGGCGAAAGGCGTATTTTTTCACGATGGTGTGCCTCCGAGGCCTTTGCATTGCTTACTGTGTATCCTCGCGTACACGTAGCTCTATTCTGCGCTCGGTTCTGCATTGGCTGGGCGCGCAGCATCCGTCAGCAGGCAAAAGCAATAGTCGCATTTCCCAAGCGCGACCCCTTTAAAATGCAGTAAATGACTTTCAGAATGGGTGTCTGTTCTCGTTGGCTCTATCGTCTAGCGGATTCAGGTGAACCGTAGGCTGAGAAACGTCCTTAGCAGATTGACTCATGTCAGTTTTGTTAGGTCGCCTTCTGTACTGCTATCGACGCTGATGAATTGAATATCTGTAAAGTACATCGCTTCGTACGGTGTTTTTATTTTATACCCTATACATACCAAACTAAAAACACTGAAAGGCTTTTCTCAGATCTGCGTCGCAAAGCTTCAGGTGAACGGCATAGGACTACGTGACCTGGATGCGCCGAAAAAAGGAGCGACAGAGATGGAATCGCATGTTGAAATCTATGACCATGAAGGTTCTTGTTAACCAGCTGTACTCCGGTTAATAACCTAATAAAAAGTTAAGGCTCTAACGATGTTGCACACAGGAACGCCAGTGATAATTGTACACTTTTTCCACGAACTTCGTGAAAACAGTAATAAAATGCTGAGGTACCAATGGATGGTTTTCAGAATGTCTGAGTTCCTGAATCCGCCAGTAGAAAACTACTTTCAATTATATTGCGGTATACTTTACCAATGACGATATCGACCATACAGGTTATTGTTTATAATGTTTTAATTACCTTTGCTTACAGATATTTCAAGGACAAATATTTGGGGCAGCTACACCTGGGCATAAGTGGGACCTTTTCCAGCATTTCCACTGACAGCCCAAAATGGGAACACGTGCAAGCTGCCCATTCATACAGCATGTGCATAATTAAAAGGCGTGTTTTACAAGGAGTACCTTAGCTGTAGGTTAGAAGAAAAACAAAAAAAAAAAAACTTCTCCCTCTCAGCAACAGGAAACGTATTCTGTTATTAGTATGTGGATTCAGTAACTGCAGTGTCCCTCTCAGTCTGTCTTACCCTAATGACCAACTGTTAGGCGATAACCTGCAGAAAAGTGGCACACATAAAACATATACTTTTTTTTCCTTATTACAAAAATTTTAAGGTTTGTTTTATAGTGAGAAGTACCCACTACAAATGACAGCTATATCATCCGTTTGTTCTCACGGCTTTGCCGCCTTGTGGAGTTTGAATTTAAGAATAAAGCTGTGCTGAGCCTGTCTCATGTCTGACTGAAATGTCATCCACAAATACTGGTGTGATGAGATGAAATAAAGGTGCTCTGTCTTGTCCATTTGATATTTTTACATCTGTGCACGTCTGTACAGACAAACTAGGAAAGAGAAGGTAAATCTGGAAGCAGATAATTTTGGAATTAATTACCTCTATAGCTCTGTTGTTTTGCTCTGCTCATTTGTACCTAAAAGTGCTATTACAATATAAAATATTTTACCACCTGTTTCTGTGGACCAGTTACATATTGATATATAATTATATGAAATAATTTTAAGATTTGATAAAAGAATGAATTAGAAGTAATTAAAAAATTAGTCCAACTTGACTTTAACAGTGAGGAAGCATAACACATGCAAAACTTCCAAAACAAAAAACTGATTTTACACAACTTTGCAGTGATGTGTACTATAACCTTAATTTCCTGAATTAAGTTAATAATCCAGCTATTAATTTTCTTTGAACATGATTAAACAAAGGGATGTTCCTATAATGCCATATGACATGTTAGAAACGTTTTTTCTGATAACCAAATAATTCACTGTAGTGATTAAAGGGTTCAGCAGCCTTTGTATAAAGATCTTGTGAATGAGCATGTTTAGCAATGTCGTTTAACTTAATGCACAGGCAACAGCCAGTTAGTCCTTGAATATGAGCAGCACAGAAGCCAGTGACTTACTCAGATATTACATTCAGATCATTTTCATTATTAAACCACACATTCAGCCTGACGGCTCTGAATGCACTGCTAGTGATTATGCATGAGATTTTCTTTCTCAGGGCTGTGTGAATCCCCTCTCCCTACCATTTACCAAAAAAGGCAACTTTCTTAAGTGTAAAATAAATCACAAATCATTGTGTCCTTTTATATAAATGCGACACCCGATTACTACTCCATAAATTGTTCAGTGCATGGCACGTCACAAATAAATATCAAATGCTATATAGCACCGAAGAAAATCTGTCCAACTGCGAAGACTATTCACTGATCTACAATGCCACATAATTCACAAAAGCAGCATTTGGGCTTCCGTCTGCTGCTTGTGAAATATTAACAGCCCACTAGGGCATTGCATGTAGTCTTTTGAAAAACCCGAAATAGCCTGAAAGAACACTTAGATTACTTTACATCAGAAAATCTATTTGGGCACTACTCTCATCCGCAGGCTCTGACAGATGTGTAAATATGTGTGGATGGCAGCAGTTTGTTGCCGCTGCATGTATATTCATTCATTGGGTCTGTTTATTAAAAAATGCTTTGTGTTTAGGTTGCTAGGTGATGAATGACAGGAGTAGCAAGATCCTCGCAGTCTTTGGACTGCAGCATGAAGTGTGGAAACTCACTCAGAAACCCCAGTTCTATGAATATTGAGTAGAAACCAAAACTAAAATCGCTATAGTTATGGAGTTTGGTATACATTCAGATGACTTGTTTGCTACTGATGTCACTCTGTGTTGCAGGATGTCTGCCAGAGGTGGCAAGAAGAAAACCACTAAACTGTCTCGCTCAGCCAGGGCGGGTGTCATCTTTCCTGTTGGCAGGATGATGAGGTATCTACGTACTGGTACCCACAAGTACCGCATTGGCATGGGTGCCCCAGTCTACATGGCAGCTGTCATTGAGTACCTGGCAGGTAAGCATGGGCTCTGCCCATACCTGTTGGCTGAGAGGCTGTTAATGTGTGCCAGCTAGCAGGTCAACTGATATGGTGGATTGAGTAAAAGAGATTTTGTCATTTGGCTATATATTTTCTGGCCAATGTTTTTGGTGAACAACACTTGAGTATTTACTAATATAGATAATGATACAAACACCATATATTTTGTATGTGTTAAAATAGTTTTGATGACACTGGGCTTTTTAAATGCAAGACTAATAGTAGAAAAGCAATTGATTGTAATATAATTGAGTCACTACCTGTGTAGCATTATTACACTGATTTAGTTTATACTTTAAAATGGTTATAATTGTGTCTGGAAAGGGGCTGAAAATTGGATGTTGTTTTTGTGTGTTTTCCAAACACTTCATTCTCTCTGGTACCTTTTGTTCTAGCTGAGATTTTGGAGCTGGCAGGTAACGCGGCACGGGACAACAAGAAGGGCCGTATTACACCAAGACACATCAAGCTGGCCATAGCCAATGATGAGGAGCTCAATCAGGTGCAGTTGGACAGTCAGTGACACTTCACTGAGATTTACACAAGGGGACACCACAGATATTATTATTTTTATTAATAATATTGACACTTTGTTCATCCCCATGGGAGAATTCTCGGTTCACCTATCCCCAGCTTGCTCTCCATGACACACATATAGGTGAGAACAAGCTTGGCAGCAAAGGGCATCCACACCCATGGAGCTGGGGGTCAATGGCCTTGTCAAGGGCCCACGGACATGTGGTTATTCTGCTCAAATTGGCAACTTTCTGATCACGGGCACTGAGGCATAGCCTGCTGAGCCGTACACTGTCCATGATTTGTGGAAAACCAGTAAAAGTGCATAATCCGCCAGTTTTATCATTTACTCGTGAAAAACGCTACCCATTATTTTGGTACTGGTGCCATGGTATAGCACTGGCTAACATCATATACTTTTCTAGAGAAATCATGTGATTTTTATTTTTATCAAAAGGTAAGAAGTAGCTCACTCTGCCCCATGTTGTATAGTCTGTCAAGTACAGGTTTTTAGGCATCTGTCCCCTGTTTCTGTTTCCCACCTGCAAAGTCTATTATTGAACAACTATGAAGCCATCAGGTTTCTGCCTTGCTGCTTTTAGTTTGAACAGACATCATGCAGCAGTAGCAATGAAAAAATCAGATTCTCCTGCAGAAATTAATTTGATGACCCATAGTGGGTAAAAAGTGGGTATGGAAAATGGGTGGATGGATCGATGGTTCTCAGGTGGTTCTCATCACTGATTATAACATATAATGCCAAATATAAAGGTGTTCATCCCAAACATTTTATCTTCAGTTGATATGTCTCTACATTGCCTTTAATTTATACAACATGATATACAAGCATTGGCTGTAAGATTAAGGTTAACTTTATTGATCCAAGAGGATTATCTGATATTTTTACACACAAAAACAAATAAACACAAACTAACCAATAGTTTTTCATTAGTCAAACATTAACCACACTGAAATAGATACATCATTGTAGTGGTACCGATGAACATTACTACCCAAACATAGAACTTTTTTGGAAAAAAAATTACCATTTGGCACAGCGTATTATATAAATGATAAACCACAAGAAGGTGTGTAGCTATTTGAAAATAATCAGTGACCGCTTAAAATAATTATAGAATAAATTAGTCATGGTAATTTTTCAGAAGAAAATTGTTTGTTTACATTTACGTGGCAAGTCTATACATCTCAGGTCACTGTTCCCATAGAATGACACATACTTTTCTGCAATACTTTGCTAGCAAATGTAAACTAAAATAGCTTAAATATATTGTTTTATTTTTATTTATTTGCCAAAAATGTACTGGATCAGTAGTGACCCAAATAAGGCAAGGTGTTTGTACTGTTATGTGTGCTTCTGAAGTGCTGGACATTAAAACGTTGCTCAAAACCTGATTTATTCCAATTTTTTTTTTCATCTCCCCAAGTCAGTGTTACTTAGAATATCACTGAAATAAAATAAAATAAAAAGCGTGCTCATTTTGACGTTTTTTTTCCCCATTACTCACCAATCCCACTCTTTGTCCCTAAATGGCGTGGTGTGAATGGGACATAATTATTATCGCTGATGTTTGATCTTGTCACCTGCAGCTTCTTCGCAGTGTGACCATATCTAATGGAGGAGTCCTACCCCGAATCCATCCCGAGCTGCTGTCCAAGAAGAGGGGCAGCCGTGTCAAGGTGGATACTCAGGTTACCGTGCCAGAGAAACGCACCAGTCGAGTGAAGAGCATCAAGAAGCCCTCAGCAAAGAGAGGAAGAGGAAAGCCAGGCCGGAAACCAAGGGTACATGGACCGGAAGTCTTTGGTTTACCTGATTTGTTACCTGACACTATAACACAGATTTGAGTGACGAAGACAGTGGTTTTCTGTGCCTAGAAGCTGATGTGTGCCTTTCCTCAACAGAAAAATGCAGAACATGACAAAGAAGGAGCCTCCAGTTCCACTACAGAAGATGGTCCGGGTGATGGCTTTACAGTCCTTTCAGCAAAGAGTTTGTTCCTGGGTCAGAAGGTTGGCATCCTGTTTTTGATGTTTATATCTGCTAAGCCACTGGCCTTTATTCTGTACACCACCATGGCATAGCCACTGCGATCCATTATCCAATCTTTGTAGGTTTATTCCGGTTAAAAGTTTTTTTGGCATTTTCAGTGTACAAGTGATAATTTATCTGCAGAGGTTGATAGACTTTGCTTTTCTCAGCTTTCATTGACAGAGACAGAAATAGGCAAAATTGGATCCATCAAAGTCGAGGGAATCATCAACCCCACCAATGCTGATATAGACCTGAAAGAAGGCATTGGTGAGTGTGGTTTCCACATAGCAGGGCTGAAGGCAGGGCCCTCAGTAGCATGGTAGGTAAGGTGCCTCCATGTGATTGAAGGCTGAGCACCTCAAAGCTCACAAAGCTAATTGGTTAAAAATGTCAAGCTTACCTTGTAGGAACTAAGATAGAATGCTGTTGCTGGTTCTTCCTAACACTTTTTTTGACTGGCTGTGGTTTCAGGCAATGCTCTTGAAAAGGCTGGAGGCAGAGAATTCCTGGAAGGAGTAAAAGAACTAAGAAAATCCCAAGGCCCTCTAGACGTCGCCGCAGGTGAGGAGAGCAAGTTGGGGCAGTGATGCTGAATGCAGCAAAACGGGCAGGCTGACCCCCCATGTGCAAATATAAAAGAGCATAGTACAGTAAAATCCTGTTATAGTGGACTTGCTTATAATGGAATATGGTCTATAACGGACGAGGTCTGCTGGTCCCGGCCATGTGCCTATACAAAGAGCATCAGATATAACGACCTCACATATAACAGAATTTCGCTTATAAGGACAAACAGTTTGGTCCCCAGGGCCACTTTTAGCTGTAGTTTTCTTCGGTTATAACGGACATGCAGGCTCTGCCTACAAGGCACGTGGTGTGCCGGTAATATCTAGCGCAGAGGCGTAATCGAGATTAATAGTCACGCATCTGGTCAGGTAAAGTTGGATTACTACATGTACAATATAATAATCCATACCACAAGTGTGTCTGCTGGGGTGTGGCATGAGTAAATGGTGTCCTGTAGTTGTGTTCTGGGCATAAAGCAACTCTGGATATAATGGACTGTTTTGCCAGGTCCCTTGAAGTCCGTTATGACTGGATTTTACGGTACACTTAATTAGCTTTTTAAAAGTGAAGGCATGTGTGTTACTGATAGAAGTGATCAAAAAAGCCTAATATTTTGCAAATCATACAGAAACTTTTTCAGTGTCACTTTAACAGAATCTCACGTGACACAGAGCCTGACACAATTAGCAGCCAGCCATCAGCCAAAGAGAGTTGTAAAGGCAATTTGCCCCCTGCGTCTACCCGTCTGCAGTTGCAGTGAGTCAAGCCAGTGGCCTGGCAGCTCGCTTTGTCATCCACTGCAACGTCCCTCAGTGGGGTTCAGAGAAGTGCGAGGACCAGCTGGAGAAAACAGTTAAGAACTGCCTCTCTGCTGCAGAAGAGAAGAAGCTTAAGTCAGTGGCCTTTCCCTCTCTCCCTGCAGGCCGGTAAGGCAGGATTTCACTCATTGGTCTCTCTACAGGTTCCCTGTTTTGTAATGCTGATGGTGAGCTTCACATACAAACCATCACCATGCCTTGCCCACATTATACAGTGTGCATGTTCTTAGCTGGAGGTGCGGCTATTATGGGCCACACATTTCATCAGAAAAAGAAACAGTGCTTAACACATGAAAGTGTCACACAATGAAAATGAAACGCTTATCCAGCACAAATGAACATTTGCCCCTATACCACTCCAGGACCTTTAGCACCTGTGAACATTGCCGCTAGAGTGTACTAAGGGTATAGAAAAAAAATCACCCTCTTTCAAAATATTCACATTTTGTTGTTTTGCAGCCTGAAATGAAGACACACAAAATGTTTTTCCAGCTGTATTTACTGAATGCAAGTGATAATAGCAACAGTTCAGAAAAAAAAATTAAAACCCATAACAAAGATGGTTAAGGATCATCCCCTGTGGTAGTACTTTGTAGAACCACCTTTTGCTTTGATTACAGCTATGAGTCTGTTGGGATACTTCCCTATCAACTTCCCTGACCATTGGTGGATTGCAATCTTCAAGTCATTCCACAGATTTTCAATAGGGTTTAAGTCTGGGCTCTGACTAGGCCACACAAGGACATTCTCCTTTTTCTCCTTCAGCCACTGTGCAGTTAACTTTGTTGTGTGCTTCAGGTCATTGTCATGTTGAAAGGTGAACCTTCTTCCCGTTGATAACTTCCTGGCAGAGGGCAGCAGATTTTCCTCAAGAATTTGGCAGTATTTTTTCCCATTCATTTTCTTATCTAGCTTGAGTGCCCAGGTCTCTGCTGCAGAGACCCCCATACAGGATTGTACCACCTCCATGCTGTATTGTTCTTTGGATGCTAAGCTGTATTGGCTTTTCATCAGATACACCGTTTGGCCTAGTTCAATTTTGGTCTCATCTGTCCATAACAACTTTTTCCATATGGCCTAGAATCTTCAAAGTGACTTTTGGCAAAGCTCAATCCAGACACATTGTGGTCATTCTTGAAGAGTGGCTTTTTTCTTGCAACCCTCCCATATAAGCCACATTTCTGGATCATTTGTGATGTTGTTGTCACATGCACACAGTGACCACTCTCTGCCAAAAACTCCTGTAACTGCTTCAAAGTCGCCATAGGCCTCTTGGTAGCCTCTCTGACCAGTTTCCTCTTTGCATTCCATCAAGTTTGGAGAGACGGCCTGATCTGGAACAGATCCTATTAGCACCAAACACTTTCCACTTCTTGATTGTGGACTTTATTGAGCTCCTAGGGATTGATAAAGCCTTTGAATTTTTTTTGTGTCCACCTCATGACTTGTACCTGTCCACAACCTGAGATCTGTTGACAATGCCTTGATATTCATAATTGATTGTTTGCTTTCAGTTGTACTTCCAAGGACAGAAAGGCTCTAGGAATAGTTGTTTTAATGCTAAACTCATCAGAATGATTACAGGTAATCACAGGTGGAAGCCATGGTGCAATGGAGAAGGTGATTAGTTACATCTGACTGAGTTTACAATATTGTTTAGGAGGGGGTGATCCTTTAACCATCTCAGTGATTCCATAAAAAAAAAAAAATCTGCACTGTCGCCATTCTATCTTTTACTTGCAATGAGTAAATAAAGCTGGATAAATATTGTGTCTTCATTTCAGGCTGCAAGCAAGAAAATGTAAATATTTTGAAGGGGGTGATTCTTTTCTATACCCACTGTACCTGCATATGTATGTGTCTTTGTTCAGGAATGGCTTCCCTAAGCAGACTGCAGCCCAGCTGATCCTCAAGGCCATTTCCAGTCACTTTGTGTCTGCCACAGCCTCCTCTCTGAAAAACATCTACTTCGTACTGTTTGACAGCGAGAGCATTGGCATTTATCTTCAGGAAATGGCTAAGATGGATGTCAAGTGAAGACTTAGTGGTTCTAACCATGTTTCAGGTGGATCTCTTTGCAGCTGGTATAGTGCGATGCACAGAAAGCTGTGAGTAGAAGTTTTTAACAGTGAAGATAGTTTCTGTGCGGGACACAAAATGGTCGTGAGTCAAGTACTGTACGAGTTCACTTTACACTGTTTTCCTCTTTTAAAATATGACATTTGTATAGGATAGAAAGAGTTAATATCCCATCGCTTGCCATCTCTCCTCTCAGATGTTGTTACATTACACATAAGGATTAATTGAGATTAATTTTTTTTCTTCTTGCCAGTTTTCTGTGTAGTTTCAGATACTGTTAGTAACTGTACGTCATTCTGCTTTGAAATAAAAAACAGATGTTTAGATCTTAAAAACACTGTTTGGATTTTTTTCCCCCCCATTTTTCTGGGGTAGATTTCTAAATTTCCTCCCTGTTTACTTGCTGCTTGTGGTATTGTAACTGTAAATTTTCTCTTCTTAGGGATTCTGCAGTCCATAAGTCATTTGATGGATTTAAGAGTTGGGGCAGGTCATGATGGAACTGGCTTCCATGTCTCAGTACAGCACAGTGGTCCAAACTTACCGGTAGGATGACGCTCAACAACACTGGTTTAAAAGCAAGACAAATCTTTTTTTTTTTTTTTATTATTTATTACATTGTAAAAATTACATTACCATTTATATATACACATTACTTTCAGGTCATTCTTTGTTTCCTAAAACATATTCCTGACATTTCTAATAATGCAGTACAACAGATTCAAATATTGACCACATGATCATTACACCCACTGCAGAGTGCAGTCGCTATCAGAGTCATGTCATTACACAAGCTTGATTCCATTTTGCATGGTGTGACATAAGGCAGTAGCAAATGATCTCCCAGTACTGGTTGTGTCTCCAATTATTTCCAATAGATTTACACCCCAAACTTCAGTCCCATGTGCAAAGAAGGGATACTGGTTTCATGGCTAAAAAAACTGATAGGGCATCGAACAGGTTCAATATTTATACTAGAGTGCTACTTCAGGCAGCACCTATAGCAGGTATCTCAGTTATTCTAAGATGGAAGATGTGCATGAAGTTTACTTGTATTTTTAGCGTGGAGGTTTGGTTAGAGGTTTTTTTTCTTAGTTTACCTCGACTTGTATTGTTTATTAGACAAGATTAATTGTGCTCTTGGTCCACATCAGTCTGATAAGGCTGCACTGACAGTACAGCAGTTCTCAATGGCCACCACTTACAAGCACATGAAAAACGCACCCGCTCCACATGGCAAAATAAATCTAACAATGTACTCATCTCGGTAAGACCTCTTGGGAAAGTGCAGCTTGATCAGTTATTTCTGAAATTACTTCTCTCTACACTGAACAACCAGTCAGTCATCAGGACAGATGGTTGTGTTATATTTGGAATGTTCCAGACCTAAAACAATACCAAAAAAACAAACCAGTGGTATATCCTACTCTTTTTAGAATATAAGACATGGGCTGAAATGTACTTTCAATCATTAACTACTGAAGTATGCGCTGTTGTTAAGATGACTATAAGCAACCTGTCTGGAAGGCATTGCTTCTAAACAGCAACAAATTAGGTTCATGTTGCAAGCAGAATTCGCCATTTAAGTTTTTCTTCTGTAATAGTCTTTCAGTATTTATCGGTCCATTTCAAAATTCCTAAAAAACCAAATTGTCTTTTCTATATGAGAGTGTGAAAGATTCATTTACTGATTACCAATGTAGTATTTTTCTGTACATTTAAAGTGTAATCTAAGTCGTAACAAATGACAGTTTAATACACAGTTTTGCCCTCTCCTTTTCAAAGCCATTGCACCCAGGTACAAACTCATGGTAATCATGAACATTCCATACAACGACCAGCATGCAGGTTTCAGGTGAGTTCATGGGAAGCCCTCCCTGTAATTTCAGACATACTTAATAAAATGTGTCAGTGTACAATGCTGTTTTGGGAAGATCTGACTTGCTAACATCAGATCACCCTTGATTTTCATTAGCATGTTTCCATAGTGTTGCATGACACACTCCAGGACAGTAATCACCAAATGACCAGATAACAGGTTTAGCACAGAGTGCAGCACCAGTGTGACTGAATTTACGAAGCAGAATGAGACGTCAAACTTCCCAGTTCTTATTTGATGACCATGCTAGCATAAGTTTTCTCTGAGAAAAAGTCATTATTTCCTGTAGGCATGGCAATGCTGGGGAAACCGCAGTCAAACAATGGGTCCCATGAGGCACTGGTTGTGGGCACTCTACTTTACCTCAGACACGTCACTGGGCTCTGTGGGCCGAGAAGCGGGGAGCAGTGGTACAGGACAAGTAGCCTCTATAAGGGCGGGGTTAAGGATGATTGGCAAGGACATGGGCGGTACGCCCACCTGCAGCGGAGAGGCCAGAGGCTGCAGGATGAGGGGAGATGACTGATTGATGGTTGAAGGAGCCTCACTGGGGTTCATCTTCACAGGGATGGGCACTGGAGAGGATCGCTCTGTTTAGGTGACACCAAAACAGCAAATGTTTAAGATGGGAGTAGAACATGTCCTGTATTTGCACACGCACACATATTTGGTACTACAATGACAGTGTATCTAGCTGCAGCTCACCATTGGCACTGAGAGGGGGAGGTTCCTGGGGTGACTCTGGCCTGCTGGGAATCTTTGGCTCAGTGGGGGCTGCTGGCACTGGGGATGCAGTACGAGGAGCTGGGGCTGGGGAGGGCTCGACTGGCACGCTAGAAACAGGTTCTACACAGCACACAATCCACAGAGGCAACCAGTCACTCCCCAGAATGCATGTGTGAATGGCCTTTGGCAAGATTTTAATTATAACAATGGTTTTCTTGAAATGGGTGACAGAAACTGTATTGCTGGTCTAATAAGTACCATCATGTCCCTTATGAAGGATGTGTGTGAATGTTTACTTTCCCTTCCAACTATTGATGTCATTGAAATGTTTGACTTAAATATGAGCTCAAACCTACTTTGCCGTGCATCAGAGACATGGAAGTTTGTTTACTTTAATTGGTATCCAAAAAGAACACTTAAAATTTTATGCCCACCATTTCAAGGGTAGGACCCCCATCGAGCATTCCTAGCATTTTCATTGGTCGTTACGTTTGAGAGTCTGGACAACTAACCTTGACCTAATTTAACTTCAGTGTGATGGGTACCAAATCTTCGACCAGTGCTGTTATGTGAATTCATGCAAGCCAAGGTGAACTGTGTAAGACCACAACACAGGATCTGTGCCGACTCTGCTACCTGGCATGACAGCCTGCTTGAAGAGCTCCTGTCGTAGCCGTGGCAAGAAGCAGTCGATCCTCTCCCAGGTGATCTCCCATAGGTCAGAGTATCCAGTGCGTGAGTCAGCACAGTGGAAGATGCCGGCTGTATCCATCACCAGAAGCATGTTCTTCAGGGACTCTGGGATGGCTTCCAGCTGGTGACCACATCCAACACAGTCAATTATTAAACACTTGCAGATTATCTGCAATGAGCAGTCATTCATGTGAACTGGCTTACTGACCAGCAGATCGCTCGACCCAGCGTGCATGTATTTGTCCATGAAGTCCAGAATGGTGAGCCACAGAGCAGCAAATGTAGGAAGTGACAACAGAGGAGAGAGATGCTGTAGGAAGACCTGCAGTGTGGCACAGGAAAAACAATGCAGCACAGATTAAAAATACCCTGAGTATTCTCTATGGACCAACCACTTTAATTATTTTCCCGCTTGTTGTCCTTGCACACGAATCTCCGATTCCTTTGTAAGGTTCTGACCTTTGACAGCAGGGTACAGGCCCTCATGCGGGTTTCCTCCATGCCACCCACATCTGCAGGGCTGATGTTGTCTAGCAGTTTGGTTAACAGTGGGAACAGCACCTGCAGTCCCAAGAAAACAGCAGTACTATTCAGAAATGAACTATTCAGAAACTAAAGCTTCTGGCACAGTCGGTGGGCCTCAGCCAACTTGTCTATGCTTTCAATTTCCCACATTAGAGCTGGGAGATCTCAAAAAAGCACAATCATTTAATTAAAAATATCTATATAAACAATAATATACACTTTTTCGTTTACATTCTTACGTTTTTTTTTTGTTTTTTTTTTTTACTCGAAAGAAAAACATGAAAGCATGATTTAAAAGTCTAAAGCAGTGGTTTACAAGCATTAGCAGCATATCACCATTGTAACTGATGTTTACATACACAGAAACTTAAGACAAGGAGTGCATTTTTTTTATTGATTTTGAAATGTAGGCTAGAACGCTTAAGCCAAAAGCTAAATCATAAGTCTTTGCTATCTTACTATGTGTACCCTGCCTACTTTCTGATAATTGATGATAATCGCCTGTCAGTCAGTGCCAGATATTGAGGGTTCTCATTGTTTGTCAAAAATATCATGATAATCGCCCTAACACCAGTGAATATCACAATCTGACAAGTCCCCCCTGTCTATAGACACAGGCAGACCCATTTCATGCATACACAGACAGGCTGGGGTCTACAGCCTCTTGGATCTTTCTTACCTTGTTGAAGCAGGACTCCCATTCCACAGCATCCAGGGTCTGCAGGTCATGCACTAACAGCGCTCTCTGCAGGTAAGTGAGGGCCTGCATTCGTACCTGACGACGTGCATCACAGCACAGCCAGGCAATCCCTGTGTTAATGAACCACAAGATTTGTGATCAAGTTCATCACATGACAAGACACTGATCACCACTTCTGCTGCTTATGTTGCTAGAATCTATTAAAACCACCACTATTTAAAACAAGAATAAAAAAAAAAACATTTATGGAATACATGTTGGATTGCCACCTTATCGTGGTGGAGGGGTTTGCGTGCCACAGTGACCATGGGGGCTATATTGTGGGGGGCAATAGCCCTTGGTAGGGTCTCCCAATGCAAAAAGGCCCCAGGGGAGAGGCCAGACAAAGAGCAATCCAAAAGAACCCTATGACAAGTAATAAAATCAAAGGCTCGTTTCCCTTGCCCGGACTAGGGTCACCGGGGCCCCACCCTGGAGCCAGGCCTGGGGGAGGCCGTTGGTGAGCGCCTGGCCAGGCATAGCCCGAAAGAGGTACGCGGGACTGTCCCCAGGTGGGCCCACCACCCGCAAGGGGAATGTCGGGTTTGGTGCATTGTGGATTAGGTGGCGGCCAAGGGAGACCCTGGCAGTCCGATCCCGGCTGACAAAACTGGCTTTCGGGATATGGAATGTCACCTCTCTGGTGGGGAAGGAGCCTGAGCTTGTGCGTGAGGTTGAGAGATACCGACTTGATATAGTCGGGCTCACCTCAATGCATAGCTTGGGTTCTGCAACCAATCTCCTGGAGAGGGGCCGGATGTTCTTTTCTTCTGGAGTTGCGGTAGGTGAGCGACGCTGGGGCTACTGGTGGCCCCACATCTCGGTGCATTAACATCGGAGTTTACCCCGGTGAATGAGAGGGCTGTTTCCCTGTGCCTTTGGGTCGGGGATAGGTCTCTGACTGTCATCTGCGCTTATGTGCCGAATGTCGGTTCAGAGTACCCAGCCTTCTTAGATTGCCTAAGTGGTATGCTGGTTGGTGTGTCACGAGGGGATTCCATTGTTTTGCTGGGAGACTTCAACGCTCACGTGGGCAATGACAGTGTGACCTGGAAGGGGGTGATTGGGAGGAACGGTCTCCCTGATCTGAACCCGAGTGGTGTTTTGTTATTGGACTTCTGTGCAATGCATGGTTTGTCCATAACGAACACCGTGTTCGAGCATAAGGGTGTCCATAAGTGGACATGGTACGAGCATGGAGCCTGGGGCTACAGGTCGAAGATCGATTTCATAATCGTATCATCTGATCTGTCGCCTTCTGTCTAGGACACTCAAGTAAAGACAGGGGCAGAGCTGTCAACTGATCACCACCTGGTGGTGAGTTGGCTCAGGTGGCAGGAGAGGAGGGCGGTCAGACCTGGTAGGCCCAAGTGTATAATGAGGGTCTGCTGGGAACGTCTGGCAGAGGCTCCTGTTCGCCGGAGCTTTAACTTGCACCTCCGGCAGAATTCCAACTACATACCGGGGGAGGTTGGGGACATTGAGTCTGAATGGACACTGTTCTGGACCTCCATTGTAGAAGTGGCCGTACGGAGCTGTGGCTGCAGGGTGGTCGGTACCAGTCGTGGCGGTAACCCCCGTACCCGATGGTAGACACCAGAGGTGATGTGGGCTGTCAAGCTGAAGAAGGAGGCTCCTAGTTCCTCCTGTTTATAGTGGGGAGGGGGTGCTGTTGACCTCACCTGGGGACATCACCCAGAGGTGGAAGGAATACTTTGAGGACCTCCTCAACCCTGCCTCAGATACATCTACGCACACTACCTTTGAGACATCTTGAGGCTTGCCTATCACTGGGGGTGAGGTAGCCAGGTTAGTTCGTGAGCTGTGCGGTGGCCAGGCCCCGGGGGTGGACGAGATCCGCCAGGAGTACCTGAAGGCTCTGGGTGTTGTGGGGCTGTTGTGGCTGACACGCCTTCTCAATAGTGCGTGGAGGTCAGGGACAGTGCAACTGGATTGGCAAACCGGGGTGGTGGTCCCCTTATTTAAAAAGCAGGACCAGAGGGTGTGTTCCAACTACAGAGGACTCACACTTCTCAGTCTACCTGGGAAAGTATTTTCCAGGGTACTGGAGAGGAGGGTGAGATCTATATTCGAATCTCGGATTCAGGAGGAACAATGCAGTTTTCGTCCTGGCTGTGGAACACTGGACCTGCTTTATACTCTTGCGAGGGAGCTGTAGGGGGCCTGGGAATTTGCCAATCCAGTCTACATGTGTTTTGTGGATTTGGAAAAGGCTTACGACCGGGTTCCCCGAGGTGCTTTGTGAGGATAGGGTCCGGGGTCCATTGTTGTGGGCGATTCGGTCCCTGTATGAACAGAGCAGAAGCTTGGTCCGCATTGCTGGTACTAAGTCGGATGTGTTCCCAGTGCGGGTTGGGCTCCGCCAGGGCTGCCCTTTGTCATCGGTCCTGTTTATAATATTTATGGACAGGATTTCTAGGCGCAGCCAGGGCATTGAGGGTGTCCAGTTTGGTGGCCTCAGGATTGCCTTGCTGCTTTTTGCAGATGATGTTGTCCTGTTGGCTTCATCGTCTGGGGATCTCCAGCATGCTCTGGGGCGGTTCGCAGCCGAGCGCAAAGCGGCGGGGATGAGAATTAGCACCTCCAAGTCTGAGACTAAGGTTCTCAGCCGGAAAAAGGTGGATTGCCCTCTTCGGGTCAGGGAAGACGTACTGCCTCAAGTGGAGGAGTTCAAGTATCTCGGGGTCTTGTTCACGAGTGAGGGCAGGCGAGATCGGGAGCTGGATAGACGAATCGGAGTGGTGTCTACAATTTTGCAGGCGCTTAACCAGTTTGTCGTGGCTAAGAAAAAACTGAGCCGAAAAGCAAAGCTCTCGATCTATTGGTCCATCTTTGTCCCTACCCTCATGAGCTATGGGTAATGACCGAAAGAATGAGATTGCGAATACAGGCGGCCGAAATGTGGTTTCTCCGCAGGGTGTCTGGGCTCTCCTCAAGGGATAGGGTGAGAAGTTCGAATATCCGAGAAGGCCTCAGAGTAGAACCACTGCTTCTTCACGTCGAAAGGAGCCAGTTGAGGTGATTTGGACATCTGGTGCGGATGCCTCCTGGGCGGCTACCTGGAGAGGGTTTCCGTGCATGTCCTACAGGGAGGAGGCCCCCCGGGGCAAACCCAGGACTTGCTGGCTGGATTATATCTATTGGCTGACCTGAGAACGCCTTGGTGTCCCCCCCGAGGAGCTGGTATAGTTAGCTGGGGAGGGGGAGGTCTGGGTACCTCTCCTGAAGCTACTACCCCCATGACCCAAACCCTGGATAAGCGGTAGATAATGGATGGATGGATGGAGTACAGTACAGTGACACTGAATGATGGCAACTAGGACTAAGGCCTCAAGGACTGACCTTGTAGGAGTGGACACCAACAGCTGGACCACAGGGTCTGGGAGTCTGCTTCAACCTTTTTTCCTGCTGCCTCCAGGTGGTGCTGTTCCTCTGCCCAGGAGCTGTAGATGCTGGCTGCTCGTGTGTGTAGTGTGTGCATCAGATCCAGCAACTGTGCCGGAAGCAATAAGCAATGATGTCAACCAATCATCCTATTTATTATTAACATGCTGAGCAATCATGTGTCTGCAATAATGACGCAGTAAATTAAGAGCTATGAAATAATACAGTGTCCCTATGTTCCACTGTTATCGCTATGGATACGTGCTGTGCACTGTGACATGACAGCGAGCTCATGTGATTCAGTGTCTCCTTGTCCTATGTACCACTAGTCCTGAATTCGTATCCTGGACACATTTTTAAGCAAGTACAAATTTAACCCTTTAAACTACAGTTTTGACAAACCACAGTAATTAGTCAGAGTTCCCTGTGCAAAATGATTATTAGTATAGCAACAGAACAGAGAATTATATATAAAAAAATACATATATTGCAGCCTTGCTTAGTTTTTCAAATCTTGAAGGCCCAGAGTGGAAGAACCAAGATTCATATTTACCGATTCAAAATATATCGTATGGTTAACGCCATGTTTGTTTAGACACCAAGAGAGAGCCTACAGTCACTTACATGATGAAAGAGGCACCTGAATGCTTCACAAAGGTGTGAAGAGTCAAGAGTATCGACAGCTTGAAACAATGTGATTAATAGATGAAGATTTATAGTATACAGTTGTGTTCAAAATAATAGCAGTCCAACATCACTAGCCTGATCAATCACTGTTATTGGTAGAAATTATATTCCTACATGCAAATAATTTACTAGTAGGTGTAGTAAAGTAATGGAATACCAACAGACACAGCAGTCATAACATGCATGCTGCTGATTCTGTGTAATTGAATCATTAATTGAAAGAGGCGTGTTCAAAATAATAGCAGTGTAAAGTTCAATTAGTGAGGTCATTCGTTCTGTGAAAATCCAGGTGCCAATTATGGGCCTTTTTTAAGGAAGGAAGGCAGCAAATGTTGTACATGCTGGTTACAGTGCATTTCTCTGAAATTCTGAGTAAAATGGGTCGTTCCAGACATTGTTTAGAAGAACAGCGTACCTTGAATAAAAAGTTGATTGGAGAGGGGAAAACATATAAAGACACACTGCTAAAAATTTGAACACAACTGTATGTCAGCACTGCAGGGCAGGGGAAGGTAAAGAGCTGCTGTACTTACGTCCTGACTAACCTGTAATGACACCGTGTGGTAGCTAGCTGGTACGCCCTCATCCTCCTCTTCATCGCTGTGTGGCCGGGAGGGCCGCTGGCTGGAGGCCTTGGCCCGTCGTGCAGCTCCCTCTTTCTCCCTCGGCCTCCTACGCATCCGGCTGGACTTGGTGTCGTACTTATGGCTCCTTTTCTTCTCATGGCTCCTATAACCTGTAAGAGAACACAAACCTCTACAGCAGCAGAAATGCTGTCATCTAAGCAGCCATCCATGACAACAGCAGATCAACCCCAAAAGGCTTAAGAATCCATTGACGCAAAGCCAACATTGTGAATACCTCCATTGAGGCTGGCCTCCACAAACACGCGTATGGTCCTGACGCACAGCTCAAAGTTCTCTGGGGTGACGTGGGCAGCATCGCGAACGATGAAGGACAGAGACTCCACACACTTTATCAGGGACTTAGTGTCATGTAGGCCCATGTCCTGGCCTAGCGTCAGGCTGTACTGGTTAACAAGGGGTGGGGTAGATGGCTTGGTGCTGGGGGCCACAGACTTTGCAGCATCCAGGTCATCTTTTCCAACCTGAATAGAAATACAGGTAAAATAAAAAGTGAATGTATAACTTGAACAAAAACGAGAGTTGACACATATTTAGCTCACAATTTGTTACATGCCTGTAACATTGGAACTATAATGCATTTAATTTGCATATACAGGGCAACCCCTTTCCCCACTGCGGATTCAATATATCACGGGGTTAGGATAAAAAATTACGTGGGAATTTTTCTGTGAGTTCTGAAAATGCCATAGACGACACAGAAAAAGTTTAGTAACTCATGATTGCACAAAACATATATACAGTGTTGGTCTGGAGGCTGGCCTCTAAAGTGATCCTTGTATATGGAGTTTCTTCGTTTCACTTGGCAAAGTGACCGAAAAAAAAA
This sequence comes from Mormyrus hasselquistii, assembly GCA_026779605.1. NCBI lineage: Eukaryota > Metazoa > Chordata > Actinopteri > Osteoglossiformes > Mormyridae > Mormyrus > Mormyrus hasselquistii. Next base: position 18,195,609 of record JAODKE010000068.1, read on the forward strand.
TGAAGTGATTTTTTTTTTCCCCAGATCACAGGGGGCCTGTGCCCCAAACCCCCATAACGTGGAAGGCTTGACTATATTTTTAGTTATCTTACAAAACCCATTTACAACATGTAGATCTTTAAAAGGATATTCATATGGGCAAACTCACCACCAACCAGCCGCTATTGGCCACGTCCACATCTGTGATGGAGCGCGGCATCCTGGACTTGCCATGCTCCGTATAGACCTCAGAGTCGGAGGTGTAGCCCCGGTCCAGGCTAACCTCACTAGGGTGGTAGGATGACAACTCACTGTCCGATTGGGCACCTGGAATACCACCAGGAGAGGGTGAATCATGAAAGTCAGCTGAGAGCATTCTTTTTTGGCAGAAGAAATGTCACCTATGTATTCTTTCATTAATAATGGGATTATAACTGGATATTAAAACATGAGAAAACTTAGTAGTGCCTGTGTCGCTGTCAGGTCCAGAGGTGAGCTGGAGAGAGGCTGGGGGCTTCACACCAGCCCCAATGCACTCCAGGAGAGAGAAGAGCGTGAACCAGTCATCACTGCAATGGATGTTGGCAGCGTTGGTCTTCAGCAATTCATGCAGCCCGTAGGCAACCTCACGGCTCACACGGGATAGAACATGGGGCTTCATCATCAGCAAGAGGCGCAGAGAAAGCAGCACCTGTGCATCAGCAAGGCAATAAGTACAGGGCGTCTGCAGAAGTGCTAATGTGAAATGTAAGACTTTAAAAAACCTTTTTAATGTCACGTTAGACCAAATTTATGACCAAAGTGTAAACAGAATTATGCTTTACCAAAATCAATACACATGCATTTACACTACAGTGACTACACCCACTGTTCTTTCAAGTTTGTATTAAAACTGGTCTAATAATTGATGTGTGAATAATAAATAAACTTTACAATGGCATGATCAAGGAATGGGTGCCTCACAGCAATTGTCATACCAAGAACGGACTTAGACATTCAGTGTCACATTCTCCAACATTACGATCATATAAAGCAGCAGATTTAACAGATTCTTCAATATTTGAATTTACACTATGCCATGGATTGTTCCTTCAAAGACAATGCCTTAGGTAAGTTACCTAGCTAATGTGAGCTCTGACAGCTGTTGCTTAAAGAGCAACGTCTGCTCAAAAAGAAATATATAATCTTGCGTTAACTGTATCAAACGTTATCAAAACTAAGGGGTATACTACAAAGCAAGATTAGCATACACAATTAAAAACTCATTTAATATTCTTTTATTCATCACTCACTCACACACACACGGGAATGCGGCTGGGAAGGCAGTGAAATCTAGCACTTAACCAAAAAGCCATAAGGTTCCTAACAGAGTGGCTGCTGTGTCCTGAAATCGTACAACTGAAGAGTTTTGAAACGTAGTATGCATTTTATAAAACGCTGAATAAACAGACAAAGTTTATTGGTGAGTTCATTTCTGAAGTTTTCGCTTTATACTGTATAAAGTAGTGTTTTTTTATACAAAATTAACTCAGGTGAAACAATTTAAAAACATGTCTTCAGGTTTTCCAGCTCTCACACATCTGACAAGAACTTCACTTGAATCGAATTGAAAGCCTCACTCCAGACAGCTAACCAAAGTTGGCAACCCAACGTTTTATTTGAAATGAAAAGTAAAATGCAGTTTCTGACAGAAGCAGCCTGTCATTCCATTTGTCATGTTACTCCGACAAATACAAAATGAATATGACAAAACATTGTGTCACTTTTTATATCTTTTTGAAATGAGACTACAGAACCAGTACTCCCCCCCGTAATAGCGATTAAAGCAATTAGTTCTTTTGGCATGTATGTTAAAGCGGAACTTTTATTTTATTACCGGTGTGGAATTAAGATTAATTTCACATGATTAATCTATCAAAACCGATACTTAAATCAATGAGTACCAAGATATATGACAAATAAAACTATATTATGGGTTTGTGTCTTTTTGGGGGTAAGGGCAACTCTGCCACTAACAAAAACAAAAGGTATGATACGCAGAAGTACATGCCGCTGGCAGTTAAAGGAAGTCGCGACGGGACTCTGACCATGAAATAAGTCAGTAATTCGCTTACAATTCAGCAGCAGTGTCAATATTTTTGCGTGACGTAAATGTAACGTTTTGCTAGGGTGTTACAGTATGTTTGCTGTTTATGGCTGCATCTGCGGTCACCTTGGGCCACTTCTAATTGGTGAGCATGACTGGCACATGAGATGCACAGCACTTCAGATTGGTGAGGATGTCTGTCACACAAGGAGAAAGGACTGAACTTGTAAAACTAGTCTTGTGACAGTTTATGGCTTGGGTCAGACGTTCTGTATATAATGGATATCCTAAATCGCAGCCTTTATTGTTTCCAACTGCAATTACAATTGGAAATTGATAAATCGTTTAACTCGAGATGGATGTCACTGTAAATGTCGTGAGTGGGTACCACGTCTGTATGTGCATGGGATGTGGCAGGGGTGTGGCAGAGCACTTTCAATGAAAAGTCTAGCAACTCCATAGCAACAGCAGAAGAAAATCTCTGGCATCATCTCTGCCCAAAAGCTTGGATAGTACAGAACCCAATATATACACTATGCTTAATAATAATAAAAGTTATGCAAATGTGGTCTCTCTCAAAATATCTTGCAGTACTGTACTCACCCTTCCTCACAAGTATTGTTTTTTTTTTTTTTTTTTTTTAAATACACAGTTATTTATTCATGAATAATGAATAAATCTTATAACCAAGACAGCTGCTAAGTGACTGATAGGTGGGTAACGTATACCGTATGAATACACTGGATGACAGTGTAATATTTCATCATGTTACTCAAAATAGCACGCAATTTAAAACTTGTGAATTATTTCTTGACTTTTACATTTAATATTTTCAGACCCTGGGTAACAAACAGTGGGAAGTAAAACCACAGATTTTGGAGGACCAATGAGAATGGCCTCAAAAAATTAAGACCAAGAAAACTTAAATTTAAGACTTAAGACTTTTAATTGGTTCACCTCAAATTTAAAATAATTTTAGGACACCCTGTAGGTAGCATTGTCAAATACATCTCTTTTCACAGATGAAACCCCGAATATCATTTCTCAAAGTTGCCATTAATGACAGCATAGTGCATGGTAACAGAGCCATAATGACCATAAGGCCAAGGACACTGTCAGGCTATGTGGCAGTACCTGGGAGCTGATGTCCTCTCTGCGGAGCAGGCGTATGGCCAGCCTCAGGAGCCCCACCACCGCCCTCTCCACCAGGAAGCAGCTCTCTGTGGCGTGCACGCACAGATGGCAGAGGTGATCACGCACTGCCTGCCACACGCACGACACGCGGTCCCTGTGGAGCAAGGTGCATACCCGTGTGAAACAATCATACAACATGTGCCTAGTTCAGAGCTGTTAGTGGTATCTATCAGCATCCCAGGGCACGGCACCCTCATACCTGTTTTCCAGTACGATGCGCAACAGCATCTCCAAGCAGAAAGTGGCATCCTCCTCATCATAGGTTTCTTCGTCCGGTGTCACCGAGATCAAAGCCTGCACAGCACAAATTAACCAGTTAATGTGGCCACTGGATGCGCCGACTCCACAAAGCACAGTATGAGAGACCACTACCTTCATCAGTTCCTGTAGAGATTCCAGCTGGAGGAACTTACTCTCGGTGATCAGCTTCTCAGGGTCACATTGCTGAGTGCCAGACAAAAGAACATAAGCAAATTAAATAAAAACTGCACATCATGCACTGGGCGGCACCCTTCTGAGATGCCTGGTTTGTGAGTGTTGAGACCCGGTACCTTGATGCACTGCATGGCGGCCTGCTTGGCCTCCTGGTTCTCGGTGGAAGGCCCCCTCAGGCCAGATGGCTCTACTCCACTCAGGGTCAGCCAATTCACAAAGCTCAGCACTGCTGACTCACCCCTGAGAACAACCAGGAGCTCTGGTTACATATACGAGGAGGGAAACACTCATTCCATCACACACAGCACAGCCATCTCACACACAGAATTCCATAGTCAGTACCGGTTTGATGGTGTTTCTTCTCTCTGGAGTGAAATTTTTCCACTGGGTTCAACAAAATCTTCAACCTGGAAAAGAAAAAATCTGTTTAACTGCATAACCATTTACTGACAATAGAGGGCAGTCTAACTCCATATATGCAGTATAACAGCAATCTGCGAATGGCAGCTGGGGTGATGCAGACATCTTAAATGAATTCACATCCTATCTATGAACTGTGTTTGCAGAATAAGAACATGTCCCTCTGTGTCTCATACTTCAGACAAGAGTGTGCTACTTTAAGATGATATGGCAATGTCTTTATAAAAGATCGAAACTTGTATTATTGTCTTAATATAAAGTCAGATGGTGAGAGAAAACAGAGCCTGGGTCTCAGAGTTCACCTCCACCAGGGCCTTGGGCAGCAACTCAGCCCGGAACAGCTGCAGCATAGAGTCCATGATGTTCTTCCAACCTTCACGCAAGATGTCCCCGTGCCGGTGGGCCAGGCTGAACACTGTTCTGGCTGCCACCTGGGCCTTGGGGTTGCTCCCAAACACTGAGGGGAGATTATCTATGGACTACAGTGGAAGGAGAGGCCATTATCAGTCTGACAGCACAAGCAGGCCTACAGATCAGTACAGGCAAAGAATTAGAAAGCAGGGGCCCAAGGCGATGTAATATTGTAGAGTAATTTATTTATGTAGTCAAATGAAAAATTCATAGAGGAGAAACCTTAATTTCTCAGCTGCTGGGAATGGAAAATACCATTAAAATTTCTGGTGCACTGACAATGAAAATGATGACCAAATGAAGCAACACTTTACTACAATTCTGTCTGTGTCTGTGGCAGATGTAGACTAATACAGTGTTCACAAATCACCTCGCTGCTTAGTGTTGTGAACTTGCAGAGTGAGATGATCAGATTATCAAAGACGTCGCTGAATCCATAATGGGCAGATATCATGGCACATTTCCTGCAAAATAAAGCAGCCATTTGCAGCTGTTGCATTGACAGAGCAGCAATAATGTGCACCATTTTTTGCATGGATAGGCAATTACTTAAAATTCTAGCTCAGTACAGCTGGAAATATTAAAGCTTTACACACATTTATTGCAAAACTCATCTCTTTCAGTGACCTTATTCTGCATATGGACCATACATTACAGAACACTGTCATTCATATTCTTTGGTCACAAATACATATTGATCTGATTGTACTTCTCAGATGAGTGCCATAACACCTGACCACCACACCATACACTGTGGTTACTGCAGTGCAGCCTGACACAGTGCTTATTTACTACCCAGTGGTGATGACAGGGACAATGTAACCCCCTCACCTGAAGCCAGCGATGGCCTTCTGGATGATAGCATCATCAAGGCTCTTGTCGAAGACATAGGAGAGTGCGGCAATGGTGGGCCCCCAAGTCATGGTGAAGAGATCGTGATCATAGCTGCCCGGAGGCACGTGCAGGAAGATGCCCTCAGACGTGGCACCACGATGCAGGAGCACGCTCCACACATAATTCTCTTTCACCAGGCCTGTTTGCTCGTCAGGCATCACGATTTCCTCATTCCTGTCCGGGTAAAACAGATTGGGCAGAAATGACACACGTCAACACAATGTTCACTCCCACAACAAAACAACCACTGTCGAGTGGCTCTGAGAAGGCTGGAAAACATGGATTACAGTGCATTATCCAAGATGGCTACAGGCCCATATGTTCACATGTTCATATCACAAGGTAGCTTACTTGATTGCATTGTAGATGTCTTCCAGCATATCTTGATCGAAGTCCTTAGACCCATTCACCCCTTTAAGGTTTTTCTTAAATTGCTAGGAAAATGAAACAAATTTCAACAGCATGGCGTAAGAAAATGTACCAAATAAAGACAGAATGAGCTGAACAGCAGCTGTGACTGAGCTCCTGGGTGCTGCTGTAGGTACCATGTTGATCATGCAGGAATCCAGTGGAGACCCAACAAATAAACATAGTTTTATCAGCCAAGTGATCAAGTGAGCTGATTAGCTGGCAGCAGTTTTCTTAATGGTGGCTAAAAGGGAAATGTGAGCTCCTCCAAAGAGCAGGATGAGGAGACTGAGAAATAAACAGGCTGACGGCTCTGGGATCTGCTCTGCCAGTGTTTTCATACCAGGCCCAAGGAGACATTAACAAGAGGCCGGCAGAGACAGAGCAGCTGGGCTGCTGTTCGATTTGCGGCTCCCCTTAAAGCAGGAGTGCATTACACCAGCAACAGGGCTGCTTATCTGCAAGGCAACCGGCAGGCAGCGAAAGGCTGCTTTGTGTCGCTTTAATACGAAAAAGTAAGGATTAGAAGATGACCTTGGCTGGGACAAAGTATGCCCAGTTAACAAGCCCAGAATGAGAGGAATACTTATATGGATTCAGATTGCTAAAGCTAGCCACCAAGACATACGATGCTGTAATCATATGAAGGTAAGCCTAGGGTGGTGTCAGAATAAATTAGTATTCTGACTAATTCAACAAGACCTCATTTGGAAGAGGTGGAAAAAAATAAGTAAAAATAAATTTGACACCCACACACGTCTAGCTGTTAGCAGGCACGCATTTCCACGTAGCTTGGATGTTTCTGTTAGAACTGATAGCTACGTTTGGGCTTTGCAGCCTGCATGTTTGGGTCGGGGGTGTTGGGGATTGTCGATGGCGGTGCACTGTGGGCGCCGGTGCTCTCTGATGCCTGCCCTTAGCGATGTGTTTAGTCTGCAGGCCCTGTCAATCAAGCGGAGCTGGCAGCCCCAGGCCTCCGCTGCTGCTGTCCGTCGGCATGACGAATCAGAACAATGGCTTTGCTGTCCTTGTCTAAACTGCAGCTCACATGGATGTGAAAGGCAGACACTGGCTGGAGTGCGAAGACCAGGATGCCTCCAAACCCACAAAGTCACTTCCTCCACCAAGGTGAGCTTCAAAGGGTCTTTTAAAGAACTGTTACATGCACACACGTGAATGTGGCCTCACCTCCACAGTCATGGGGATATTCTGCTTGCGCACATTATGGTTGTGCTGGTCAGTGTTGAGCATGATGATGGCATAGGCCAGGGCGAAGCCCGCGTCGTTCGTCATGAAGGGGGAGCCGTTCACTTTCTGATGGGATAGCAATAGGAAGAGTCACATACTGGACAAAGCAGTGAGGAAGGTGGTGCCCTAGGCTGCAGATGAGGAATATTCCGGGTACAGGCGTGGTGTGTGTTTGGCCGACTCACATGCCAGTTGTCAGTGAAGGTTTCGAGGAGCCTCTGGATGACCGGGGCTTCACCAGGCAAGCGGAACGCCTCCAGGTACAGACGCAGGGCCTCGTCAATCCGAAGGCCTTGGAAAGTGAAGGTGCTGGAATCCAAACCAAGCGCAGCATGAGGAACTTGCTGTGATTTTGGAGGGAGAGAGGGGGCTGTGCGACGGGGAGGGAAATTGGTGCCTACTTGACAAAGCTGTCCAAGAGTTCCATGTTCTTGCGGTCGCTCACAAACTCTCCGATCATCTTCTTGTCGAGCCAGGGGTTCTCTCTCAGCCATTGGGCCACTTCGCCATTGTCCATGGGGCTACTGAGCAGGCCCATCTCCTGCAGGAACTGAATGCCCTTCTTGGGCTTCTGGTTAAACTGCTCTGTGCCTGTGATCAGGAGCTGTTTGAAAAATAAACAATGGCAGTGGCCTGACAGATATAGACGGGAGACTTAGCGGGGAAGTTTATTACCTTCTTCTTGTTCTTAATGTCAAGCAGCTCCTGAGAGTCTGGCAAACAGCTGGAGAATCTCTGCGGCTTTTTGGGCAACTTCTTTTCAGCTGGGAGGGGTGAAAAAAGGTTACTATTCCACATAAAATACATGCAGCCCATTCCTACAGGACAACTAGAAGCAGCAATAAAGGCAGATGGATGAGCTAACGCTGGCAATACCTAAGTCGGGTTCCTCCTGGTCCTGCCGGCTCTGTCTCAGCCTGTCACTTATCAGGTGTCCAGCAGAGGTGGGACACAGAGGGCTCACCTCGGCCTCAGGCCCATTCCTTACATTGAGGAGCCTCTCTGCTTCTGAAACAGCGCAGTGAGGGTGACATGAGCACATGGCTGTGCTGATGAATAAGCGCAGTGCTGGGAAATGCAGCGGCCTGCACCTTCCATGTTTGCTGAGTCCTTAAAGCAGCCTGAACTCCTCTATGTTGAGTACACAAAGCTAGGCTACGTCGCCTGACAGTGAGGAGCTCGGCCCGCTCACCCGTCACCATGCGTGTGCCATCACAGACGGTGCTCTCCCCGTCGGCTGTCAGGGTCTCCGATTGGTCCTGCTGCGCTGTGTTATTGAGCACTTTGGCCTGACAGTGGGCTTCTATGCTGTCAATCACGGTCAACAGAGCCTCCAGGGACAGAAGGTGGGTGGTATACAGCTGCCCAGATACAGGAAAGGCGTTCTGCAGCGTGGCGTAACAGAAGCCACCAGGTGGCCATTAGCAGTGTGGTTTTCAGTGCACTAGTCACTGTTTTGACTCCTAACATGCCAGCTTAATAACTGGGCCTACAGCTGAATGGGTGGTCTTTCTCCATATTTCAAAGACAGCTGTTTTTCATGACTATGGGTTAATTACTCCTAATTGCATTTACCACACTGCGCTGACCTTCCCAGCCTACATACTCGTTACGCTGATTTGTGAAATGAAGATGTCACTTTGACTTGTGCTTCTCTTTTAGTGACCCCAGAAAACCCCTTTCTGTCAAGACCCAGCTTCCCAAACCTATGACAGCCCACCTTGGATAGCAGCTTGGTGAGGTCCTCAAACAGGTTGGGGCAGTAATAGTCACAATCGTAGTTGATGTAAAGCTCAGTGACAAAGCTTGGGATCCTCCACAGTTGCACGATGGCCTCAAGAGCCATCTCCTTCATCTCATAGGGCATTTTGGCATTCTCAGAGGTAATGATGTCCATCAGCTTCTTCAGATATGTCTACAAAAGAAACACAGCCTGTGAAGGTTGCCTTGCAGATACACTCCAAAAATATTCACACAAAATTCACCCGAGGAACTTAAGGAGGAGATTCTTCGGTACCACTTTTGCCACTTGTAAATGGTAGTAACTCATTAATAAAAAGGAAACTGTGTTATAACTTCGTAAATTATCAATAGACAATTTTGAACAACTGTTACTACCTAATTAATAATCAGATTATAAACCATTCATAAACTCTTTATATGGGTAGCCTTATTGTAAAGTGGCACAAATTTTTCAAACTTACTTCCAGTTGGAATTTCAGATGCTCTCGCATACTCTCGAAAAGCAAAAAGCAGACTCGTATGGAGCTGGCATATAAATTCATACGGTCCATGCTTAGCAGCTGCAAAAGAGAAGAATGATTACTTGCCATGCCTGGTTTCTTCCCTCCATAAACATATGAACCAGCCCTCACATCACATCGCCTTTTAACAACTCGTCAATATTAATGGGATTTTCTGGTCTCAAATCCACCACAATAAGATACATTTAAAAGAGGTCAGCAGAAATCATGCAGGTGTGACAGCAGGAACAGAACACCAGCACCAGGCGCCACGGTACCTGGAAGAGGTGCCGGCATAGCTCATCCTTGACCAGGCCCAGCAGAGACTGGTAAGGGGCAATGTAGGCGGCCTCCAGGGCGACGGTCAGCAGCTGCAGACCCATGTGCAGCATGACATCAGAGTTGTGACGGTCGTGCGGATTGGTCAGCGAGATGAGGAAGCGGAAGAGCTCGCGGAGGCAGGGCAGGCCATAGGGCAGAGGGGCGACACCTGAGAGTGCGAGATGTGTACGTCATCTACAAGTGGTCGTATCCAGATGCCCCGCACCATCTACTTCCTGCCTCGGATACCTTTCATTACATCACCCCCAGACAAACCTGCCTTCCCTACAGCGCTGAGGAGCCTCCCCCTCCCAAACCCTCCCAGGTATTCCGGGGTTCATGAATTCCTCAGCCCTGGAAGAGCATAAAGCCTCAGACAACAAAATGCTTCTCCACTTACCATCCTTCTGGCTGGGCTGTGTGAAGCGCACTCCGCGAGGGTTTACATAGTCCATGTCATGCACAGAGGCACTGTCCGATTGCTCCGCCACCGAGTCCCGGTCCTCCAGCACCTCAGGGATGGATTCCACAGAGACCGACTGAACACGCTCCACCTGCTGGCCCTCACACTGCAAAAACAAGGCAGGATCCCTCTCTCAGCAAAAAACACAAAGCCTGGCATGTTTGCATATACCTCCCAGCTCCATCTGATCAGCTCAGACATTTGTCATGGCAAGGCTAAACACAGCCCTCCCAGCAAAGTACCCATTCAGATGTGGCATGAACAGCAGTTAAGTTGAAACAGAAGCTGGCGCACTTCACAGTACCTGCGAGTCAGGCCGAGGAAGCTCGGGTGGCGCCATGGTGCCTGGAGTGGTGGCCGTGGAGCTACTCTGCTCCAGGTCCGTCAGGTCCTCGTGGGAGGTGGCCTTGGAGGAAGTGTCCAGGCCGCTGTCGGGGACCGGGCTCGAGATAGAGGAGGCGGCGCTGTCGGATGCGGGGAGGGCGGACTGCTGCTCCTCAACAAAGGGCATTTCTCCTGTACGGACGACCACGGGCAGCCAAAGGACACACTCATGGCTGATCTCCAGAGCGGCAACACTGCTCATTGTTTAAGCACAAGCTACGTAGCTAATGTTTTTGTCCTCACCTGAGAGGTTATTGCTGAGCGTGGTGTGCTGGGGAGGTTCACTCTGGCCTGAGGAGCCACGCGATGTATGGCGGGGGGGCCGCGGAGAACGCTTCTGCTTCTTCCACTTGGATGACTCTGACATTCCCCCCGCACGCATCTTAAGCTGCAACAGAAGGGACAGGCTCTGAGCCAAGCGTCCGTCTGCACAGCCATAGAGTATGCCAGCTCTAGCAGGAGCCGCTATACTGAGCGGCATCAGCTACAGGTGTAGCCACGCATTCCAGCCAAGACACGTGACTGGAGAAGTGCAGGCAAACCCGCATGCGACTAAGCAAGGCCAGAGAGTGCTGGATGAGACTCTGTGATGAGCTCGCCTGTGTCTATTGTATGCCGCTGCGCTGATGAATGTCTGACACTTGACTTCTTTAATTAATATAAAACTATACATTTGATTTGTGAAAGCCAAGGCATTACATCTGCATCTATGAAAATAAAAACTCCTAAACAGGTATAAAGCATGTTAAACTCCTGATGGTATTCTAACATGCTCACTATCGCTGAGATCATTGACAGCTGTGTGCATAGACCTTGATTATGCACGTGTTTAAATCAGATGGAAGAAAACCACTTAAGATGGTGAAAAATCAAGGGTGTGGTTTGCTTAGTCTATATGTGAGGGCACTGGCCTCCATCACACTAATGCCATCTAACAGGCAGCCAGTCCTGATCCTGGAGGACCACAGTCTAGGAGAGATGAGCCCTTCCCTCGCTGGCCTCTCACACTCCCAACCTGCAGGATGACAGCACTGAGCACATGGGACCATCCTGACTTCAGATACTGTAAACAATGAACAAGGGCTTCAAAGGCAGCCAAAGAGCCCTGTTAGTCAGCGGACCTCCAGGATGCAGGAGCTCAACTGCTTGCCCATGTCCCAGGGATCGCCCATCGGCCCACTCACGGCTTAGCCTTACCTGCACACGTTTGTTTTTCCACAAGATATTGTAAGCCTCGAAAGAGAAGGGCAGGTGCCAGCAATTAGTGAGGGGGGACATGTCAGCGGTGCACATAGACAAGTTCATGGGGGCGGGGGGTGCAGCCAGACTGAACACCATGCAGGGCCCCTTCCGAGTTCAGGCGGGGGAGGGGGCGGGGGGAGACTCCCGCACAAACACTCCATAAAGACACATTCAGGGGAGGGCACAGGATGCATATGGGTTGGAATAGTTTCAAGCAAACAGTCCAGGTCCTAGCAGGTCCACAGGTCCACAGCAGACACATTCAGCTCTTCCCCATGAATGGAATGACAATGGGAAACAGACAAATACATCCAAGTCACACAGAATGACAATCCTAACGAAACGAGGAAGCGCCGTCTCTCTTTCGGATATTACCTTTGCCCTACCTTAGACTGACAGCTACACGTCACCCCAGTGTCACTTAGCCAAGGGGAGACACAGGGATGAATGTGATATAATGATGGCACTTAAGCTGAGCATTGAGCGCAAGGAGATTCTGAGGGGGAAAAACCCATATGCAAGAATATTTTTGTGAAATGTTTACAGCAAGTCAAGGCATCAGTGGTGAGAAAATGCACAGCTGGCCAGTCAGAGGTGGTGTGAGACACCCCCCACATGCACTCTATGCCGGAGCAGCCATGCCAGTGTATATTTAAGAATGCATTAAGGGGGGGGGAGCTGTCAGCGTGCTGCCGCGACAGCGACCTCGTCCACAGGTACCCTCTCTAAGCCACTCTGACTGCTGTTTATAGGCTGCTCTGCCCAAATAACATCGTGTTTGTCCAGGACACAACTGGGGATCTGTGGGAAACAGGCAAATGTGTCGTTTATAAGGGAAGAGGAAGAGAACACAGGACTGATACACGGTAAACAGGACATGAGTACATGGCTATAGGCATAAAGGAGGCGAGAGGGCAGGTGGGGGTCACGGGTCACGTTGCTGAGCTGGTTGGGGGGCCTGTCAGTGACGGTATCTTTCAGATGTAGATGTTACCACTTCATTACTGTAATTTAACAGAAATAATAAGTGGAATACTAATGAGAGGGGGAAAAGGGTGAGCCCTGCAAGCCGGAGTGCCCCAAGAGGAAGCCCTGAGAATGAGAGGAGGGGGTAAGGGAGGGACACAAGTACAAAAAGCCCCCAGAGCAGGGCCTGGGGAGACGGCGCTCATGCACCAGCCTGACTTACCTTTTTCATGTTGGTGCCCACAAAGCCTTTGGCTTCCTCCTTGAACTGGGGCAACCTGAAACAGCTAAGGTTAATGACCCCCTGCCAGGCTGCCCTATCACCACCCCCCCCATCCCCCCCCCCCAGCAAGGCACAAAGGGACCTCAGAGCCGGCAGTGACGACAATGCGAGTAATTCACTCTAATTTAATCCAGAGAGAAAATGAAGCAGAAAGCAAACATTCCTGTGGTGAAGCGTAATGACTGCGATGGAAGTGCAGCTTGTGTCCACATTAGCAGAAAGTCACGCCTTTTGTGGACTCTCCAGCTTTGCAGCAAATGAGATGTCACTGGGGCAAGATTGGCGTTAACCACTCGATAATCGTGTCGTCCCACAGGCTCGGTGGCGGGGTGATCCGCGGGCCCAACAGATTAACATGCGTAATACCTTTGCTGCCGAGTTAAGCCTTCTTTGAAGCACTTGATTGAATTGAAAACACACCATTCCCAAGCTGACTGACACAAGCTAAAGACTGGTCTTATGAGGGGTCTCTGCTTAAGAGGAGCCACCCAATAATGAGCCGGACAAAGAGAAGGGCATTCTAGGGCGGCGTGTGTGTGCGGGAAACACACAGTGGTGAGTAGGCGTCTCTTAATTAAGCCCAGCATAAGAGGGCCTGAGGAACTGTAAAAACAACACAAGAGAAGAGCGTCATGCATGCAGGGACAGAGTGAGTCCTGGCTACAGCACAGGGTGGCTGCATTTGCTTCACGCTGCATCGTTACCAAAGCCGGTCAGCACACAGAATAAAAAAATATTAAAACCTGATAACAAGGCGCATAGCAGAGCCTGTAACATGCCAGAGAATGAATCCCAGCAGGAGTATGAGCCACACTAAGCCCCTCCCTCCTCACAGGATGTCCACAGAGCTCAGTCAGGAGCTGTCTTTCTATATGCAGTGCAAACATTCTGCTCTTCCATAGGCGTGACATATGACAGTAGGGCGCTCGGGATAAACACGGCCCAGCAGAAGCAAGCTGAGCCCCGGAAACATTTTAATCTGGGACAATTTCACGCTCATGAATGAAGCAAGAAAGTGCTTAAGCATAAATCAGACACTAAAGAAGAAAGTGGCTCTAACTGAAGAGAGTGCTAGCAGCAAGGCAGGGAGATGGAGGGAGGCTCAGCAACGGCATGACCCTACCTGGAGAACAGCTGCTGCACCATGTCCACTAGTGTATGCTCAGCCGACTTCCTCAGCAGCTCTGAGCGGGAGGGAAAACAAAGAGCGCAGGAGGCATGAGAAGTGCCCGCTGGGGCTCTGTTTGCTCACAACCAGGCAAACATTTATTACAGCAGGGCCGCCGGAGAGAAGAGTGAGGCCACTGGGGAGAGGCATCGGGGAGAAGTGCAGGGCTGAGAGAAAGAGGCAGCGGGGGAGAGGAGCAGGACCCACCCATGCTAGGTGGTGTAGCACGGCGGGGCCTTGGGATTCCACCCCTTTCACCCATGCAGGTCCCAGGACTTACCGCTGAGCCTCATCTCAAAGCAGATGCGGAAGCAGGACTGCATAATCTCACACACGGACTCATTGGTCAGATGGGCCCCCACTGGCGTCAGCAGCAGCGTCCTGAGTACCTGCCGAGTTCCACATGCAAAAGTTAGCCTCCCAAAGGCCGCAGCTCCACTCCACCCTCCTCCCAATACATGCGGCACAGCACCTGCAGGATTTTCATGAGTACCACTTCATCACTGGCTGGGTCCGTCCCCACGAACCTTGCGTGCGTCACGGCATCCGCCATGTTCTCAATGGCTTCCGCTGCCCCCTCGTGGTTGGCGTCTGCAAAGGGTGACAAATGCAGGTGCTGACAGAGCCGCCCAGTATAAAGGCATACAGGCACAGAGTGAGCCTTGGATGTCAGCGTGTGTCACAGGTTATTAAACCACTTCTGTGGTGAGGCAGCCTTTCGCCAGGTGTTTACACAAGCAGGCTAAACAGGGCGATAAGAGAGAGGGATTCACACAGAGAGGGGTTAGCCTGAAACATGAGGAAAGGAAGGACCGATATGCTGTTATGACATATGACAGGGACGTTATATCCATGACAAGCCAGTTCACAAGGTACCCAGAATTGCCCATATGAAGGGAGATCACCAGAAGCTGACACAGATTCCTGAGCAGGAATAACTGTGAGAATGATCACACCCTGCTGGTCATGTGAAGGTGAACCGCGATTTACATCACCCCAAGTGGGAGATTCTGACCACACAGAACAAGCACCAACAGGTCAGAAAAGAGACACATGAATGCCTGAGAAGGAGCAGCTGCTATTACAGGTGTGGGTCTCATGCAGCCTGGCACACAGTGGTTCGAGCCACGACGACAGTAGAGTCCCAAGCAGCACACAACCTAGTGACGAGGCTGCCAACACTGCTCAGCATGACTGACACTTTCGCCATGACCCCCCCCCCAACCCCCATCGTCAGCCCTCTGGCCAATTTGTTTCATCACCTGTTGACCCCTATCCCCCATCACAGCATATTAAATGACCGGAAAAAAAGTCAAATCATCCTTCTGATAAACCAGTCAGAACAAACATGACCTTGGCAGGTCAGAGGAGAGCGTGTGGCGTGACACGGGGGCCGGAAGGGGGGCGGCCTCTATCTGTTATTCCTCTGTGTGATGATCTCCCCTTGGCTATGTCTGAAATGTACTTGATTGCTTAAATCATAGTGCCACCACCACCCCCACCCCCAGGCCTGCGGAAATGCACAGCCAGGGGAGCCCATTGGTACAGCATGTGGCTAATACAGCTGCCAGGATTTGCCCAGATGCTCCTTTTATTAAAACACTGCTAATTTGCTGTTAGGCCTTATAGGGTTAAGCACACACTAGTACCCCCCCACCCTGCAAAACAGAAGGTCCTTCAAGTTCTGAGATCTAATCACCAGATGTACCCTTTGTGGGAAGGCTGACAAATTGGCTGCCTAGGCAACCAGGGCCATGTTTTGAAACCTGAGCCAGAGCAGATACCGGCGCGGAGCCAGGCAGCCCAGCTTTCCCATCTCCGAGTGGCATTTCATTAACGAACAGGCCGGGCAGGCCCAGGAGAGGAAGGACAAAGGGACGACTGGCAGGTAGGAAGGCTCGCAAAGAGCTAGTAATTTGAACGCCATCTTAGAGGTGTGCTTCTGTTTGAGTGGTCTTGTGGGAATTCCTTAGGGATCCTACTGCTCACTGCTGCAGGAAGCGGGAGCAGAGAGGCACAAGGGGCCAGCCACATGCCTGCACCTGTGATACGAGCCACTCCGTTTCTCAATACCAAGAATGCGAAAATTGCACTTGTAGTCTTGGGAAGAACTGTCAGTACATTTACATGCACACTAAGAAAATCAATTTATTGTGTTAGTCCGACTAAAATCGGACTGTTAAAGTACATGTAAATATGGTAGTCGGACTGAAATTGCATTAAATCGAATCTTTCGAATAAGTCGGACTAAGACACCCAGATAAAGCAATTGGGAGTCAATTTACTCCTGCACGTATTTGTTCAATAGGACTCAAATTGGCCTAGACGCTCTGCACATGCCCCACAGTTAGCCCCCCCCCCCCCGAGAATTGGCCCAGAAATAACAGAAGCTGGTACACAGAACAAGCATGGACCACAGTAGAGGTCTCACTGTTGGCACACACCAGCACCATACAGCGGTGGCTTCAGAGAACACCGCAGCCACAAGGAATAGCGTGCATCTCGTTTGTCCAATAAAAGAAAAAAAAAAAGGTAACGTATGGCATGTACGAAATGTACAGCACTGTAAAGCTGTCCAGTTCACCTCTAAACTGTGCACTTTTCCACTGCACCAGGCACTTCAAGAAGGTACCAAAATTATGGAACTGCAAGGTGTTTCTTTTCCCACTGGCATAAAAACTGGTATCAGCACCAAATGACATGACAATGCGAGGCGGGGTATTTTGTACTGTAGTAGCTGTAGTGGGACTGGACAACGTGCAATATTAATACCAACATCACATTTTATGCACATTCAATTCTTACATCACTAGTCAGCTTGATTTAGATCAGGCCTTTTCTTACCTTCAATTTGGTATGAATATTATAGCACAGGGAGTTAAATTCTCGCTAAAACATTTTTATTCTGTCATAGAAAAGAAAATCTAACAGGTTTTGCAATTTTAATGATTATTCATTTTCAGGATTATCTTGAATATGTTTAAAAATCAGTGTAAAATTTACTTCCACTGATTTTGCATGAGCACTGACTCTCCGAGACAATCAGAAACATTTTCCTCTTTAATTGCTGTTTAAATCACTCCTAGGCAGGTTTGTGGGGAAAAACTCCTTTTGTATTTAATAAATACTAATATATTTATCATAAGAAAATCACGTCGCAATAATTGATAAATTTACAATACCCTGTTGTCATAGTATATTATACAGAATACATTATTTCTTGTTATGCAATATATGGAATACTGATTTTCTTATACTGTATCTATTCTTCCGACCGGATTGGAATTAAAGCTTGTGTCACTTAATTTGTCCACACGCCCATTATTATAAATTTTATTACGTCTGTGACTGTGCTCTGTACTTCTGTTTTTTAGTATTGGAACTGGTCTTGCTGGTCTTCAGCAATGGAAGATTATGTGAAATGGGTACTCAAGAAAAAAATACGGTCAAGTATGCATACTGAAAAACACCCTATTACTTCTCTGCATGGGGACACCAAGGTGCCCCTTACAGCAGCCTGATCCCACTGTAACAGCTCACATGATAATAGGATCATATGCTTTCTAGATGAGTCCTATCAAGCTAACAGGAATGAGTGAAAAGGGGTATCTTTGAAAATGGCCAGTTTCCAAAAAGCAGTACAAGGACCCAAATTGGTGCTGTTTAGATAAGCCTGTCATTGTTCATTCAATATGATTTCTTAAATAGGGAGGCTGGGCCAGGCCTGAAGTGACATAATTGGGGAGTGCTAAAGCATGCTGGGAGCACAATGCTTGCTGATTGTTGACAGATCCTCTGCAGATGGGACAGGCTGTTAGCCCTTAGTCAGCTACACTATGCTAAATACAATGTGGGCACCACAAACAAAATGTGTGGGGGGGGTTCGGGGGGGGGGGGGGGGGGGGGTGGGGTGGGACGAGCAAAAAGGGGAAAGAGGGGAGGTGGGGGGGGGGGGGGGGCAGCTATGGCAGTACGAGCAGGACATCAATGCCTCCAGTGAAAGGTGCCCCCATCTGCTTTTGTTCTCCTCAGGACTCTCTCCTGGTTCACAGGGTCCTTGTTCCCTCATAATTTTCAGTTACATATTGATTATGATGATGATGATCATAGAAAGAACTTCACAATTTTCCAGTCATATTAAGTTTTTGAGAACCGACCAATTCTGTTAGAATTATTATAAAATGTGCAAAACGCGGGTATTTCGCATAACAAAGGTTTTTTCACAGTACAACTAAGGGGAGCCTTTTACGTACTTTTTAACGTTGATTCGAAAAATGTGCTTCATCTCTTTGTATAATCACGGTAATCAAGCGGCAGAGTTAGCAGTGGCCACACTGGAATTGAATTTGTAGTCCATTTTGCCAGAGATTACAGGCTGTAACATGTTACGTCATGTTGAGACAGAGGTCCTGTTCTCTCTCATACGTAAAAATGATATCAAGATAAGTGGAGTTCCAGTGCGGCTGACTTCTGCTGAGCCCCTAAGAGGAACGTCCCTAAGACCAAGTACAGCGGCAGAAAAATCACACGTTTCCATCCTTAAGACGAGTTACTTGCACCCTGCATGTAAATATATGCAGAGCGTAAGGTTTACCTGTGTCAATCAAAATCCTTACTTGATGCGTAAATCCTGATTAGAAATTTGAATTCGGCACGATACTGTAAGATTCGCCTGGTTTGAATCTTGTTGACCGGTACGGGCAGTTCATTTGATTATACCCGACCCACCTACGCATGGTACTATTAACGAATGGCTCTACCAACTAATGAAGCTGTGCTGATACTGAATAATAATCGCTTAACTGAAGGTGATGCAGACGTAGTGTGGCAGCCGAAAAGCGCGAACCAAACACTGCAGAAGAATCTCACTTGGGTTTCGACTAGGAAAATCAGGTCACCGCAAGCTACCAGAAGTACAGGATTTTACAAGAATAGATGTGAAATACGGGAACACCAGGTGGTGTTCTATTTTGAACCTATGTGACAGTGACTCCTATAGGGAAAAATAGGGCTGATGGAAATGTGGGATTGGATGATCCTCTTAGGGTGATGGCAGTGGCCACGCCCATATAATGCGAATGGGAATGAATGTATAGATCCTGACTCCAGGGGGAGAGAAAATCGACTTTGGAAGGGGGATGTTAGCCCCAAAGAGGCTACCCAGGAGTGACAAAGGGCTGCCCCTGCAGACAAACTGAGCCAGTCATCGTTTCCATCCAACATTCATAAAGACCAAGCAAAAAAGAAGTGAGACCCTTACATTCTTAGCCCGTCGCGACAGTAATAAATGCAGATACTCACCCGATCGCTCACTCAGTCAGTCATGTGCACGCACAGGCATAAGAATGTCTGCTACCGAGCCTCGCAACGGAGGCGTACGCGGAACATCACCGGGCCGCGCCCCCACACCCAACTGGCGTTCTCTGATGTCTCAGAGGTGACGTCCGGTCACGCCTCTGAGGGTTCACCACTCCCATACATACACACATATGTATGTCCACAAACTCAGCAGTTCGTACATGCATGTGTGTACACAACACACACATCAAGCCATATGCTGTGTGTGTTTGTGTGTGTGTGTGTGTTTGTGTGTGTGTGCTTGCGCGAGCGCTTTCAATGCCAATGGGCAGCTTTGTTCTTGGACGTCCGGCTAATATGGGCCTGGAGGCCACAAGGACACACGTACCCTTCTCTGGGTACGTATCCTCAGAAAGGGTGTATCTCACCCCTTTCCCTCCGTGAACTAGCGGAGAGACGGGGGAATGGGAGGAAAGAAGAGAAGGGGAGAAAAAAGAGCAGAAACAGAAGACAAAAAATGAAAGGAGCAGAATCAGAAAAAAGGGCAGTTAGAAGAAGACAGCCCGGACTTCCAGATCCCTGACTTTCCCTCTGCTATGGAAACCGCTCGGTGTGAAGGAATCTCACCTGCATGTGTCAAAGACACTCTGGCTGACTGCTACTCTATGGTGCAATGAGGAAAATAAACCCTCTCGTCTTCCTTTAGTCAGGTTTCAGTACTTTTATAAAGGCAGAGGAAGGCCCAGGGACATCAGCATCGCATCAGCACTGTTACAGTTGGAAGCTGATAACAGCTAAGCTGAATTAACGGGAAAAGGCTGTACGGAAAATTCTCAGTTCTGTCATTATTAAGTAGGGCCTACGACTATGAAGAACCTGAAAGTCCAGCATGGGCCAAATATCCGCTCTACAAACATTAATAAAAGATAAACCATATGCTTTTTTAAAAAGAAGCAGCTTTTGGAATAACAGGGGCCTATCAGAGCACGGGTTCGGACGTGGAGGCAGGGGAGATCAAAGGCGGATAATTAAAGGGTTAGGGGCTGAGGAGGATGATGGAAGACGGGGGCATACTCTGTGCATTCTGTGACTGGACGAAGGTCTTGATCAGCTTGTCTGTGGCCTGAGTATAGAGGGAGAGCGCGTAGTGCAAGGACTGCAAGTCTGGACTCTTCTCCAGGAAGGTCTTCTTCAGTCCCACTCCTCCTGCATGGAAGTATTGCTAGGAGAAGGGGCACAGTAATGACATCTGTCAGACTGGCACAGACAGGGCCGTGTGACGTGTCCAAATCTCCTTCACAGATGAGTGATGCGACACTGGAGGATACCATTAAGCAAAAGGCAAAAACCTTTTACTGCATGTCAGAATTACTGGCTAGACTCAATTGACCAAAAGACGTCAGAATTTATAATTTGCTGCCATTACCTGTCAAAACACGTTTATCTGTGTATAAAGCAAATAACTTGAGCTTGAATGGAGCTACACAATCACTGTGTTTCTCAATACGTGCACTTCACCGTATTTGTGTTCTTTCGTACCCATTTTACGTCATCTTCCACCGCTCTGATACTAAGAACGGAGGGACAGAAGGCGGTTAAAGTCCCCAGATGTTGTTCTTGCTTCGCCCCAGATATCAAGGATGCATCTGGTGCATGCTCACCAAATGCGAACAATCCCATGATTCATTGCATTCTGGGGAGGGAAGTTAGCAGGACCACTCTTTCCGAGAGCACAAGTACGATCTCTGCATTCTTGGTATTGAGAAACACCCGCTATGTGTCTGTAATATCAGGCATGCAACTGTTGGCTCGTTTGTGACATCGGGATGCAAGACCGGAAGAGTCCTGATAGGAAAGGACGTCACGGGGCACCTTGATGGTATCCAGGGCCAGTTCCACCACGGCACACTGCTTGGGGGACAGAGCTTTGGCCTCCTCACGCACCATGTGCTCCTGGGAAATGACAGCAGGATGGTAAGCGACTGAGAGCAACCGACCGCATTTCCTACGGACTTTCGGTGGAACACGAGCCCCAGAATGACTGGACCGCTGACACTCTGCCATACCTTAAGCTTGGAGAGCTGCCCCAACTCCTTAGCAGCGTTGAAGATGAGCTGGGTTCCCTGGTTGGTGTGAATATGACAGAGGAGGACAGAGAGGAGGAGAAAGGGAGAGGGGCTGTATTATTATCACAGGACACTGCAGCATGTCTGCAAATCACAATAAAGAGGGCAGCCACAGACTGAGAGGTCAGAGGAGGGTTAGATAACATCACGACACGCGCAGGACTCCGTATGCGCACAAACATGCACGCCTGCATGCTCTCAATTCTCATGACCCACAGCGGAGGGACCTCCCTGTCTTCCAGAGATGCGCACACACACGTAGCAAGGCAGCGCAGACGGAAGTCACGGCATGGAAACAAACTCAACAGAGAGAGACAGAAAGTCACAGGTCACAGCGACCAGTGACCCCCATGCCTTAAGTGATGGGATTACGAGACTCATCATGTAGACAAGACTCTGGAAACCTTTTAACAGGATATAACAACGAATGAACAAGTTCCTAAGAGTCAATTACAACATGCTGGTGGAAAAAAAGAAAAATGCCCTGTCCAGTCAGTAACAAACATCCTAGATTAAACATCCACTTTTAGACACAGTAAGTTCCAAATCCATGAAGAACAATCGATGTAGATCCAAGGATCATAGCAAGCTGTCAGAATGGTCATTAGTAGCAACTAGCCCAGTGTTTCTAAACTCATTCCTCAGGTTCCCCGTAACAGTGCACATTACTGCTCCTTCACAACTCCCAACACACCTGTACCAGGTATTCAGTGTTCTTGATTGGCTGGGAACTGGAAGGGAACAAAAATGTGAATTGCGTGGTGGCACCTGAAGACTGGGTTGAGAAACACTGGACTAGTCCAACACAATCTGTGTTGTGTGTGTCACCTGTGTGTTCTGTGTTTTTAATGCTAAGGTCAGACGTTAGATGTTTGATATGTAAGGGGGGGGGGGGGGGTGTGAGGCAGGCAGACAGGCAGCTAACTGAGAAGAGGCACAACAGAGTGGCAGGACTACAGCATCTAAAAACAAAGGTGAGCAAGAGCTGCATCCACCCGTTTGTTTCGATGAAGAGCCAAGTAACACAAAGTGAAGAGACGGAGAGAGAGAGAGAGAGAAAAAGAGGGACAGGACACATTGATCTGAAGTGTTTTAATTCTTACATCACTGTGACAAGCAAGCTTCACCCTGCCCTGCAAAGAGAGGATAGTTGTTAACGATGCAGGAAAAGCCACTCCCCCAGGGTCTGATTGGATGACGATGTATCCTACTGAAACATCGCAACCTATCTGTCACAGCCAATCAGCCCTGCTTATTTAAATAAAAGGTGTGGTACATACCAAACTAATGAACTCATCACAATTTATTTGACATATCAGATAGGTCGTTATTTTTAAATCGAATGACCTGTAGTTAACTCTCCCGTGCAAAAAAAGGCATTCTAACATTCTGACAAAAAAATTAAAAATGAGTGTCACTAGTGCAGTAGTCATTGCTGCGTATGTTGTCATGTTAGAATATGGAGACTGTCCACATCACACCAATCAGCTGTTGGCTGACTGAGACGCAGAGAATGTACGTTCAGTCTGCCTGGGGAGATGGAAGATCTGGCGATCCTTATAGAGATAAAAAAAAAAAACACCTTACTAAAGGCTATACTATAATATACTATAAACACATTCTTAACATATAATAATGCATTCATAAAGCATTATAAACATGGCTATAAATATTAATGAAAAAACACATTATAGTCATGTTTATTATGCATTATGACTGCTCCATTAATCTCTCATATATAATGCACTATAGAGACCTTTATAATGCAGTACAAAGCAACCTTGCGCATAACAACCATTATAATGCATTGAAAAAGGTATCTGTTGTGCATTACAGATGTGAGCTTCATAATGCATAATATACATGGCTATAATGTGCTGTTATTTTCCTAAGTATTGATAGCCATGTCTATGCTTTAGGAATGTATTTGGTTGTGTTTGTAAATAAGTAAAAACACAGCCTTAAGTAAAATGTTACCAAAAAAAATCCAATTTCTAGAAAATCCAATCAAACTGCATAATCATAACAATAACTGGTAAAGCTTTACATTAATTGCACCTTCATAATGAATTTATGGAACTTTCATGCGCAGCAGGAAAGTGTACCTTAATATCCTTACATACCGCAACAGCTTTAATACACAATAATAATAATGCACAATAATAATAATACAATTATAGGAAAATAAACATTATAACAGCATAATCATATAATATATGTATTAAAGCTGTTAAGGTGTAATGTTCTATGAATGCATTATGAAGGTGCACTGAATGTTCTATAAATGCATAAAAACGGCATTATGAAGGTACAGTTAATGTAAAGAACCTTTAAAGTTCATCTGCAGAATTTTAAAGGCCGTAATCAAATTATTTTTTTCTGAAAAATTAAGATAAAAGTGAGCAACTAGACTTTTTAACTAGCATCTATGTTGGAACGGTGAGTTATAACAATGTGTGCATGTATGAGTGTATTTACGCCTACATAAGACGTTGCGTTTGTGTGTCAGTTTACACAGGCTGTTTACCATGCAGTCCGCCGAGAGCGAGCGCTGAATAAACACCAGCTATACTCAGCTCTTCATTAAGATTTTTCCAAACAGTGTAAGACAACAGTGAACGGCCTTGATTATAACGTACAGCATTATTAAAGCTTAGCCGTCCCACTTAAATCAAAGAAAGGTTTCTCAAACGTAAAAACATGGAACCATACCAAGACAGCCAAACACAGCAGGCCTGTATCAACATGAAGTGCAGACTACAGTGGATTAAGTAGGTCCACACGCAAGCAACGGATCCACACGGGGGACAATTCAAACAGGGGCAGGGTGGAGGAGGAGGCGGAGAAGAGGGGAGGGGAGGGGCAATATATATTAAACAACAGCGTTGAAGTAACCCAGAGAGAAGTCCCAGGACACGGTGCAAAAGTACAAGGCGACACTGGTGGCAAGAGAGTGTCACTTCCGAAAAAGAAAGTGTAAGATAGAGACAGAGAGAGGGAGAAAGGCAGCGGGAGGCAAGAACGACCCAATTGGGGCGAGAGGGAGGAAGGGCCTGGTCAGAGTCAGTCAGGAATGCACCATGCTACTGCTACAGATAGAGAGGAGGCTAGGACAGAGGACCAGATAGAGACCAGGACAGAGGATGCAGAAACAACCAAGGAGGATGAAACCTGAACCCGTGTGGAGAAGACGTGGAGAGAGGAGGAGAGCCTAGCAGCCATACACAGCAAAGGACCGAGCACCTGCACTGACAGACTGCGGACAGACAGACACACAGAGGAGTGCCGTACTTACAATCATCTGTGGTGGGAGAGCGGTGGGCGCAGGATGTAATAATCAGAAAGAAGGGTCAGTCAGGCCGCAAAAGAGCCCCAGATCAGCCAACCAGCATCAGTCAACAATCCCAGAGGCCATTGGGAAGCCGTGACGCCCAACAGCGAGGCTACGCTGTGGCACAAGCCCCTGGGGCGGCTTTCATGTTTCACCGGCAGCAGCCCAGCCTGGCTTTGGAGCTGCCGCTTGCTGCGGCCCACAAGTCGCTCTTGGTTGGATGTTAGTGGTCACATGACTGACCACCGACTGACTTCATATAAGCGAATCTCTGTTGGGAAGGAACCATGCTAACAAGAGACTCTCAAACTCTGTCTGGCTATTCTCCAAGAGAAGGATATGGGGCTCTTTTCAAATAAAAAGACAGATATATCAAAATAAAATTTTATATA
>JAODKE010000068.1:18221000-18242740 GCA_026779605.1 Mormyrus hasselquistii
GAAACTTGATTGGACTCGGAAAGAGGGCGTTAAAAGCAAAAAACGGGCCGGGGGGAGACGAGAAGGGGGGGGGGGGGGGTGGGGGGGGGGGGGGGGGGGGGGGCGGCACTGCCAAGCATAAGAGACAATGCCCTGGGATTCACGTCGGGGGGGATGGGGCTGTCATCGTCTCAGAAACTGGAGCCATGGGATCTCCAGTGGAATGTCCAAAGTGATATCAAACACTAATCCCTGCTGGTGGAGTCCACCGGGACCCACCGGGACCATTGTCAAAATAACAGCATAAGCTGAAGGGGCGGGGGAAGACAGCTGTCCTGTAGTAAGGGGTTATAAAAGGAACATGCAGAGAGCATACTGTAATACTGGACAGTCATTTCTGGGCTGGGGGTGGGCTTCCAGGCGCAGCAGTACTCCCTCAAAACCCGGAGCCAGCCCTCAGCACAACCTTCGCTAGCACAGTCAGTGCGTTACAGTGTGGCGGTACAGGTGCCAGAGGCAACAGAGCACACATGTTCAGAGCAACAGCAGCAGCAATACAGGCGCCAGAGTCAGCAAAAAACACAGGCTCCCAAAAACAGCAGCGGAGCCAAGGCACGATGGTGATATCCGTCAGCCAATCCAAATCCTTGCAACAGGGGGATTAACCCTTACAAGGCAAATCGGGGACTTCCCTTCCCTCCCCTGGTAAGCTGTGAATCAGGCCCATTACAGACAAAGATGCTATCAGAGTGACACACGGGAGATTACTGCATGCTGTGCCACATTAGAAAGTCAGCCAAGTCTCTAATTAGCTGAACTTGATGAAGATCAATTACCTAGTCAATGAGCCAGAAGCTCACTCTGACTGAGAGGCCATGCTGGTTCTCTGTCCCTGTCTGTGTCACAACTCAATATATCATATCATTTGAACATGTGCATCTTAAACACCATGGAAGATGAGCACAGCATTTAACTGACACTGTTCATCCCGCACACTCACATCACCATCAGCGGTCAAAAAGCTCAGGACTGCAACAACATCACCAAACATCTCCAGCATTATTATATAGCTTATTCAGGAAGTGTCGGTTATTGATCTCGGGATGAAAGTTGCTACCCCTCTGAGTATCTGATGGGATTATTGTCCCTGACTGGATACTACAAATATAGCCTAGATGACATCAATTGCCTTAAATGCTGCCAGAGTCCTTCAGAAAATGTCAGCCAGCTCATGGCCGCTGTCACTGCATTCACAGGGGCTCCCCGACACCAAGCCTAGGTGCTTAGGCAGAATGCAGTGTAAAACGGCTCCAGCACAGGCAGTAAGGCACAGAGGACAGCAGGGCTATGAAGCCCAAGCAGCACTGCAGGACATAGCCACCCAGGAGGTCTCACTCACACACACCCTTACCGCCTCCTTCCCTGGCTGTCTCACGGCAACAGTCCCACAAATGTCCTCTACATAATGCAAAGAATGACCATGAAAATTAGTTCAGCATGGACTGAGAAGTCCCCAGTAATATATACATAATTGTCTACAAAATGCTTCTAAGAGACTGAAACATCATAATACACTAGACTGTATGCCACTGAAATTAAATATGAAAACTGTATAATCAATGTATAAGGCGAACTGCTTCTACCAACTCCAACCAGTGGATGGCAGTATTTGACAGCATGTATATATTTTGAACACAGAGTCATACTGAAAGGCATTTTAAAAAATAAAAAATAAAAAACAGGAAAGAAACTCACTCACTTTCATTAATGACACAGACCAAACACTAAGCAAATGAGGAGCATCAGGAGATGGTCAGTCTTAAGTGATGCATGAAACCTCAGCACTGTCATTTCAAAGGGTCCTTAAATAATTTCAGACAAAAGGAAGCGATAACAGCAGCATCAGAGAAGAAAATGACGCTAATATCTCGCAGCTGGGAGTGGCTGATGGGGGTGGCTTGAGGATTGGGTGCCAGCAAGTCCCGTCCACACGTCCATCAGGTAGCAGGTGACACCCCGGCTGTGAGGACAGAGCTGCCTGACGTTTTAAACACCATTTATTTAACACCTCACCATCAAATCGGCTGATCCAGCTATCCAGCTGAAGACCGAGCACTTCATTTAAGCACAATGTCTGCCCCCACAAACAGCTCTTGTTTAAGCTCAAAGCTGCAGGGATTTTAGGAACTGTAGCAGTTTGGATCGAAAACTGGTGAACTGACAGGAAGCAGCAAGTAGTTATTAGAGGCACAATGGCACAGTGGGCCTGCGTTCATAGTGGGGTACCACAAGGTTCAATTTTAGGACCACTATTGTTCCTAATTTACATTAATGATATTGACACCAATACATACAGTAAACTGGTTAAATTTGCAGATGACACCAAGGTGGGTGGTGTAGCAATTACTGATCTAGCAGCGGAGGGGCTACAATGGGATCTGGATTTAATTAGCAACTGGGCTGATACCTGGCAGATGAAATTAAACGTAGATAAATGTAAGGTAATCCATGCGGGGAACAGAAATATGAATTACAGATATCCACTGAAATAAAGCTGATAATAGCTGATTACGAGAAAGATCTCTGTGTGTAAATTGATGCTTCCATGTCACACTCTCGCCAGTGAGGGGAAGCAATAAAATAGGCCAAAAGAATGTTGGGTTACATTTCTAGTTGGAGTTTAAGGCAATGGAGGTGATGCTACAATTATATAAGTCCCCACCTAGAATATTGTGTGCAGGTTTGGTCACCATACCTTAAAAAGGACATGGCTGTCTTAGATAGGGTGAAATGTAGTGCTATGAGAATGATTCCTGGTATTTCAGGAATATCTTATGAGGAGAGGTTAGCTGAGCTGAATATGTTTAGTCTTGAGCAAAGGAGACTAAGGAGAGATATGATCCAGGTATATAAGATTCTAACAGATCTTGATGTTGTTCAGGCAAATGGCTATTCCAATATTAGTTTAAATACTAGAACTCGTGGCCATATGTGGAAATTAGTGGGAGAACATTTTGAAATAAATTTGAGGAAGCACTTCTTTACACAGCGTGTTGTTAGAGTATGGAATAGTCTTCCTGCTACTGTAGCAGAAGCTAAAACCCTGGGTTCCTTTAAAATCAGAGCTAGGAAGGATTTTAACAACTCTGAGCTATTAGCTGAGTTCTTCCCAAAAGAGCTTGATGGCCCGAACGGCCTCCTCTCGTTTGTAAATTTCTTATGTTCTTATGTCTGACGTTGGTACTTTGCTCCTCAGACACACAAAGCTGATGGAGCAGTGAGCAGGCTAGTGAGCTGCTGGAGGGGAACAGGAGCCGCAGCAGTGAGAGAGCACCACCTGGAGGCCTGACGATCACAGCTGAGCGAGCTGAATCACAGGAGCACCTCTCACATCCAGGAAACATCAACATTATACCCAAAAATGTAAGCAAAAACCAAGCACTTAAGCCACGCTCTCATATGATAGCAAAATAGCATTTTCATTCTACAGAGGTTCCTCTGCCTGTTGTTTTTCTTCATCTCTCTATAAGAAAACCATGGCCGTGTATGTCACCAGACCCATTTCCATGGAAACCCATCCCTCTGAACCCTCTTGATGAGATACAGAGGGGTTATTGGATTAGGAAGCAGGCAGACAGTTTGAAGATGCAGCATGGGTTCAGGCCAAGCCCCGGCAATGGCTGTGTGTGACATGCATCTGAGGGTGCAGGAGCTTCTTCCCTTTGGGCCGGGGATCGCTCAGTGAATGTGAAACAAAAGCATGAGCGTATACCTCCCTCCAATGACCAGCATCCAGCAATGGGCAAAGGCATGGGGCACATTTTCAAATCACAGCCATTGCCTGTCAATTTAGCAGGTGTCTATGCACTGAATTAAGGAGGATTTCTGAGGGCTGCCAAGCTGCTAGTTCAGCCATTCGATGTCACTCAATCCAACAACAGAGGTGGCTTCTGAGCTGGACGGGCTCTGCATCATGTAGGTGCGGTGTTCAAATGTGCACAGGCCAGGGCTAAAGGGAAGAGCCAGCAGCATGCATGGCTGAGGAAAAAATCGATATAGTTATGCGCCATAATATGTTTGTGCAGCGATTAATATATTGCCATATTAACTCCCATATCGATTTTTTATTCATTTATAAATGTTTGGACTGGAGGTTTAGAAATATTACAGTTCCACTATAATCCTGCAGGTGGCGCACTCTAAACTACTCCATTGACAGGCAGGTCAGCATCCCATGTAGTAAGAGCCAATTATTCTCTAACTTTGTTTGGTATTAACAGGAATGGAGAACGACATAGCAGAGATTTGTGCTGCTCTTCCACAGTTTTGAAATTCTGAAAGCCAAAGTTCCTCCATACATTGGATTTAAACGGTAAAGAGGAGTTCGACATGAGCAATGTGTATACAAACGTTGTCCTGTAAAAGTTAAGTATTGTGCTAATATGATGAACATATTGTCACATAATCGCTAGACATCACCATAGACAAAGCGCTGGAAAAGCATAAAAGGTCCATGTAGTTTCAGGTCCAACAGCAAATGTATGTTTTTGTTAGCTTCTAATCTAAAGTTGAAATTTATACCATTGTATGTGAAGTTGTTTTGCATTGTTTAAATGCTGCCTTTGGTTTATTTTATTTTTTTTTGAGGAGGAAAATTGTGCAGCTATTGAACATAAAAAATGTCATACCACAAAGTTATTTTATTTTATTTACATGGTTCAAGGTAAATTCCAAAAAAGTAAATAATAATCTGAAAAAAATTGTAGTATCAAATTGGGATAGTCATAGAATCACAATACATAACGAGCAGCTAGGTATCGTGATAATATCATATTGGGAGGTCAATGGAGACTGCCATTCCTAACGCACAGCACGGCACCGGTCGGGCCTCCTTTCATTGAATGTCCCATTTTGCTCTTATTTTGCCTGGAGAGCAGCTGCCTCATTGGACCAGAACACTGTTTATTCAGCAATGTCAGGAAGTCCGATATCTGGACCAAACATCTCATTTTACACATTTAACTTGCATCCCTGACAACCTTTTTGTATCTTAAACACCGAAAATGCAGCACCAGATACAGGGGCAATAAAAAGGAATGAAGGCCTTAGTTTCAGACCATTTCAGATACAAGGCACTAAAAGCGCAAGCACAGAGCAGCTGTTAACAGGTATCACAAACAATGGACCAAGAAGATTAGTAATAGTTGTGATGGTAGGGATCACAGGCCAATCACTGCAACACTGTCCTCTAATAGGCTGCA
Organism: Mormyrus hasselquistii; assembly: GCA_026779605.1. Taxonomy (NCBI): domain Eukaryota; kingdom Metazoa; phylum Chordata; class Actinopteri; order Osteoglossiformes; family Mormyridae; genus Mormyrus; species Mormyrus hasselquistii. Next base: position 18,226,241 of record JAODKE010000068.1, read on the forward strand.
GGCGAGAGCACACCTTCTGATGAAGCTGCACCGATTCCCTCTCATGCAGAATTCATATATTCCTATCATTGTGTGGACTCTGCATTCATTTCAATGGGCATAACCCTAAGCCTAACTATGACAACCCAAACAGGTACCCAGCCCTAACCTTAACAAGATTTTTCACTATTTTAGTTTTTGACCATATTCACAGATTTAATTTATATATATATAATTGAGGTTAATACTGTGGGGACCAGAAAAATATTAAAAAATTAGACACACGTTTTTAGTCATATCTTTGTGGGGACCGTTCATTCATTTCTATGGGGAAAAACCCAAATCCCAACATTGACAACCCCTACCCAGCTCTAACCTTAACCATAAGTAAATAAACAAAATAAGACTTTTGGCATTTTTAGTTTTTTAAATGAAAAAAATGGTATCCACAACATCAAAATAACAGGTTTTTAATCACAAATGTCCCCACAATATAATATATACGTAACCCACACAGACAGACACAGACAGACACAGACAGACACGGCAAGGGCAGCAGTGGAGTTCGGTGTTGCACTGTTTACCTATGAGGCCATAGGACAGGAATTTGTTCACAGAGGTCAGCGCCAGGCCAGTGATTGGGCCCGTGGTGTCCTCAGATCGCACCACCTCCAGGAAGGGTCGCAGAAAAACATTGGGCTCTACCTGGGGCAGCTCTGCAGAAACAAAGAGGAAAGAAAGGAACGTTATACAGGCCAGCATGCGGGCAACAACACCCACTGACGCAGCCCAGGAGACAAGATACTTCAACATATGAGTTACTGCTAAAAGGCACTGCAGGCACTAGTACCACACGACAAATAAAAACTGGCATTTGCAACAACCAGCAAAGTAATGACAAAACCCACTTTTGTGCAGGTTTCATACTCACAGGACTCACTAGTACTGTGCAAAAGTCTTAGGCAATCAAAAAAAATTAGGTTTAAATGATCTTCACATTGGCGTAAAACTATGTCTGTAAAAGTGCTAGTGTAACCATGTTAAAATTAAATCACCCCAGTATTTGCATCAACCATCCAATATAACATATTTTCTTGACTACGACTAGCACCCCTTGTATGGCTAATTAACATCCCACAGGGTTTTAAAACTAGTTTAATCGATTTAGTGAACTGGTGGTGAAATTGACAAATACATGGAATGACTGAGGTACCCCTGACGAGAGGTTTGGAAGCTGAAGAGGTGTTCTTCTAGCCATCCAACTAGATATCAGTAATTTTTTTGAAAACTGAGAAAAATTGTTAGTTTTTATTGTTACTCATTTTGCATATGTTCTCATGTGAAATTTTCATTTTTGTTCTGAGCAAATGTGCACTTTCTACCCAGAAAAGTCAATGTCTGTTGGAATGAAATTGATCATTATAAGCAGATGATCATTGTAACCAATTTTCTTCTTCTTCTTTACGTCTCAGGTAGACTGGCCATCTTACTGACATTTGTTTATTACATAAATATAAGATAATGAAATGGATAGCATCCCTATTTCCTTTAATTTTATTGACAATTTCAAAACAGTAGTTTCAAACGCTTTTCAAATGACAGTACAAATTAAACTACTGAATTGTGTATAATTCGAATACGCTATAATACATAGGCTAATATTCAATTCAATTTTATTTATACAGCGCGTTTTCACAATGTTACGATGTCTCAAAGCATTCATCGTAGTTTTGTTGCTGCATCTCAGTGGCTCATTTTTGGTGGTTTATCATCATAAGCTTTGATAAGTCAATATTTGTCATTGAAAGAAAAATTGACAGACTTTCTTTTTCCCTTCATGTTTTCTGTGCACACAGCATTAGCCTCAGGTAAGCTAGCCAGAAACAGGCGGGTTACCACAAAGCAAAGTGAGTCAATCAAAGTAAAAAAAAAAAATAATAATTAAATTTTAAAATAGCATTTTTAATATTTTCCATATGTTATGTTTAAAAAGACCCAAAATGTACACTGTAAGCAGCCTACTTAATTATTTAAGCAGTATTTGTACAGGAATTCCACTGTAGCTTTAAAAATTTCTCCTTTGACTGTGCAAGACTTTTGTACCTTAGCTTGGGACACCAAATAAGTAGGAACTTTCAGCTCTGCAACCTGCAACTGTAAATCATTGACTACATATGTTTTACATAAAAGTGCATGACTGTTGCTGCCCAGGAGAGGAGTGGGTCCACTAAAGTTCCACTACTGTTGCACATGTACAAAGACCAGGCAACGATGACATGACAAGAAGCTGGGGATCAGAAAATAAATGCAAGAAACCTACTTGATACTGGGACCTTAAATGCGGGAAAAGCAGAAAAATGTTGCACAGCTTCTCAGAATGGGCCAGGGGGCTGATAAAGGGCTTGAACAAGCAGTGCTTCTCATACCAAAGTATGCATACAGCCCAGAGCCCAGGGCGCCAGTGGAGAAGGGAAACAGAAGAGCAGGGAGCACATCCACAAACCACCCAGTACGCAGCCACTATTGGTAAAAAGTTTACAAAAACACTGCAAATGTCTGTACTTCCTGCCGTGACTCTGTGAATAACAAAGTAACCCCACTAATTCTTCAAAAACATTGTGGAGGGACTTCAGATAAGACCCCCCCCCCCCACTCCATTTTGCAGAATAATGCAGATTCTGCCCGTCTTATGGTGGGATTCCCCCAGGGCCATGGCCAGTCTGCTGAACCTTATGTAACAAGCCTCATGAAAGGAAAGACTGGTGAATAGGCGGATTGTAACCAGGTAAAACGACAGGAGTGTAACAGGGAAATAGGAACCAGCGGCAGGACGGGTGAAAAGGAACGAGATAAAACAACAGGGGAACAGGAACCAGGTAAAATTACAGGGACGGAGCAGGGTAACAGGAACCAGGTAAAACGACAGGGCAGAGAGGGGAAACAGGAACCAGGTAAAACAACTGGGGAGGAACGGGGGAACAGGAACCAGGTAAAATGACAGGGTAGAGAGGGTGAACAGGAACCACGTAAAATGACAGGATGGAGACAGTAAACAGGAACCAGGTAAAACGACTGGGGCAGAACGTGAGAGATAGAACAAGGTAAAATGACAGCAGCGGAAAGGGGGAATAAGAACCACATAAAATGACAGTCATGCACACCTTTCAATCTGCACAGGGGTGGAGAGATCAGCTGGCCACTCTAAGCCAAAATGACCAAAAACAAAAAGCCCCCCCACCAAAACCAACTTGTTTGAAGAAGAAACATCAAATCAGAAGTTTTTTTTCCCCAAAACCCTGTGTGAATTTGCTCCAAATACGTGATGTGGTCATTTACAAGGACAATGTTCTCATGAAGAACAAACAGAGAGAAAGGCTCCTGGTGTTGCTGACTGGACAGCTCTGTTTAAGCAGAGTGGGGGCTGGGGCGGGGGAGGGGACAACAATGAATCTGTCAATAGGCTCTAATAGACACATCATGGTGTGCAATGAGCTCATAAGTAGCACGGCACCCACCCAGCTCAGCCACACAGAATCGCCAAACGAAGAACTCAATAGAGGCGTATCGATTGCCCGTGATGGGCAGACCCGCCTCGGCGCCCCCTTAAATAAAGGCTAAACATGACTCTCAGCTTCAGGCCAATTGTCTACACTAAAATGAAAGCCAGAGCAAAATGATCGAGGTATAACCGAGCCTGACCCTCAGCTAACTTCACTAAAAATAAAAGGAGATTAAGTGCTCATGCCAGGTGACAGTCACAAGTCTCGAACACGGCACACTGTGTTACCGAGACCAACGGAACCAGTCCTGCCACGTATAAAGATACAGAAAGTGCTGAACATAAAAAGAACTCTGATTTAACATGACGTCAAATTATTTGGCTTCCCAGATCCAGCAAGAACAATTCCAATGCACCAGGGCCGATTATCTAGGTGCCCTGAGCTGTGCTGGAGGTTCTGCCATGACGTTCTTCCATGTTTCATTATCATTCTGTAAGAGGTCAGTATGCCCACCAGATCGCATGCACTGCCCACATAAGCCACTGGTTCTACTGATGCCATGTAGCAAATGGGGACAGGGATGGCGCCATCGAATGTGGGACACAATTACAGCGCAAGCAGCACAAAGCACTGGGCCTTTTGTATTTGCCTAATTTGATCACAAAGAAATAAAAAGGGCAGTTTGTCAGACTGTCGTGTCACACATTTCAGCCTCGGAGGCAGGAAGACCTCCAATGATTCATGTGACAGGCCTCAATCACACATTTGGCAGGATGCATTTATATTGAGTCGCCACGTGCCCACCCACCCCCCTGGCCCAAAACGGCAGCCATGGTTTGAAGGCCTGAGGATTTTCACTGTGAAAACTGCCAAGCTCATGCAATGCACAGGCCACTTTCAACAGAAAAACTTAATAGGAATTCCCCAGGTCTAGAGTAAGAGTGAAGCACAACTGGCCTCTCTGACTGCAGCAGAGCACATACTTGCTTGTCCTGCCCATGGGCAGGCATTTTGACATCCCTGGCTTGGGGAGCAGGAAAGCCCAGTTAATATAGCGCCTTTTATGAGCTGAAAGCTACATCTGCCCCTGCATGTGACTGGCATGCAGGCCAACAGCGGGACCAGAGAACACAGTTTTGATGCAGCTTCGGTGGAAGGGGTCCCTGCCTTAACTGCATCCTCTGCAAACTCACAGCGAAATTACTTCCCAACCCCAAGTGGCCCCCGACCAGAGCAGCCGCCCAAAACCAGCCACTAATAGTTATTGATCTGGCGCCCAGGCTCGGAATTAAAGTGAGACTGAGGCAGCGGTGCAGCCGCCATGCCGGGGAGCGGGGACATTTTAACAAGGCCGGCAGAGGCTAAATGAAATCCAGGGAGAATTTTCATTTCACACTGGCAGGTCCTGGACGGCGGGCTGATCCATCTGTCAGGAAGAGTTTGACGCATGGCAGGCCCACGCGCTCCCCCTTTCCCTGCTCCTGAAGGAAATTGGCACTTGTCGAAGAGGGCAATTAGGTTGTAACAATGCTATGGAAGTCCATACGGTGGCTCCATACAAACCGCAGCGGTATTTCGCAGGCGCTCTGAACAATGCTCGCCACTACCTAAGCAGGCAATTTGAAAGCCCCTGAGAAATTAAAACTTTTCCAGGAGCTTGGAAGTAAGTCTGTGTAGCTGTTTGCGGTGCCTTTGCAGTACAGAGCATTTTCCCAGAGTAAAAAAAGGAAAATGGTTGCATTTTGGAGGCTACCATTGTCACGTTGCTGCTGCGCTCATAGTGAACAGCCTGGAGACCCCAAATATCAATGCATGTTTTTAAATATGGACGGGGGGGGTCTGATCTGTACATCAGTCACGCTGAATCTTATGATCGCTTACTGTGAAAGCACTGGTTCAACACAGTTCAGTCCACACACATCTTACTATTAAATAATCACTGCTTTTATTTACGTTTGAACCAAATGACTGATGGACAGGGTGAGAGCAAAAAACACATTGCACTCATAATTATAACCATAATTACTGAAAAGGTGTCTTTTTAATGCACAGCCCACCCATACAGTATAAACAGTAGTTTCATCCCAAATTTCATTTAACTATTAAAGGTTATCTGAATGGATTCTTTTATATATCACAAAGGCCGTCTGCTAGGACGAGGGGGTGCCCACACCGGCCTGTCCCACCCAACTCGGCGTGAATTAGCCAGCAGCTCCAGGACACGGGTGAAGCAGGCAGAGGCCCAGGCCTCTGGTCTTGTGGGCGGGGGTGGAACTGACAGCGCAGCACAAACTTTAATTCACTCAGATAAACAAGAGGGCTGTTTGGTCAGGCCTTGGCTTAATCCACCAAGTCTTTCATGTGCTTCCCTACTTCATAATCAGCCTATCAGTCTTTAGCGGGTCACTGAATGGCAGGCCCTGTTTTGTTTGCGACACCTTGGCTAGATATTAAAAAAGCACCACCAAGACCAACAAACAAACACCACATGCCTGTCACCTTTGACCCCCAAGGCTTTGTTCAAATTGCCCTTTGGACCATATTGACCAGCAATTCAAATGGAAGCTGACTTTTCTGAGAGAAGGTGGCCCTGTCAGAAGGGGCTGTTATTATTTGGCTGTGAAAACAGGAGGGTTGAGGAGTAAGACCAGAACAAACTACAAGTATTGCAAATGAACTGGAGAGCAGATCGCAAAAAGCAGCCGGGCCTCAGTGAGCTGCCGCTGCCTACGCTTATGGGATCAGCTCCTTTCACAGGAGGCATGTTGGGAGTAAAAGGTCCTGAAAGTGGTCATTTCATCAGGATTAAAGATGCAGGCGGGTTAAGGAGGCTCTCCTCAGATGACCAGCATGCACTCCCAGCAGATGGCTTCATACAGCTTCATTAAATAACCCTTAACAAGACAGGATAATCGCCAGTCTCGTTCACTCTGAACTAAGCATTCCTCAAAATGAATAATTTAGGTCCTCGCGTTAAAGCTGGGTTTGGCCCAGATGGCTGGTGTGAAGCATGTGATTAGAAAAACACGACGATGATGATGATGATGGTCCAAACACTCATATCGAGGAGCGGCCTTTACATTCTTCATCAGATATCAATAATTAGAAAGTGGGCTAAAGACATGCTGACTCAGGAACTACATGAACCGTTACACACGCATATATGTACATTTCAGTGGAGGCACACACACACACACAAGTAGGAAGCCAAGGGAGGGAGCAGTCTGCCAGCCCCAACATGACTTCATTAGTAAACCTCGCTGGGCTGCGGCTGCACCTGTTATCCTGCACATAAACTCTGGTTATGCCGCATACTTTGCACAGAAGCCGCATTATTCTGCCAGTCCACCCCGATGCGCGCATAATGTTTTTTGCAGGCCCAGCCATTGTGTGATAGATGGCAAAGGAATACTTTATGGTCATTGCACTTACAAATAACGGATGTGCTACCATGCCAAATTAAAGGTTTGAGAAGCAACAGCCAGTTCCGTTTCGCATGGATACTTAACTGCTTCCTCACGTCCTGCTACGGCAGACAGGCCAGGGACAGCAAGCAGCAGCAATATTATTATTATTATTATTATTATTATTATTATTATTATTATTATAGAGGATCTGTGTATGACATGTATATGCATATGTGTATGCAGCCTCATTCATTGGTGATGACATAGTCACAGTACTGTCTTATCTTGACAAACAACTTGTAAGAGCCTTGCTATGGAGCATGTGCAGCTTTAGAGAACACAGTAGTTAGAGAAAGATGATGGCCCTTTGAAGCAAAGCGGCTGACATTCTCACTATGTCTATTCTGAGGAAGGTGCCCGGGCAGCGCCCCCCACCGCGGCCCCTTCCCAGCCTGCCGCCCGTCAGCACTGTAAAGGGTTAAGCCCGCAGATGGCGTTCAGCTCGGCAGAATAAATGGGCACACATGCTAGGACTGTGAATGAATTTCACACTCCTGCCGATGAGTACCGCCGTCCACAACTGCATGGAAAGAATGGGGGGGTGGGCTGGGGGATAGAAAAATATCCCGCCTATTTGTCTCACCTGCTGCGTTCCTTCAGGGCTGGCTAATGGCAGTCCCCAGGGTCTGAGAGAATCTGGCAGCCATACACCATGGTGCCAGCAGAAAGGCACATATGAGCGCAGCCCGGCCCAGCTTTGCGGCATGTATACATCGTGGCCAAGTGGAATTGCAATGCATCATCGTCCAGCGCTGTTGCTGACTCTGAAATTGGCATACTGAGGCTGTGCTCCTCTCTAAGAGCCTTCAGACTTGTAAGAATAGCTCCCCCTTATCCCAGACCCCACAGCCGACCCCGCACAAACACACCTGTTTAACACCGCAAAGAATCTCCATCGTCCCGATACGGACCAGAACGCTGACAGACAGGACAATTAACTTACCAATGAAAGCAGATCAGAAGAGTCGCCAACAACAAACGGAACTGTGACGCAAAGGGCATGACGTAATGTGATTGGAGGATCTCAGTTAGACCCTCTTTGTAAACCCTGCTAAGAGCCACAACCGAACAGTGACAAGAGCAGGTCTGAGCACCTTCAGTGACAGTCACGGTCTACCCATAAACACCGGCCATGAATCTGTCCAGGTAAACTAGCTAAAAGTTTGCCCAGATAAAGACCCAGCAGGGGCCTGTATCATGAACCAAGGTTTGGCGGTTAACTAAATAACCTCAGTTTAAATGAATTTCATTAACCTACATTAAGCCCAGACTACCTTAAAACCAAAAATAAATTCTTTTTTGCTTCTGCTACATCACTATTTAATTTCATGCAGAAAAAAAAAAAAAACAGTTATCTAGCTAACCAACAAATTTTGCTTCGTGGTACAGGTCACAGGAATACAGCGCAATTCTTATAATACATGGCACACAGTGATATGTGCATGTGTGTCGGGCTGCGCAAGTCACTTGAAAAGGGGTTTTCTGAGGCCACTTGTGATGTAGTGGTGACTAAAGGATTCTCTAAATATTTACTGTAGCTTAAAGAAAAGACAGCTGGTTTTTTCACAGCACATAGCTTCTGGAATCTTGAATCGAAAGCAACTAACGTTTTACAGATTCAGAATGAGTCCGAGGCAGCAACCGTGCACAAAAGCAGCATCACAAGGGCTCTGCGCTCACCACAGCATGCAGATGGTGCATGGCCCCATGTGGGCTCCCAAGTTGTGTCTGCAGTGGCCATAGTCATTTGCTGAGCCAGAGCCCCGTCCGGGGCAGAGAGCTCCAGGCTGCGAATGGTGGGGAGCGCAGTCACTACCAGTCTCCAACACAGCATGCAGAGCAGATGCCAAGTTGTGTTTAGATTTTTGTGGACTGAATGACTGTTGAGGCACCTAACCAGCTGCAGTATTAGGGGGGTTCATATTAATCTCGGCTGTTTTCCCTCGACTGCATAAGGATGAAGGAGGCCTCTCTCGAAAAGAACTGAGCACTTTAATGAGGGCTCTAGCAGAGCATGGCGGAGAGGCCGCCGCACTGGGGGGACCCTGTGAGATGAACAGCACTGGGCTTGGCCCAGGGGAATCCCCACACTGGCCGCCCTGAGATGGCTCACCAGTCAACAGTATGATCAAGTTTATGGAGGGCATTAAACGACCAGAGTGCACACATTCGCTCACCAAACAACAGAAATACCAAATCGACACAAAAGCCTAAATCAATCCTGATTAAGAGGCATCCCAGTGGTAAACGCAGATTACTGTGTAAACATGGAGCTCTCTTGGTTGGGAGAATCACTATTGCCCCCAATACATAGCATCATTATTCAGTGACCGGGACACCTCTGCAGCAGAAAAGCTCTGTGTGCCACCGACCCATTTGAGAGAGAGAGAGAGAGAGAGAGAGAGAGAGAGAGAGAGCATGCATGTGGAGATGGAACCAACGACCGACACCAACACTCTGTGGAAAAAACACCAACCTCTGATTGGCCAGCCCAGTGAAACAGGGTGACAAATGGACCCAATGGACAAATGGAGCCACCTACACTGATTAAATAAAACTCCTTTAGTTTTCATGGATTACAGCATTACACCAAAAAAAAGCAACCTTGTTCAAAGCCTGCAATCTCCAAGTGTGTTTTCAGGAGCAACATCGAAGAGTAAATGGAATAAATCCATTTCAAATGTTCACATTTAAGTAGCCTTCTGTACAGAACAAGCACGTTTCCCATGGGTTCACTGCTTGGCCAGAACCGTCTCTCAGCACATCACTTAAGCAGAGCTGAGGCAAAATGCGCAGAGGCGTAGCTCTTAACCAGTAACCGGCAGGGCAGAACGGCCCAACCCAGTCCAGACTGCAGGAGCAGCGCACAGCTGAGAGCACAGGATGCAGTCCAAGGAGTGCATTATCTTTATGAAGCTATGTCAAATGTTGACGAGATAGAGACAGTGTGATAGGTGTTTGTAAACACTGCAGTCTGCACCAATGGCATCCCACCAGAATGTTCTATTTACACGAGTCCTGTTCGGGATTCCTCTCCGACGGCTCAACTGTGCAGCTGCATGGAGCGGAACAATTCAGGTACCTGGCCTGATGTTCTCTCTCCTGCTTCTGGTCTAAACACCCCACGCACGTCCGTCCCAAGCCAGAGTGCTGAGGAACAGGGGCTCGCACTGAGCCATGTCGGTGTCCTCATCATGATGTGGGGATGCATTGGTTGTCAGTCCCCAGGAGGATCTCTTCAGGCATGACGACACACGGCTGCTGCCAACCATGTGAAGCCTGAGCACCACACATATTACAGAGGAAAGCACTAAACTGAGGGGTGTCTGCATAAAAACAACACAGGGTGCCTGAAGATAACATCAGAATCACACAGAAGAACATGCTCAACAATATCTGATTCTCACTAGTGGGAAATATTTTATTTAAAGAGCTAGTAAAATAGAGATGGAAATGACAGAAAGCAGGACAGCGTGCATGCACCTTTTTTGGGGGGGGGGGTTACAGGGTAGTCCCTCCTCAGGGTTTTTAACACGCTGCACAATTCTTTCCCATAAAGTAAGTTTTGCGGGCTGTTGCACCTCTACTATCACCCCCCATTTCACGACCCCATTGGCCGGCATCACCGCCGTGGAATGCTCAACTCCGCATTTTTCCCTTTCAGCATGGAGAAGCGGCCTTTCACACGCACTCAGCTAGAAATGCTGCTTTGTGTTTTATTTTCCACTGAACTTCCTGGAAGCAACTATGGAACTGTCAGGCATGTATATTTAGCTGTGGTAACACAGACCTCTGGGCCCCCTTCGCACCACTGGCCATGTCACCTCTGATAAACAGAAAAACAAAATCTTTGTCACTTTTAAAGCAAGCAACCATACAAATATTTGGGGGGGGGGGGTCCTCTGATGGGTGGAGCATTCTTCAGGAGTGTGTGTATGATGCTTAACCTCAGTGCAGAAACCAAAAACCTGCCCTTTCTGTACCTCAGAGACAGAAGTTGCTGCTTTATTGATAATATGACCATTCATCTAGCAGAAGGCAATAACAACAGCAGGGATCCATCTGCACTCATCAAATAGGCCCTGCGTCGAGCAGCCTTGGATTATCATGCAGCAACAAAACTACATAAACTACATTAAGGTCCAGGACAAGAGGCTGGATAAGCAATGCTCAGTTTCTATATTAAAGTCAGACCCAGTCATCTCAACTGCCTACAAGGGGTGGGGGTTGGATTAGCCTGACCTACACTTGACAGCAGCAGCATGGTTCAGAAGTTCAGCCTTCCCTGCAGCGGCCATGCAAGTGGGCGGGCGGGCAGGGCGACCCGTTCGGTGTCCCACGGGTGGGATACTTAGGGCTGGCGTTTCAGCACCCCTAACCACTCTAAAGCCGCTTAAAGCCACCGCGGCTTTGCACATGGCAGGAGGGGCTGCAGCTACTCGGGGGTAGGGATGAGGCAGCACAGCTCACACACACTCCTACTATATGCGAGTCCCTGCAGCCTGCGGTTTATCCTTAGAGTGCATTGCTTCCTTTAAGCAAAAGGCCTTCAATACAGGGTAGGGCATCCTTACAATGAAAGGCCTACTTTACAGAGCAGGGTGCAGACTATGAATAAAATACTTTCCTATGTAGAGAATGTGCAGTGAGCCCCTGACAGCCCCTATCATGCGTACACAGCATCCCTTCTACTGCACCCCGCTAGCACTCCCCGGACTGCACCCAGCCCCAGTGACATGACTCATCTCACACATCAAAATAAACCACATTCGAGTTCATCGGGTTCCACTTAAGTAAATGGAAAGACTTCCCCCTGACAAGGTGAAGCTCCCCGGGGGTAAAGTGCCACCCCTTACCCAGGGCATCAGGCCATATGACTGCCAACATTATGGGCTGGGTGATTTCTGGCCAGCCGGCCGTCCACCCGCATCGCGGTAAAGACCGTTGGCAGCACCTCTTGGCCACTGGCTTACAGGCCAGTCAACACCTCCTTGTTGTCCCGGTTGTTAGCACGTCTCCAAGGCAGCTGTGTGGACGCCGGCTCCGTCGCCCTTTCTATTTAAGAAGAGAATGTCACCGGCTCAGATGGCCCCCGCGTCACCGCTTCCAGCCATTATTCATTGGATGGCGCGCACAGGTGTTCATTCAACCCTCAGCCCCAACTAACTCCACAGTCCATCCGGAACAAGAAAAAGTTCTGACCCGTTTCCCTTCAAGATGTGCTTCAAACCCAAATGTGACCCACATACAGGGGTCCTTCCTTTTCAGACCCTTGCTTCCACTTACTGGCGCAGTTTCACACTCTGAATAGAACTGAACAAGAGCGGAGAGGAGCAACCTTTGCCGGAGGCTTCCATGACGCTGTAAGGGAGAAGTGGCCCGGCACGTGTGTCAGGCGAGCGAGGTGTCTATCTCCAGCCGGAGTGCCGCGTATACCAAGCATTAAACACTAGATCCCACACATGTATTGAGGCCAAATATAATTTGGCATTTTCTTGTGCTGAAATACATCATGAAATATTAGAGGCCTACAGTTTTGATGGCCTTTTTTAGAACACTGGAGCTGCTTCTGGAAAAACAATTTTCAAAAGTTGAACACCATAAGAAACAGCTTGGGGTCCTTCACCCAAAACGATCTGATGACTGACTAATCTAGTCCAACCCCCACAAAAGACGACACTCATGAATCCCATTTCACTATGATTGCGGGTTACCAAACAAAAGCAGTTTTGGGCTCACGAGCTTTAATTGAGCACATTGTGTGCTTTTAGGGGGCAGGGTGTAGCTCGGCAGGCTAAGCATCCCATGCCTATAATCAGAAGGTTGCTAGTTCAAGCCCAGCTTTGGCAGAATAGTAACACGTCTGTGGGCCCTAAACCCCCAGCTCCATGGACTGTGGCTGCACTTTGCTACCAGTTTGCTTTTCCCTACATGTGAGTTATGGAGAGTAGAGCTGCCACTAATGACAATTTTTCTATTAATTAATCTATGAACTATTTTACCAATTGTGTGATTAATCTAAAGTATTTTTCTCAAGTCACAGTGAAAAAAGATGAGCTCAGAAGGCACTCATCTCTTAAAAGAGGCGATATTGTGGTTAAACAAGATAAAAAGGTGTTGCTGGGTGGTGGTACTATTTTGCAGATTAAAGTAAATTTCTTGGTAAATATAATTTCTTTTTTTATTTATTTAGTATCCATTTTTGTTTTAGTTAACAATAACATTGGCCCCAACAAGCCCAACACACATGAACACACCCACTGGTATCAATCAACAAAGAATAACCCCAGATTATAGCCTAAACACATTTTCTGAAACATTTATTCAATGGAAATTCCAAGGTAATGGGCAGACAATATTATGGCTTTAATGATTATTTAGCAGCTACAAGGGCAAAAGAAATTTAAAAGCTCTCCATACAATTGGAAATTCATTACACATGAACATTATTAGTAATGCATTAAAACAGGAATTATTATCATTATTATTAATTATTGTTATTATTGTTATTAACAACAACAATAATATTAACAATATTAACAACAACAACAACAACAACAATAATAATAATAATAATAATAATAACATTGACCAGCTGATTTTTTTTAACTGTCAAAAAAGACTGTGGCAGGATATTTGGTCATAGCAAATTATCCCAATAGCTATTCATTTGTATATCCATCAGCTACAAAACACAAATCTGGTATAAACCCAAGAATATTATATCAGCTCTTCCGGTAATAATTAGGCGTATCAAAACATTTGGTAGAGAATGTAGCATCAGCATGGATGAGTTACACATCACTTCAAATTCGTTCAGAATGCATAAAAGCAGGATTTGCAAGATGATTTATCGGCAGGACAAATTTAAAATCATGTGCATACCATGCCACTTTATGAGAGGATGATTAAGACAGGCATACAAACGGACCTGTACAAATATTTATGACTAGCTTCTCTCAGGAACTTGAAATCAGAATGGATGTACATCTGATGGGGCTATAGCTTTGTGAACATATTAACTGAATATGGAGGAGATGCAAAACCCCTGGAACATAAAGCAACTGCAGACGGACTCACTCTCTAGTGTATGACCTGATTTCACCAACTCCGTGTTCCAGGGCTATAACCATAAAAGAATCTGGACATGGCACATGCAATCATTCACATCCTACCGATACACTACTGATAAACCTCCAAAATAAGGGGAGAGGTATAGCTAGAAAGACCCATATTATTCAGAGGTAACATTATCCAGAGGTAAGCACCGCTTTTGTAAGAGGGATGTGTATTAGCCGCTTGTAGGTATGCGGTGGCAGCGGCAGGGTCCTGATGGGCTATGAAATAACCGGCAGCTGAGTAGGTGTGGGTTTATAAACCCAGCGTTTCAGCAGCATGTTTGGAGGGGGTTTAGTCACATGTTAGTGTTTCCTGCCTAGGTTTTCAGCTTTGGGGGGGGGGGGGGGGGGGGCGGAAACCAACCAACGAGGTTTTTGTGTTTTGGTTGCTGGGGAGGGGGGGGTGGTGTTTGCGCGTGTCGGGCAGTTTCTGGGTGTTTGGTGTGTGGGGGGGGGGGGGGGGGGGGGGGGGGGCAGATAGACACCAACAGGATTCATGGTGTTCATGTGTTTCTTCTAATGACAGCAGTCAAAAAACAGATATTTCTTCTGCTTTCCAGGTGGCTAACACGACATTTTCCGACGCACGCTCTCTGCCCGCTGGCGGGAGTGCCAGTGTGCGCTTCGAGGCGGGAGCTCCACCATGCGCAATACAGAGAACAGAGGAGAATTGTAAACATGCGACCATGTAAAGACAAAAATGACAAGCTGTTGTGTAAATGAGATAGACAAACTACATGTTATTTAACGAAAGGACAATGTATAGACCTGTTCTATAGGAAAGGTAACCTTAAATGACTTCTTGTGTGATCTGGTGCTACATAGAAAATAAAATAAAATGAAATGAAATAAAATCAACTTGACCCTCAAGGGGAGGCGGGAGGTGCCATTGGGGAGAGCAGGGCGCCCCCCTAATATAATGGTAGGGGAAACACTGCATGTACAGTTATCGGCTCCTGTAACACCATCAACCCTTTGTTTAAGGAGGCCGGGCACACGTAAAGGACATGGGAGCACATAGAAGGGTATGGCAGCTTGTTATACTGCACTCGCCATCAAGTTTAACACACCCAACAGCTTGCATTTATTCAGCTGCGTATGCTTATTGCGACTTCACAGCCATGTGACGGGTGCTTGACCAACTGAAGCCAATCGCCCGTATTTAAATTATCTACTAAGCATGCATGCTCAAATGTCGCCATGTGCACTGCTGCCGGATTTCAACTGGAAGCAAACGAGATCATACGAAAGTTTGTTTTTAATAAATGGGCGAACACTAAATACATCTGGTGTTACTCTTAATACCGCTCAATACCAGGTGGTGCATTATGCTAAATTACTGAAATAGCTGAATATACACTTACTGGCCACTTTATTATTTATTTACATGCTAGTACTGGGCTTGAACCTTTTGACTTCAGAACTGCCTTAATTCTCTGCGGCATAAATGCAAGGTGCTTGAAACATTCCTCAGACTTTGGTCCATACTGACATGGTAGCATCACCCAGTTGCTGCAGATTTGTTGGCTGCACCTACATGACATGAATCTCCCACTCCACCAACTCCCACAGGTGCTCATAGATATCACTCATAGTAGTTGGCTTGGAAAATATCAGATTTTTCATAGTGTCCAGATGTTACGCTTATATAGTGTTTTGACCATTTTAAATAGAAATATGATTTTGGTACCATGAAATCCCCCAAGATACAGTTTTGCCAATAAAAAATATGGCAATATGCTGTTACCATAACACCATTCAAGCCTACCTTTTCAGATTCATAAACATGAAAATAATGTCTTCAAGTACCAACGTATAAGAAACATGTGGGAACTGTACTATAAGAGGGTTAATGCACACCGAGTCGTGCATTATACATTTTTAAATGCGCTCTGTGTTAGGCGGTTCTTCACTTCCGCAGCCGTGCGTTTAAAACATATAATGGATGCCTTGGAGTGCATTAACCCTTACCAATTATCTGCAAATAAAATGTTGAACTGCGTGATCTATTGACCTAGAGTGACTACTGACCTCAAGAGTTTATAATTTTATTGGGACTGAATTTTATTGTCAGTCCCATTTTTCAAAATAATACTCTTAAGAAATCATCCAGGCCTACCATGGTCCACGATTTACATCTGCTGAGTGGCATCTAAAGCGGGTGGCTGTGTCAGTTTGTCCTGCTTTTAGCACACGTACCCATACACATCCTCTGGGGTGAATTCTGTGTGTAGCTGACCACTGAAATGTAGGCATGTTTCAGGCCTTATTCACCCAGGGAAGTAACATCCCAATTGGGGGGGGGGGGGGGGGGGGGAACCCTTTCTGGCCCAAGGGGGGGCCTTTTTCCTCCCTGCGGCTTTAAGGGTGGGGGGGGGTTTTTTTTTGCGTTTTGCCCCCCTCCCCGTTCAACCCCGGCTTACCCCCCCCGCCCCT
>JAODKE010000068.1:18244132-18284376 GCA_026779605.1 Mormyrus hasselquistii
ACCCCCCCCCCCCACCCCCCCCCCAAAACCCCCACCCCACAAAGGGAGAGCAGTTGTAAATTCTTCAAGGCCCACACACTTGCAGTACTTTGGGTCCACACTTTGGTTGGGTGCCTGACATTTATTACACAGAGTTTAAAAATAAACAATAAGAAAAGATTCTTTCACATGGTGGGAGAGTGTCCTTTCTAATCCTGGAACGGACAGGTTATTCTCATGATCGGAAAAATATATTTTTAATTGCACATTCACCAGTCAGAATGCTTAATATAAACAGAGCAGCCTACTACAAACTCGGTAACAGAAATAGCAGAAAGAGCCGAGCTCATTATAGCAGCTCGTACAGTTAAGGGCGCACAAGGGCAGCCTCCCCACAAATACACACGCTGCAGAGATGGCCGCCCACCAGATGACATGAGTTACGGCACTACCTCCCACCATGCATTTGCCAGCCACGTTCCTGCGGTTCAGTTTGGCGACGGCACAGTGTCAAAATGCAGAGCCGCTGAACACGTCACAGCTGCACATCCCTGGCTCAGCGCAAAGCTTGACCTTGATCTTTAGCTCCAGCACTGGACTAACTTCACTACAAGTGTGGTGGAGGCCAGACTCCGACGCTCAAGAAACTGCTACCAGGGTGCCCACTTGCAGTTGGGGCATCAGGACAGAAACACACATGTGCGATGAAGATTGGGAAGGCACAAGGTGCCTTGACTGGACGCACAACCTTAAATACCGAATCAGACAAGTTAGTCCAATTAAAGCCGTATAGCCTGCTACGGAAAATGTCGACAGGCCGGCATGGAATTCTTTGCATGTGCCCGGTCATTAGGTGGGGCATGACTGTAAGCTTAAAGGCCATAAAAGGAGGTCAGGTCCCATAATTCATCAACGGCCAAAGTGTCAGCGGGGTTGCAGGCTGCGTTCCACTGAAGCTAAAACATGCTCAGGTGACTCAGGACCTGTTCGGAGGACCACACAGATGGACACTGAGCTGAGGACATGCCTGTGCATTACAGCAAATTACCAACCCTGTGAGCGATCAAGGCAATTTTTCCTCTGGAAACGTCTCATTGATGTACACAGCTATTTACAGGAGGGAAGCGCAGGTGTGACACCTCAGCAGAATGGCACCCGCAGTACCAAAGGAAGAGCTGGTACCACAGGGAAGCATGCTTCACATGCCAGTGCCTACCAGGGACCAATACAGATACAGCATCATAGATAATCAGAGCCACAGCAATGAGGCAAATCACATGATGCTCAATGATGCTTTAAAAATCAAACTGACCTTGAGCAGAGGCTCCTCAATAAGCAATTAAAAAGGCCAACAGAAAACCTCCCATCATCCTCAGTGCCCCCACTGCAGGCACAGGGTCTTCCCAGATACACCATTCAATTAGAAGTGTGCTTGTGAATCCTGTTACTGTTAAAAAGCTGGCGGGCCAGCTGTCACTCACAGCCTGATCTCTTTGAATCTTGGGAGTGTCGGAATGGCTAAACCGATATTTGTATGAATAAAAATGAGGGGATTTAGTCAGACAGCTTTCTCTGCAGACTTGTCAGAAATCTGACCTTTGCAGCTGGAGGTTGGCTGAGGGGAGATTTAAAGATTTCAAAAGCAAAGGCTGGAGACGGCTACTGCATAACAAAGCCAGGCGAAGATGAGGAGAAAGGGGAAAAAATATCTCCCCGTAGGAAACAGCTCGCAAAAGCACATGGACAGTACACTTCCCCTCCCCCATTCTTCAAACAGGAGCATTTTCCCACTTCACACCCCATGAAATTAATACAATGCAATTTAAAAAGGGGCCCAACGTGGTTACGATTCTGCTAGTACTATCTCTAGCATTAGGCAGCAAGTGCTCTATAGGTGCCATGAATGTTTAGTATAGAAATTCAAAATTATTAATACCAGCCATATTTTACAGAACTCTAAAGACACTCTGCTTCCCAAAAAAACACTGTTGTTTCACATGACTGACAGACCCCCAGCTCTAGTGAAGATTACAATGTCAGGACACCTGGACAACCACTCTGTTCATATTGCCAAAGTATGGAATATGGAGTATGGAGTACAGGAGAAACTCTAACACGCAATACATCTTTTAAGCAGGATCACATGTGAAGTACACTCAGCGCCTGTGTGTGGGTATCTAGGTAACACACCACCACAGTGAGCTGCTAGAGTCACAGGTGTTTGAGCACCTTAGGCAGAGGGAGAGCAGCAGCCGATTCCCACCATGCTGTAAGGGGCGGGTGGGGGGCTCACAACAAATGTTTCTTCGTCACAGGATTCTTTCACTGTATGTCCTTTGTTCAAAATAAAGAAATTCATGTTCCAGAAGTGCAGGAAATTATTTTTCGAATGAGAGACAACACTTCCTTTCCCAGAACAATTTATCTCCGGGGCTGACAAGACTCCTGCTATATTTACCCAACTGAATTTGCAGATGATATACTTCCAGCTGCATTCTATACACATGTTCCTGTCAATCACAGGAAAACACAAGGAAGAAAAGGGAAGCTTTAAGCGGGGCAGGCTGCTGAGAAATACTCATGGCTAATCCACACTTCCTTCGCAGTGGGCCTTTGTTGTTAAGGGAAGATAAAATACTCTGTGTGGCAGGAATTACAGTGCTTTCATTAGCTGACAGCTGGGCCACAGAGGCCAAAGAGCACAGCAACCCACCACACAGACCACAGATAGACACAGGGGAGAGAAGGCTAAGCTTCTGTTTATGTTGCTGCAAAACAGAGGAGAAAAAAAAAAAAATAAGAGAGAGATTGATCTGTCAAGAGCTGAGATTGTATTGTGGCCCTGTTATCCGATCTGCTTTTTGGACTTGCATCTTTCACCAGGACATGAACATACTGGGCACGTTACCCAGCATGACGAGAGGTTTGCCAGGCCACCACAGTACTTCAGCCGCTGTCACTGAGCTCTCACACATGCCTCTGGGAAATAAACGAGCAGTTACACAGAATTTAAACATGAGACGCATCTCTCCAGGTTCCATGATTCATCCCTTTCCCAACACTAATGGAAGGTCTCGACATATGTGGAACCAAAATAAATCTGAGGAGGGGTTGAGGCCAATTTCAACCAAACATTAAAGCAGCGAATACCAACCAAAACATAACAGGTAACGGGGAAAGCACAAAAACCAATTCTTCCTTGTTGAATTCAAACGACTAACTAGGTCTTTGGAAGATGACCAAGACAAGAAAAAAAAAAAACATAGCTAACTGCTCCCCCATCACAGCCAGCCGCGTCTGTCCATCTTAGAGGTGCTCCCTGGAGGGCACTACAAAGACCGGCAGAATGGTGGGGTATGCAAGGCACTCCATGTGCTCACGACAGCGGCAAAAAGTACAGACTGACTAGCTAGTGCTCTAACCTCACACCAATTGCCTCCGACCACTTCACAAGGATTTGTTGAAGCTAACAAATTTATAAATAAAAGGCCTTTTAGTTAGAGAACTTCCAAATCCTGTCAATAAAATCCATTTTCAGAGTTTCCAAACTGCCCAGTTTGCGCAGCATTTCTACAGAACTCTGAATAGCAAATAGCTGAATAATGTGAGCAGCACAATAATCTCCATGTTTCTTTCCTTTGCATTCATGTTTCAGTAACAAACACTTACCTGAGCGTAGGGGGGTGTTCCATGAAGGGGGATTTCTCAGTTAGCTGGGTTAACTCAAGCCAGAAGTCATGATAGTGCAAAAAGAGCTAACGCAAGGATCCCTCAAATGGCCTATTGGATAATCATGACTTCTCGTTTAAGTTAGAAGTCTCCAACTTCTCTCAGAAATCCTCCGATGTGGAACAATCCCATGGTCTTCTAAAGTGAACAAGCATGGCTAACACCCATAGGTACCATATCAGAAGTGAAAGCTACCCATAACTTGCAATGTCCCGTCTCCTGACATCGAAGGCAGCCTCCACTAAGGGAGAGAATGAGCTTCTTTTGTGATTTACACCTGCAACTGCATTTCTACTGCGATTCCTGTACTGCTCCCTCCCCAAAATACTAGCAGATACTCAAAGCTTCAAACTCCTGATTACATCAATTGCTACGGTTAGAGACAATGTACAGTGGACAGTTGGAACGAAGCCCCTTAAGCAACGGTCACCAATACATCACCTGTGATACATGCAGCAATGAGTCACTCCCATAAGTCTCCTTAGATATACAATCAATAATGTAAATTTCTTTGTTTTATTATTTACCTAATACATATGTATATTGGGGTGCAAATCTCACAGGCTGTCATTTGCTCAGGCACCAAAAGACAACATGCTGCAGTCTCCCATGTAAAAAGAGAAATAATACAGTTGATAATGAATCCCTACATCACATTCAGTACAACATCTGGCACCGTGTGACAGCTGATTTCATGATCACACAACGAACAGTGGGTACAAGAAGTGACCTGATGCGACAGTGTTGGCCAGCACTTGGCGAACACACCGTAACATTTACCTTGGCCTCCTCGCTCATTATAAGGCATTTAACTAAATGATGAACAAACACTAATATAGTTTCTCAGGGATTGGCTATGATAAACTGAATAATCCCAAACAGTAAGACTTCAGAAAGATAATATTGGCAGACACCAAAGGCCATCCTCCCTCTGTGGAAATCTCTCGCACACCTGATTAAATATGCACTCCTTCTCATTGCAGAAAAGGTACCTTGAGCTCAGAGACATCCTGACTGTATTAATTCCAAGGTCCCACCGGAATCTGATTTATCTCCTCAATGTGATGATGGGACAAAAATGAACCCTAAAATATGGTTCTAGATACAAATCTGAATCAGAAATGTCCTAGAACTGTGGAAACAGAGCTGTCTGGTCCTGCAGAGCACTGTGAGCAAAGCGCCAAGCAGCAGGTCCATTACCCAAGTTTGAATGACTGTTATGGTGTTACGAACACAGCCAGATGCCTTACCTTTAATATTGTTGAGCAGGTCCTTCAAATGGCTGAAACTGTTCAGGAGCGGATCCTGTTCTTCATCCTGATGAAAAGGCAAAAAATTTGAAACCTTAAGAAAAGTGTCCCTAATCTCACACAAACAGCAGTGTGACAGGAACATCAAAATACCATCCAACTGGCAAGCAACAAATTATTAACATGTTTTCTAAGAGCAAAATATTTAAAAACATGTAACTAAGAAATAACATGCTAATATTTAATCCAAAGTTTATAAATGAGGCAGAGAGGCATACCAGGGGAGTGTGCGTGCTCCATCTGGAATTCCGCTTAATTGCTCCAACAACTGCACAGATTTCACCTTGAACAATGTATATATTCTTGTCTACCATGGTGAAATCTAATGAGAAAGATAAAAAAAAAAAATAAAATGAGTAGTGTCATATTTTCACTGTATCAACATCTGAAAGCTTTATGTCCAGTTCTACAAAAGCCAGTTATAAATGAATGTACATTTTAAATAAAACATGGGAAATTGTACAATTCCGAACTACTGTAACTGAATAATACCAGGTACCGTATTGGACAGAAAATGGAACTGACAAAATATTATCATCTTAACAACTTAATATTTGAAAAGGATTGAGCAACACATCTGAAAACTGAGGATTAACCTGTCGAACAAGGCAAGAGAGAAAGATATGCCCCCATGGTCCTAGATTTCACGTAGAACATTCATGTTACTATATTCTGAACTCCAAGATGTACACACATCATGCTGAAACCATCACGCAACATTTAAGCAGGCCAATTAGTGACTGTGTTCTTCATATAAATGTGATACTGATCTTCAATATCTATGAAAGAAAAATACCACTTTAGATATTTAGATAGAATTAAACAGGATACAAAAGGCATATTGTGCATGTTAAACAAAACCCACACAAAAATAACTCCACCTTAAATTAGGGCTGGGCATTTAATCAGATTGTAATTTCGATTAGGATTTTGGTTTCCATTGATTATGAAAACAAAATAAATCAAGAGAAAATCTAATTTCGCCCCTTTTTGTCGTTATAAATCCAGCAGACCCGTTTCCAACTCTTTTATTTTTCTCAGTTGAATTACATTTCTTCAAGGAAATCCACTGTTAAAAAGACATTTTTTAAAATTCAATTAATGCATGACGTACCGAAAGTCAATGAGCAATCATGTTAAATAATTGTAATCTCAAAATGGTATAAAAAACAAAATCATGATTATGATTTGCGCCATAACAAAGCAGCCCTACCTTAAATAGAAGCTTAAATTCCAACCGAGTCCTTGAACTCATGTAAGCCCAGATGGAGCATGTAATAATCTATATAATATGGCCAAAGATCCTGATGTGTCTGGCCCACACAATAATCTAGCCCCCAAATGCCAACCTGCAGGATAGGGTAAGGCAGTGATTACTTTACAACTCCCTAGTGGAGCAAACTAAGCTCCCTAAGTTTTATCGTGTGTTTAACGCCTATAACATTATCCAATACCAGAATGTATAGCCAATGTCTACAAACCGTCCACTTAAACCGGCCATACTTCAGACACATCTGTAACAGTAGCTTTTCCTCACTGAGGCATGTAGTTTAGCATTTAGCAAGTGGGTCAGAGAAGTTTATAATAGTTTATGTATTTGGTTATTTTTACAAGAAGTATCTGGAAACCAACATGGAATGTAATCTAAGTGCAAACATTAATAATGAGATGGCAGCTGAATTCATAAAGCAATACTTACACTGATGGACCCAGCAGACATAATACTTCACAACTACATACAGGCAAAATATAGATCACAAGTGTCTTATCTGAAAGCATCATTTGCGTCAAATTATTTTTAGCAATATAAATCCAAAACAATTTTACATTTTTTCCACTCAATATAAAGCTGGCAATTTCTATGAATACTGAATTAATAGAATTCACACATTTCTCTGTATGAAAAATTCAAGTTTTTGTAGCCGTACAATGAGCATGCGTTTCAAGCAAGAAAAATAATTTTCATTTTTTTTGATGCATTGATATCCCTTCATTCATTCATTCATTCATTCTTGTCTGCTGACGACTCAATGTGAAAATTTTTTGGGCTGTTACTAGAGAATTTCTTGTAAATTGCTATTATTTGTTACTATTAACATCTAAATGTTATTTATTGTCTAAAGGTATCGTATATAATGTATCATGTTACTATACACCTACAATTCCCTTCAGGATCAATAATAAAGTGGCTCCAAACTGCAACCAAAACACATATGCAACCTTCTATTGAGTATACCAGTTAATATTTCACTTGGTTGCATCTGTGCCACTGTATAATAATCATCAGGATGTTTTGCTCTTGCGCGAGTGCTGCATTAATGAATTGTAATTTAAAGTTTATTTTTTTTCTACTTCCCTTGGTTCAGTGTGTCTTTTGTTTTGCTTTTCCGAGTTGGTCTCTCCCTACCTGCACGCGGTAGTACATATGTATATGCGCATTGATGATGAAACACACAGAAAAATCCCTTTAACTGTGGTGTTAACATGTTGCAAAAAAAGAAGCAGTCTATAGATGATTATAATAAACAAAATGATAAGAAAGAGGATGAGGCCAGTGGAGGGGGAGTGCCAAAGAGAGACCCCAAGACAAACCCAAGTGATGATGAGAGTTCAGGTTAAAATATTTTGCAAGAACATTACTATATCAAGTCTTGAGTCACTATCAATCATTTGACAAAATATAAACCAGGGTATGCAATGTAGGACAACTACTCATCAGCAAGTAAAGTCCCTGATTAATATCATGCTGCACCAAAAAGAAGGGTGCAACAAAATCATGAGCTGGTGGGATCAATTGAGCAAGCTGGTAGTAGCCATGCTACAAGTGGAACAGTTAGTTAGTGGGACAACATTCCACAGGCCACAAGCTCCAACTCTAAGTTCTGTCGCTGCTACAGACAAACAGAGGTGAGAGGTGAGATACAAATGAGGGAATTCATTACCAAGACTCACCTTGTTTTTCTGGGTATCTGTGCCCATAAAAGCCTACTTTATGCATTTCAGTTGTCAGATTTCCATTTATTGATATCTTTTCAATAACATCTTTGAACTGGTTGAGTGCTGCATTCTTATTTTTGTTCAGTATAATTAAAAGTAATGGTATATGAGCTGGAGACACATTGGACAGGAGGCCAGTACATCAAAGGTATATACATGCATACACTAAACATGTAATAACAATCAATCAATCCAAATAGTGTCTTTAGATTAAGGAAGGAAATTACAATTCCCAGATGATGTCCACGGAAAACCCAGAGAGAGCATGCAACACAAGCAGATCCAGAGTGGGAAATGAGCCTATAACTGAACTACGAGCAGGTCATTAAACATGGCCAGTGATGTGACTCTTCGGTCATTTTACTGGATACTGAAGGATACTTTGTGTTTAAAAAAAAATGCGCACTAACAATCAGTACTGAATTATAATACCTAAATGTTTTGATTATCTGAAATAAACATTAAAATGTGTAATCCTAAATTCTTTTTGGAATTGCACTGGGAAGTTGCTTTCAACTAGATATTTTTGGTCATGAAAATGAGTCAAATGCGCAACCCGAAAATTTCAGTCTGATACTTGGCACGGTTTCCCCCATCAATGACACACGCTTCCATGACCAACTTTGTCCATTACCGATAATTAACGATTTCTTTGACAGACTGTAAATTAGAGGCCATCGGGGGGGGGGGTGATGTACATCGATGCAGGCCCCTTTTAGAAGAGCTCCGTGGGATTTTATCCTACGGGATTTCATGTTACATACGCAGAGACACTCATAGTCCCAGCAGTACGACGGGGACGATAAGGTCCTTTGAGGAGGTAGATGTCTTTTGTAAACAGTCCCCCAACGTTACTAAAAACAGGATTCCAGCCTGAAGTACCACCTACTTAATAACAAACACGTTTAAAAGTGGTACATTAAGACTGAAAGTCGGGTAAACAGAGCGACAGGAGCCCTCAGAAAACAGAGAGCCTGTTAGCTTCGAGGCTAACGAGCCGGCCCAGGGCTCGGCCGTTTCGTACAGATCGGTACGGTGCCTTTTCTCGTTTTACCCAGCCAAAAAGACCAACAACCTTCTTACTTTTACTCGGAAAGATACAGAGGACAGTAACGGACAACGAGAGCGAACTGTCACTTTGCACGGCGTAGGTAAAACAAGTAAAACCACCCAGCTCCCCGTAGCCCTACCTGTGATGGGGAGAATCCAAGATGGCTGCACGTTCAATTCCCACTGACCTACGCTAGCCAGCACCAGCCAAAATACAAATAGTTTAATTACTGCATACGGGCAATCAAACGCGATCAATGCATGCCAATATGGATAATGATCAACCACATTTCAGCCGCTGACAAACACGCGAAGCCACGGCTGAAAGGTAAGGTTTGGATGAGGTGAATCTCTGACGCCGGCGCTTCGCAAACTCACTGACGTGGAGAAGTGGATGAGACGCAACCAAACATGAGGCGGAAAGAGACACATGGCACCCTTAGCCACTCCCCCCGCCCTGCTTCAAATGTCTATTTAACGTAGGGAAAACTCGTAATCGGATTCAAACGCTTCGGCGTTAATACACGTCATATAGAACAGAAAAACGGCGAGGGAACGTCGGTGTGCTATGCGGCCATGCTGGGGGAGGCGTAGGAACTGCAGCTATCACTTTAGGTTGAAGCGTAGACAGCCGGAAGTAAGAGCTGTACTAGGCACAGGGCTATCTCACGGGAGCCACAGCGTAACCCTCCTGCGGATGTAAACTCCACATACTATAAAACATATATCTCCAGCGAGGTATTTATATATATATATATATATATATATATATATATATATATATATGTATATGTATGTTTTCAGATGAATTTTGCAATTCATGTGGAGTGCCTTCATCCCGTCAGTGTATCACTGCCCTGCGTCTTATGCTGCCTGGGATAGGCTCCGGGTCTCCTCTGGGACCCTGACCAGGATGGATGGATTGACATATTGTTGGAAGATATGTAATGCCATGTGACAGAGCATTGAAAATGTCATATTTCTTTCGATGTCATGAAATAGTTTGAAGTGTGGAACTTCAAAGGCTTTGCATTTACAATCCTTATCAGTTTCAGTAATATCCATAACACAGATCCTATTCATCATTTGACTTTAAAATATATTGTATTTTGTTTAAAATTCTCAGTAGAAAGTAAACCCAATCATAACCCTGTATTTACTTTTCTATAAACTGTTTGATCACCTGCTGGGTTTGTAATTGCAACATTCCATTTGCAAATAAAGGCATGCCAATACTAAATAGACTAAAGCTATCTCATGCATGTCCAGTGACAGGAATGAGGCAAAAAAAAATCAAAGCAAGCCATATCATTCTGTAAAGGCATTACTATTGCTACACTCGATATCTAGTGTGTTTTTCCCCTAGAGAGCAGACCTCTAGCTACATAAAACTATATAAATACATAAGACTTAGCCAAATGATTAACATGAGAAGCTATCACTCTGAAATCATGGTTTGACTTTTGGGGTGGGGGGGTGTGCAGATTTTCTTTTGCAACTAAAAGCATAGTACATCTACTGGCTGGTAAAAATGTTTTAAATGCAAAGCTTTAATCTGGGGGGGGGGCAAAAATGCTCAAGGCCCTCTTTAAATTAATACTTTGTTGTATAGTGAAATTTAAGTGGTAAATGCAACTTTTCACATGAATGGACATGTTATACCGACTATATTTATTTAATCTTTTTAACAATCTTTCTGTGATGCAACCATAAACAAATTGCACACAAATTGCAACTGGACAAATTTGTTTTTTCTATAAAAATCCAAAATTGCTACATAAATGGTTTGGAATAGACATTTGATTTATGTATTTGTTACATTACAAAAGAAAAAATCATAGCATGTTCAGATCTGCAGGGTACCCCATAAAGTGCTAAGCCCAGGATAATTTGCCCCTCCAATTCTGGCCCGGTACCATTGTATCTTACAAATATTACTGTAAATTATTTAATGTGGGTTTAATTCTTGCCAAGCCCTGTATGTGCCTGTGAGTTTGTATGTTCTCCTCATGATTGATTATGTGGGTTTCTGTCACATCCTGATTGTGCCACATCCCCTCATTAACCTTGTGTGGAATCCCTGTGTTACCAGCTGTTCTGAGTCATGTCTAATTGAGTCCTGGTATTTAAGTGCTTCCCTGTTCTTCTTTTCCCAGTCCTGTCATTGATGTTGCTACCTGTTTTACACCATGTGCCTTGCTGGTTGCCCAATAAATCCCTCGCTCCCTGATTCTGTGGCTCCTTATCCTACTTCCCTGGTCCATGCTCCCTGCTTGGTGTGACTTGGTGGTTTCTTCCCATGTTAGAAAGTTTTGGTGAACTGATGCCAGTTGTGTGTGTGTGGACTGTATGATAGATTAGCACACTATCCAGCCTGTGTCATGTCTTGTGCCCTCTGCTTTCAAGTAAAGGCTCCAGGCACATGGTGATGGATGCAGGGATGGATGATGGAAGGGAGGATATTTCACAAGATTTTGTCTCTGGATACTGTGGCATTTCACAGGATAACAAGGAATTGGTGCAAACCAAGTACTTATTAATAAAATGGTATTTAAAAATCAAGAGCAAAGTTACTCTGGAATTGTTTTGCATGTTTGTACACAGATTTTAAAAAAATGAAATACTTTACACATTTATGGACATAGTGCCGATCTCATTGGGTTTCATTTCATTAAAACATATTTAAATACAATTTCTTACCAAATGCTTACCATATGAGTATCAGAAGTACTGGGCCCTGTTTTCCCGAAACCTTCTTAACTACGTCATTCCTAAGTTCTACCTTAAGTTATCTCTTAACCCTCCAACATGTTTCCCAAAATGTTCTTACTTTATATCTTCTATAAGATATTATTTCGTAAGGCTGGCCTAAGCCTCTCTTAGTTGTCTTTTTTTGTCGACTCACACTGCTCATTTAAAATTAGACAAACATCGATAAGGATACAGATCCATACGTTTTCGTCTGTGCACTCTGAATGCGCAGTGAATTGGTCTCAGTAACGAATGGATTCATATTGAAAGATAAGGAACACGGTATTGATTACGTAGGTCTATTTATTAATTGGGAAGGAAAAGGGGGGGGAGTTCTGCCGATAGTGGGGTGGGCACGTTCCCCATATTTCCGAAGGCCCAGGAATGGACATGCCTCTGTAAATGTGCCAAAGTTACAGTATATCAAAATTTTGGTTCATAAGGTTGAAAATAGTTAACACTGCACGTTCATTTACATGTGAGACTAATATACTTCCCCCAAATTCGTTCAGGAATAGTCCTTAGTTGTCAGCACTGAAGCATATACGACATTCCCTAATGTTTTGACACAGCTTTTGTTTTCACTATTGTGCCATTGCACGTCCCCATAGCAATGACATACACACATATTGGTTCACGCAGGTGTTTTATAGAACAAATGGGAATAAAATGGTGATACTACAATCTGCAGGGGAGGGGGGTTCGGGCACCCAGTCAGTAAAAATCATATTTACGGTTGGATGATTCTATTTGCTAATTCTGTATTTTATTCTTAGCTTCTCCCCAGTTCTGATTAATGCAATATGTTGAAGGATTCCTGCAGTATTACATTTATAAAGAGCACCACTTTCTCTCATGCGGCAGTCAAGCAATTGCTGCATGTGGGAAATAATCAATTTCTCGAGTCATCGATATCAACCAATCAGGTGTTTCGGCGCTTATCAAGGTCGCACTTAAGAAGCTCCCCCTTGAGCAAACTCGTAAGAGATTGTTCGGGAAACATACGCAGAAAAACAAATACCTTTCCTAAAATAAATCTTTAGAGTCTTTGTAAGATGCTAAGAGTCACTATTATAGGGAAACCTGGTCCTGTCCAATAAGCAGTTTGGAACCTTTTTTGATTTTAATCTGGGTTTCATCTGTTTGGGTGCCTCCTCATTTCATCCTGAAAGCAGGCTTACAAACACGACAGAAACGTTGCACACATTTCAAACACGACATAAAGATACAAAGGAAGATTGATTTAAAACCAAAGTGCTGGACAAATGCATGCTATTGCTTTGCGCGGTCGTTTGTTTTACTGTATACTTTTGGCCGGAAGAGAATTATTTTCTGGACAGCTGTAGCGTGTCTGTCAGACTGCATCTCCCAAACTGTGAACATGTGGGGTTATGTTGATTACATTTATTTTATCTTAATAATAAGTGTTTACTTTACAGTAGTGCATCCATTTGTTAAACATTGGTTATTTGCTGTTTATTCGTAGATTCATTTCGTACTAACTTTTTGCATATAACTAACTCACTACATCCATAATTTTAGCATAACACATCATTAGCAAAGTTTGAATAAAGAAATACATGCTTTGCCATACTGGCTAATACTGTAACAATTATCTAGCTATGATGCACAAAGGCTTTGAGACCAAATTGCCAAAATGTGAGTTTTTAAAATCTTAAATTAGTATTAACACTCAGTATGTCAGCTAACTAACGAATCATTCAATCACTAAATTGAATATAAACCATCAGTGTATATGTCTACAATTGATTTATAAGCAATTTATTTGCTAATATATAATACATGTTCTCCGAAATTGGTGACATAAACAGACGATCTATGTACAGTCATTACAAAAATCTGTTCCACTCTTTTTACTGAAAAAATGAACATGAAATTGCCTGACGTATCATTGTAAAACAATGACCTCCTTGCTTAGTAATATTGAATTTGATTTACTTCCGTTTTGCATGTGTTTGTTTTCGTAACATAGGGAATAGGACAGAGAAATGGACAAAATGACATGTTTATAGACTGAAAAGGACCAACACAGCGCGATTCTCAACCCATAGGTCGCGAACCAAATTTGGGTCGCGGCAGGTTCGAAAGAGTGGAGAGTTGGAAATGTAATCATTTTAGAACCAGCAAGCTCAAATGTTATAGAATTAACCAGAATAAACGGGTCTTGGGTCTGCAAATGATTAGCGCAAAACTAGTGAACACTCAACGAATCCAAGACGCCATACCACAGATGATTCATTTAAAATTCATGGGCACATCCAATCAGATTTGTGCGATAGGCGTTGACTGGCGTAAATTGCAGAGTGCACTGCGCGCTTGATCATTAATCAATTTAACTAATTTATTTGAACCTATAAGACATATAGGGTCGCGGATAAGCTGGCATTGTAAAATTGGGTGGTGGTACAAAGAAGGTTGAGAACTACTGTCGTAAAGCACACGTCCAGGAGACACGGTGCTATTGTCCTGTCCTGTTGAATGATACTTCATAGCAAGTATAGACCACTTCCGTCTAGATACTCCTGCCCTGTTTGCATTTATAATATCTTTGAAAATACAGAACAATGGGAGAGGTTCATAAAGGTAAATTCCCTCGCCAAAGAAATAAATAAATAAAACAAATAATAATCCGGTAGCGTTGTGCAGGTTAATACTTGTTGACCAAGGTACCTTTAATGTCACCTGATTAGACGTTATGTTTGTTGAAGTTAAGTATAGCCTACACTTAATTTATACTTTGGGACCTAAGTAGTTTGAAAAGCCACAGATGACTCGTTATGTTTCTAGGCAGTTCTTAACAGTCAGGTAAATGATCGCGACCTTGTCCTCTCTCGCACAGCTGCATACATGTGTGTGTAACTGGCCCCTGCTGGGGGATCACCAGGGTGCTCTGTAACAGTACTCTCTCTTTGTTTACCTTTGGATATTATTGCGACGAATTTGAAAGCGATCTCCGTCTTCAGCATTCATAGGTAGGATTGCTCTGTCTATATTTAACAATCGTATGTCTTTTGGCATTTAAATCACACAATAGTTTAAATTCGTACATCACAATGAATTGGACAGGTCAAATTGGCGGTCAGGGTACCTGAAATTACAGATGTGAGGTATCCCACGCATAGTCGCCGAAATAAACCGAGTAGTGAATATCTCGGCAATTGTCCTAAGAACAGCTCTGTAACAACGGACGGCTGCAAAGAGAAGCGGGGTAAGAGAGCGGGGTGTGGGGTAAGTGAGAGCCGTGAAGTGGGCAGTCCTTCTCTCCGACGAACCTGTCGCACAAGATATTTAGCATAAAGTCAATCCCCTCTGCATGGGGATCTCTTAGGGTCTCACTCTTCGGCTGTCTTTATGTGAGGCAACAGCGAAAGAAGGAAACTGTCCATATTATATTTTCTTTTATAACCGAAAAGGGAACTTTCCGACACCATCAACTGTACAGGACAGCCTTATAACTACAAGTCTTATCATTTACGAGGATTATTCTAACTCGGATTTAACGTAAGTTACTAGACTCTGTCACTCTCAAACGCTTACTGTGGATATTTGTCCATTTTCAGCGAAAGACGGTAAAAATTAGATGAACGTTATGTTGTGCTTCATCAGATGTGTATAGCTTAACTATGCTGTTACCAACCATTTTCTGTGCTCACATAATGCACTACCGAATCGGTCAACTAACTCGAATCGATTTTTAAGCATCAGTAGCCTAATGAAATGTGTCCCTTAATCATCGTGCGTATTTTGGCAGGTTTGTGTGTGAGTGAAATATAACTTTTGCTAATTTACTTGCATTACCTCAAGCGGTGAATTAATTTAAAAGTGGACAATGCATTTCCATTGCATTCACTGTCAGATAAACAATGTGATAATACCACGATAAAGGCCGTATAGCAGTGTATGCGGAGATTAAAGAAGTAGGCCACTCGACTGATGCCAGGTTAGTGTTGAATTGATCAAAAGTGACAAAGGGCAGTGTTACCCACTAATTATTTCATATGAATTTTAGAAATAAAAAAATGTGTGTGTGTGTGTGTGTGTGTGTGTGTGTGTGTGTGTGTGTGTTTGTTGGAGGGTTGGGGACATAAAAATATAATCACACGGTTTAGTGATGTGTCTTCCGTGCGGTTCGGTCGCGGTTCGAGCTCTTTGGTTCATTTAGATTTCCGATAACTAGTAGGGGAAAGATAAGCAAATTCTTGGGCGATAATTTAAACATTTTCGTGTACCAGTGCGGACTTTTAGCCTTAAGACTCTATGTTTTAGGAAGGAACTTTTTTGACCATTTAAGTGGAATATAAAAAGACCCACGTAAATCTAAAAGTGTCAGGCCTATGCTATACGGACGTCCTGGCGTGTTAAGTACTTTCACCACGTCGTAGGCCTACATTCAGTGGCGACTAAGTTTCCAGCAGTACACACAGTTATGGAAGAGGATACTATCCCAGGCTGGATAAACGGTCGTCAGTCTTAGACCTGTGTAACAGCAAAGCCGTGCTGTGCTTTTGCTAGGAATGTAACTTAGAGCTTCCTGCACATATGTAATCGCATCGCATTCTTGGTTTTCCTGAGACCGCGACGCATAACTTTGTGTGTGTGTGTTTGTAAGGCCGCCGGCAAAGGCCATTGTAGAGGTAAGACTTTTGAGGATCTGCTCTAAACTGATAGGTAGCAGGTGCTCCGGAGCTACAGGAGACTAGCTACTGTGTCAAAAACAGAACTGCCAGTTCCCTCCTTCTCATATTATATTATATTATATTATATTATATTATATTATATTATATTATATTATATTATATTATATGTGTGTGTAACACATTTATAAGTATCATTTAAAACATTACAATAAAAACGAGGTGTCACAGGAAAACGAGCTTTAAAAGCCTACATTTTTTATATTGTGTATAACGATACAAACAATACAAGATATACATAAAAAAATGCACAAATAGTCTTAATTTGTAATAGGTGGAACAGCAATTAAATAATAGGCAAAACCACATACATTATTTATATATTTTGTGATATATTATTATCTTGAGTTACTAATGCGCCGGCATAAAACGTAGGCTACTATTAAGAAAAAGTGATTTTCCTACAATGTTTGCTTTTAACTGTATTCTGATAGTATCGTATAAAACACTTCTGAACAGTTTCCAGATCTTCCATATCTGTTCGAAGATAGACGGTATGCTTCTTTCTTAACGATTTAAAAGCTACATTTACTTTTTGTGGTTTCCAAATCTAAAAGTTTTTTTAAAGAATATTTAGTAGTTCAGTATTCGATATTTTGAGGTTAGTTAAATAGGCTAATTCTGTCCTGTGTTTTAGTGTGTATCTTGCAAATTATAAACAGTTCGATTTCCAAGCAGCAAATGTAAATATTGGGTATATACTTTTAAGGAAAATATAAACACGACGCCCAGTGCCTTGTGACTAGTATTCGCATCGGAGTGCATTTAGCTCGAAACATCCATTTTTGCTAGACACGTGCATGCAAAAAACTGATTCAAAATTATTTAAGCAATTTCTCTGGCCTTGCCAAACACCAAAGCATCAGAGCGGTTTTTATATACACATTTGTTAAAAATAACTCGGAAGTAATGTTTTACGTAAATTAAAATGCTTTTACATTTCGGATAATAACTCGGTTAGAAAGATGTAATCACGGCACCAGAAAGAAACATAATAAACCCTGCTAAGACTGAATTCTGTGGGTTATACATGGAACAAAACAAAGACGCGAATAATAGGTATTATTGCACATTTAGATTAAATAGCAAGGTAGGTCAATACGCCTGTAAAATAATTGAAGAATAGGTCTATGTAAAATCCCCCCTTGAATTAACGATGATTCTTTTCATGGTGTTTATTTGACAGTTCAGCCCCTGCTGCGGTTTGGACAAAAGTCCTAGGAAACAAAATAAAAGAGTTTTCATATACACGTTATGGTTAAGCAAACATCATAAACTGCAAGCAGTGGACAGAGATTCCTTTGGCAATGCAAACATTAGAACTACAGCTCCTGATGTCATACCTTAGTCCGTTTATTTCCACAAATAGGCCTATCTTTTAACTATACGCTGGGACGTCATTTATAGCAGACTCGACAACTCAAAATGACAATATTCCTTGTTTCGGGCGCCATAGATTGCATAATTATGTGACTAAGAATTAATCATCGTTATTATTATTATTATTATTATTATTATTGATTTAAGTTAATGTGTATACGCTATAGATTGGTAGCGGGCGCCAGGGAGTATCCCTTGTCCTGATGTAAATCCTGAAATATAGGTAATGCATTACCGAATTATTTTAATCAACAGATAATATTCTTGCGCTCATGGATACTGAAGAATATGTCTGATTAAAAGGGGGTAAAGCGATAACTACATTGAATGCAGGGCCTTGGTAATTCTTAAAAATGTTTGCAGGAGTCAGTTTTTTTTTATTCGTGTGGTCTAATTTGTTTGTGTTCTCTGTGTACCCACCAGCGTCTCACCATATTAATTTCGTTTTTCTTCATTTAAAGTTGATCCAACTCAAAATATTTCATTTGCTTATTGTTAACGTAATCAAAAACTAAACGAATAAAAATGACTTTGTTAGTTTGCCTTTTTGTTTCTAGTTAAATTTTATACACAACCCATAAAATAGAAAAGTCTTCTTCGAATTTTGTGATTAATGTATCTAATGCATGTTCAGTGTTTTAAAGAATGTAGCAAAATCATTATTAAACGTTAATTACATGTATTATGGCTCCATAAAATAAGCGAACTACTTCGCTATGAAAAACACAATATCCATGAAATATGGTAATTCATTACAGACAGATTTGTTATTTATGCATATTTAAATGGATCAAAAATGTATATATCCATATAAAATATGTCTGTGATTGGATTTTCAGGTTTGCGCAAGAACAGAAATGCAAGGGGTGGAATCCATACAACGTGTTTATACGGCGCATAAAATAAATGAAAAATCTCTCTAACACACGCAATCGTATGCAAATTGGTGTAAGAGGAGGAAAAATTAACATCTTCAAACACTGAGCAGAAATTCCATCTGCCGCCTTCTCAAGGAGGTCCTTAATAAATTCTCAGACAGCAAAGTGACACACATCTTAATCAACTCTTAATCCAATGAATTAATTCGCGACGCGTTTATGAATAATTCCAGACATAATGCTTGAACCCAAGGAAAAGTAAGCAGTACACTTCAGGCCAGCCAGCAGATGGATTCGTCTGCCTCCCAAAAAATAAAAGGATGGCGGCTTCATATAGATGAAAACCTCAGAACTAAGCTCCAGTTTTTTTGTTTCCGTTAAAACACATTTGTAGTGATTTAACAGATGTTAGGATTCGAGCAGATTTCATTACACCGTGTAGCCGACAGAGACAAAATCAGATCTTGGTTCATTTCAGCCTGTCTTCACACATAATCGCGCGACGCACGCACACACACACATACACGCGCACATACACCGTCAATAATCAATATAATTCCTAAAAGGGCTCCAGAATAATTTGTTCGCAGTTTAGGAAGCTGTGTAAGAATATTCTAGTAAACCCAGAAAATAAATAAAAACAGCAGCAAAAATACACACAAAAATACGTATGACGCCTGGGCAATACGTTAAATAAAATGTATTCGAAAGTCATCGTAGCGTAAGCCAAAAAATAAATATTAACTAAAATTACATCTAATTTGGTTGTAATTTGATTCCAGTGTGATTTAAAATAAGATTCCCTTGCTGTGTAATATAAGACAAAAAACGTTATTAAATGTACACCTCAGTGTTTCAATGTATTTCTGGCCTATGTTTTAATACTCATCTCTGGTTTATACTGATTATATGTCTCTGTATCTATATTCTGTTTATTATTTTCACATTTGTACATTGCCCATCGTAAATGAAATTTCACCATATAGTATATTACCCTATGCATCATGCCTGAAGTTGACAATAACAGATTCTTTGAGTTTGATATTTATAGTTACATATAGTGAAATAATAATAATAATAATGATGAAACAGCTTGTATATTCAGGTATCATCATAACGTCTGCATTTAAGGTGTTTGCTGTTTCATGTGGCACCACCTTAAGATGGCCTGTTGTAATAGGCCCCGCTGACCTTGTGGCTGGAAAAATGTGCAGCTGCAGGTGGAACCAGGACGCCTGCAGGCTTAAACTGCAGGTCATCCCCTTGACAGGTTTCCTAATAGCTAGTTATCAATGTTAACAGCTTCACTTCCTGCTCAGAAGTTGTCTGCATTCTCTTTCAGAATGATTTGAGTTGTTAAATGGAATGGTGCTCCCATGGTGCAGATATAACCAGATGCCTTTGCAGCCTTCACCTCAGTGCATACTTAATAGCAATATCAATGGAGCCCCATTGCTGTTGCACCTATTTCACTTAATACACAATAATGACTTTTTTAAAAAATAAGGTGAGTTTGGCAGTACAGGACAAGAGTAACTCAGGATCCAGCTAAACAGCATCATGGGATATAGCATTATGTAACAGATTCAAACTACTTAAAATAAATGGTGTCATAGCCTATGCGTTTGAATCTGCATTTTAATATATGTTTTGGTGAAATTAGGGTTTGAATCTATCAAGCTTTCCTAAATTACTAACTCATGCATCACAATAAGAGACAGATAAAATGTCAAAAATCATAATTTCTGTTTTAGAACAGCATTTATTCTGCCTCAGAGTTACAGTCAGGCGTCAAGCAGTGGAAACAGTCTGAAAAGCCAAAGCAGTCCCTGTGTAAGATGTTTGTTTACTGCTCTTGTTAGATAAACAAAAGTATCCAGGATCTGCCACAAAGCTGTCGATTTGCTTGTAAATATTGGCCCTAAAGAATTTAACTGTTGCTATAATAAATGGAGTACTGAAACAGCAGTTTTACTTTATTTAGTCCAGTCACACTCCTATGAAAGTGCATAACACTTCCTGTGTGTATTTTCGCATTTACTCTGGATGATGTACTTATACAAGTCTGTAAAAAATATGATCTTCTGGATCACTGCCTCAGTTAGTTCTGATATATCTCATTAAAGAAGGCTGCTCATTTTAAAGAATAAATGTAAATTATCTTTAACGATGTATGTTAACATAACGATGTATGTTAAATACTACCGTTTATATTACACGTTAATTAATACAAGAGAACAAATTAATAACCAGAAGGTATAAGTTACAGTTTTGTGCAAACCATATTTTTTCAGTTGAACTACTTGTAACGTCTGGTAACTGGCAAGTACTTGCGAAGCTTTGTAAACTTATATTTTATATTTGTTTATATACATTAATACACATTTGGTGAAAATGTGTATTATTATTTTTTAATTAATACACAGTTTTACGTTCTGTTTATGTTAAATGTTGGATTGTAAATCAAAGCATTTCGCTGTATGTCGGTGATATCAAACTGCGTAACGACTGAATAGCACGACGCTCCTCCCTGTTACTTTATTAGAGAGCAAAGCCGTAGATAACATATTGCATTGGAACTGTTTGTTTTAGAATTGTTTTATCCATAACATATGTGTGTGTGTGTGTGTGTGTGTGTGTGTGTGAGACTGAATCTTGGTTTAATTTAATAAATCCAATATCGAGACTGATACAAAGATAAAAAAAGTATTAACGAACGAGGAATTATGACGACTCCATCAGAAATGGGTGCCACTTTACAATAAGGCAACCCATATAAAGGGTTTATAATCTGGTTATTAATTAGGTTGCAAAACTTTGTAAATTATTAATAAACAATTTTAAACAAGTTATGACACAGCTTTCTTTTTATTAGTGAGTTACTATCATTTACAAGTGGCAAAAGGGAGCTTTATTGTAAAGTGGTACCCAGAAATGTATAGATCATTGTTTTACTTTTCTAATGACGGTATATTCAGGGTATAATATAATATTATTACTGGAAAGGGCTTTTGATAACCTATATAATACGTGGATAAACAAAAAATAATCAATACCATTAATACGTTCGCCTCCTTATTTTGTTCAAGCCCAGCACACATTCTATTGGAGGGCTGCTCCATTTTCTTACCTTGGAAACTCAGTGCTCTATCTCGGACCCGGGTTTGATTTTGAAAAATGGAAATTAACCAAGCAGAGCACAATTAGGGTGCTTCTTATAATTTTGTATACGTTCAGTTATGCAGAAACTGGGTTTTACGCAACTGACATTTTCATTCTAGTTCATCGCAAAATTCAAACACGTTGACAATACTGAACTAATCACATCTCTCATCTAACCACACCTTATCTATTTTTCACGGAATTAATTTAATTTTAGATATATCTTTTTCAGTCTCCGATGTTCGGTCGTTACTCATATACCGTTAAACGTTCAGGTAACTGACGTTGTTTTGATTCTTACGTCTATAAAATATATATTTCCACATTACTGTTCTAAAAAGATATTATTATAGGCCAATTTAATCATAACTGTTTTATAAACAATCAGTTAAATTATATATGAATATTTGTTACACCAGTAAACAACAAGTCAGTGCTTGAAGTGTGAAAAAAACAGGTGCCAGTATTTATCTCGTTATTCATTACCGATAGACTATGAGACGTGCAAGTACGCAGGAAACGTTCTCGGTACTCTGAAAAAAGTCAAATTGTACCGGTACTGCATACCGGTGATTACTGGCCCGCTAAAAGCACTGGACTAAGTTCAAATTTCTATGACAATCTCGCATCCGCTAGGCACACGTTTTTATTTTGTAGCATCGCCTGTAACCTTGAAAAATCAATTCTTTAATAATTCAGTTAATAATTCAGTTTAAATCAAGATTAATATTCCGACAATAAATAAATAAATACCTTGGCGTATGAACGACGTGTTTGTGAATACACTACTCAGTGATATAATTATCTTTTTTTGCTGAACTGACATACAGAACCCTTTGTTCAATGACGTTTTACTTGCGTCAAGTTTTTAAATTCAACTTTGTTCTGGGGAAAAGGCCATATGTCTTTTACAAATTGTAGAAATTAAAATATAGTAACAAATAGTAATATCTGTATAGCGCATTTTTTCCCTAAACATCATACATATGCTTATATTAGGCCAAATGATACAGTAAAAGTGAGGAATTGTTTTATTGAATTAAATGTTTTAAAATAGGGGTATTATTCGATAACATATTCTTTACTAACAGTGTTACAGAGTTTTACAAGACATACGTAGAGAATATTATTCGTTGCTGTACCATTTAATTTTAAATGACTGTTGAAATTTAAGATGGCTGAGTAGAACAACATACAAAATGCTCCGGACAGAAGCGGAGAAATATCGCCATTTCCTTTTTAGGTCATTTTAATTTTTTTATCAATCTGCCAAGAAAACTATTTATTCGTTGTTATTAAGGGACAGGAACGGAGCGCCAGGTAGGCGTGTTCTTCGACGACGCCGTTACACATGGTTATATTGTAATTTGCTAGTATATGTGTGTTGTTACGGTGTGTCTTGTTGTAATTCAGATAGGGTTACTGGGATAGGAGTCTCACTCCTGGCCTCGGCATCATAAATCTTAAGAAGCTTTAAAAGAGTGTGTCCCCCGTATCTTAGAGGTGTTAACTGCGGTTATATAAATAAACGACCTGTTATTTTAGGCTCCGTTACGTATCAGCCGCGTTTACGATAGTGATGATGCTATTACTATACTTTGAAGTGTCACCTGTATGTCATACTGTACCACGAAATAGTGCATACACATATCTAATTCTTGATGTATACAAAAAAGTAGCTATTTGTGACTTTCTGTTTATCAGAACGATAAATAACGCTATTTTTATCCTTTAATGTACTTAATCCTTTGTAATCCGCATTAAAAATCGTCAAAGTCATAGAAACTATAATAAAGACGTTTTTTGGTCAGAAGACCTCACTGTTAGATTCTTGAATGACTTGCTGGTCATTTGTTCATTTTAGCATCTCAAAACAACAACAGCAATAAATAATAATAATAATAATAATAATAATAATAATAATAATAATAATAATAATAATAAAGTTAATTACTGTGACTGTGGGCCAGATATTTCTAAATTATTGAAATGGAAGGATTAGAGAGAAAACAAATAATTCGGATAATGATATTTAAATGGCTGATTCTGGAGACGGTGGGAACACCTCTTCATGCATAAAAGCACATGCTGTCTTGAAGGCCACATCCTACGACCACATGGGCAGTCAGGAAGCAAACAAAATGACATCAGTATGAGAGATTAGGCCCATGTTGGGCCTATAACCACTGAGACAATATTGTCTGTACAAAAATTTAAATATCTACTTTCATCCATGACTTAGCTGACACAAAACTGTATTTGTTCTGTATTTGTGATTCCCGTATTTCTGCCATATATTATATGAAGGGGTTGGCTTTTCCCTGTGTATATATACCATTTATATTTTCTGAAATGTTGTTTGTTTCCTCTCAATTACTAAAGTTCATATATAATAATACTGTGAATAAATGAGAAACCATCACTTGCAAATACAATGTGAGCGTTCAGAGTTGTTGAATAAAGGTACGTCACTCACCTCAGGGGCAGATTATGGGCAGTTGGTCTGACACCTGGCAATAACAAAGTACCCCATAATTAGAAACACTGTTAAGGTGAATTAGACTGGGAAATTGAAGTCAGGAGGTTAATATATGTCTGACTCATTGTGCAAACTGCAAAGAAAAACTGGCAAGAACATCAGAGCTGGTTTAACTAATATGCATACATGTCCCTTCAGTTGACTTAACTGTACTAGTCATATACAGTCCCTCACTGGTAACCAGCTCGGCTGATCATATGTACTTCCTCCGATCTGATTGAACTGTACTTATCATATGGCCTGTCTCAGGACTGATTTAACCCTGTTTATCATACACATTTCCTCAGTTGAATTAGCCGTGCTGATTTCATAGACTGGCCTATCCAGTGCATTGGCTTTGCACCTTGTCACTCTGTGCTGTTTCACACAGACACTGAAAACATTGCTTTGCTGTCCACAGAGCCTGGCGGTCAGGGTTATGGATTTTAACCTGCTGACTGACAGCGAGACCCGCAGCCCAGCGCTGTCACTCTCAGACACTGGGACCCCCCAGCATGACCAGGGATGCAAGGGCCAGGAAAACAGCGGTCAGTACTACAGCCAAGACTATTCTACTGGATTTATACTGGACACTACACTGTGGCTACTTGAAATGACTACACTGCTAGGCTACTCTTTATCCAACAGGGATCATTAGCTATATAGTAACAGCAGTAACAAGTACTGTATACTACTACTACAACTAATTATTATTATTATTATTATTATTATTATTATTATTGGAGGACTCTAAATAATGATCGACAATTTAAATTGATATCCTTGTAGGACTGTCATTTTCAGGCTTTGCTTTTCATACATGTTTATTACGGATTATTTCTGTAGAAATGAGCTGGGTAGCGTCCCACTTAGCTTCATACAAATAAATCTGAAATACAACCACTTGATACAAGTATCATAATATTATACATGGAAATAATGCAATGAGTAAGTTTATGAGTTCATAACGGGGCTTCCCTAAAATAAGCTGTATGTATTTCAATAACATAAAAAAAAATCAGGCTATACAATTTACTCGACAAACTGCGTTTCTGGAATTCCTAAACATGGTATATCTTGCATTAAACAAATACAGTCATAAGTATTAATTAAAACGGAATAATAAATAGACTCCATGTAAGATGCTGAGCATTTTTAAAGTGACCGGAGTCTTGAAAGGTTGATTAAGTATTCGTATTCAGCTCATGGATGACGCTGGACCAGAATTAACGAACCATCAAATGGCAGGTACATTCATATGCCATTCTCAAAAACTTTGTCTATATTACTTGCCTGCAGCAGGGTATGATATTACAATATCACGCAATGCTTTGCCCTTTGGCTACGGTTAAATTAGCGATTCCCATTTCAAACTTCTAAACATTTTAATGATTTTTATGATGAATGAGAAATTTATGATGAATAACAGAAACAATTTTAACAAATGATATTAAACTAATTAAAGGCATTACTGATACATTTTCCTTACATTGCCCAATACCTGCCAATATACCATCTTTAAATTTGTGTACAGACGGATGTTCAATGCTTTACCATAACCCTGCTTCAGATATATGTCTGCACAACGTAGCTGCAATGTATCCACTATGAAACAGCTCCCTTGCTCTGAAGAAATTAAGTCTAGGTCATCTCGCAAATTGTGCAGTAGCCTAATGCAGTTCATTATTGGCCTATATGTATACACAATGTGCTACGTATTCACCCAGAGAAGCAAGGTGGCTACGGACCTCATCGTGGCTTCTTCCCATATGACTGCCAAATCACATCTTCTGCCTGTAAAACTGTCTGTCTACAAGACAAATTGAGTCGAAAGGGGAAAGAGCAAACATTTATAATGTTCCTGCGAACTAACTGATGACATTTCATAGAAACCAAACGACGCCTTCAAACCTTAGACGTGTGACTAATGTAAACTGAGTACAAAAAGAACAGTTATAAATGTGCTCGCCAGCTTCATGGGAATGTGGGAATGTGCACTGGGGATTAGATATAAGCGACATGGAATGATAACGAGGTGCAGAAACAAAATATTATGGGGCAATAAAAAAGGTTTCCAAGGTAGTTAAGATATTTTCTCTAATTTCCGTAGTTTAGTGAGATAAGCTTCTAAATCAGGTGCGAGTTTTATTGGTTTTAAAGGTCTCCAGTCCCGGGAGAATAGGTTGAATCTCGAATAACTGGAAAGTACAGGCATATGCGAAAGTAGCTGTCTGTATATAACTCTCGTTACCGAAAGGTCAGTACAGGTTAAGTTCAACTGTATTGTACTTGTTGGTTTTTAAATATTAAGGACAGGTAAAATACTTCATGCTGTAATTGATGTAAGTTTCCATTAAAGACAGGATGTCAAATGTGTGTTATTTGGCTAAGGAATAAACGATAAATTCAGTAAAACTACTGTCTGTCAAAATACTTTGGTTTAGTTGTTTAAAACATAAGAAACAAATATTAGAGCTGTTGTCAGCAGGTGTGCCACCTGTGGGCCTTTGCAGTGTAGTATTACATGGACAGAGGAAAAATATATAGGCTACTGGTCGAAATAAATTAAATAGTGACACTTATTTGTAAACACTTTTTGTCATATATCTTGCTTGAATAAAAAACAGATCTATAGGCCTATTTCACAATATGACAGGAGATCTCATAATCAGTCATGACTTGGCGATTATTTAATGTAAATTTTATGTCAAGTACATTTTAATACATTTTTATAATGTATTTTTAATATAAAGTGATAAAATTACAGAAGATCAGCACAACAGAGTCCAGGGATTCCC
The DNA here is from genome assembly GCA_026779605.1 of Mormyrus hasselquistii. Classification (NCBI taxonomy): domain Eukaryota; kingdom Metazoa; phylum Chordata; class Actinopteri; order Osteoglossiformes; family Mormyridae; genus Mormyrus; species Mormyrus hasselquistii. Next base: position 18,271,400 of record JAODKE010000068.1, read on the forward strand.
CACTGCAGCTCGAGCCTGAAAATATATTGCCACACACCGGAATCATAGGCGCAGGCTGTTAAATTAAGATTTAATTACAACCAGTTGAGATTGGCCGCGTGGTCTGCGCTCGTAAATCGACTTCTAACAAGCCGTCAGACATCGTAGTATGTCAGTCAGTCAAAACACTTCACAACAAGCTCTATATATCTGACTGGCAAGAGGAAGAGAGGTAGGCCTATTCACTTTATCGAAGAAATTTCTCTGGAAACGTATGCATTTATTTTAATTAACAATGTGGTCCAGTTCTCACCTGTACATAATCATCTGTATAGTGGTTTACTGGGAAAATAAAACTTTAGGTGAAGTCGGACAGTCCAGATAGGGGTTGCATACGATCTAAAGACCATTCTATACAACATTTTGTACATTTATGAAACGACTACAAGATAAAGATGGAACTTCTACATACAGCACTTTGCGTTTAGAATAAACCTTGTATCAACAAGCTTAATTTATTTTCATTAAATACAATTTCAATTTATTCTGTATCGATCCTAATACGTTATATAGTTACTAAAACACAGCATATTTAACTACCGCGTTTACTTCCCCTGCAGCCGATTTTCTTTGTTTCCATAAATGCGTTAATTTAAAATGTGTATTTATTTGCAATACATAATTTGACCCACTATTCTACACATCAGCACGGGTCGCGGACTCACTGAATGATTTGAATCTTACCAGAAAAAATCCTTCCCGCGTAAAACGTTACTTAGAACAACAGGGACCGAATCAAATGTATAAATAAAGTTTACTCGGACACGCATGGGTGTTCACTGCTGCGCAGTTTGTCAGATCATTATGCTAACAAAAATAACAAATCAATCAAATTACCCATCCGTTTAACAAGGATTTTTTTAACCAGCGAAATCAAAAAGACAAATAAATGAGAGGTGATAACGACGAGTACTAGGCCTATTAAGACGACAGTCTGATAATCTAATAACTTTATAAAGAACGCATTTACCTAAAACTACATGAAATTACTGTTTTCCCATCGGTAATATCACTAATAAAAATATTTTATATGTCCATAGGCTATTGGGACGCACATTTGTATGAGAAATAAATAACAGGCCTATCAAAAACGTTTTCGGCATATTTCGCTTAACTAACATATGTAAATCAATGCATTCACTTGTAAAAATGTATAGGTTCCTGCATCCATGTGCATCGTTTAGAACCAGGTGCACGATTTGTTCCATATACAGCATTTAAAATTATGAAATCTTTTAGGAGTAATCAAATAGTATTATCAATCCTCCATTAAGACAGTTATCTTTACAGAATATGCTTTTATTTCCTGCTATGCTAATAAAATTTACATCAACAAACGTTTTGGCTCAAGGCCATGCTGAGTCAGAGTGTTTATCGGGCGATAACAACCAGGGCATGCACGTTATCGGTCTTTCAGGTGGCCCCTAAGAGCCATCTAAACTCGCCAATCGCTTATAACTCATCCAGAAGGGCTAAGCCTCTGCCAAACAGTGCAAAACCTATCCTGTCAAAAATGCCTGATCCCCTGGATTAGGTGCTGAAGTAATTTAGCTCCTTCTGTGGGGTCTTCAATTTGCAGAGCTCGGATCAGGAGAGATAGGACTTTCACAGACATAACATTTACCGTTTGGCCGAGGTGTTTACTCCAGTCTTGTTTGGGCATCTAGGATTATTGATTATTTTTGCTCGTCTTATAGGGAAAAATCTGTCAGTGTTGTAAATTTCTCAAATTGTTTGCATCCATGGGATAGACTACATATGTCCCACTGCATTCAATTACAAAAGTACACCCCATTCCAAGAATGAAATTATTAAGTAACCTAGGTTACTAGTTTAACGACTGGTTAATCTGCAGCTGCATGCGTCAAAGGTGTGATTTTTCATTTATACACTCTTCCCCATTCCCACCTAACAGTAAAAAGTAGACAAGGGATCCAAAATGTGACGGCATTTTTTTTATTATTTTTTTTTTTAATAAATCCATTTATTTGCGAAGACACCGAAAAATCCCACCAGAATCAGACGGACGAATCAAATGCTGAAGATGGGTCATTGAAGAAGAAGCAGCGGAGACAGCGAACACACTTCACCAGCCAACAGTTACAGGAGCTGGAAGCCACCTTTCAGAGGAACCGCTACCCCGACATGAGCACCAGGGAGGAGATTGCAGTGTGGACGAACCTTACGGAGGCCAGAGTCAGGGTAAGCTGAGCGGACTGGCAATATGAAGATATAATTTCGGCCTGCTTAGAGTACCTAAGCACCATTCAGTAAGGTTTCAGTTCGCAGGACCAAGCAAATAATGCAAGGTTCATAATCTTCCACATTTCTAAAATTTAAAAGCTATGTGTTAAGCTAACTTTATTGCTGTTTACATGTTGAAATTCTGTTTTTAATTTAATTGGCACTAAAAACTAGCCTAGATTCAGTCTTGATGAGGGCCACAATGCTGTCAGACTGGGTTACTGCAAAGACAAGAAGATCCAGTTACCCTGGGGAAAATCATCACCAAAGTAAAAGCCTATTAAGCCTGCTCTAGGCCACCTAACAACCAGACAAAATCCCCTTTCTTTACAGTAATGAAATACATTCCAGCTGTATAGCAGAAGTGCATCATTTCCCCAGTTTACCCATCACTAAAAGTCAATTCATTTTCTTATCAGGGATAGATTTACATAAAGCATACAGCACACGGGCAGCTGATTAATTCTGATGTAAATCTATATTTGTGTGGAAACACAAACCATAAAAAAAGTGAAAATCTGGTATTTGCATTAAGAAAAACACACCAATCTGGCCATGCTACAGATGTAAACACAGCAGTGGATGCTTTTTGTGCCAGTGCACTTTGAAGTGATGTTCTGTGGTGAGCAGAAATAGTCCCCTACAGTTTTGAGGTTTGGGCACACCTGCTCCACGAAGCAGGGGAAAATATTGTGGTAGAGGACAATGCAATCACCGTCTGCCTGACAAATGATGGATCATATTTATGTTGGCCAGATAAAAGGTCACATAACTAAAGTCTCAGTTGTTATTTTGAAAGGACGACACAATGCAGGATTCTGGATTCCTATTGTCAATTGAGTAGGCTTTCCATACTTATCAAGTTGCATATTAATCCTGGCTGGATAAACCCTGCATTACCAATACTATTCTTTTGGGTGGAATTATGTAATTTAGAGTGGATGAGAAAATCAAACCTTGAGTAACAGTGGCCTTAGTTGACCAGGGGTGGAATTATGAGATTTGTTGTGTTTTTGAAGAAGTAGTCTAATAAGATGAAAAAGTGAGGAAATAGATTTATCTACAACTGAAAGAATTTAACCAGTTAATTAAATGACTCAATGTTTGGAGCGTATCCCAGAAGCTACAGGAACAAGGCACACTCACACCCCACATGCTCACCTATCGGCAATTTGGGAACTCCAATTAGCCTCAGCATATTTTTCCTTGGACTGTGGGGAGAAACTAGAGTACTTGGAGGAAACCCCACAACAACACACGGAGAACATGCAAACATGCACACACATGGAACCCCAGCAGAGACTTGAATCCAGATCCTAGAGGTGTGAGGCGAGTGTGCTAACTGCATCACCATGCCACCTCCAGTAAACCACTATTTTAAAGAAATATATAAAAGAAGCGATTTATGTTTTGTTTCTTTTACCACCGCTGTACCGAAAACGTACTGAACCGTGACTTCAAAAGCAAGGTACATACAGTGATTTTTGTGTTATACCCCTAGTCAACAGTGCAGTTAGAAAATGCCATGTAACTACTGCCAGAGAGCAGCCATTCTGTACTGAAGCCTCAGACCAACATGAATAAATGCCCGTGAGGACTGCACTCTGCCAGTACATGACCTGTAATCAAACCAATGTAGAAACGGTTCTGGCAAACTGGAATTTTGAGTTGGAATTATGGGATACTAAGCATGGTCAGTACAATCTGGGCTTTTTTTAGTGTAACTGATTTACATAGCTAAGATATCTGTACGACATCGACAAATGTACAAGGTTATGGTTTTGATCTATAGAATTTTTTACTGACTTGCATGATGTATTGCTATTAGTGGCTGACCAGAGTAGGGTATATTACAAAAGAAATTCAACAACAAATAACCACAATTATCCCCAACATTATTGTGAAAGGGGGATTAATAGTTCATCACAAAATCTAGTCTGCAATTTATCGATATATAATATATTTTATTATTGTAGTAAAAAGTTGCCTCATTGGCTACCTCTTGTGGTAAGAAGTCAACATTACAATCATAACTGTTTAAAGAGACTTTCACTAGTGTAAAAAAATCTCATCTGCAGAAATGATTGATAATGTAGTGCATTCATTTAAAAATAGCCATAAAGGTCACAAACAGCATCTAAAAAATTGAAATTCATACAGCTCTGGGAAAAAATGAGAACATTTTTTGTTTCAATAATTTCTCAATTTATGGGTGTGTATTTATGAATAATATATATTTTTTTTGCAAATTGCAGCCTGGTTCTTCCCTGCTTCTCATTGACAAATGGCTGCTTTTTTGCTTTGTGGGATTTCAGTCCTGCTTCTAGGAGCCTGATACAAACTATCCTAGCAGTGCAGCTCACACCTGCACTTCATGTTTTCCAATCCCTTTTGAAGGTCACTTGATGTCATCTTCCGATTGATGAGAAACTGTCGGATAAGTTGATAGTCATCTTTCTTAGAAAGGCGATGTCTGCCCTATACCTGGCTGGTATCTGGTCATTCCCAGTATCTTCTGCTTCACCTTATTCTTGTGTACTGCTGTCTTAGAATTTTTGAACCTGAAAGCAACCAGCCGCACAGAATAGCCTTCTGCCAGCCCAACCAACATAAAACCAGGATTTAAAACTGCAGATTTGTTTGAAAATATAGAGTGGTCTCTTAATTTTTTTCCAGAGCTGTATATGGCAGTAAATATTGTATTTAACAAATGTAAAGTCTGACATTTAGGAAACAGTTCTACATATTGATACTGAATTTCAAAAATGCACAGATTAGTATCCTGTGCATTGATTTTTGCTTTTTGTCATCATGTTAATATGTGGTCAGATATGATTCCACAGTTGCATAACATAGCTTTCAGATCAACAATTATCTAGTACAGACCATAAACACAAGACTTGTTTCAAACAATTTATACCAGTGTATTATTCAGTCAGCAGAGAAATTACTCAGTCATGTATAGAAGCCATATATTTTCACTTGGATTGCACAAAAATCAGAAGACTTTTCCTTTGCCTAAACGTGTACTTGGAGATTAGAAATAACAGTCGCTACCCTCGGCCTCACCCAAGGGGACTGAATTAAATGTCTTCATTTTACATTTGTCATTATAAGTTTAATCCCCTTTATTCCCTCTAAAAATAGGATCTTAAAATTGACAAACTGCTTTCACTTGACATTTCTTTCAGAAGGAGCTCATAATTTAAATGACTTTAGTTTTAATGCAACCATATTCAATAAGTTAGATTAATAATTGGTTTAGAGTTTGTAGTCAACTTTTTTTTTTATTATTACTCCAGTCTTTGCGCTGACTGCACGTCAGCAAGAACCCGCTTTGATTGTTTGTTGTTCAGATTGCTGTTTTATAGCCCTTGCCTCTTTGGCTCACACTTGCATTGACCCTATGAAATTGTGGGACTCCTAAGGTGATGAACAGCCACAAGTTCTATTACCAATGGATGTTGGTCCAGTGAGAGTGTAAAGCAAAAACTACCAGAAAAAGCAGCACTGACATCATTAGCCATGAGGTGCAGGGTATGGTGCCACATTGTTGACAATGACAACAGTTTAAATGATCCAGAACAGATAGCTGTACAGTAGTATCTCACGTCGCTGTAAATCAATGGATTCTTGTGATACCACTTTTCTGTAAATTGTTCTATAAAAAGAAAAGTGTATCACAGTGAAAATTACTGCCATATTGAAAATAAGACACCATGCTCACCATTCCCAAGTGTAATGTATACAAGCGCAATAGAACAACTTTATTTTCTGCAAAGATCTGCTCCATCTTCATCCGAGACATCATGTAGATGAGGGAGTCACATTTTAGAGACCAAATCTGTGATGAAATTTCAAATAGGACAGATAAGAGGGTTCTGTTATAACCTCACATGTCATCCCAGCCAGATAAATCACAGTACTAAATCAATGTGTCTTATCATAACCTTAATGCTAGCTAATGTTACTTAAAATTTTAGATGTAAAACACAAATTAACTTAATGAAAAATATTTTATTATTAATAATTCTAAGCTCTGCATTATACATTTTTAAATGCCCTAGCGCTGTCACAATTCCTCTATTAAACTTGTGCATCCGATTACTAAAAAGCATCGATAAAAAAGTTCCTTCTCATGTACAATTCCGAAAAATGGTGGGAGGAAGATGACACCTAATGGATGACGGTTCAAATAAAGAGCAAAAGCATCAGTTGTGTGGAAGCACTTCATATTAAAAGTGAATGAAGATGCAGTCCTTTGTTACTGTAGTATTGCAAAGCATAAATTAAATATAACCACAGAACAGACCGCAATACAAATACATCGTAAAAGAAGACATTCAAGTTTGATGGACTCACCCAAAAATGTTTGGTTACCCGTAGATATTTGTTATTTAGCCTCTTGGAGTAGTCTAGCATGTCTTTGTCATCTCATTCACTTAAATTATCTTGCTTAATTTAGGCTACTTTCTATGACTGTGTGTCAAAATAATCGCTCCTAAAGCAAAGGTGCCAATTGCGATATTTTAAGTTTTTGCGAAATTTACGAATTGAAAAGTAACTATAAAGCCAAATGGAATTTTTATGGTCTACCAATAGAGTCTGTCAAACAAGTTGGTGGTGTCATGAGTTATGCCAACAAATCATTCTTCAGTCTTCACTCATCTTTAATTTCTCATAAGCACGCCACATGGTCTATGAGTGAGTCCAAAACCAAGGACGAGAGTGATCATATGATCATGATTTTTTTTTTTTTCAACATATGCAAAAGTATTTTGAACAGGAACCATAATTAAAATTGCAGAGCTTGCTAAGTTTTGTTTCCAGTAAAAGTTTCCACACAACATGGTGATGGTTTGAACCAAAAAGACTGTCGTGGTCCTTGCAATGTGATGATCGCACATACATGAAAAGCCATGTCAATATCAACGTTGCGCATCTTACACCGCGACCCCCCACTTTCCATATGTAATTTGCATGTTCATCCTTTGTATTGTTGGTTTTCTTGCAAATCTTCTGGTTTTCTTCCAATGTCCAACAACATTCAAATTAAGTAAAATGGTGGGACCAAATGTGTGACTGAGAGTGCATCCTGCAATGGCTGTTTGATTCCTGCCTCATGCTAATTATATTACATTATATTACTCGACACATTGTCAGATTAAAATCGGTAGATAACTTTATTATTGATATAATCCATAGTGACTCAGCATCAGGTGGTTCTTTACCTCCACAACTGTATATTTAAAATAATATGATGCATAACTTGTCCTGCATCAACCCTTACTTATAATGTATCTCCTGTTCAACAGTAAAATGAAAGGATTTTAAAGAAAGAAAAGAAAAAGAGCTTTGCCTTGAAATATGCCATTACAAAGAATGATAATAAAACTGATTTCCACCTTTGGGGTCTGTGGCTGAGTGTGCTGTTACATTTCTTTCATCAGGTATGGTTTAAGAATCGTCGTGCCAAGTGGAGGAAGAGAGAGCGGAACCAGCAGGCTGAGCTCTGCAAAAACGGCTTTGGCACCCAGTTCAACGGACTCATGCAGCCCTATGACGACATGTATTCAGGCTACTCCTACAATAACTGGGCCACTAAGGGCCTGGCCAGCAGCCCGCTCTCTGCTAAGAGTTTCCCCTTCTTTAATTCCGTGAATGTCAGCCCTCTGTCCTCACAGCCCATGTTTTCCCCGCCCAGCTCCATCTCCTCCATGAACATGGCGTCCTCCATGGTGCCCTCGGCTGTGGCTGGCGTTCCAGGTTCTGGCCTCAACAACCTGGGCAATCTGAACAGCCCCTCGCTGAACTCTGCCGTGTCTGCTAGCGCCTGCCCGTATGCCGCAGCGGCAGCCAGCCCCTACATGTACCGGGACACATGCAACTCCAGCCTAGCTAGCCTGCGGCTCAAGGCCAAGCAGCATGCCAACTTTGCATACCCAACTGTGCAAAACCCAGTGTCCAACCTCAGCCCCTGTCAATATGCAGTGGACCGGCCCGTATGAAGAATTCTACCAGCCTCTCCAGCTATGATCACTGACTTTGAGTAACCACACGTCAACATGGAATGGTTAACAACACATTTGTTTGTTTCTTTGTTTGTTTGTTTAAAGGTGATGCATACAATAAAAATAGGCTTCTTCACAAAGTCTGAATCCTGATGGACCATACTGCAAAGGAATTCAACAAAAAGATACCGTTGTTGGCCTGACCAACCAATACAAAGGATTGCTAAACAATATCCACTAAAATGACTAGAGTGAACTGGCCAGACAGTGAAAGATTTAACGATGCTAGTGGCCAATGTAGGCATGAGTGCCTTCACCACTATAACCATGTAAAGGGGACCTTTGGTTATACCATGGCCTAGTCAATGTATATAATGGACTCTTGTTTTCTATGTGATATAAAGTATATATAGTAGTACTCTGAAGATGAAAAAGCATGTTCTTCAAGAGCAGAAGCTAGACTGACATACTCTGAGTGCATCCGTTAGGGATTTTGATCTTTGTTGTGACTTCCATTTGCCTGAGTAGGTCAAAGGTGACTGAGAGGGAAAGAGGAATGTTGCCAAGGACTGTCCTCTGAAACCGAATCTACAGAAAGAAACAAACGCCATTTTCCACATCAGACCTTAAATAAGTAACTAAAGCCATTCAATATACAGATTTGTGTGGTGTTACCAAAAGGGAGTACACGACTGTAAAAATGTATGTAAGAGTGCAGTTGTCATAAAATATGCTTTTCCTGGTGTAGTCTGTTTTGTCTCATTAAAAGATAAGACATCTGTTTTATTAATAGCACATGTATTCCAAAATACTACTGACGAAGTCACCAGGCCGCCTGATGTGTTTATTTCTGGTCCCTGACCTCAGTAGAGTAACCATCTAACCATCACACACGTGCATGTACACACATACATACACATGTTTGTATTCATATTTTTAGGGGACCATCCATTCATTTCTATGGGAAAAAAACCGAATCCCATCGACAACATTAACCCCTACGCAGGCCTAACCTTAACCATAAGTAACCAAAAAAATACAAGACTGTTGACATTTTAAAGTTCTTGATTGCATTCACAATCCCCTTGTGGGGACCAAAAAAGTGGTCTCCACAACATCAAAACAGCAGCTATGGTGGCTTAGTGCTACTGAAACCTGATGTAATGGACTGACATACTCTGGCTGGTCACTGATACATTTGACCTACACTGCTGAACTAGATAACACATTGGGCTATCTCATCACAGGGAAACACTCTTGGTACCTTGGAGCCTTGGAATTTTCTGGGCTGCATAAACATAATGTAAGCACATAAAAGTGTTGCTGGGGGGATAAAAGCCAAAGGCAGAAAGACCAGTGCATACTTCTCAGCATGTCTATCATCATACATCATGTTACCCTTAAAAAGTTAGCACACTATTAAATTAATTTTTAATGGAACTTTTAAATTTATCTACAGTATTCTTGCATATAACATCCTGTTTTCCATATAAACAGTGGCTACAGTCAAAAGATTAAATAAAAGCAGAGAAACAGATTATTAAGCTGCATCGACCATATGAAAAATTAAGTGAATTTCTGAATCACTGTCTAATTCTGACAGTTCATACCGTGATTTCAACAATATTTGCGAAGGTCTGGGAGCAAGTTCAGGTGTGAAGTGGTTGGTGACATAAACTCACAGAAAAAGATCTGATAAACCAACATCAATACTCAACCTGAATGGCAGCAAATCCGACCAGCATTGTTTAAACACCTAATGGAATGTCGTCCTGGAATAGTAGAGGCTGGGCCAGCCAACTTCATATTAATACTCTTGGCTTTGGAACAATATGTTGGACAAGCTGGTCTTGCATACTTTTGGCCATATAATCTCACAACTGTCAAATTCATATATCTATGTTCTCATTCATCAAGAATTATACATTATTTTTTTTACCTGAGAGGCCAGTAGCTTCAGGACTGTATGTGCAGCTCAGGATGTAGGCAGACTGCCTAAGACAAACTGCAAATTGTTTAGTCCCAGCAATTGCTACAATGATTCAAACATCCAGGTGTAAAATGTATGTATGCTGTTTGTGTAGGCTTCCACTGTACAGAACCATTGTACACATAATAAAGTGCAAACAATATAGTCTATAAGCATATGCATACAGGTACATTAAAAAACAACTAATAAATCATCTTGTGACTCATAATGTAACCCAGAGACAGCAAAAACAAGCACAAATTGAACCAAGGCCTCTTAAAATAAGGCAAAGAAGCAAACGGAGAGAGGCAGAATGAGAGTCTGCAGTTTAAAAAGCTGTCCATCAAAAGGATTCAAGTAGTAGCTGAGGCACACCTCAACAGGCAGCTTACTTTATATCCCCATATCAGTCGGAACACAAAGGACCTCCAGAGGGGATCAAAGATGAGAAGTACTGCACAATGACTGTCTTTTTAAAACGCATTTTATTCCTGTGACCATTTTTCACTTTACATTATTACTTTCACGGTCCTGACACCTTTGCAAGCTGCAGTGTTGGGCATTTCTGAATATAAATGGTGATTGTTGGACACCTCAACCTAAAGTCCATCCTTGGAGAATCAAAAGCATTGCTCATTTCACAGAGCTTATCTCCCCTTGACAGACGGCCGACTACAGTCACACGTTAGCGGGACACTGAGAGCTACAAACAAATTCTGGTCAAGATACAGTTTCATGGTTAGCGACACTCCAACAGTGCAACTGCTGGTTACTAAGGACAACAAAGGTACTGAAGCTGCTATGAATCTGGCCCAGAGTATTATTGGCAAAATTATGTCAGCTCTAAGGACATCTGTTTCCATTGTTCCAGAAGACCACATTAAAATACTAGATCTAATGTTTATTCCCACCTGCCAGTTGTTGTTTCATACATTTTTTTTCTTCATGAATGTGACATGCACAAATAAATAGGTATAATGCTATACACAAATTTCAGCACTGATTTCAAAAATACAAACTTATACTCATAATTGTCCCTGCTTTTCCATCTGTATGTCAACTAATACAGTAATTCTACACATACTGTTCGAAACAATGACTTGATTAATATTCACTTTTGATTGTATTTTTCATAGGGAAAAAATTGTACATTTTAACTTCATAAATGAACCTGGAGTTTGAGTAGAGAGACTGTTCACAGTAATTAGAAGTAAAAATATAAACAGAGGAGGGAAAAAAATGAGAGCTCTTTGCAATATGTTCTAAAAGAGGATTAAAGAAATTAAACTGGGGGATAGGCTTTCAGAACTTATTAACAATACAAATTAATCAGACAGAAGGAGAGCTGAAGAAAATGTCTTAATATATTCCTTGTTCATGAGCTATTTGCACGACCTGGCAAACCTGAATAAATTTAAAATGGAATTAAAAACTTTTTCGGTTTATCGGGGGTCCGGTACATCTATAATGACATGGCTTTCTGAATGAGAGCACAGCTAACCGATTACACCCCTTTGACTGTGACCATGTGCTGTGCTGTTAGGACACTGTGCAAGTACGGTTCCTGTGCTGACCCTCAATTACCGTGGCACTGACAGCCAGCACATTTACTCTGCATCTAGTGATGTAGTACTCGAGACCAATCTTTGTCTCGTCTCGGAATTGACTTTATCTTGACTTAGTCTTATCTTTTATTTCAAGACTAATCGAGACCACTCATCAAAATCCCTCAGTATTTATCTCAATGGCTTAAAATTCATTGGTTAATTATCCCTGAGAACCCAAAAATGCAAAATCTGTTGATTTTCAAACCCATTAACCTCAGGCTTGTAAATTTGAATAGGTATAACACACAGACATGAATCTCATATTTTCACAATTGAGAGAAATTACGCAATATGGTTGTTCAAGTTGCAATGTTGTGCACCAAAAGAGTCCAGAGTAATTCTGTGTGTAATGAGGCATATATTTTAAACATTTTCCATAAAAAGCACCCCTAATAATCTATAAAACATTGATATTATTCACATTAGATGGAAAACAAAGCACATATTTTCTTCTGAAATGATCCACGCACTATCCTTCTGGGAGAAAATATTGGTAACACTTTACTTAAAGGACTCTATATTATATTGCATTTTACATACCTTCATAATGCATTATACATAATACATTTATAAAGTATCATAAACACGGCTATAACTAATCATAAAAAGGCATGGCACATTATAGTCATGTGTATTATGCCTTATGAATGCTCTATGAAGGTCTCATCTATAATGCATCATAAATAACTTCATAATGGAGTACAAAGCATTCTTGCTATACTGACCCTTATTATGCATTTTGAAGGTATTCATAGTGCATTATAAATGTTGTCATGCATAGGTCTCGTTAGGTCCGACCACTTGGGGCTATATCCTGTGTATTTTAAACCTAGCTCTGAGTATTTTAGCCCTGATGCCAATCTTCCTTCAAAAGAGAAAAGAGGTCAAGCCCTAGGTAAATTTCACTTAGCTAGAATAGCTAGAAACTCCTTTGATGTCACGTCCAGCCTGTCCCACATGTCTAATACACCCATTTCTAGTGTTGTAGTACTCGAGATCGGTCTCGTTCTCGAGACCGGTCTCGAGACCAGTTTTTGAAGGTCTTGGTCTCGTCTCAGACTCGGCCGCATTTGTACTCGGTCTTGTCATGGACTCGGACAAAGAGGA
>JAODKE010000068.1:18284476-18301384 GCA_026779605.1 Mormyrus hasselquistii
CTTGTCTCGGTCTCGACACCCTCTGGTCTTGGTCAGGTCTTGGTCTCGGATAAGGTGGTCTTGACTACAACACTACCCATTTCCTGTCCAGCATGGCTTTTTAACTAGCCGCACCTGGGGCTCATTAGTCTTACCTCTTCTTCCTGCCCTCCAGTAAACCAGTCACAGCTGCCTTGTCTTTGCTCCTTTGTTCGTCATTTATATTGGCGTCTCTCAGTGGTGCACTTTCTAATCAGCCATTGTGAGGTAGAATGAGGATGGCTGACTGGGTACATCCCCAATTTGGCATTTAATGATATCCCACCTTATAAAAGGATGTATGGTGTAAGATTTGGGAAGCACCACCCCTATCCGGTTTCCATTGGTAATACTTCCGCAGTTCATGCAGGTACCTGTATGCGTTATGTCTAATTTGGACCTGACACACTAGGTTAACATTATTGTTGGCTAAAAGTTGTTTTATAATTACTTTTAGTCAGACATCTGAATGGTTTGGGTGGTAATAGTGCTGGTAAGATTTTGCGGCTCTTCACAGTTCAGGTGTGTTTCTTTTAAACGTGGTGTTTCTCTGACGTGTCATAGTGAGCCAGCATTTGTATTACCTACCGGTAATTTAAGTGAGAATAATGTATTGTTGAATGTTAGCATTTAGCAGAAAACACTGCTGCTTTCATGAAAACCTGAACTACATGATTATTATTGTTTCCAATGGGGCGGAGGTAGGTTTTCTTTAGTTTTCAGTTGCCTCCTGGCACACTAAGTATTTATGTTGGTGTTTTTTATTCTTCAGGATAATTGTAGTCCCAGTTAAGTTTTATTCTTGGAGAGGCTATGGCATATCACAGCTATTTTTGCCTCTGATGTTGGTGTGGATTCATCTCCTGTTCTGTACACCTCATCAGTTGGAGATTGTTGTCCAGCTTTGAGAAACACCACGCTTTCCTACAGCCTTTAGTTGCTGTATTTGACTGTAGAAGCCTTCGGGCTGTAATTTAATGTAGTGTCCTGCAAAAACTGTTGATTTAGTTGTGTATTGTAACCTTTAGTTGTGTATAAGTATGGTGTTTTACCAGGTATGTGGGGAGGCTGGTGTCATGGTTGGATTTTGGACTCTGCGTGGTTTAGATTGCAGTGCTGTGATTTGTGTGTGTGTGTGTGTCTCTCATACACTGGGTTTTGTTGATTTATTTTCGTAGTTTTTCTCCCGCTGGTGCTTCCCATGGGTACAAATTAACCTTAATGTGTGTTGTTGGGGCAGAACCTGGGATTTTGTTTTAAAAAGTTTACCACGCTACCATAATCTTACTCATATTCAGTGCACTGCTTTTAAAAATAAATATTTTTGTACTGGAAGTGCGTTTTTGGTCCTGCTTGTTGGTGCACCGAACCTGTGTACCTCTAGTATTAGGCTAGGAGGAGAGCGATTGCACAAATATCCCTGGGTGAAAGGTCAAGTTCTAGTTGGTTGTTCTGGTGGTTTGTTCCACCTGTTAGTTGAAGTGTACCAGTCGCACCACTCTATGTATTATGGCTTTTTATAAATATTTATAGCTGTGTCTGTAGTACATTATGAATCTTATAATGACTTATAAGAATACCAGGGAGGCTGAGGAGTGTGATCCCCCTATAGTTGGAGCACACCCTCTGGCCCCCTTCTTAAAGAGGGGGACCATCACCCCGGTCTGCTAATCTAGAGGCACTGCCCCAGATGTCCACGCGATGCTAAAGATTCGTATCAACCAGGACAACCCCTCAGCATCCAGAGCCTTAAGGAACTCCGGGCAAATCTCATCCACCCCCTGAGCCCGGCCTCTGAGGAGCTTTTTAACCACCTCAGCGACCTCTGCCCCAGAGATAGGGGAATCCACGCCCAAGTCCCAAGACTCTGCTTCCTTGTTGAAAGATGTGTCAGTGGGATTGAGGAGGTCTTTGAATTATTCCTTCCTTATTCGACCCAAAACATGCTGATTGAGGTCAGCAGCACCCCATTCCCACCATAAAGTGTTTCACAATGTTGCACTGCTTTCCCGCCTTGAGAATCTCCTTGAAGCCGCCTAGAAGTCGTTCTCCATAGCCTAGCCAAACTCCTCCCACATCTGAGTTTTTGCCTCAGCATCCGTCGAAACTGCATTCCCGCCAGTACCTGTCAGCTGCTTCTGGAGTCTCACAGGCTAAAAAGGTCCGATAGGACTCATTCTTCAGCTTGACAGCATCCCTCACCACCGGTATCCATCTACAGCTTCGGGGATTGCTGACCACCTTACGGCCACAGCTCCGCGCAGCCGTCTCCACAATGGAGGTGCGGAACATGGTTCATTCGGACTCAATGGCTACCCTCTCATTCACTGCGGTAAACCCCAATGTACAGGTGCCCAGCCAGAGGGTAATAAGTATGCCCAACCCTGTTCGGCGCCTCTTCCCGCGAGCAACTCCAGAGTGGAAGAGGACAAGAATGGTTCCAGAGCCCAAGCCATGCATTGAGGTGAGCCTGACTATATCTAGTCGGAACCTTACAACCTCACGCAGCAGCTCAGGCTCCTTCCCTGGCAGAGAAGTGACATTCCATGTCCCAAGAGCTAGCTTCTGCAGCCGAGGATTGGACCGCCAAGGTCCCCGCCTTTGGCCACTGCCCAGCTCGCACTGCACCTGACAGCTTTGGCCCCTCCTTCATGTGGTAAGCCCATTGAAAGGGGGAGGCTGTGCCCAACCAGGCCCCATACAGACATGGCTACCAGGCACTTGCCATCAAGGCCCACCCCCAGGCCCAGCTCCAGGGTAGGGGCCCCGGTGACCCGCGTCCAGGCAAGGGAAATCATGAAACCATTGTTTTTCTCTTCATAAGAGGTCTACTGAGCCTCACTTTGTCTGGTTCCTCACGCAGGACCTGTTTGCCTTGGGTGACCCTACCAGGGGCTAAAGTGCCGGGGATGGGATGCTCCATATATTTATACAAAAATTTCAAGAAAAAAATGTCAAATGTCATGGTTCAAATTACATTGTGACACAAAATTTAGGCCATACTGCTTAGCCCCATATTTTATAGTGTGTTGTTTTATGCAGTCTGTTTCTAATCTTGACTTGATCTAGCCCTGCCTTCATCTTGGTCTTGTCTCCGTCTCGACACACTCTGGTCTTGGTAATGACTGGGTCTCGGTTTAGGTTGTCTTAACTACATCACTACCTGCATTTGAACTTGCTTTGCTGTAATCATGCGACTTCCTGATCCACCTGAACTTGGCCCCACATCTCCACAAATACTTAGGTGCCCCCTCTCACTCCAACTTAACACCTTCTAAACAGGATTCACAACCTGTCTGCAAGGATACCAGCCAGCCTCCCACATTTATGCTTGAAAGGCCACCCACAGTTTGGTTCTCCCATAGAGAAGTGATGTAGCCCAGGAACAAAAAGACAGATGAGGAAACAAGAGCAGAACATACAGTGGGAATCTTGGTAACAAGATCTTGGCACAAATAACTTAGTAACTCAGTTACTACTCAAGTGCAAATCATGGACAAAAACACTAACTGCATGAGATAAATTAACTCTTACAATATGACTGATTAATGAAGAATGAAAATGGCATCAGTACTTAACTAACACTGAGTGTTTGGTTAATTAATACAGTAAGTAAGAGTGTACAACTACATTATTCCAGTAAATTATTACTGGAATCTGTTTACAGGAAATCTAAGGAGGAGGCTCGCAGGTATATCTGGGCACTGAAGAGACAGAGAGAGGCATCAGAGAAACATGCAACGTGCTGCCGGCTGAACTGGGCCAGTTTCTGGTCAGGGGGTAACTGATTCCGCAGTCTGGGTTAGGTTATGTTAAGATATCCAGTTAAGCTATGGCTTTTCTGCAAAGATGCTCTCAGGAAATGGCAGTTGATATAAATCTTGTGAAGACAACAGTTTGATGGAAATATCTTTGTATGCTTGTGTTCATTTAGCAACTGAACAATAGAGAGTCTGCAAGCTGCCAGAGCCTGAGGAGGAGATGACTCAACAGACCACACAGCTACGTGGGGAACAAAGGCTGAGTTAATGCACATAAATCAGAGATTTCACCTGCTGCTCACAGCACACACATATATGCCCATGACATAGGCATTCCTACAGTATGGCTTTCAATTAGGTGAACCTGTCTAAACACTGACCCTTTACAGCAGCTATCTATTTATGAGTCTGTCCTTTTGTTCTCTAAAAGTACAGGCAACACAAATGGTGTTCTTTACAAAAATCCCTAAATGGCACACCAAAGTTCCTGCACATTATTCTCAATCCTGGGTGAAAGCCCTGCTGTCAATCATTCAGAGCACCTCACTGCTGCCCTCCAGGCCCAAGATGAACTGCCACCTTCCACTCTGACTGTAATACAGTAGCAGGATTAACATTCCAGCAGCCAGACAAGAGAATAGGCTAATGCCCCCTCTCTCCTTCAAGTCTCTCATGCGTGCCCTGTCTTGCACTTAACACCCACACACAAAAGAAACATTCACATGCACAGAAATATAGATACACACAAGCTCACATATACATACAAAGATGCACAAACACAAAAACACACACACATATAACGCTTTCCAATGAAAAACAGGTATCTCCAAAAATGCATTATTTCAGGAGTGTGAAAAATGCATTTTCTCAGGAACGACTTTATGAAATAAACCTAAAACATATCACCTTCATACTGTACAATCTTTAATTGGCCATGAGTGAATGGTTTAATGTTTAACTGTTCTCAGAAAGGCAAATATGTTAGTGTCAACGAGCTACAAACAAATCTTGCTTTATATTTGCAATTAACAATACTAATCCGAGTGAGCCAGCTGACCCCAGGAGAGCGCTCCGGAAACGGCGACGCAAGCCAGGGAAGACGGGGGGACTCCATGCTAGGCTGAAGGCTCAAGATAGCTGAACCACCGCTACCCAGCCTCTTACTAGCCAACGTGCGGCCCCAGGAAAACAAACTGGACTAACTACGAGCCAGAATCACAAGCTGGGAAATCACAGCGGGAAATAAGAGAGTACTGGGCTCTTATTTTCACCGAAACCTGGCTTTTGGACAGAGTTCCAGAATGTGGCGTTCAGCTACAGACTCACTCTGTACATCGTGGATTCCGGACCGCAGCCTCCAGTGAGACTAACAAGGGAGATGTGTGTGCAATTATCAACAACTCGCGGTGCTGAGATCTATAGACTGTCTATAAGTACTGTTCACCAGATGTGGAGTTTTTACTGATGAAATCCCGCCCCTACTCTCCACCGAGGGAATTCTCAGCTTTATTTTTGGCTGATGTTTACATCCCGCCACGAGCTGACTCCACAGTAGCACTCGGCAAACTCCACAACATCATCAGCATGTTAGAGACAACTCATACAGATGCTGTTTTCATCGTCGCTGGCAACTTCAGCCAGTGCAACTTATGGACTGTACTTCCCAAATATTGGACATATTCCCAAACACCTGGACATTCGCACTTGTGACAAGAACACCTTGGCCCATGTTTACAGTAACATACGCAGCGCATACAGGGCTGCACTCCCCCCCATTTCTCTGCTCATCACCTGGTTTACAGACAGAGACTGAAGCTATCAAACCTTATCACCAATCTTGTAAAACTATGGACCCCAGAGACTGAGAGCATCCTGCAGGACTGTTTTGCTCAGACAGACTGGGGTGTGTTCAAAACTGCAGCCACTATGGAGGACTATCCTGTCAGCATACAGGACTATGCTGAGTATGTGACTGGGTACATTAGCACTTGTGTTGACAATATCGTACCCACCACACAAGTCAGCCAGAAGCCCTGGATTAAGTCAGGTATGACACATGCTGCGTATTCACTCTCTTGCATTTAGATCAGGTAATGAGATGGAGTACAAGGTTGCAAAGTACGGACTGAGGAAAGTCATGACAGTGGCCAAGGGGCAGTACAAAGAAAGCTGGATGGCTTTTATTCTTCTGAGGACCTCGGGCAGATGTGGAAAGGCCTGCAGTACATCAGAGTACAGGCCACCACCAGCACCATCACCTTTGCAGGCAGCCTGCTGAATGAACTTAGCACCTTCTACACCTGATTTGAGACCCTCAGCCACAGTAACAAGAGGAGGCATGCATGCACCGAGACCTCCCAGACCACCCTCCCCCCTCCGCCCCACCAACAGTCTCAACAGACCAGATACAAAAAGCACTGAGGAAGATCAACTCAGCCAAAGCAGCAGAACCAGACAACATCCCTGGGTGGGCCCTCAAAGCATGTGCCAACTGATGTTCTCACCTCAATTTTCAACCTTTTCCTCAGCCAGAGCATTGTTCCCACCTGCTTGAAGACCACAACCATTGTCCCCCTTACCAATAAAAGCACAGCCACCTGCATAAACGACTACAGACCAGTAGCACTCACTCCAATCATCGCAAAGTATTTTGAGAGAATGGTGCTGGCCCACATCCAGAGCAACATCCCAGACATTCGGGACCTGCAGTTTGCCTACTGGCCCAACAGGTCCACATCAGACGCAATCGGTGCTGCCCTTCACTATTCCGTCTCCTACCTGGAAAACAAAGACTCCTACATCAGGTTGCTCTTTGTCGATTACAGCTCTGCCTTCAACACGGTCATCCCCTACAAACTCATCCACAAACTGACCACAGTCTGTCAGGATCCGTAACAGGATTTCAGCCAGCATCACCACAAACACTGGCATCCCACAGGGTTGTGTCCTCAGCCCCATCCTCTACACCCTGTTTGGCCACGACTATGTCCCCTCCCACAGGGACAACATCATTTTGAAGTTCGTGGATGACACCACAGTAATCATTCGCATCACTGGAGGGGATAAAGTGGCCTACAGGAGAGTGGTGGCCGGTCTGGTGTCATGGTGTGAGGACAACAACCTCACCCTCAACATGGATAAGACAAAGGAGAGGATAGTAGACATGAGGAAGAGGAGGTGGCCTTATCAGCCATTGTTCATTCATGAGCTTGAAATGGAGAGGGTGAGCAGCTTTAAGTACCTGGGCATCCACATCAGTGAGGACCTCACCTGGACACTGAACAACACACAGCTGTTCAAGATGACTCAACAGCAACTGTACTTCCTGAGGAGGCTGAGGAAGTTCAGTATGTCAATCAAGATCCTCAGCAACTTCTACAGCTGCTTTGTGGAACGCACATGTACCATGTTGTGATTTTCTACTGTACTGTACATATGACAATGCTTTGTTAAAATTAGTGATATAAAGTAATCCATAGAAACAACCATCATGAACGCAAATGTTGACTAGTTCAAAAATTTTGTATAAGCTAGTTAAATACATGACTTCATAAAGATGTTTTCATTGGTCAATTAGATGTAAAACACCATTAGTAGACAGAAGAGAATGGAGATTTTAAAAAGCCATCATCAAAAACTGGATATCAGACAGCAACAATATACAGTATACACCCAAAGATATGCATGCATTGTAGCATCGTAGTGAACCCATATACACTCCAGTGTGTAACTGAACAAAGGTCCAGCTCTCAGACAGACAGCTTAGCATATTAGTGTTATCCACAAAGCCAGTATAGAGGAGCTCATTGCTCAGATGGTGCAATTTATCTAAAGGGCCACAGGCAGGAAATAGCTCCGCTCAAAGCTACACATAGAAAACCAACCAAACTGTACATAACATTGGTGATTTAAGCATAAATATTTTCTCTCACATACATCTCCCAAACCCAGACACTTTCAATTCATCTCTATTTGTTTAAGAGTTTCAGAAAAGAAAAGCACCTGGGGGATATTTTCAGATGGGCTTATGCTGGTCCTCAAAGCAGCCGACTCCATGATTACTCTTTAAATGTTTTTCCAAGACCAAAGCCTTGTCTGGCAAAGATTTACCCAAGCTGGTATAACACTGGGTTCAGAAGTCTGTCAAATGCTGGCATTGTCTTCATTAAAAGTACTACCATTTTTTGCAGCTTCTACACTAAGTCCTGCATCAGAATGATCATCCTATTTTGGAATTTAAACATTATTTTTGTATTTCTCTTATTATTACACTCAGATGAAGGTAGAACTTAAAGTACAACAACAATAACACATTTTATGGCCCCTCTCTGTCTCCAGTATATTTTATTGGAGATTTAGTATAATAAATCCATTTTCCATACACTTATCCTGGTCAGGGTCATGGGAAGGGCTGGAGCCTGTCCCATGCAGCACAAAAAACAAGGCAGGAGAACACCTTGGATGGGTTGCCAGTGCATAGTACATAAAAGGAAGCTTTTCCACTGAGCCAGGCACCATATTTTTGGTACTTCAAGAAAATACCAAAAGTATGGTACTTCATGGTGTTGGTTTTTCACTGGCATAAAAAATTTGTACCGACACTGAATGTCACAATGCGAGGTGGAGTATTTTGTACTGAATTTGAAAAATTCTAGGGCTGGATGATTTACAATACAGACGGTCCTCTACTTGTGAATGAGATACATTCTGAACAGCCGTTGGTAACTTCAAATGTTCGTAAGTCATTATTCAACATCATTTTAAGGGTATACGCAAGTATAAAGAACTAGGATGCTAAGAGTACACGCGCTACGCTGCTGCGCCGCAGGAATAGTGGCCAGAAATAGTACTAGGCGGAGTTGCCGAAAAAAAAACTTGCACACAGGAAATGGGAGCACAATGAACACAATTTGGACTTACAGTCCTCTTCATTCGTATGTCTGAAAGTTTGTAAGTTGAAAGTTCATGAGTAGAGAAGCATTTGTACAGCCATTTTACAGGCAATTCTTGCGTCGCTTGTCAGCTAAATTGAGATCAGACATTTTCTCACATATATACTGTACGGACATTATATAATGTCCAGATATTGCACCATTCGGGTACAATACAAAATCATATTTTTTCATATTCAAATCTGCATTATTTGTATATTCAAAGAAAAATATATATTGTTTACACTCAGTAAATAGGACCACAGACCAATAAAATCTGGGTTGCTCGATGTTGGAACCAATGGGCACGTGAGGGCACCCACACATGTTGTGAAGGTTCCATTCGCCCAAAACAGACCACACCAAAGGAGGATCATTGTATTGTGTCTCAAGAATTAACACAAGTATTGGACACCCCGTGTCATCCCACACTGTATCTCAACGACTGGCATCAGCCGGACTATGGGTTCACCATCCCATGCATAGGCTGCCATTAACACCAAAACAGACAGTTGTGTTTGAAGTAGTGCCGTAACCGGCAGGCATGAGTGGCGTCGTGCCATGTGCGCGTATGCCGGCACCAAGGGGAGAGGACCAATACTGCATGAAACTGATCTAAGCACAGCAAGTTTCCAGGTGAAACAATGATTAATTCTATTATTTTTCATAAAATTAAAATGCCTTCAGCTTGAAATTCAGCTGGACAATGTCACGTGTTAAACCGCAGGGGGGTTACGTTTTGCTAAAACATTTTTACTGTGTCATAGAAAGAAAAAGTTAGCAGGCTGTGCAATTTTCATAATTATTCCTTATCAAGATAATCTAGTGTTTAAAAAATCAGTTGAAATTTTCCTCCGCTAATTTTGCACGAGTACTGTATGCGTTCTCCAAGATTATCATTATTTTTGTATTAGATGTTTAAATCACTTCTAGACAAGTTTTGTGAGAAATTTATGTCGAGCTCCGTTTTTGTTTAATAAATACCCCAACATTTACAATAACATTTATTACAATAAAATCACAGGGCAATACTTGGAAGTTATCCAGTAGTGTGCTGTCCTAGTATATTTAAGCCACAATAATAAGCAACACAGCTGTGATTCGGTCATAGGCAGAGGGCCACAGGCCAATATATCACACCTTGCTATGTTATGGTATGTTTTTATACAACAGTTCATGGAGTAGCATTTATAAGTAAACAGTAATAACCTCCGCAATATATATTGATCCCACCAACCAATTGTTAACTGTAACCAAGCAACACACTCACTCCCAACTACTTTGGATCATATAATAATTTGCAAAAAATAGTGTACCTGTAGCACTGGAGAGGCACATGTCCTAGCATGCACCGCATGCAGGTTGTAAATAGCCCTTGTTGTGTTGTTGTTGTTAATGTTAATGGTTACATTCCCCCTATTGTTTGCCCGTGTCTTGTTTCTACCTCATCTGATCCGCATGTGTAATTAGCTTACGTAAATCTCCCACCATGTGTGCATCTTGTAGTTCAGCATCTGACAACCGCTGTGTGCAGTTGATTCGGTGCTCGTTGGGTGCCTGATGTAATCCTTTTCAAAGAGCATGTTCTCTCTGGCAAGTGAATCTCTCTGTCTCTCTCTGCTCCTGCGATGCCTTGGTCTGACTGTGGAATGCCATGGGCTGCAAAAGCTAGAGGTCACACTGCATGGCTGACAGGACCTGCCTGCCACACAACATCCAAGCCCTAAGTGGGGTGGAAAGAAATAGAAGGCTGCACTGCCGGAAGTCTCCAGCAGCCCCTTATGCTGGGTGTTCCCAGAGCAGTGAGCCTGACTGTGGGAGTCGCTGGGCATGGACCCCCTGGAAGCTGTCCTAGGTTCCCTTAAGGTGCGGAAGAAGGGTCGGCACGCCGACATAACAGAATGACAGACCTCCACGAGAAAGGATCCCCCCTAATAGAGGACGAGTATCTAGGCTTATTCGACAAGGTCCTTTACTGGCTGGCCCAGCCGAAGGTCCGAGGGGATCTATTTCACCCTCCAGGAGTTCTATGGACCCGGCGGTACAGAAGTCCGCTGAAGCTGTCCAGCTTTCCGCGCAGCTACATCACGAGTTCTCCATGTTTTCGCCGACTTCTTCTCCAGGAGAGATGGAGAGGTTAGCGGACAGCCTGATAAGGCTGCTCTAATTGAGGAACGCGCAGCCTGGTGGTTCCTGTGTTGCTGCCTGAGGTACCTGCTGCGGTCTCTGTGGCACTCCCTGTTGGTCCCAGGTCTGCGGTGTCTGTCCTGTCTGATCCGCTTGTCCCCCCTGTCCTGCCTGAACTGCCCATCCTGCTTGATCCAGTGGCTGCTGTGCCACCCAGTGAGGCTCCGGCTGCTGCGGCTCCCTCTGCTGGCCACGAGTTGGTGGTGTGTGCTGCGGTGCCCCTGCTGGCCATGAATCACCGGTTCCTGCTGCGCTGCACAAGCTTCTGGCTCCGCCTGCAGCTGCTCCACCCGCTGCTCTGCCCAAGCCTCCGTTGCCTGTTCCGCCCGTCCATGTTCTGCCTGTCTGGCCTGACCTGCCTGCCCAGACAGCAGCAGCACCTGAGGACCCCGAGATAGACCTGCCTTCCTGCGGGATCCTTGCCCCAGCCACTGTGTCACCTCCCAGCTAGGTCCCAGTCCCAGCAACAGCTGTGTCGCCTTCAGGGGCACCTCTGCAGACTAAACCTTCTGTTGCCACAAAGTCCCTGCTGCAGCAGCCGCTGTCCTAGCTCCGCCTACTGTGGCTGTCTCACCTGTGCCCGGAGCCCCTGCCCATTGACGGCTGTCTCCAGGTCACCAGCGCGGGCAGCTCATCCTTTTGCTGGGACGCACATAGCAATCAAGAAGACCGGACCTGTGAGAGCGGCTACCCCACGGGCCCTAGCGATTCCCAAACAGGCAGGCCCCATGGCCAAGGCGCTAACCCCTGCTCCATCCCAGGTAGTCCCAGAGCCGCCTGATCCATCCCTGGCAGCTTCCGCCTCTGTGTCCTCTGTTCCTGACCCGGCACCAGCTCCCTGAACTCCAGGCCCAATCTCTGAGGAGGTCCCTAACTCTGTGACCATATTGGATGGGGAGGAAGAGCTTGAATGGGACCCCGCTGGCGCCTCCCTTATGGACCCGAAGGCCTCCTCCCAGAGTAGGACCCTTCTGCCGCCACCCCAGAAGGCCCGTATCTCAGTGTCCCGAAAGGGGAGAGGACACAGGCGAAAGGGACAAGACTGTCCTATGGTCCCTCAGGCTCCTGCTCGGCTGCCACCTGCAGGATCCCCCGCTTCGACGCGTCGTCTGCCTGCGGGTCCCTCCACTATGACTCTGCCTGCTTCAGCTGCGCCATCGCCTGCTGCAGCTGCCCATCCCCCCTGGATATTCTCCTCTAGCTGCCTCCTTGATACCTGGCCCTCAACTCGTCTCCTTGCCCTCCTCATGGTTTCCCCCAGTTCCTATATCCCTGTTGCCTGGGGTCCCTCCAACTTCAGCTTTCCGGTTGCCTGGGGCACCTTTAGCTAACACCCGTCGCCCGCCCATGATCCCTAGGGCTCCCCTAGGTCCACCGGCCTGGTTTCATCCTCCCTGTGGGGTCCCTCCTATTTTTGCTCCTTGTCCCTCTGTCTCCTCTGTTCCCTCACGGTCCCGTTGTTCTTCCTGTCTCTGCTCTTCATCCCTCTGTGTTTCCTCCATTCTCTCCTGGTCCCTTTGTCCCTCCAGTCTTTGCTACTCGTCCCTCTGTGCCTCCTATGTTCACTCCCGTCCTTTTTGTTCCTCCCATTGGTGTTCCCCCGGTATCTCCCTTTCTAGTTTATCTGTCCGCATTTCCCATTCTCTGTCAAGTTTTGTGTGTGTGTCTGTTTTGTGTTTCGGTCCTGTTGCCTGTGCCCCGGTAATGGTCTTATCTTGTTTTCCAGGTTTATCTTGTTCCTAGTCTTGTCCTGTCCGCCGCTCCCTTTGGGGCACACCCGGAGTGTGTGCCTTGGGGGGGGGTCTGTTATAACCTGCGCGTCCAGTCCTCATGTGTGCCATCCCCTCCTTGTTAACCACGTGTCAATTCCCATCGTATCAGCTGTCTTGCTTTTATTCTGAGATCACGTCCTGTATTTAGTCTGCGTCTGAGTCCATTTTCCTCAGGTTTTCTGTGTGATTCCCTGTGTTCTATCTACCTGAAATAAATTCTTGTTATACCCACATTTACAGCTCTCCCCACTTCACCAGCACACTGACACAACATTTGTAGTCTTGTACTTACAAAAAGGTCTCATAAAGCTAATAAAAACTGCAGAACAGCCTAGTCCAGCAGTTTGTAACTATTTAAGACAAGTTTTATAGTGGCGATCAAAATTAGAAAACAAGTGAAATTTGTAATTTGCCCATTTAAGGCGCTGCTTATCCTAATTCGCAGTTATCCATAGATTGAAGAGATGCTTTTTTATTGCATTTCCCCAGAGAAAACTCTCAAATCAAAAATAAAAGGTGGCTGTGTAAAATCATATCTACAAAAGTACATGAGCAAAATGTGTACACGTGAAATATGTTTTGCACATTTTTGGATCACGTCCTGTGTATTTGTGGATCACATTACATTTCTGACTTTTCTCCTATTTATTTGAGGATTTTTGTCCAGCTGGTATTGCAGCTGATATGTAGAGAAAAAAAACACAAATACATCAAAATAAATATGCGAAATGTGTACACGTGAAACGTGTTTTGGACGTTTATGGATCACATAGTTGATCATGTAACATTTGTGACTTTCTTTCTGTTTATTTGTGGATTTTTGTCCACCAGCTGAAGAATCCACAAATGTAAGGTGAAGGTAATTGTTGCACCACCAGGTGGCGCATGAAAGGAAATATGTATAAATAATAAAACACAGGTGTCAAACTCCAGTCCTGGAGGGCCGGAGCCCTGCACATTTTATATTATTTAACACACCTGATTCAACTACTTGTGCTAATTACCACATAGTTCTAGAACTGAATCATTTGTGGTGGAACAGGGAAAGAACTAAGCTACACAGGATTCAAGCCCTTCAGGACTGCAGTCTGACAACCCCTGTAATAAAATAACCATCATCCACACCCATACAACAGGAGGCAATAAGTAGGACAAAATTAAACAATATTGTAACTCTATAAATATGATGCAAAATCAGAAAGGAGTTAAGAGCACTCTTGGGCAAGTAACGGAAGAAGAGTAATAAATTATGTAATAAATTTTATGAGTAACAATATTATTTTACTTATTACTTAGTATCAAAAGTACTTAGTTACATTACACATTGTATTACTGTATTACTTTCAATCTCCCATAACAGGATCATACAACTAGCTTCAACTAGCTTAAAAATTAATCCACTTCACTGAAACAATTAACATTGTACAGAAGGAGCAGGGACACAGAGAATCGGGAAACAAGGTATTTATTAGGGAAAACAGCTAAGAACACAGGGCAATACAGGTAGCGAGTTCATTGACAGGACTGGGGAAAAATACTTAAATACACACTCGAACTCGAAACGGCTAATGGGATTCCACACGAGGTTAACAAGGGGGAGTGTGGCACACGGAAGGAGCAAACGAGCGGGGTGTGACAATAGGAGGTATTTCCTGCAAAGAAACTCTGCCGATATTCACATTTGTGCTTGATGAGAACCTTCAGATGGTACTGGTACTCGTCTGGTACCGGTACTCATCTGGAAGTCAATGGAAAAGGGAAAGTACCAAATGAAGCATACCAAAAGTACAGGACCTGAAACTGGACAATATTGTGATGTTGCAAACATTGTGATGTCTAGAAACAAACCTGATAGCAGAATGTACGTATCTGTATGGAAACTCTGACCCATGTGTATGAACATTCTAGATAAAATTGATTTGAATGGTCCAGTCTCACCCTCCGGAAATGGCCATCCATGTGCCACAACCCGGTGTTACATGGGCATCCCATTGACCTAGTCCAGCCATTTGGTTCCTCAGCAACAAGGATCCTACAAGCTGGATCACCCTCAGGGAAATCTTCAACAATCTTCATGCTTAAGCTCGATGTGAACCCTCAGTGCCAGGGTGCGGTCAATGGTAGACTTCTTAGGCATATAATCAGACTCAATACAGGTGATCATCCTTCCCTATTCAGATAAGGACTACAAGCCCCAACTTCCAGTCATTTGGGATGATGGCTGACTCCCAAATGGAAGCAAATATTGCCCACAATGTCACGAGGACAGCCTTACCATCAGCCTGGAGAAGTTCGCCCCAAATACCACAGATCCCTGTGTCCTTCCCTACCCTAAGCTGATTCACCACCCTGTAATCTCAGTGAGATGAGGTAGTTCACAGCTGATTGGAGGACCAGCCTCAAGAACTGTGGACCTAGAACTATCCAACATCCTAGCTGGAGGATCAGCTTTAACAACTGCTCAAAGAAGCCGGCCCAGCAGGTCACAACTGCAGTGTCATCCGTAAGGACCATTCCATCACCCACCCTGACTGCAAGTCTCTGAGGAATAGATTCTGATATACATAATGTTTAAACGAATGACACATTAGGTCAAAACTTAATACTGCTTGTGTACTTGGGTTGCGCATTTGCAAGTCCTGTACAGTTCTCCAAGAAGAACCTCCACAAAGCCTGCCTTTACTGCTATCCTCAGGTAAGAATGACAAATGGAACCTGCAAATGCAAATATTTGTCCTTATATCGTAGTCGAGCACATGATTGCATGTTAACGTTTTAAAGTTTTGGGTAGAACATAGTTATGTAGGACATGTAGAACATCTAGCTAGCAATTAAGTTTATTTTACATAGATTGGTCGTCATTAGCCGTTAATTGGGAAATGCTGCATGTGAATATTAATATATAGATATTATTTTGTGTTAGCTAGCCATATTAAGCTATTTTTTTCATGCTAGTTCCTTTAGAATTAATGTCAAGAAGCACTGCAATTTTTGAGTTAGCCGTTTCTTGCGTGTAGAGAAAAGGGGAAAAGGATTTCTCAACAGAATTTCTCACTGGTGTTTTAAAAACGTTGCTTTTTCTCAACCTCTTGGTCTTTCATCCACATGTAAAGTGAGTTTCAGTTAATTGAAAACGGAGTTTTTGCAAAACTCTAGGGTATCAGAAGCTGGTTTAACATACTGTGGACAGCCATTTTTTTGCGTTTTATGTGGGCACAAATATTTTAAAGTAGTGCTTGTGTGGACGGGATTATATTGTAATTAGGTGATTGTTTTTCGCAGAGGGCAGAAAGGTGTTGTAATTACCCACAAAACAACAGATCTTCCACACAAGTAGCTGTTAGTGGCTGCAACTTCACTCACGCTCACCGCTAATATCCAACTTTTTTCCCCTCCTGTTCAGCCGCCATAGAATGACTACTTCTTCACCCCAATCCATAAAATTCTGATGGAGCTTGATACAAAGAAGATGTCAAGCAAAGTACATGCTCTGAACTTCAAGCTACGAATGATTAAATAAATCCCAGTCACTTTGTTGACAGCCATTTGATATTTGTTTTTCCTTTCACATCTCAGTTGTTCCTTTAATTACATAAGAATAACTGTTACTGTGTCTACTGTGTGTTACTGTTAGCACTTTTAAAATGTTTACAAAATGTTCCAGGACCCGGTTTAGTTGCACGTTTATTTGTGCGGTATTAGTAAAAAAAAAATTGATGTGACATGTTCTCTGTGAAACATTTAAAATTGTCCACTGTTCCTTGCCACTGTATTCTTGTTCAGTACATTGTAATAAAGTGGACTGTTGCAGTAAACTGGCTTGGTTTTTTTAGCTGTTTCAAATTATATTCATTAGTTGAGCATGATTGGTTTTAAGTGCAAAAATCTAATGTATTAGATTGACTATTTTAAGTTTAACTGGCTTGAAAAAATTATATTAACCAAACTTGAAAAAATTAAGAGAGAAAAAAATGAAGCAATATTTTAAGTTGATCCAATGTTTCATTTTTTACAGTGTAATCCTCCTTATCTGCCCTCACATTCACCCTCCTCAGTTCCTGGTAGAGACTGGAGTTGCCACCAAGTTGTGCACTCCAACTCCTCACGATCAGGGCTTAAAAACGAAAAAAAAAAATCCATTCGATTCATTCCGAGCAGAATTGATATTATAACGTTTCTGTTCTTGCGTTCCTCATTAAACAATACGTTCCAAAAACGGTTTTCTAGAAAAAGTACCGG
>JAODKE010000068.1:18301484-18321145 GCA_026779605.1 Mormyrus hasselquistii
GTTATTAACTGGTTAATTTGGAATTTCTGTTTCCGTTTCTGTTCAGAACGATTAAAATTGATTTTGTTTTCGTTTTTATTTTTGTTCCTGTTCAATGTCATTTGTTTTCGTTTTTCATTTTTGTTCCTTGAACAAAAGCCCTGCTCACGATAATATCCAAGGTGCCCTGCAAGATGAAACATCTCCTTCTGGGAACACTGGCAACACTAACACAACCCTTGGCAACCTGATGTTGGAGTCTGGCCAAATCCAGCCTCATTCTCCTAGTAGGTGGTAGTCTACTGGATCTAAGATGAATCTTTAGAGTAGCATCAACAGGTCTGTGGTCAGAATTCACAAATTGTAGACCCTGCAGTTCTGCAGGAGCCTCCAACATCTGCCCATAAGGATGTGATTAATTTCCTGTGCTGCACCACTAGTATTGAAGTACTAAATCCAAGGATGTGGCTTGGAGCGTTAGAACCAGGATCCAACGATCCACAGCCCCTGACCGGTTGCATAGTCAAGGAACATGGAGTCACTCTCACATTGGTCTCCAGACCCATAGGGACCAATACAATCCTCATAGCCAGCCCTGTCAGCGCCAGTCACGCATGACCAGAGGAGTGTCACCTCACGGGCACCCATCAACCACTGAGCGAAGTTGTGAGTAAAAGGCCTTTCTCACCACTCACCATGGTTGGGGCATACACTGAGACAACAGACAAGACACCCAAGGAATGCCTTATACTCGTTGAATGGAGTGACATCAGACCCCACTGGGAGGAGCCGATCCATCACAGCAACAGCTACTCCCTGACTATGGCAGCCATCAGAGCGACCAGACCAAACGTAGATGTATCCACCTACAGAGATCTGGCCACTCCCCAGTCTGCACTCCGTTGGAGATACAAGATGTTCCACATGCCTACCCAGATGGGCTGCCTTAAACTGGAATCCAAGCGCTGCCATGTAGCGGGCGATGCCTCAGCACCACACTAGCCCTGATTCCTAACAAGCTGGACCCTATTAACTCTTCAACGGTTTTGACTCTTCTGGGGATGAGGTTCCCAATGGCTCTCCTCCATCCGCTTTATGATGCATGCAGCCTTTCTGTGGGTGGCTGCAGCAAAGCTACTCCTGCAGAGAGCAGAAGGGTGTTGTGCCTGTTTGGACCTACAGGTAGCTACCATGAATTGTTTTACGGTGACTGGAGTGCTAGTCCCACCAAAAACTCCCAAATTTTTTTCCCTGCAAGCTGGAGGACCGCTTAAAGGGCCAGATGCAGTTTAACGTCATACCCAGGACAAATAAAAAATATATAACATTATTTAAACGCCGATTATTATTATTATTATTATTGTTGTTGTTGTGAAAAATACGAACAATTACAAATCCACAGAAAGTAGTAATCCTGACTAATACTTTGTTTTAACCAACTAGTTGGTTAAAACAGAGGATAAAGAGGCACAGTTACAGAATACATAACTGGTTGGTTGAAACAAAGTCTTGGTCTGTACTTGTATTTTCTGGACCTGAACTTTCCACCTCTGTTTCTCAGACATGTTTTTTCAGTGGTTAATTTTTCTGTGTACATGACTGCAAAGACACTATATCCTAAAGTAACCTTGGTTGGGCAAGTGCCTGTACCAATGTACCAGCTGACACAAGTTTGCATGGCCTGCTGGCACCGTGTTGCCTTCAGTGGGTAAAAGCAAAGGTGGTTTTAAACCAAGGTTACCTGTCCTGCCAACACCTCTATCCACCTTTGGCAGGTGATACTGCTTGCATCTCACCTGGTCCATTCCCACCCCAACTATGCAACCATCTGCTTATAAAACAAGCATGACTGCAGTTTGTGCTGGACAGCTGTTAAGGTAAGCCATCGCTGCGATGCTGCTCCTACTTGTAGTTTTCATGAAGCAAGATATAACAAAATACATGATATTCATGGCTTTTCAATTGTCCTGATTGCTTTCCAGATGCTGCTGGTGTGGAGCACCACTCTTCTTTTGCTGGGCTTTGCTCAAGGTAAAGAACAGGATTCCGTTCCCTTTTTACCTTTTCCTTCAATTCCAAGACCACAGAGCATTCATCTCAAGGCAGATTTCAGCAGTTTTACTATATAAAAAGATGAGTGAACCTTCTCCATTTCATGGCTACTTTCATTGAGTAGTTCATATGAGACAGTGAGCTGAAAGGGACATCAGTTTGAATCAGTCATATAATTTCCTGTATGCCTTTTGTTATTTCCCTAAGTACATCTTGTCCTCAAGCTTTGTGGTTGGATTCTGCTTCTAAGGATCATGTCTTCCATGTCTTCTGCTCACCTATCAGTGTTGGCACTGTTAATCACACATTTTCCTAACAAGCTGATTTCCAAAGGGACACAATATAGCCCTGATTCACTTATTTGCACAGTGATGTACAGCAACAGTACCCCTAAAAGAGAGCCGAAAATGCATTCCATGCTTTAAATGTCTTAATGTTTATTGACCGATTTATTTGCTTCCCAGCACACATGACAGTTCATGTTTATGGCCTTTATCTGTGGTTGACTCAGGCACTGATGTGCACTCATCGCCCATTCAGTTATGGTATGTTCACACTGCGAGCAGTGACCGGAAGTCATTCATTCTCTATGGGAGAGTGCATCGCCCGGCGGCAAGCATCAGTGCGATGGTGTGAGCGTCAAAGGGCACTTTTCCACAGCACCAAGTAACATACTTTTGGTATAGTACATTTTGTTGCTTTCCCCTTTCCATTGGCTTCTGGTCAAATACGAGTAGCAAAAGTTGCAGTACCAAAAGTGCCTAACCAGCTGGGGGTACTTATTTGTTACTTCGGTACTTTGGAGTAGGACTTGAAACACTTTCTGAATGAAGTTTAAGCCTGGTCAACTTTACGGCAATGAGGTTTGACAAGGTTCGGTGGCAGATAGTCGGAATGTAGAAATGCTCCGTTAAAGAGAACACAAGCGTGTAAACTTTTATTCTGACCAAACATTTCCCAAACACAACGGAGGAGAAACTAAATGGAATGACATCAGAGTATAAAGCGTGGGACAGAATACTCCACACTGCATTTTTTTACCCTCTAGACACTGTAAAAATGCCTGTGTTTAGGCAGCATAAAAATATGTAATTAAAAGAACCCATGTAAACCTGCATTTTTATACCATGTCAACACTGTACAAATGTACATGTTTAAAAAGGTCTTTAAATACCAAGATGTACTTAGGTGAATACTTTTCAAGGGCAAAGAGTTCAGTCAGTAGTGCATTTTATTCATTGCCATATGGTAACATTTAGGCTTTTAATCATAAGTACTGAAACTCAAAAGAAAATTTCAGAGGTTCATTGTTTTGTCTGTTATGCTGAATTATATGTCTGGCTTGGATCAAGTATTGTAAAAGGAGTAAAGTAGCCAAGGCCGGACAGCCCAATATAGAACCATATAAACAACTCCATTATTTTTATATGTTTCCATGAGCATATACATCATCTAGACACATTCTCACCTACACGCTTTGATTAAAACAGATTTTTTGGTGTTGTAAGGAGAAGGAGGAAAAATACCGTGTTGAGACTTATTCTGTTTTACATTCCATAAAACTTATCATTGCCATAGCGGGGTATCCAGTTATTTATGACGTGCCCCTGTTTGTGTACACAAAGGACAAAGGTGTCTGAAATTATTGATATTCCAGATGAGTGGGTGAAGTGCATAATGTATTTTTGTGAAAAAGGGAGGAAATCGCAGACTAATTTTGGTGCCAAAGCATGTAAAACCATGCAAATCGTTGGTAATGTTAATGTTACTTATTTATAACAGTACTGTTTGTCTTAACATAATTTCATCTGCTTTGACAAATTACACCATATTGGTAGTAGGCACAAAGATAAGCGGCACGTTTGTTTGATTTTCCCTTTTAAAATTTGTAAAACCGTTCTGAACAACCTTGTCCCTGCCTACTCCATCTACATCAGAGAGCGTCCCCAGCATTCGCTAGTCTCGCAGGCAGGGTAGCCAGAACGAACACTGACAATGTTACCGCCTGCGGTGAGAATATACGCTTAAATAGAAATCTCCAGTTATAGGTGGATGGTTTTCTACTTCTAGGGGATAAATTCATTTAGAAGGGTTCATTTATTTACATGCAACTACACTAGCCAAGGTAGGTGCTGAATGTCTCAATAATGACATTGATTATCTTTGTCTTTTAAATCACTGTATCAGCTTTTCAGCTGGAGATTCCTAACATAAATTTAAAATCACACCTGAGTGTGACGATCCAGTTGTTCACAATCACCTTGCTGATGTGCATATTCCAACAGGGGCAGAGGTCTGTTATGAGAACTTGGGCTGTTTCACGGATGACAGGCCTTGGTCTGACACAGCTGAGAGGCCCATTGCCCGCCTACCCTGGGACCCAGAAAAGATCGGCACCCGCTACTTGCTCTTCACTGCAAAAAACCCTGATAACTTCCAGGCAAATGGGCACAGTTCACCCTTCCATCACTCTTATGTTTACTGAACACTTCACATCAAAATCCTAATTTTTAAGATCATTTCCTTTATCTTAAGAATAACACTTGGATATAGTACAGATATGAGCAAATAAATAAATGAGCTAGGGCTTTTAAACAATTTTTCTGAAATTAACTTAGACTGACTGACATGACTTCATGATACTTGTGATTCTACAGGAAATAAGTACCAACAAGGACATTCTTCTATCATCAAACTATCAAGGAGAAAAGATGACCCGTTTTATTATCCATGGATTCATTGACCAAGGAGAGGAAAACTGGGTTCTGGATATGTGCAAGGTAGGTGTAGGTCTCTCTGAGAGCGAACCTGGTTTATGGATAAGTGTAGCGTTGGTATGTGTGTCTAAGAGGGAACCTGCCTTCTGGATATAAGTAGGGTAGGAACCTGCATTTATTTTATGTAATTTGTGCATCACCCAAACATTCATTAAGCAGCATACAACTCCAGTGGTGTCAGAAGTAGTATGACATTGAGGTGACCAAATTTGCCCCAGCAGTGTGGGGGATGGGAGGAGTATGATGTATATTGTGACATTGCAGTAAGCACACATGCAATAGTTTCATTGTGAAAGGATGTATCGCCTGAAAGATTTCAAAAGCATTTTTTAAAAAATGAAGATTTTGTAATTTAAAATAAAATTAACACTGTTCAGAGTGCAGTTTCACAACCAAAACTAAAAAAACTGATTCATGTGATAAAATAATTTTGTCTGATATAGGGCTAGAAATTTTGTTAGGTATATGTTTCATCCTCGTGCTCTGCCTATGCATTGGATTGGCCTTAGTAACATGCAAGAGTCATAATGAAAGATAAGGAACTTGCTCTTAATTTGCCTTATCTTTTTCATCTATATAATGAGAGAAATGCGTCAAATAGCAAAAGGCGTGATTACGAACAATGATTGCAAGTGATGATTATGAACAAAATTACAATGTGATTGTTTTCTTTTTGTCATGAGGACGTACTGAAAGTTGTAGAGAGCTCAGGTCAAACTGAAGCTTCACAGAGAATGCAATGTGCAGAGGAGTGACAGGATGGGGTGAGGGGGGGCAGTCTGCTGATGCCAATATTGGGAGGGACGCGTTCCCCCTTCCCCCCCTGTTTCAAACACAGCTGTCTTCTCTGACTCATGTCTTAAAAGTGTAAAAAATTGAATGTAATTTAATGCAACATTGCTACATTACTTGTGACAAGTGTGACAGTGTTCACTGCAGGTTTCCTATTGTTTTTGTACTGATTACTATAATTTTATTATTCCCAAAATCATACTACAACCCAAACAGTATGACTTTTAGGTGTGAAATTTGCAGGGTATGTATATCACGTAAATATTTAAATATTATCTCAGACTTAAAAAATAAAGTAGAAATCTAAAACCAGAGTCCCAACTAAGAGTCCTGGCCTGATGACAAAATTAAAAGCAGGAATTCTGAGTTGGTAGGGTTCTGAGACTGCAGTTGGAGCATATTAACAAGTACGACTTGGCTCATGCACTTGCTGATGGTTGGGATTGTCAGATGATGCTCCTGGTGGAGGACATTAACTGTATCTGTGTGGACTGGAAGAGGGGAGGAAGGACCACTTACACACAGGCGGCCAACAACATCCGTGTAGTAGGTGCAGAGGTTGCCTATATGATTGAGCTCTTCCAGGTAAGTATATACCGTGCACCTATTCACAGTTTCTGATTGGAGCCCACTGGTTGCATTTCTATTCTTAATGTACAGACACTCTGAGGCAGAATATAGTAATTTTACAACAAACAGTGGCATG
This sequence comes from Mormyrus hasselquistii, assembly GCA_026779605.1. NCBI lineage: Eukaryota > Metazoa > Chordata > Actinopteri > Osteoglossiformes > Mormyridae > Mormyrus > Mormyrus hasselquistii. The sequence goes on from JAODKE010000068.1 coordinate 18,307,791, forward strand.
TATAGCTAGTATATGTTACCGAGAATGCTAATATACATTGAAAATGATCTGCTTTGCTGTCATAAAAGTAACTTTTATTACTACTAGGTCTACTCCTACAATGCAAAAATCTCTACTGATATATTGTATAGGAAATTTAAATACATGATTATTATAGTGGCCAAATGGGTCTCTATCAATTCCACATTAGCACATGGGTATCTTCCCACACACACCTGCATGCAAATGATAACATTCTCAGGGAGATCAAACACACCTGGCTACCTTGGAGGTCCCCCTTATCATGGGGGGTGGATAACAGCCTGCTGCTTGTGTGTCCCATTCAGACGCACTACCAACAGAAGCCTGAGATGTTTCATGTCATCGGCCACAGCTTGGGTGCACACTGTGCAGGGGAAGTTGGCCGCAGGGTTCCCAACCTTGGCCGCGTCACTGGTAGGGAGGAGCCATATGCTGGCCAATCCTTGCACTGAAAACAGCTCAGCACAGCACAGAATGGCACAGCACAGTTCAGTGGGACACGGCACATTTGGAATATGCTACACACACAGGAATCCACAATGAGCAAATTGCCAATGATTCAAAGAAACATACAGAGCAGCACAGCTTCCATTAAATTCTCACATCTACGAATAACAGACATAAAACATTCCTGCTTCCTGTAGTACAACTCAATGTTAGTAATCTTCTGCTGAATTATTCATTCCAAGGTTCATTGTAAATGATCTCAGCTTTCTGAATGATGTTTAAACTGTATGAAAGAGCTATTGAGCCAGGTCTGATTGTCACACAGGTCTGGATCCTGCGGAACCATACTTTCAGGGATGCCCCGAGTTGGTGCGTTTGGACCCTAGCGATGCTAAGTTTGTGGACACCATTCACACAGACTCACTGCCCATGATCCCATATATTGGTATGTTTCACATTTTCCCAGGACCTTATACAGCAGGTTAAAAAGGGATCTCTGTGGTCATTGAGGAAAGCTGTCTTACTTATTGAGTGACTTTATAAGACAGAGAAAAATATGTTTCAACTCAATAAGCTAAATGCAGTGAGCATGATCTGTTAGTTATTGGTGAAGTATCCTGTCACTTTCAGGGTTTGGCATGGCCCAGGCAGTGGGGCATGTCGACTTCTACCCCAACGGTGGCAAGCAGATGCCTGGCTGTGACAAGAATATTCTCTCTCAGATTGTGGACATTGATGGAATTTGGGAAGGTTGGCTTTTGAATAAGGAAATTGTATTGTTTTTACTGTACAGTGGCAAATGTGTGTATCTGAGAATTTAATTAGAAAAAGGCCATCATTTAAATACACAGCGCTCAGATGTACAACACAGAAATTGGTGTATTAGTGTAAAACTATATGTCTGATAAAGTGTGTTAGCTTAGCCATTTCAAAACTTTCCCTCAAATCACTTCAGCATCGACCACTACTGCACTTTGTTTGGCTAATTAATACCTCATTGAGATATTTAACTCATTATTTAAGAGTACTGGTGGTGCAATGTAAAAAATACCTGGAATGGTTGGGGTGCCCCTGAGGGAACGTTTGGGAATTGAAGTGGTGTAATTCTAACCATCCAATACGGTATCAGTCACTTTTTGGACAACATAAAAAAATTATGTTACTATTAATTTCCATATTATCAAATGTTAAATTGTTTTATGAGCAAATATCCACTTGCTACCAAGATAAATAACCTAAAATATCTTCTTTGACTTCTGCACAGTACTGTGTGTGGTTGTGTGTGTGTGTGTGTGTGTGTGTGTCTGTGCGGTTCATGTTTATATTACGCAAAACCTGTTTTGTTTTCATTGCGGGAACCATTTTTCATCTCCCCACAAAGATCTGTAAATGCAATCAAAAAACTAAGAATGCCAAAAGTCGTATTTTGTTTGGTTACTTATGGTTAAGGTTAGGGCTGGGTAGAGGTTATGGTCATTGTTGGGATTAGGGTTTTCCCTGTAGAAATACATGGATAGTCACCACAAAGTTACAATTACACCTCATGAAACTGGCAGTAGTAGTTAGCCAGTACCTGGAGGATTGTTAGCCAGTACCTGGAGGATTGAACATCTGCCCAGTGGTGGCATCACCCTCCCGACCCAGGGATATAAATGGGCAAACTTCTGAATCCCAGTGCACAGACCAGTACCAATTCAGATTTCAGTTACTCTTCAAGACTGTACATATGAAAAAAAGAAAGCGCTCCCACTACTATTGAAGCTGCCTGTTGGATGGCAAGGGTCAAGTGGCAAAATTCATGCCATGCCAAGGGGGAGCACAGCTGAAGCTGCTCCTTTTGATGAGACAGATGAAGTAGGAGTGAGGCCAAATAGTTGGAGATCTTAGAAGGCCTGGAGTAGTACACACATACTATAGCTCTCAATGTCATCCACACACACACACACACACACACACAGGTTTGTAATTATATCTTTGTGGGGACTCTCAATTCATTTCTATGGGGAAAACTCTAATCCCAATGACCATAACCCCTACCCAGCCATAACCTTAACCATAAATATTTTTACTTTTTTGACTGCATTCACAGATCTTTGTGGGGCCTCGAAAAATGGTCCCCTCAACATTAAAGAAACAGATCATTATTACATTGTAGGGGACATTTGGTCCCCACAAAGTAATATAAACCTAATCTACACACACACACACACACACACACACACACACAGCTACTATGCTGTTATGTTCTTTCCTGACCAGGCACCCGAGACTTTGCAGCCTGCAACCATCTGAGGTCTTACAAGTACTACAATGACACCATCCTGAACCCGGAGGGCTTCCTTGGGTATCCCTGCTCCAATGAGGAGGTCTTTGATGAAATCGTAAGTTTCCAGGCCACCACATAGTCAAAAACTGCAACCAATCCTCACTTCATAAGTGGACTTTTAAAACTGGAGGACTTTTATACATGCTGGGTACAATGGGTATGGAGGGCCACCTGTTGTCACACATGACACTAGTACATCTGTGAGCCATATCTTTGGCTTTAGAAAGCAACTCACAGTGGAGGGTTTGGTTTCCACATAGAGGCCCAGACCCCCTTACTCACTGGCCAGCGTAGTGCAGCTGTCTTCCCTAATGACAGCTTATTCCTGGTTTAGTTAACTTCCCAGTGAAACTCTGGGAGCATAGAAGCACAATCTATCGCTACAGGAAAGGAAGGACTTTCATTATATAAATTTTAAATAGTCCTGGAGGCTGGTCACCCTGGTTATGAGGTATGAACACAATCATTCACCCCCTATAAAGCTTTATAAACTACCATCCCAATTTCTGTTTTTATAAAGTAAGGCCGAGTTAAAAAACGGAACACCCAAAATGTTGTGCTACTGCCCAGGAACACTTAGGATTCACTGGTTTTAACATGGTTTCCAAGTAATAGTTTGAGGAGAAGAAGTTTCATTGATGCATGGTGATGGAATCATTGTTATGCATCATCTTTGTTGGAGTATGACCAAGAAGCAGCCCATCACCTGTAAACAGGTCAAGTGTAGAGCTGCTAGCACTGACAGCTCCTTGGCTTAGTCACAATCACCAAGTGAGGACGAATGACAATGGGTTGGTGTCACGCAGGGCCGGTGCTTCCCATGCCCCACGGGCACATGCCCTTTCATGGGTCACCATGCTGACAAATTCAAAGTGCCCAGCGGACAGGAGAAACTGAAGTTCTACCTGAACACTGGGGAGGCCAAGCCTTTTGCACGTAAGACTGCAGCTGTCACTTTGATCGCACTTACTATATGTGCCTGTGATTGTGGTGGGAGAACTGAGGTTGAAATACCCCTGGTGGGGTAAGTTACTCTAAGGTGCCAAATCACTGCCTAATTTAACTCAGTGATGTAAGCCTTATGATGTACGCTTAAGCAGCTGGTGACTGACAGGGCATAGTAATTGCAACTACTGTGGGCTCAAAGGTTCATTTATTACTTTACTACCTAATGTAATTCTCCTGCAGCACTGTGTGGGTGTCCCAAATACTTACATTGTTACCATAGCACTTAATGTATTTTGTAGCAGTCAGTTTATGAAAAACTTCACTGTGTTTCCCAGTGGTTCTGTAACTTCAGTGTCACTTTTTCATGTTTTTTTCTCATTTATTTCTATTGATTCCATGACATTTCCCAATTCCAGGGTATCGCTACATGTTAACTATCACCATATCTGGTGAACGAACAGTCACAGGCTATATAAAGGTAGCACTCTATGGGTCCAATGGCAACACAAGACAATATGATGTTCATAGGTGAGTACAGAACATCTTATAATAATTTTTACAATAAAGCATTATCATTAAAGGAGAATATGTCTAATTCTGCTCTATTTCATGTTTCTAAGATTAACTCTGTCAAACGATATGCCATAAATATTTGCCATTATTCAATGATACACGCATATGCCAATCCCTACAGTGGCTTACTTTCTCCTGGCAAAACATACGAGGTGTACATCGACACAGAAATCGATGTGGGCGAAGTGACCAAGATGAAGTTCCTCTGGAACAACAAGATTTTGAACCCCCTGCTACCCAAGTTTGGGGCTACCAAGATGGTGCTGCAACGTGGGAAAGACAGGAAGCTGTATGTTTGACTGATCAATAAGATATAATTACTTTATTTGACACAGTGTTTTTTAAATGACTTTCCAACAGCCCCTATTTGTCATTCATTGTTATTATTTTTGTTTGCACTCTTTTAGACAAATTTTCTTTTTAGTGAGTTAAAACCACTGTCAGCTCACTGCAAATATCTGATCAGTGGCATTCCTAGTGTATTGCTATCTTTAGACAGCAGGGGCGCAGTCCAGTGACTTAATTGGCCCAATTGAATTCAAGATGGTCTTAGCACTACAGAGGTTCAGGAAATGTAGCCCCAGACTAGGACTCTTGTGATGTGTGGAATTCTCAAACTGAGAGCATGGTTTTTAAAACATCACAAATTATTTGGGGCTCTTTGGGATTCATTTGGGGCTTCAGAAGGAAGCTACAAACACTGGAAATGTAATTTATATTTTAACATACAAAAAGACACATAAATGCACATAGTTAAGTAAAGAATTAAGTAAAGATTTTAATTGTAGGGTTTTAAATGTCAAATTTTAAATTAGCTGAGAAAAAGGAAGTGCATATGCACACTAGAGGGCAGCAGTTCTCTATCAAATGGGAATGTTAATGCAACTCAGTTCTGCTGTTCTCTCTCCATGTTGCAGGTTTGATTTCTGTAGTGAGGAAAGAGTACGAGAGAACATCCTTCAGACCCTGAACCCATGCACACCCTAGAGTGGCTCAACAACCCACTTCAACAACTTCAAGCTACCTAAATAAACAGTTATATCAAAATACTTGGGTCACTGGTTTGTGGTAGATCTGAAATTATAATGTTGATTTCCCTTGCACATTATCACAGGAGACTGTCAGACACAGAACAATGCACATTGAAATGTGGAGTCGCTAGTTTTTGGGTTAGGATTGTATTGGGTTGTATTTTGACCAAGGTATTTGATCCAAAAGGCCGGAGGGCGGGTATTGTACTAATTGCGATGCCATTAATAAAATTTATCAGAAGCTCCAAGGTTACTGGCAGACCGTGACAAGTCAACATTACATAAAATATCATAATGCTGTCTATACAGTGAATCTTAAGAGTAAGTAAAGAGCAATAAATGCTGGGTAAAATGCTTATTGCAAATATACAAAAAAACATTTAAGCACTGTGTGCTTTTTTCACTTGAATCTGGATATTACAGTCTAAATCTACTGTGTAGTCGCTGGAAATACTAGATTACACCTTCGCAACAACACAAGCAATGAGACTACAGGCTTTGAATCACCTGCAGATTATGAACCAAGACCATAATAATACTAGCAATACCCACTATTCACCAGTGCCCAGAGTTACCCTTTATGGGCATTTTATTTAATTATTTCATGGCAGGTACGAAAGCATGGACTTAATTCGCTCAGAGTAACTTGTACTCTACAGCACATTCATTCTCCGGACCTATGTCTCATGCCTCTCTATCGTTCTCATTACCACAGCAATGTCTTTTATCTCTTAAAACTGGGCAGAAAAGAGGAGACTGGTAAATATTACCTACTATTAATGATGTTGAGAGATTGAGTGTCGCATTTTGCGCAAACAGAAATCAGCACTAAATTACATGTTAAGATTATTTCTCTTCTTTTCTCATTTAGGCACTGTCCCCACCAGCCAAATTTGGCTTGATGTGTCACTTATATATATAATTTCAATAGGCCACATATGTATGCAGTATTCATTTATCTGTCCGCAGCCTTTCATGAGAGCGCGCGGTCCTGATTGCGAGTCATTGTTTTGTGCTCATTTATTTGAATGCCCACCCTGTAATCAATGTTGTGAAATAAGGCATTAAAGAGCGAGCTGCCATTTCCATCATAATGTTAACAAAGTGCATTTATATTCATGTTGACTTTTCATGGCCGAGCCGTCATCGTACACAATAACAATCAAAACAATCACTGCTACAGAGCTTGTAGAGTAGGAGCAGGACTACATTATAGTATTAAATGTTGAATTAAATGTTGGGGGTTGTCTATACCCAACCCCCCCACCCCCAAGACTCCAGCCGACAGCCATCATTTTCTTTATTTATCTTTTTTTTTACTGCCGCCTTCAATAAGGAGGCTAATGACAAAATAGCTCACTAATTCTAGTAATTACAGCCGTTTGTCTAAGGGAATTTCAGGGTGACAGCTTTTCATTTCGATCCACTCGACATGACTTCGGTGGGACTGGGGGCGGGGGCGTAAAAACAAAATACAGACAGGTCAAAAAATTACAATATGTTTAAACACCAAATCTGTGTTTAAATATAAGCAAAATAGCTTCAACATACATACCAGGCATAGAGAAACGTAGCCCCTCTCTGCAAATCGACTCATTGATCAAACAAATACCATCACCTCTTTATAACACTGTTGAACATGGATAATATGCACATTATATTGTACAGGCTGTCTACACAAATCAGCTACACATGCACAATAACTCTGACATGTAAAGGCAGAGGTGAATGACTGCAGCTGTGGGTAGAATGACTGATATCAAAAGAATTAAAGGATGTCTGTTTAACTGTCATTCCTCCACAGTGGACAAGCCTCAGTAGAGTCTTTAATATGGCAGTTAATGAGCCTGGCTGAGTGGGTTTCACTGAAGCCCTGAGTTTTTTCCAGCTGAATTCCAAAAAAGTGGAGAAGATGCTTAATATGCTAATTAAGGAGCTGACTAGCTTGCATTTCAATGTGGAAGATGTGTGAATTAGGATGAGTGGCTTCGAATGCATTGCGATCAAACTAATAGCAAAGATAGGCCAAAGCTGCACACCAGGGTTAGCACCCCAACATTAACAAAACCATCTGTGCCCCTTAAATGCATGTGCTTTAGTTCATAGAAGACTCTGTAAAAAAACATAGAAAGGGATGGACAGAATTGCTCCCAGTGTTTCACTGATGCCCTGGTTTCACACACAGTTTCCACCTACATTAAGCAGACCACTTTACCGAGCTGGGCGGAAATATGGGAGGAAGGTGGGCTATTTTACAAAAATGAAACAAGCAATCAAAGCAAAACGACACAACCGTAAATCATGGACACAAACACAGTACAGTCCATGACTTGAAAACCTGCCCAGTTACTGTTTTCCTGCAAATTATTTTATTGGCATACAGACTAGAGCGGCACCAATTTCCTATGGCACGCAGAGCATGTGTGTGTGTGTATTTATGTGTGTGGGGGGGGGGGGCGCCACCCCCAAAATCCTCATTCCAGCAATGGCCGTAGTTTCACCTATCGTGCCTATCTGAGTACTCAGCACACCCTCATCAACCCTACCTCCCTACAGACAAAGAAAAACAAGAGGAGTGACCTGTGAGGGTTAACAGACTCTCTCCATGAACATCACTGTTAAAATAACACACTCATATGTAAAATGCATGCAGTTACTGAATCAGAAGTGCCCTCGTTTAGTTTCACATTCCGACAGCAGCATTGCGAGTGAGTGAACTGCACACTAATGGCAGTAAAGTCATCTTACACTTCTGAGAAGCATGGACGACGACTCCTAACTGAATTCAAAAGGAAGGAAAAGGGACAAAGGGCTTGTGAAAAGCGATAAAAGTGGTGCTATGCATTGTTTTCCACATTTATACACATTGCCTGTGTATTGTTTGTAAGACTCCTTATTAGTCAGTGATTCTATATAGGTACAGATAGAGAAAACCTAAGAAGCGAAGTATTGTAATCAACTGCACTGGAATCTGCTGAACGCACCCTTTGATCAGTTATATTCACAAGCTTTGGAAGTCATCGGTTATCAGCTGGGCTTTTAGTGTGCCAATATTAACTCCACTTTATATTCAAACTGCCAGCATTTGAGAGCTATTCATTGTCACTCCAAATGAATTATCAGAGGCTCTATATGTAGTGATGGTGGCCGATACCTGAGTTTGGCTGAGGCTCCATAATGAAGAGCTGTCAATGCACCTCTTCTTTTTGTTTGTTTTTTTTTCACCAGTGGATAATGATGTACATCTCGACCTCATGCTCCCACCCACCAGACAGGTGTAATTCTGGCCTAAAGGGCCTGTGTAGCCATACCATCCTCACTGAAATGGTGCCTTACAGCCTGTACGTCACACAAGGTCTGACATATAAGTATGAAAACACAGTAAAAAGAAGAGTAGTGCTAAGAAGAACATAGAGGCTAAAGGATGAGTTAGGGTGTTGCACTCATTGCCAGACAGTCAGGCAACATGGATGAAGAACAGGAGCTAGGCCAGGCAATTTACAAAGGATATAGAAAAAACAGCTATGTCCAGAGATTAAACATGTTTTCCAATTAAAGGTAATACTTAGATATGTTGTGGAGATCCCAGGATATCTAGAAATAATCTCCTAATGGTATTCCACTAGGCATTTCCATAGTAACTGCAGTTGCATTGACAGGTAATAATTAAGTCATAACTCCACTGTACTGAATAGTGAGACGATGAAGAACGAGACTAATGATGAGATCTATGTATGGCCTGCCTCTTAGCTATCACATGGACACAGAGAACCTGACAATAGGCACACCCACTACAAAATCTTATAATTGCCTGCATCCTGTACTGTTCATGCAGTAATCGCATACAGCAATGTGGCATTTCACTCAAAGTACTTTGCCACCATAGTCAATCGCAGCCCAAGTCTCAGTGAGATAATTGCAATTATAAATAAACTTTTTCCAGTGAAACTGACACAAGTTAAGGCCAGAGACTCAACAGAACCTATTTCTGCCGCAAGCATGTGAAGGCAGGATGTACCAAAAAATTTGACAGAATCTGCAATTTCTTAAAACTCCACTGGATGGCAGTAGTGGTATTTAATAGCAAAACATTTCTTAGCCGTCCCCTAAGATGTTTTAGCTCCCCCCAAAATACATGTGTATTTATTGGTTTAAGTCATGAATAGTTTGTCATCACCCCTCCCCAGTAAAGACTCCTTCCTATTCATTCATCTCCAACTACTCCCGATTCCAACTACTACAACTTGAATCCATACTTAGCTATAACTTAACCATAAACAACCAAACTAAAAGGTTCTTTGCATTTTTAGTTTTCTGATTGCATTTACAGATTTTTATAAAACTGAGGTTCCCCTTGTCCCCACAACGATCATCCTCAGCATAACTCCCTTGGGCCCTGGAACACCTTTAATCCCCAAAAACAGTCCAGGGGTACCAGATAAATGACCTGACCTTTCAATTGTATATAGGTTAGATTAGATTAGATAGAACTTTATTAATCCCTCGGGAAGGTTCCTCCGGGAAATTTAGTTCCAGTAGCAGTGCACCGACACATTACACATCACACATATATATGTGTGTATGTGTATGTCTCAAAACCAAGATCAAGATGGGTTAAAAGATGCATTCCAACGTACCTATACTTGTACTTCTGCAAATGACAATGAAAATCATTTGATAAACAATTCACCACTTTGGACTACAGGAAGGGAGTGAGCAGGGAGAACAGGCAAAGCCCACAAATGATTTCACATGCTGGCACACATTTCCCAAAATTCCAAGGTCTTGTATCTTTTGTCTCTCCCAAAGTTCCTAAACACTATACACTGCAGCTTACCCTCATTACATACTCCTTACACCCGTATCGCAAACTACCATATAGTTCTCAGTTCCTACATACAAATATCATGATGATCTCATATGTCTATTTTTTCAAACAGTAAAGTCACCAATTTTATAAACTCTGAAATCAGTGATTGAACTGTTTGCCTCACCAGAGCAAACACCAAAGAGCATTTTTCAACACTTTGGTGTCATTTCTACTTACTGAAATGATAAAGTAATTAAATGACATTTTACACCGAATAAAATGCACATATGTTGAGCTGGATTGAAATGCTCATTTGATGTAAAAAAAAAAAAAAAAGATTCTCAATATGCGTGTGCAGTTTTGAGAATTATTAGATTTAGATCTTTTTAGATCTTTTACTATTAGAGTAAAACTGTAGTAAACCTATACAATAAGCTTCACAAACTCCGCGTTTCGGTGGTAGCATTCTTTGAGGTATGCAGATCGGGGAGTGGCCATATCTCTGTAGGTGGGTATACCTACTTTTGGTCGGTTTGATGGCTGCCATACTCAGGGAGTAGCTGTTGCTCTAGCGGATCAGCTCCTCCCAGTGGTAGTTTCACTCCTTTCAATGAGCTTAAGACACTCATTGGGGGTCTCGTCTGTCATCTCAGTGTATGCTCTGACTGTGGTGAGTGAAGAGAGAGGCCTTTTACACACATCTTCGCTCAGTGGTTGATGGATGCCCATGAGGTAACACACCTCTGGTCATGTGTTACTTCAGTGCAACCACTGGCACTGACAGGGCTGGCTATGAGGATTGTGTTGGTTCCCATGGGTCTGGTGATGGGGGTGAGAAAGGCTCCAAGTTCATTGACTTTGTGAATGACCAAGGGCTTCGAGTCACTGGATCCTGGTTCCAACACCCTGAGCTGCATCATTTGACTTGGGACTCCAATACTGGTGGTGCGGCAACGATGGCTCACATCCTCATGGGCAGATATTGGAGGCTCCTGCAGAACTGCAGGGTCTACAGAAGGGCTCAGTTTGTGAATTCTGACCACAGACATGTTGTTTCTACTCTAAAGATTCATATCAGATCCAGTAGGCTACCACCTACTAGGAGAATGAGCCGTTGAAATCAAGCTGTTGAGCTGATGCGTTTGCACACAGTTTATATGAGGAATTTTCAGACCTGGGTGCTCTAATATGATGTGGGAGACCTTCTGTAAGACCCTGAAGGTTGCTGAGGGTTGTGTTGGTGTTGTCAGTGTTCCAGAAGGAGGTGTTTCATCTCGCAGGGCACCCTGGATATTATCAAGAGGAGTCACAGTGCACGACTTGGTGGCAACTCCAGTCTGTACTGAGAACTAAGAAGAACGGCTATGTGGGCAGAAAAGGAGGATTAGACAAATCTGTGAGCAGGTGACACACCATCTGTGGTCTAGTGACCCACGTCCTGCTTACAGAAAAATTGAAGCATTATGCACATCTGAATCTCTTCCTTTGAGATTTCAGGGCAGGTGATGGAATGGTCCTTACGGATGACACTGCAGTTGTGACCCATTGGAGCGGCCACTTTGAGTATTTGTTTAAAGCTGACTCTCCACTTAGGATGTTGAGCATCTCTGACTCCACGTTTCTCTAAACTGATCCTTTGATCAGCTGTGAACCACCCAATCTCACGAAGATAGAATGGGTGGTGAATCAGCTAGGGGTAGGGAAGGTGACATGGGTCTATGGTATCTGGGGTGAACTTCTCCAGGCTGGTGGTAGGGCTGTCCTCCTGGCATTGCAGGCAATCTTTGCTTCCATCTGGGAATCAGACATCATCCCAACTGACTAGAAAACGGGACTTGTGGTTCCTATCTGGAAAGAGAAGGGTGATCGCCTGGATTGCAGCAACTACAGGTGGATAACACTGCTTTCAGTGCTGGGTAAGGTCCTTGGTAGGGTCATCCTTAAGAGGAACCGTGATCTCTTGCTTGCCTGTCAGTGACCGGAGCAGTCTGGTTTCAGTCTACCATCGAGCGCAAGCATGATTATCGGCGGAAGTTCTTTGTAGCTTTTGTCAATTTCCATGAAGCGTTTAACTCAGTTGATCGAGTCACCCTGTGGGACATCCTGAGACTTTGTGGGATCCACGCAAAGTTGCTGGATGTCATGGCCGGACTATAAACTGGTACGGTAAGTGCTGTGCAGAGTGGAGGGAGAACCTCTGCAAACTTCCCACCTGATTTTGGGTTTCACCTGGGATGCATTCTTGATCCTACTCTGTTCAATGCTTGTATGGACTGGGTGTTAATGGACAGTGCCAGAGTGAAGCCAATCTTCAGCCCAGGAGCTTCATGCCCATGACCAGCCCATTTTATTTTCAGCAAAGTGAAAACTGGATAAATGAGGCAATACTTCACTTCTTATTATTCACTGGTTGTATTTGCTTTTTTCAAACATGAATGACATGAATGAACATGAATGAAACAAGTTCATTCAGTAGTTGCACTACTATACAAATTTATGTAAATAGCTTCAACAACAATAGCATAATATCTAAAAGTAGTCATCTATAACGGTAACAGCCACCTGAGTAGTGCACTGGTCTCTGCAACTTTGTTTATTACGTCTCATTATCTATCAACATAAGGATTTCCTTCTCTGTGCACATTAGCACAAAGGCCTCCAAGTGCTCCTGAGTCTGAGCTTCGTAACTTGTTCTTAACAAATTTAATGGTAGAGAAGCTTTTCTCACAGGCAATTTGAATGATTGAAAGTGTCAAAATATCTTTTTCAGAGGTGGAAAATTCAGGTACAGAAAGTACAAATCCATACCATGATTTTGTTTCAATCAACCTGTTTGACTCCATTCTTTATGTTCAACTGGTTGGTTGAAACAAAATCTTGGTCTGGATTTGTACTTTCTGGACCTGAACTTTTCATAACACTACGTTTGTGCCTGAAATTTTCTGTACAAAACATATGACTTATTAGTTTTTTAATTTCCCTAATACACATCTGTGTAGTTTACCTCTTAATCTAAAATGTAAATCTCAAGAATTTATGAATACAGTCATCCCCACCTATCGCGAAAGTTGCGTTCCTGATCCGCGACATAGAAAGATCATATAAACAAACGTTATTTAAAAAGTCTTTATATAGTTTAAGCCTTAAAATACCCCTCCCACACACTTTAAAAGCGATAGGTGAAAATCCGCGATATAGA